>OZ010795.1:241564580-242764580 GCA_963932465.1 Maratus speciosus | reverse complement strand
TCATATTTAGTTAGACCTTGATATAAACTGGAACTGATTAGTTTTTGGTGAAAATCGCCCAACAGGTGGCGCTGCTATGCGGCATTTTTAACGATTTCTGCAATAGCTGTATCTCAAAAACTACTGCACGGATTTTCATAAAACTTCAGATTCAGTTAGTCCAGGATATAGTTTGGTGCTGATTACTTTTTTGTTAAAATCGCCCAACAGGTGGCGCTGGTATGCTGCATTGTTCATGATTATCGCAATAGCTCTAAATCAAGAATAAATGCACGAATTTTCATCAAACTTCAGATTCAGTTCATCCCTGATATAAATTAGTGCTGCTTAAGTTTTGGTGCAAATCGCCCAACAGGTGGCGCTGTTGTGCTGCATTTTTCACGATTTCCACAAGAGGTGTATCTCAAGAACTATTGCACGGATTTTCATCAAACTTCAGATTTAGTTAGTCCTTGACATGAATTGATGTATAAATTAGTGCTGTTTAATTTTTGGTGTAAATCGCTCAACAGGTGGCGCTGCTGTGCTGCATTTTTCACGATTTCCACAAGAGCTGTATCTCAAGAACTATTGCACGGATTTTCATCAAACTTCAGATTTAGTTATTCCTTGACATGAATTGATGTATAAATTAGTGCTGTTTAATTTTTGGTGTAAATCGCTCAACAGGTGGCGCTGCTATGCTGTATTTTTTGCGATTTCCGCAATAGCTTTATCTAGTGATGGGCGATAACGAGATGTTTTTCTCGATTTTCTCGATTGTATGGACATCTCGATACTTTTCGATTGTGTAAATTTTTTCTCGATGACTCCAGTTTGCCAATTGCTTTTATACATCATATATTATATATTATATACGTCATACATTTATCAAGAATCGTCTGCGGGTGAACTGGAATGAGTCGGCGTTAATAAAGACTAGGTGACTTCGCCCGCTAGTGGGCCCCTCCTTTAATCGGGGCCCCTAAGTTATACGTAATCTTGTATTATGAAATCACGAACAGGTTACCCGCTATATACGACACCGTATAGCAGGCGTGGTGTGCACGCAGTACAAAATCTTGTAAAAAAATATAATCTCGAAACGAACGAACCTCGGACCAGATCTCTTGGGGGAGGGGGTCAAAGTGAGCGGAGGGACACAGTAGCTGCATAATATGAATAAGTCGTCACAGGTCTTTAGGCCTTTCGAACCATATGTCACATGAGTGGTCCTTCCCGTGGGGGCAAAGAGGGGGAGGGGTGCGGGAGGTGGATAACATGAGTAAGTAGTCATAGGCCTTTCCAGCAATATGTTACATGAGGGGTCTCAGCTAAATTTAGGAAAGTGTCCCCCGTGGGGGAAAAGTGGGGAGGGGCGGTCACCGGAAGTGTAGAACATCAATAAGTAGTCACAGACCTTTCCAACAATATCTCACATGTGGGGTCTTCGCTAAATTTGGAAAATTGTCTCCCGGGGGGGGGGGGCAAAGTGGGCGGACGGACACCGGAGGAGCATAACATCAATAAGTAGTCACAGACCTTTCCAACGATATCTCACATGAGGGGTCTCTGCTAAATTTGAAAAAGTGTCCCCGGGGGGGCAAAGTGGGGGGTGGACTATCACCGGAGGAGCATAACATCAATAAGTAGTCACAGACCTTTCCAACGATATCCCACACGAGGGGTCTTGGCAAAACTTGAAAAAGTGTCCCCCGGGGGGCAAAGTGGGGGGGACTGTCACCGGAGGTGCATAACATCAATAAGTAGTCACAGACCTTTCCAACAATATCTCGCATGAGAAGTCTTGGCTAAATTTTGAAAAGTGCCTCCCGGGGGGGGGGAGGGGGGACGAACCCCCCCGGGGGGGAAGCTGGTTGGGATGAACACCATAGGTGCATAACATCAATGAGTAGTCACAGACCTTTCCAACGATATCTCACATGAAGGGTCTTTGCTAAATTTGGAAAAATGTCCCCCGGGGGGGGAAATGGGGGGGACTGTCACCGGAGGTACATAACATCAATAAGTAGTCACTGACCTTTCCAACGATATCTCACATGAGGGGCCTTGGCTATATTTGGAAAAGTGTCCCCCGGGGGGCAAAGTGGGGGGACGGCCACCGGAAGTGCATAACATCAATAAGTAGTCACAAACCTTTCCAACGATATGTCACATGAGGGGTCTTGACTAAATTTAGAAAAGTGTCCTGAAATTTCACATATTATAAATAATATTTATCGGAGGGCTCCATACAAAAATCCGATCTAAAATGATAAAAACGGAAAAACTACCCCCCGCAGTGGGAGCCAAATTGGGGAGGGGAGGAAGAAAGTCTCATAATATGAAAGAGTCATTCGAGAGCTTTCCGATAACATATCACATGACCGGTCCATAAAAAGTTTGAAAATTGCTCCTCCTCCCGCCCCCCTTGGGCCCACTCTTTCGCCACGGAATTTACGCAGCCCCCACTTTAAAATTTTTATGTTCAATAAATAATATTTACCGGAAGACATCTAAAATGATATTTAAATTTATTATAGAAATCGGCTACGGTTTTAAAAATTTTTTCGCCCCCTCCCCACCCCCTGAATTTTACCTTCGGGGGAAGAAAGGTTCATAATATGAAAGAGTTGTCAAAGGGTTTTTCGATAATATGTCACAGGAAGAGTTCGGTAATTTTTTTTTAATTGCGCCCCGCCCACTCTCACGTCCTCGGAATTCACCCGACCCACCTTCCTCTTTGAAATTGGTAATATTTAATAAATAATATTTATCAGAGGGCTCCGGGTATGTGACAGCTTGGCAGGGCTAAAATAAAAAAAACATTGAAAATTAAAGCTTCATTTCACAGATCATTATCATGCTTATTTCTCTGTCCAGCTCACCCCTCGATATCTCATCTCGGCCCTTCTTGGTCGAGCGTGAAATGACAATCATCGAGAGTAACATTTCGAGGAAGGACGAAAACTGATTTCTCATTCTCGACAATGTCATATGAAATGTTGAACAGAGACCGAGAGCGAGAAACGAGAATGGCAATGGGAAGTGATGACAATCGGTGAGATATCTCGAAGCAAGCGAGAGGTTTGGCCTCGAGGGAGTTCTCTCCTCGAGGTAAACGAGGAGAGAAGAGCAGCAGAAAATATATCTCGAAGTGCGAAAGAGAGGGCGAGAGAAAGTGAAGCTTTCAGAAGAGTCAAACTTACCGCGCTTCTGGTGTAAGTCATGATTTCCCAAAGGAGTACATGTTCTTTTCCATTCGCTTTTGTTATTAGCCGATATTGGTTAGGAGGCATAGTGGTTTAAGTTATCAGTTCGGGTTTCAGTTCTTGATATAGAAGTTTTCTAGTGAATTTGGCGGCGCCAGTTTGTCTTTGATTTTCAATGTTTCTCTTATTTTAGCCCTCCTAAGCTGTCCCATATCTCTTAATATTAGAATGTTATTGTTAAAACAAAACTGCACTGCAATTATGTGTTTTCAAGATTTTAAGTGTCGCCTCAGGAAAGAGGATTTTTCAAAATTATTTTACCCCACTCATGTAACATATTAAAATAAGGGTAATCTCATAACCTTTCTAAATCTACCTTCCTTTTGTCAATCCACCGTTAAAATTTTAGACCCCTGGGCTTAAAATGCTCTAAAGGAATATACTTAGCAGCGGTTTCTTTCGTACTGTGGTACGGTATCTTGCACTCATAGGAAAATTATAAGACTAACATCAAATTGTGTCTAAAATCGAATAAAAAATATGGACATATGTTTCTTAATTTTAACTCCCTTCTTCGCCTCAAGAGGGCGCTTTAAAGTTTTGTTTCTTCAAACCTTTAGTATACTGTTTGTCCAAAAATTATAAAATTCACAAAATAAAGTCTTTTCACTCTCCCCTATCTTCTCGTATCAATTTTATTTTTACTACCACCAGGGGACGCCGCCCAGTGAAACATTTTACTTTTAGCCTCAGGCTATTGGTATTTTTCATTTGTTTTTCATAATGTTTTGTCTCATTGTTTTTCTTCATTGTAGATACTATTCTCCAAGTTCTTGACTCATTCTGACTACTTGGGCACTCATTCTGGACCAGCTGTGGCCCATCGGGCCCCTCTTCATTTGTCTGGCTCTAATCACACGCTTCACTTGTTCTTTTACCATTTTTCTTTTCTTCAATTTTTTTCTTATTCAATGGTTTAGTTTTTTTTAATCATTCTCAACTTCCCCTAGTCCTCTCTTACATGAAGTTAACTTTCATCCTTGGTCTGCCCTGTCAGTTTGGGGCCTAATGCCCCCTTTTTTTGGGGTGGGGGGCGTTTCTTCTACCTTTTCCAGACCCATCATCTAATACCACGTTGGTAAGGATTGGAAAATTAAAATTATCCAAAATACCAAAAATGAAGTCCATTGATGTTTTATTTTAGTTATAGAATTCCCTATTAGCGGATATATTTGTCTGTTTACTTTTCTATTTTTCGATAACACTCCTTTGTTTTCGATAAACGGAGAAATTCAACAGCATTAGACACACTTTAGACATTTAGGGAACTTTCACTTGTATCAAACCTTCTGCCTTTATCGAAAAGAAGAAAATGCTAATCGATTCTAGCTAATGCGCCTAAAATAAAAAATGAACAGTAAATGTGTTAGAAACTAGCTACTTTGGATTTTGAAACAGACTTGAAGAGTCATGTTGGAATCCCTAGGCACTGGAAAACAATTTCCGTATTAGACAGGTTCCCTCTTAGCAGTTATATTTGTCTGGTTGCCCTTGTGTTTCTCGATAAACAGAGAAATTCCACAGCATTAGACACACTTTAGACATTTAGGGAACTTTAACTTATATCAAACTTTCTGCCTTTATCGAAAAGAAGAAAATGCTAATCGATTCTAGCTAATGCGCCTAAAATAAAAAATGAGCTAGTAAATGTATCAGAAACTAGCTACTTCGGATTTCGATACAGACTTGAAGAATCACGTTGGAATCGCTAGGCACTGGAAAACAATTTCCGTGTTAGGCAGGTTCCCTCTCAGTAGTTATATATGTCTGGTTATCCTTACGTTTTTCGATAAAGCTGTCTTGTTTTCGATAAACGGAGAAATTCCACAGCATTTGATACGCTTTAGACATTTAGGGAACTTTAATTTGTATCAAACCTTCTGCCTTTATCGAAAAGAAGAAAATGCTAATCGATTCTAGCTAATGCGTCTAAAATAAAAAATGAGTTTTTAAATGTGTCATAAAGTAGCTACTTTGGATTTCGATACAGACTTAAAGAGTCATGTTGGAATCGCTAGGTACTGGAAAACAGTTTCCGTGTTAGGCAGGTTCCCTCTTGGCAGGCATCTTTATCTTACTATCCTTACGTTTTTCGAAAGAAACTTTTGTTTTCGATCAGTGGAGAAATTCTACAGTATTTGACATTTAGGGGAACTTTAAACTGTATCAAACTTTTTGGAGTTATCTAAACAGTAGAATAATTTAAACAATAAATTTAAGTTATTTGATTCATCAAATGCGCCATAGTTACGCGATTTGGACATTGCAGTTTCATAAAGAAGAAAGGGGAATTTATTCCAATGCAAAGAAAATCATTTTAAAGTACTGAAATTCAAATGAGATATCTTTATAAATTTCTTCCATAAGATTAGCATTAGCGAGCAGGTCTTTTCAATTGACTGAAGTAACCCCTTAAGCCTAAATCAGGAGAAAATAATTACGATAGCAGAATTATCGAGCAAACCCTATCACTACTATGAAAATTTCGGCCAGAATAATAGCTAAGTTTTCCAACAATTGTTTTTAGCTCTCTCGTTATAATCGATTGTAAAACATCTCGATTGTAGATTCTAGGAATTAATCGATGGCTATATCGATTGTGATTTTTTACGATGACGATTTTTCTCGATTGTCGAATTTTCAAGAATCGCCCATCACTAGCTTTATCTCAAGAACTAATGCTTGGATTTTCAACAAACTTCAGATTCAGGTATACCTTGATATCGTTTAGTGCTGTTTACTTTTGGTGTAAATCGCTCAACAGGTGGCGCTGCTATGCTACATTTTTTTCAGAATTTCCGCTATAGCTCTATCTCAAGAACTAATGCACGAATTTTCATCCAACTTCAAATTCAGATACACTTTGATATGAACTGGTGCTAAATCGTTGTCATTTCTTGTACTATTTAAATGATTTAATTGATGTGATTTATATAGAAGAAAGTTTTGTGATGGCCACAACATACTAGTTTTTTTTTGTTTTCGTTTTCGTTTTTAATTTTTTTTTTCTTCTTCGGTACGAATTGGTCCTATCAAAAACTTATTAATTGGATTTGATATCTTGAGAATTGACGAAGTAAGGAATTTTTTTTCTCCCAAAAACCCTGTTTTTTGCGCCCCTTGTGCCTATTTTAAATTTATCAAAAATCTGTGATGCATGAATTTTTGGCGCTGTTTTTAGAAGTAATAAAAACTTTAAACTGATTTGATATGTACAAAAATTAAGAAGTTATGGGGTTTTTTCGGTTTTCACAAAACCCCTCCCTATTTCCAGCCCCTTTGTCCGCTTTTGCCCATTAACGAACTTAACCGAGATTTTATGTCCCTTGATTTTATGTATCAGTTTGGAAGAGATTTGTGCAGAATTGCGGAAGTTATCGTGTTCAGAAGAAAGTGATAACACAATTGCTTCGGGAAATTCCGTTCAAAATGCCCACTTTAACAGCATTTTTTTTAAAAAATATATTCTGCCTCTATCAAGAAATTGACCATTACGGTACATTATATAGTTTCTGAGTAAGAAAACGTACCAATTGGAAGCCTTTGAGAGTAAAAATGAATTGTAAAATGAGTCAGAAAATAAGCAGTTTGGATTTGAATACACCCTTACTTAGATGATTTTTTTCTTCAACCGCTATGTATTTTTAATTTGTTTTTGCTGTAAGAATTGGTCCTATCCAAAACCTGTCTATATAGATGTTGCAGACAATATTAAGAAGATATATGATAAATTCATGGGGATTTTTATATCTTTTGAATTGACGGAGTTAAGGATTTTTTACTTCTTCAAACCCCCTTTTTGTTTTCGTTTTTAATTTTTTTTTGCGGTACGAATTGGTCCTATCAAAAACTTGTGAATATAAAAGTTGTAGATAATATTAAGGAGATTTATAATAAAATTAATTGAAATTGATATCATGAGAATTGACGAAGTTATGAATTTTTTTTCTCCCCAAAACCCTATTTTTTGCGCCCATTGAGCCCATTTTTAACTTTATCAAAAATCTGTGATACATAAAATTTTAGCCCTATTTTTAGAAGTAATAAAAACTTTAAACTGATTTGATATGTACAAAAATTAAGAAGTTATGGGGGGGGGGGGGGTTCGGTTTTCACAAAACCCCTCCGTAATTCCATCCCCTTGGTCCGATTTTGCCCATTAACGAACTTGGCCGAGATTTTATGCCTATTGATTTTATGTATCAGTTTGGAAGAGATTGGTGCAGAATTACGAAAGTTATCGTGTTCAGAAGAAAGTGATATATATAGATAGACAGATAGATAGATAGATAGATAAAGTTTTTTACTGAGGGTGGTTTTGGGCTCTAGGGGTCATGATCGGTGTAGATCTGCAAAAATTTTTCAGAAATTCCAACATAGGAATGATCCCAATAGGTAGTATTTCATACGAAATCTACCTAAAAATGACTGAGTGAACCAGGCGAAAGAGGCAGAAATTTGATTTTAACCCTCTCTCTGCTCAACCCGAGATTTCCTTGGGTATCGTAAAAGAAACAAAATTTGCGCAACCGGAGATTTCCTCGGGGATGCATTTTTTCCGTCTAATTAACCCTCCTTGATTATTCCCATCAGTTATTTTTTTATTGTAAATTATGCCTTATTTAATCGGAGCATTTTCCCGGTTAAATTAGACAAAAACTTTTGTTTTGAAAAACCGGTGACAAAAGAATAAAAATTCTTAAAAGACGCTCGTCGCGAAGGGGTTAAACACGCAATTTTTGAAGCTATTTTGATAAAACAATTACACAGCGACAGGGCTAAAAAAATGAAAATATCCAACTGAGGAATATGATAAATTTGTGTCTTCTACGTGGGTGCTTTCTCTGTGGACAAGAATGGTGGAGGGGATTCTGGGTTCAATGTTAAGAATGCGATATGTGGACTGATAGGGACTATACCGATGCAGAGAGTGATATTATGCTTTTGATTTTTTCAAATAAAATAATTCTCATTTCAATCAGCAAGCTTTTTTTTTTTGTTTTTTTTTTTTTTTTTGTTTTGTTTTTTTTTTGTTGTTTTTTTTTTTTTTACACGTTAAAAAGCAAAATTAGAAACATAATGGGAAGAAGACTGTGAGAGATAGTCGTAAAGAATTTTAGAAATTTGACAAACATACTTATTTATTAAAAATTGCGTATTTTTCTGTACATAAGAAATGTTATTAATCAATACAATTTATTAAAATAATATTCTTATTGCTTAATAATTGTCATTAGCTCTATTTGTGTGATCTTTTGGAAAAAAACTTAGGTAGACGGTATTTAGACCCCATTTTAAAAACTCAAAATTTGAAGACTTTCGGAATTTTGCTTCTTATAAACAGGAAACGCCTTTTAAACTGATTTTTTTTCTCGAAACAGGTGTAAGACGTGTCAAGGTACCCTGCTGTCACTTTTTATTTTATTAATTTTGAAAATTGTATGATCTAGATTGAAAACAAAAGTGGTAGCCGGTATTTGGACCTTTTCCTCTAATAAAGCCGGATCTTTCTTTTTTCTGCGCGTACTTGTGGTTCTGAAGCTCCCTCGTAATTTTTATATTTAAAAGCGGATTGCGAGACCAAAAAGTCTAAAAAACAGCGGTTTCATACCTGTAAAAGTACTTTTTCAGCAGTGGGACTATCGCTGCAGTGAACGCGTTTTCTGACATTCCGTAGCAAAAGTCTGCACTATAGTGAATAGCGGAAATTTTGTGTAGCTAGATAATCATAGTATAAAAAAACTTTACTTTCGTTTTTTAATTTAATTATTTTGTTTTTCTTCATATGAAATCTTTTGCTTTAAATGTCTTAAGCACATTCGGAAAATTTATTTTTTTATGGATTGAATCGGGAAACATAATACATGCACCGATGCTCCAGTACTGCTTTTTCATTCCTGTGATTTTTTTAAACAATAAATTACTTTTTATTTTATGGAGCTCTTTCACCTCCCCCCCCCCCCTTCCCAACCTCCCGTTGCGCCATTAATGTGATAATCGTAATTTTCTGGAATGAAACATTTTAAATATCTTCCCTAAAATAATGAAAATGTCGATTTTGCGATAAAGTTTCAACGATTTATTTTTATAAATATTTTATTAATTATATTGATAATACTAAATGTTCATTTTATTTGAAAATAACTACTTTAGCTGCCTCTTATAATTTTTCAATTGCTATGCCACTGATTCTAAATGCAGGTTTCAATCTCTCGCTGTGTAAAACCTGTAAAAGTACTTTTTCAGCTTTGAGCATATCACCGCAGTGAACATGTTTACTGACATTTCGTATCATTACGCTGGCACTAGAATGTATAGGTGAAATTTGGTATAACCAATCATAATGTCAGCAACTTTTTTGCGTTTATATTTAATTATTTTGTATTTCTTTACTTGAAATATGTTTCTTTAAATAATTTTGTAATTATTTTTTTAGATGTAATCGTAAACAGTTAATTCGGCAATATATATTCTTAACAGTAGACATTTTTATTATTAAAAATACAATTACAACTTAAATTTTGCCTACACTTTGTCTAATGTGTGTAATTCAAAAGTTAAAAGGGGTTCAATTGTTTATGCCCCTTTTATTTTCTCAAGTAGTCATTTAAAAACTGAACGGTTGGAATTATTAATAATTAATAAAATATTTTCGAGAATAATTATCTGTTTAAATTAATTATTAATGTCGTTACCAAAAAATCCATATTTAGTTTTTTTAATTAAAAAATTATCTGAAATTTGGATGGACTGAAAAGTAAAATTAAATATTTTATTGAAGAAAAAACCCTATTTGTGTAAACTACAAAACAAATACTAATTATGATTCGTTGTATGATTAAATTAGTAGAAATATATAATGACATATGCTTTAATTTTTACCTTCTTTAATTATCTGATGAAACTTACGTATCATTTACGAATAAAAACTTTAAATGTAAATATTTACGGATCCTTTTACTTAAATTAATTCTTTTGAACAGTTTACAAAACTTTATCAATTTCCCTTTTCTTTTACTTTATAATTACTTAAGTAAATAATATTAATATTTAATAAAAGAAATATTTTGTTGAAAATTAAAAATAATAATAATTGAAAAAAAATGAGGAAATGTCACTTATATGCTTTAAAATATGGTTTTGTCTATCTACTGTCAGACGGTCTTCTAACTCCCGTAAATATACTCGGATTTCTGTATAATTTTCATATATTATTGAGATTTACTATAGAATGTTCAGTATTTAAAACAAGGTTTGTAGCATTTAAAGGTCTTTTAGTAATTATAATACACAAAACATTTATATTTACAATAATACACACAAAAAATTTATTATATTATAATTTATGGAGAATGTGTGTGTGTGGGGGGGGGGGAGGGGTGTCGTTTCCCGTGCGTTTTTTCGATGTTTAGATATTTCATATGTAATGAGATTGGTATTCATCATTGAGGTGGACTATAATATGCTTTCTTCGGTGTATAGAATAAGTATAATTTATACTGGGGGGTGCACGAAAAAATTCCATTACATTATTATCTGAAAGGAAAAATTGTTTGCTGTGCATTTTAATGATGTTACGATGCCTCAAGCATAATGAAATTAAAAAGGCTCTACAACTTTTTTTCTATAGATTATAAAATACGTAGTATTTATCATTCATTTGCAGTCGCACACAAAAGAATTTGGTTACTTTAATTGACTATAATCAATAATTGCTGAAACTGCAATTTCAATGATGATATACAGGGGTGCTCGGAAGAATTCGCACATGTTACTGGATATGGGCAGTAATCGCTGAAAAGGGATTTTTACTGCGTTGTGTGTTTTTTAATCGTTTTTTTTTTCTTCTTCTTTAGATATTTCATTTTATTGTATGAAAGAATTCAGTTTCTTAATAATATTCTGTTAGTGTTAGCAGTGACCCGGAGACGAAAAATTTTTGATGTTCCAGCTCCAGCTCCGCTCCCAGATAAAATACTATGGCTCTGGCTCCGGCAACCGCTCCAACTCGGCTCCGACTTCGCGCTTTTGAGTTGCAGATTTTAACTTACTTAGTTAATTTTTTGCTCCCAAATCCTTCCTTTACCTTCATTAAAGGTATGACAAAATGCAATTTTCTTCTCATCAAATTTGAAATGCTTGTTCAGAAAATCTGAGCTCCTTTTTAAAGGTAAAAGCTAAAGCTTTTACTTAAAGAAAGTTTGGTGGGATTTAAAACACAGAAATCTTAAATTTCTTCACTTTTCAAACAATCAAAATTGTACAACACATGTAAACAACAGGCGGCCATATTTGTTTTCAGATATTGTTGCCACTTAGCTTATGTAGAAAGTAGAAGGGAAGTAGTGTTACCATGTTTTTGTGAGAAATTTTCCATCTCTGATTTTTTTTTTTAACTCTAAAAAAATGATATAATTAAAATAATGAATAATGATGTAATTAAAATATTTTAAGTCTGGAAATTTAAAAGACTGAAAAAAAATATTTAAAAGAGTATTTAAAAACTAAAGGATTCCTGGAGCTGGGGGAAATTTAGAGCTCCAGCTGAGGCTCCAGCTCTGGGTCTCTGAGTGTTACAATAATCAATGCCTGATGCTGGATATTTCGCACCTGTTTATTTTGATTGCAGTTCCATTCTGAGGACATTTTCACTGTTGGGACAAACTAATTATTTTACGAATTTAAAATTGTCCTCAGAAAAAAATTAAGTAGAAAAGTACAGCGTTATACTCAGGCCTCAGATGAACGTAACTATTCACTAGATGTAACTTTGTTCAAAATAAAATTAATTTCATAGGGTATGAAATTCAGAATGAACCATAACTACTGCTAATGCTACTATTGAAATCATCAAAAAGATTAAAACCACCCTCTAATGTAAAAAAATTTCCTATATGTAAAAAATAAATCGTTTAAAAATATCGTAATGCAAAAGATAAATTCCCAAAGAACGCCTAAATTGGTTAACAATAACTTGCGAATTCTTACTCCGGCAAAGCACGTCTACTCCTAAAATGTCAAATGAATGATTGACACCAGAATTTACGAAAAAGTTTATTTTCAAATAAGAAAAAGTTATATTTTGCATACATAATAAACCAAAAAATGTTTTACCAAAATTCTTGTGCCATTGTGGCATTTAGGAATAAAAAAAATTAAGTAGTTTCATAAACGTATCGCCACCCCTGGAAGGGTTAACTACTGTCTCAAAAATATTTGCATAGCTACTGCGAGTGATCTCTGAAACCGCTTGGTTGGAAGATGAATAAGACTAATGTCAGACGAACGTCTATTTGCACGCTTTTCTCCTTCTTACAGCCTTCCTATTCCTACAACTTCGCTTGCATGTGTTTCGTTTTCATGTTGAAACAAAAAAGCGTGGAAATAGCCGCTCGTCTGACTTTAGCCTAAAAGGTTAGATTAACTCATAGGATAACAGCTGTTGTACAAATATTTATGTACAGAAATATTATAACTAAAATTCACCTTTTGAGAAGTCTCCAACGGTAGTACTAAGAGTCCGAATGAAACTAAATTTCACTAGTGTTTGTGATTAAACTGTGGAAATTGAATAAAAAAGAAAAGTGCCCAGTTAAACTGATGACATTGAGCTCACTGTCTATTCACACTAATTGTATATTATACTCTTACTTCAAAGAATAATGCCTTTCTAAAACTAAATTAAGGAGGAGATTAGCCCCCCCCCCCCCCCTCCTGCCTGTTTCACATCTTTATACTTAACCAATGAGCCTCCAAATCTCATCAGGGAAGCACCTTATCAGAATAAACCGGTATAATAAATTTGAAGCAAATCGGATAGAAAAACCCATTTATCTAAATTAAGAGGGGGTATTAGTCCCCCCGTTCCCCCTTTATACTTAACAAACGAACCTCCAAAGCTAATCCGGGAAGCGCCTCATCATAATAAACCGGTATACCAAATTCGAAGCAAATCGGGTAAGAAAACCCATTTATCTAAATTAAGGTGGTATTCCCCTCCAAGATCCCCTCTTTATACTTAAACAATGAACTTCCAAATCTAATCAGGAAGCGCATTATCAGATTTAACCGGTATACCAAAATTGAAACAAATCTGATAATTCTACATGAAAAACCCATTTATCTAAGTTAAGGGGGGGGGGGGGATTTGCTCCCGTACCCCCTTTATGCTTTACCAATGAACCCCCAAAAATTAATCAGGGAAGTGCCTTATGAGAATGAATCTAGGAAAAAAAATTGAAGCAAATCGGATATTTCTATCAAGAGTTATCGCGTTACGTACGTGCGTATATACATACATACATACAGAACATGCGGGCACATAAGCTCTCAGGCTTTGATAGCCTGTGAGATAAAAAAAAACAGCTATCTGCGAGACTGCTAATAGCAAGTAAAGATTAATTTCAGCTCTTTTCCACGAAAGTATACATTTTCATTTATCGAAATATCGTCACTGAACTAGACAAGGTCATGAACTTTAAATGTCTTCAGTTTTTTATTTTAAAAATAAGCATCATCTATTTAATAAAAATTAGTTTTTAATTCTTATACATAAAACTGTTTATCTATATACTTATTTAAAATTAGATATCCTACCCAAATTAAGTTTGTCATATCGATGCTAAAAGTATATACGGTATTCTTGTATCACTAATATTGCAGTATTCACCAGTGTGTGTATGGTATTAAATATATAGAAATTTTCTTAAACTCTTTCAAAATTTGCGTAATTTGCCTCTGTGTTAATTTCCTATCAGTGATGAATAACATAGTTGGTGTATGCGCGTAACTGCGAGGATTGTGTTCTTTAACTTTTGATAATTGATTTTTGTGTATTTTTTAGAACTGAATCCAAAAATGATCTTAATTTTAGCCACCGCGTCAGGATTTTTCGCAAATCATACATTTGAAAGATAAAAAGTTAAAAAAAATAACAAAAATGTGATACTATAAAATAGATGTGATGGTTGTGTTTTCTAACTTTTTATAATAGAATTTTATGTATTTTTAAGCACTGAATACGAAAATGACCTTCATTTTTAATCATACGTCAGGATTTTTCGCTAATCGTACATTTGAAAGATAATAAATAATTCTCAACAAATCATCAAATCCCTGTGTTAAAGTATACAATATAACATAATATATTTTATTTAAAAATCTGAGTTCATAAGCTTAATATATTATTGAAATAAAAAAGAAAAGTGCCCAGCTAAACTGATGGCATTGAGCTCACAGGCTATTCACACTAATTGTATATTATGCTCTAATTTTAAAGAATAATGTCCCTAAAAAAGTGAAGGGGGATTAGCCCCCGTTTCCCCCTTTATACTTAACCAATGAACCTCCAAATCTAATCAGGGAAGCTACTTAACATAATAAACCGGTATGCCAAATTTGGAGGAAATCGAATAATCCTGCAAAAACACCATTTATCTAAATTAAGGGGGGTGGACTAGCCCCCCTTTCCCCCTTTATCCTTAACCAATGAACCTCCAAAATTAATGAGGGCAGCTCCTTAACATAATAAACCGGTATACCAAATTCGGAGCAAATCGAATAATTCTGCATGAAAAACCCATTTATCTGAATTAAGGGAGGTGGACTAACACCCCATTTCCCCCTTTATCCTTAATCAATGAACCCCCAAAACTAATCAGGGAAGCGCCTTATCAGAATAAAACTAGAAAAAAAATTTGAAGCAAATGGGATGTTTCTATCAAGAGTTATCGCGTTACGTACATACGTACGTACATACAGAACCGGCGGGCACATAAGCTCTCAGACTTTGATAGCCTGTGAGCTAAGAAGTAAAAAACGAAAATCTGTCAAAGCCTTACCAGAAGAAGGCAAATGTTAAAATAAAAAGCAACTAAAAATAGCGAATTTTCGCTACGACAAGTTTCCAGCCTTATGAACCACCAAAATAAAAGAGGATTCGGAGATGAACCCTAATATACTCGTAGAATATTAAAGGAAAAGCGCCAGGCAGAGCGGTTCAAAGTAACTTCCACACATGGAATAAAAATGTAAGTATTTTAAACACACGATATTTTACATGTTTAGCTGTAAAAATGCATAGTATACGCCAAGAGATGAATAAATTATTATGAAAAAATAACGTTTTAAGTCTATTTTATATAGTATCAGATTTTCGCAATATTTCGACTTTTTAAAAATTTGTGATTTACTAAATATCTTGACGTGGTGGTGAAAAGCGAAGGTCATTTTTGGATTCAGTTCTACAAAATACACAAAAATCAATTACTAAAAGCTAAAAACCTTAACTATCACATATGTTTTATAGTATCATATTTTCGCTATTTTTTTACTTTTTAACTTTCGAAAAAAATCTGTGATGGTTAAAAATGAAAGTCATTTTCTGATTCAGCGTTACAAAATATACCAAATTTTTCAGGCTAGTGTAATACTTAATTCTAAATAGATTATTCAATTGAAAGTTTTCTTTATCGTATATAGTTTTCAGATAATGCTTTGGGTTTATTAATTTCCAATTTTTAATTATTTAAATCGAAAAACGTAACATTTAATGAAAGGATAAACACTTTGTTTGAAATTCAATCAATAAAAAAATAGGTCGGGGCATTCGTAAGCTTAAAAAAAAAATAGAGTTCAATGCAAGATTTTAATTAATGTATATGGGGCATTCTCACAATCTTTTGACTTTCATGTCCCTGAATAATAATTTTTTATTTAATACATTTTTGTGTCTTTTTTATTTCATATACTGGGGAACATCCGACTGCATGATTGCATAGCAATATTAACGAGATAAATAAGTTTTGGACGATGTTGGGGGTCCAAATACCAGGAAAACTCATCTACCGCCCCGTGCCCCTGATGCCGATTTTTAAGTTTGGAGCTGTCTGGATAAAATTGTTTCAATAAAAATAATTCGATGTAATTTTTTTCTAAAAATGGAACTATTGTTTTATATAAATATGTAGCTAAAAATTAACCTGCATACATTTTTGGGGTTGTTATTATTTTTTAAACTCTGTCCCTGGATTTTAGGTTCCTTACCATCCCTCTTCTAAAATTATACAGAAAATCATTTCAGATGCAGCCACATAATTTTTTTCAAGTTTTTTCTCATGCAGAAGTATGCTAGAGAAATAATGTCTAAAATTCTTTGGCAGAAAATTTACTGTAGAATTTAAATCAGCATTTAAATATCAATTTCAAGCATCGTGGCTTTATTGGTAGTCTCACCGTCCCCAAGGTTTATTCCTGCACTTTTCGAGGTAAATTTAAAAAAAAAAAAAAAAATTAATCCAATGTTAACAACTGTTTCTAAAAATCAATTAACACTGTGGCTATCACTTAGTCTTAACATGATTTTCCTAAAAATAGGTGGTAGTTTTCTTTACCGTTCCATCCTTACCGTCGCTTTTTTCCAATACCATCCCCTTTTTTACCTTACCTTCCCTTCTTTAACACCCCTTTAAGACAATGTTATACAAAATTTCTGTATTATAAATACTACACTGTTATTATTTCTTATTTGAATGTCCTGTGGGTACTATGCAAATTCATTATAAGTAAAAATTTAGAAGAAAATAAAAAGTTTTAGGGGTAAAATGGTAAGGAAAATTAAACTCGCAAGTTTAACTTAAACCTCAGTTAAATAAAAAATTTTGCTGCTGACCATTTTTTCTTTATTTTGAATCATTAAGGCATTTGTCTATCAGATTAAAATGTTATTTTAGCAAGTTTAGCTTCGCCAGATTTTTTTTCCCAAAAGTCAAAAGATTCTGAGAATGCCCCATATACGATTTCCAAAACAGATGAGAAAATTATTTTAAATTATTATGATAAAATGTATTAAAATGTATTACATGGGTATTAAGTTACTGGATTATAACTGTAAAAACGAATTTCCAAATATCCACGCAAGTCATTTTTAAATTGTCGATTTATTTATTTATTATCTAAAAATGTGCAAGTCAGAAATACAGTATACGTAACTCAATGGGAAAAAAATTCCTCTTTCGAAAATTGCTAAAATATGACTCCAGAAAAAAGTGTATATTATACTAAGTGTATGAGATATTAGTAAAATATTAGTCATGTTACTTTTACATAGTCTGAGTACCCACTAAATGTGTAGTATTAAATTCACAATATTTAAATTCTGCGAAAGTTTACATAACTTTAATTCGTGTCAGGTTTCTTCCAGCTATAGGTAATAACTCTAATTCGATGATCCGGTTTACAAACATTTTTATCTATTCTTTTTTATTTCTTTATTAACTAAAACATTTTTAAGAATTCAGAATGTGAAAAAATTCAGAACATACTACCCGGTCTGCATAATATAGGTGAAAACATTTTTTTTATTAAAAGCTCTAATATATTTTTTTAATTTAACGTTTTTTTTTTTAGATTGCCCACCAGCAATACCCAAAAGCATTTTTAAAAGTAAAATATCAATTATGTATTTAAATAAAGTTTTGAAATTTATTGAAAACTATATTTTTGTATTGACCGCATGTCATGTTAAAAGCCAAAGAAATCACCAAAGACTTTGCTTTTTACAGCAGCCTTTTCTATTCTAATAATATCAATGATATAAGTATGTTAAATTTATGTTTTATTTGTATGATTTTATTTATTTGTAGTTGGGATGTTAATTTCGGTATGGAATATTAGCCGGAAACAAACGCTCAACTATTTATACTGTTTTAAGTGCAAACTGGTTAATCTTTTGTAACCAGGCTGCACGCAACATTGATATATATATACCGGGTGTCCTAAAAAGGACTGACTGATTTTAAAATTCAATAACTTGCAAACGGTGATAGATGTTTAAAAAATTCTTGCAGGAGGGTTATGCATAAGGTCAAAAGTTTTTTTACAGTGATTTTCGATTTTAGTTCGAATTACAAAAAATAGATGGCGCTGTCATCAACTGACGCTAAATTCAGGCTCGATTTTTGGCACTTCGGGACACACTCAATACATTTCCATCTCCTTTTTCAGCATGGAAGAATTGAAAGACCAAAAAATCGAGCCTGTATTTAGCGCCTACTATTTTTTGTAATTCGAACTAAAATCGAAAATCACTGTAAAAATTTTTTTTGACCTCATGCATGACCCTCCTGCAAGAATTTTTTAAATATCTGCCACCGTTTGCAAGTTATTGAATTTTTAAATCAGTCAGTCCTTTTTAGGACACCCGGTATATATTTATTTATTTATTTATTTAATCATACTTGAAAATTATTTTTAAAAACATAAATAATCAATAAATTAAAATAGTTTTCAAACTCGTTGCATTATTATTATTTTTTTTTTTTTTTGTTCCTGTTCAATGGTGTAGAAATTGTTCAATGTTTAGAAATTTCAAAAGAAAGAAAAATGTAGTAAAAGCGAAACTTGTGTGTCAGGTGATGCCCTCGTCAATATGACGTCAGCATTACACACGGACTTATTTCTGCTTTGTAATGTAGATTTTAGATGCAACATATAATTTGGTACATAATAAAGTGAAAAATCAGGAACTCTTCCTAAATTGTATTACTGTCGAATGTTAAATAATGTGAATAAAACCTTTTTTTTTTCCTTTAATGATACTTCAAAGTACCGCTGGCGCACAAAGGTCTAATTTACTTTTAAGTATTCTAGCGGTTGTCAAAATGTCAGTGCAAGAATCTTTTATTCATCTGGCTGGCTTGTTGAATCATCTTATTGTTAAATACCGTTTCAAGAAACTGCCCCCATTTTCATCAACCTATTTGTAAGAGCTCTGCTGTTTTAATTAGTAAGGTTATTGACTTCGGCTTGACTTCGAAATTAAGATTTTTAGTCCCCGGTACGGTATGCTATTTCTTTCTCCCCAGCTTATTTTGTACCGTCTCCAAAAAATAACGTTACCTTACAGAAACCAGCCGTAAAACAAAGCAGTACGATTAAATACTCTATAGCAATTTTTTTAACTTCTAAGCATCGCACATTTTCAATTTTTATACCGTCGTATTGGGAAAAAAAGTACTTTTTAATGCAATTTGTTTGAAAACTGCATCTCCATTTGTTTTTGGGATATTAATTTTTTTGTAGTTTTTAGCACCATTTGTTTAATTTTGGCAGCTCAAGTACTCATTTTGTGTAGACAGTAAAGGGAAAATAGTTGAAAAATAACAATTATATCTTCTTGTTGCCACTTTCTCGTGAAAACTGAAAAAAAAGTAATTGAAATACGTGCTATATATACGTATGTATATATATATATATATATATATATATAACTTTATCCATTTCTTCATATATTTGTGATTTCAAATTTATTATATATATATATATATATATATATATATAAATGAATTGATGTCTTTTTGCGGCATTTGTGTATTATTCTCTGAGATAGTGACGTCCTACTCATACTTTATTGTAGATGTCTATGATTGAATCGTAAATGAGGAATTCTTCAGCGGATTCGGATGACGTCATTTTATATAAATAAAATAGCTTGTTTTAAGTCTAAAAACTAAGCTACAGTAGAGTCCCGATTATCCGAGTCCGCTTAACCGAGTTTCCGCTTTAACCGAGTTATTTTCTTCTGATGGACTGGTGGCTTCTGTTATTATGAAACGGCCATTATAAATGAAGTGTTAGGTGAAGATGAAAGAGCAGCCGTAAAAAGTTAGAACTCTGATTTTCTGGTCAGAATGGGGAAAAAATTTTTCAGAGTTCTAACTTTTTACGGCTGCTCTTTCATCTTCACCTAACACTTCATTTATAATGGCCGTTTCATAATAATAGAAGACATCAGTCCATCAGAAGAAAATGATCCATTTTAAAGGTATAAGTTCGATTAACTCTGGTAATCGAAACTCTACTGTATATTTATATATTTTTTTTATTATTTCATCGGGGGCGACACTAAATTCTGAAAAAGCAGAATTCCTGTTCTCTAGTTATAGTTGCTAAATTGTCTTTTCAACTAGTTCTGTCCAAAACTTATAAGTTATTGCGCATGTGACAGTAACTCGCGTAAAAATAAAAAGTTTCGGTAAATTTTATTATGGAATATATAAATAAATAACTATTTTCAATTTTTTAGAGTTCCATTTTAAAACATTTTTTACTTTTTTTTCTGTTTAAACAAAAAGAAAGTATTGGATTCGTGAAAACATTTTATTTCTGGTTTTCGACAGATTTATACGTTTTTTTATAAGGTCCTGAACACGATTTGACTGTTTTTAGAAAATATACTTCCGTGAGTCTGTGTGTCTGCCTATATGACTGGCACAATTTTGTAGTTGCTCTACCTCAATACCTAATGCGCGGAATTTAATCAAACTTCAGTTTCAGTTAGACATTAAAATAAATTGGTGCTGATTAGGTTTGGGTCCAAATAGATTGTCGCCCAAAAGTGGGCGATGTTATGCTGTGTTTATCACGATTTCTGAAATAGCTGTATCTTAAGAACTAATGCACAGAATTTCATGAAACTTCATACCCTGTTAGACTTTAACATAAATAGATGCTGATTAGATTTAGGTTATACCGCCCAACAGGTGGAGCTGCTGCGCTGTTTTTTTACGATCTCCACGATAGTTATATTTCAAGAACTAATTTCCGGAATTTTATCAAACTTCATGTCTGCTAACCCTTGAAATAAATAGATGCTAATTCAATTTCGACGTTGATCACTCAACAGCAGGCGCTATTATCGTATGTTTTGGAGAAAGATTAAATCGGATCCTTTTCTTGGCTCCATCCAGTGAGTGTTTGGAAAGTCAAAGAATTGATATGGATTTTTTTTTCTGAATTATTTGAGTATTTTAAATATGTTTTAAACATTTTTTTTTGGCTTTTAAAAATTTTGTTTTATTTATATTTGCGCTAAATTTTTGAAATTGCTAAATTTAAAAATATTCGAATTTTTTAATTTTTTTTTAATATTTTTTTTAATATTTTTAATTTGATTTAAAAATATTTTTCCAATTATTTTTAAATTAAATTTAATGGTTCTGCCATTTATGTAAGGATTTAAGAATTATAAATTATCAATTCTGATTTTGCGATCACACTTACCCACTTGTTTATACATGGAACGCAGCTAACAGTACAAAAAGAAAAGTTTTAATTCGGAAATTATGCCGTGGTTAAAAAGAGAAATTTTTTTATTCGATTTTAAAGATGATTTGAAACAGTTATTTTTTTTATTTTCAACATAATTAATTTTTTCCTTTCTTGTAGCCTTATTTTTGAAAGAAACTAAGAAAAAGTAAATATATATTTTGATATAAATATATATATATTTTCCTATTATATGATTTTTACATGTAAATTACGCGCCATATAATCAACAGATCATATTCTTGCGCATTGATCATCATTGCGCAATCATGAACTTTAAAGTTTCCGCCGGTGGAAATGTTGCCATATTGAAAAGAAATATCCAGAAAATGCAAATATTTTCAGAAATTTAAATATGTTATTACGATTAAACAAAATGGCGTAAATTATACAAACTTTTCCGTATACAGTTACTTTTCCCCCGCATGTATTTATTTATTTGGAGGGGGACAGCTAACAATGATATTTTATTAAGTTAAAAGCTCTTTTAATGCCTGTTTCATTTCATGGAGTCCATTTCAGAAAAAAATATTTATCTTCAAATAGCTATTAATACCTAAAGATATTTCCTAAAACTTTCTTTTTAAAACAGAGCAAATTAGTGTGTTTTTAGCGACAGGCAGATCTGGAAGATAATTGGAAAGCGTAGCTCATAAGGGACAGATCCCCCTAGTTATTATAAAAAATTATAGAATGTTCTGATTAGGAAAGATTTCAGAATTAGACTTAGAAGTTTTAATTGAATCAGGATTATGTGAGATTCATCATTAGCGACAGAGTGGTCTCTATTTACTTTCATTTGCTGTAAAAACGTTGTTGCATGCATTGTGTGTAAATTGTATATTGTAAGATTGTTATAAGTATGTTGTACGTTATACAGGGTGATTCATAAATATCGAAACAATAGGCTTAAATATTGCCCCTAGACCCATACTTCCAATTTCAAATTTTCATAAAAAAAAGATGCAAAATTTAATGACATAAGTTACAACTCCATGGGGGGTCTATTTGAAAAAATACGAAAATTAAATTTTTATACGGCCCCCGTAGTGTAAAAATTCAAATCAGGAAACCTTTCCTTATCCATTCCTGAATTAAACACAAAAAATTGCATCTTCATATCTGAAAAACTCGCAGAGTTATGGCCGTTTAAATAATTCATCAGGTTTTAAGGGATTAGACACAAATTGAAATGTGTGCAATCCAAGAAACAATGTTACTTTAAGAGTTCTAGGAAACATGTAAAAAATATATTTGTTGAGTTACAATTTTGATTTTTTTTTTCTTTTTTGTGAGGGTTAACCATATAATTTGCAAACAAAATCACATCCTAATATTTCTCGTAAAGTTTTTAAAAAATTTAAATGATTAGTATTTTTTAAGCGGGTTTAATTTAAAATCTTTATAACTCGAAGCATTATTCATCGGATTTCCAATTTCTTTCACTTAATTAAAGAGGTAAGTATAATTTTAGTTTTGTTTTAGGATTTCTTTAAATATTAATTTTAAAAATGTTAAAAATATTTATTTAAAAAATTATGTAACTTATTTTTTAAAAAAAATCATATTTTTAAAAGTAATTTTTTTTTTCAAATTTGCCGAAATAAAATTAATGTAAAATAATCAAAACAGACATATTCCAAGTTTGCAGTTTTTTTATTTACGATTCTTGATTTATAATAATTTAAAGACGAAAATTGGTAAAAACCAAAAAAATAAAAACAAAACATCATGCAGAAAGACGCATTTAAAGTTTTAAACATTGATTGGCTCCTAATAAAAAGTTTAAATGCTTTATAAAAAATTACACGTGAAAAGTAACTTCTTTCTGCAGCTTAAACTTCCAATTCTGTTTAACTTTTGCCGTTTCCAAATCCTTTTTGTACTTTTTAAATGTCCATAAATAAATGTTAAATATGTAATTTGAAACAATGCTTTTTCTAACAGGCCGATTAAGAGTTTTTTTTTATAATTTTAGCCCCCAAAAATTCAGGCTTTTATCGTCCCGGCGAAGACGTTAAAAAAGTCTGTATTCTGGGGTCGGGCAGGCCATACCCGGGATTTGAGACTTTTTTCTGAAGACTCGGTCAGGCCGGACCTAACGTATTTTTTCATACCAAACAGGGTGTGATTTATGACGGCCAATTATCTACACGAGGGATATGGGCACGAAGGGGGGAAGTGACTTCCGTGGAGGTCTTTCTAAGGGAACCTAACCCGTATTTACGCAAGTATATCCAAGGTTAGTAGAAAACCTCTGAAAACTCCGAACGATTGGGCCGAAGGGCGCGATTGGGTTCGAACCCAGCACCTCCCGTCTACCAGCTTTGACAGCAAAACCTCTCGGCCACTGGTTATACCGAACCGGGAAGCTAATATACGCTGCCTATTTTATGTCCAAAGGAGAGGCACTGTCTTATATCGACTTTTAATAATGTACAATTTGTGGATGATCCCTATCTTGCATTCAAAATGAGTCAAAAACTCGTCGCTCAGAGGCATGGATAATTGGTGTAAGTCACGAATTTTGGATTTTGATATATCTGCGAATTTTGAAGCTATCGAGATGAAATTTTTTTTGTTGTTGTTTAATTCAGGAATGGATAAGGAAAATTTTCCTAACTGGGAATTTTACTCTACGAGGGTCGTATAAAAATTTAATTTTTGTATTTTCTCATATAGAACCCCCATGGAGTTGAAACTTATCTCATCAAATTTTTCACCTTTTTTTATGAAGGTTTGCAATTGGAAATATGTGCCTAGGGGCAATATTTAAGGAGATAGCCTATTGTTTCGTATTTATGAATCACCCTGTATATAGTATAAATGTGTATTACAAAACGTTGTATTTATTGTAAGGTGTATCTATGTTAGAAAATGTATACACGTACGTAAGTAAACAGGTAGTGTATTAAAGGAGTCTGGGTCACAAAATTTTATTTCTTTTATTTATAAATATTTTTAAATATTTTTTGCTTGTTTTTCATTTTAAATGCATAATTGTATCTATACATAACTTTAAAACTACATATTACTATACATAACTATAAACTTTAAATTCTTTAAAATTATTTCATATTTAGTTTTTTATTATTATTAAAAAATATTAATTTTAGCCCTACTTGGAAACTGATACATATTTGAAAAAAAAAAAAAAAAAACCTCTAAAATAATATATATACCGGGTGTCCTAAAAAGAACTGACTGATTTTAAAATTCAATTACTTGCAAACGGTGACAGATATCTAAAAATTTCTTGCAGGAGCGTTATGTATGTGGTCAGAAGTTTTTTTTTACTGTGATTCTCGAATTTAGTTCGAATTACAAAAATAGATGGCGCTGCGAGCAATATGATGCACTAAATCCAGACCCGATTTTTGGAACTTCGGGACCCACTCAATACACTTTAATCTCCATTTTTGGCATAGGAGAAGAGAAAGGCCAAAAAATCCAGCTTGAATTTATCGCCTATAGAGATCCTACATTAGAGGGAGATTGGACATTGAAGAAATGTCCGTTACAAAATAGATGGAACGCCGTACAACGCAATGCATTTTTATCAGCGTCTAACACTTTTTATTCTATTAAAATTATGAAAATTTCATTTTATGCCTTCAAAGAGTCTTTCGGAACATAAATATAAACACATTTCCATTTTAATGAGTAAGAATTCTCAGAAAATGCATTTATTTTACTCAGCTGTTTTACGCTACGCAGCAGTGCGATTTTATTTAGCTATCGGATTTTGATTTATTTATAGAATTTGTTTTTCATATTTTTGTTTCTTTTAACAGCAGAGGTCTATTTATTTTTTTTCCAAACTTTCATTTAATGTTGTGATAACGATACTCATTCTAATACTATATATTTACCAGGCTTCTGTATTTAAAAAGAAAATCAAAGAGAAGTAGCAGTACGTAAGAAACTTATAAAATATTTTCAGCGCACATATTAAATTAACTTTGAATGACATGCATAGTTAAATAGCAGTGGTATATATGTTCAAATTTTATTGTTTCTGAAATTATCAATGCGAAGATAATGAAAATTATAATAATTACTGTTGTTTTAAAATGTGTAATAGACTATAGCTAGTTTTAAAAAATTGAATTCTACAGTTCCTTTTCTATCTGATAATCGTTAAAAATTATTTTATCAAATATTGCGAAATTAAAATAAAGTTCTTACATGCCCAATCTTCCTCTGCCAACTATTTTATTAGTAAAAAAAAAGAGAGTAAGAAATGCATTTTCTGAGAATTTTTACTCATTAAAATGGAAATGTACTCATACTTATGTTCTGAAAGACTCTTTGGGGCTGTGCACATATAACGTTATCATTTTAGGGGGGAGGGGGGGTTTGGAAAATGATATCGTAAGATATCGCTAGAGGGAGGGAGGGGGGGGGTTGCTCTTTTGATATCGTTATTATTTTTGATCCAACCAAAACTTTCTCTTTTTATTTGTAACTTGTTCTTTAGATCAAAATAGTGTGTTGTGTATTTTTAGTCTGTTCTCTATTTTTATGGAAATACAAAGCTATTATTAAAATCATTAAATGATTATAAAATTATTTCATTCCAAAATATGGAATACCCCCAATTTTTTGCATGCCTATTCTTCTGTCATATGTGTATGATTATGTAATCTGCTGGTCGAAAGACCAACTATGAAGTATGTTTGAAATGATGCTTGTTGTGTTTACTATAGTAAAATAAATGAGAAAGAATATTGTCCCCCATTTTGTTGATAACAAGTTCTGCCCCCACCCCCAACACCCGTGAGGGGCAAGTGCAAGAAGACACTATTACTGTGAATGCATTATGTAACAAAAAGCCATTATTAAATACTTTTGAATAGTAACTATTTCTTTTAAATGTTATTTGATATAAAGTTATTTCATATACAAAGTTATATTTTATTGATTTAATTTAATTTGAATCAATAAAGTATGCGAAAATTAAATGTATAACAATATATCACTCCAAACAAAAACAAAAATTCCAAAAACGGAAATTTGATTTTCAGATATTGATAACGATATCATTACGGGGGGGGAGGGGGGGTCGAGGTATGATAACGCATGATATCGTAAGGGGGAAGGTGGTCCAAAATGATCAAAAAGTTGATAACGTTATATATGCATAGCCCCTTTGAAGGCATATAAAATAAAATTTTCATAATTTTAATAGAATAGAAAGTGGTAGACGCTGACGAAAATACATTGCGTTGTACGGCGTTCCATCTACTTTGTAACGAAAATGGCGGACATTTCTTCAATGTCCAATCTCACTCTAATGTAGGACCTCTAATCGCCTATTGCTTGCAGCGCCATCTATTGTTTGTAATTCGAACTAAAATCGAGAATCAAGGTGTGATTTAAAAAAAAAAAAACTCCTGACATCATACATAATCCTCCTGCAAGAATTTTTTAAATATCTGTCACCGTTTGCCAGTTATTGAATTTTAAAATCAGTCACTCCTTTTTCGGACACCCGGTATATACACAGCTTGCGCCATTTTATTTTGAAAAATCTAAACTATTTTAAACCTAAAAAGTTAAAAGTATAATTTAAAAAATGATTACTATTAATTGTGACTTTTGTATTTTGAACACTTTAAGTAGGAAAATAAAAAACATTAAAGTATGGAGGTAACTTAAATTTAACAAAAAGTATTTATTAATCTTGGCCAATGTGATCCTTAAATAAAACCTGCTATTAAAGCAGTTTTATTTGTTTATTTTATTTTCCTAATGATGATTTAATTTAGAATTAAATACTTTCATAAAAAAAAATACCATGAGATCCATCTTCTGAAAAAATATTGTAAAAAACAAGGCACTAAAATGTAAAAATACTTTAAAAGAACAGCTGTTACGATCTTTTATTCACATTATTAATCATAATCTAATTACCACATTTCAAAGTATCTGATCGTCGTCTTGGATTACTAATTCTCAATGAAGAAATAAATTCATGTTTCTTTGGTCAACACTTTTTGCAAATAATAATATAAAGGGAATTTGATAATGTATTTGTAAACGTATATCTTAATAAATATTACGTCAGAAGGCAAATAAGTTGCATAAGAGAGTAAAATTTGACGTTATAATCGGGATCTTTTTTTGCTTATGGGGGAGGTATCATGTATTTCAGGTATGGAGCTAATTTAAAATTTTTAAAAGTAATACTTGTCTGAAAAATTATGTCAGTTTTAAGACTTATGTTTTTTAGCTTTTGATAATTGATTCTTATATATTTTATAGCGCTGAATCAAACTTTATTTTTAACCATCACGTCAGGGTTTTTTGTTAATCGTAAACTTCAAAGTTAAAAAGTCAAAAATAGCAAAAATCTGATACTATAAAATAGATGTGATGGTTGTGTTCTTTTTATCTTTTGATATTTGATTCTTATGAATTTTGTAGTGCTGAATCCGAAAATGATCTTCATTCTTTACCATCAAGTTAAGATTTTCGCAAATTTTAAAATTTTAAAAAATTCGAAATATTACGAAAATCTGATACTTTAAAATTGATGTAAAACTTTTTTTATAATAATTTATTCATCTTTTGCCTTATATTATGCATTTTTACAGCTAAACGTGTAAAATATTGTCTATTTAATATCCTTGCAATCTTATTCCATGTGTGGAAGTTTCTTTGAACCGCTCATGCTCTGCGCCTTATCCTTTTATGTTCTCTACGGGATTCATCTCGGTGTCCTCTTTTATTTTAGCAGTTGATACAGCTAGAAATTTGTAGCATATTTGTTTAAAACATTTGCTTTCTTCTGGTAAAGGCTTTGACATATTTTCGCTATTTTTTTTTTAGCCTCCTGTATGCTATTTCTTTCTCCCAGCAAATAAAATGTCGTCTCCAAAAAATAACGTTACGTTGTATTAGCCAGCCGTAAAACAAAGCAGATGTATCATTGTACTGTTAAATACTCTACTGCAATTTTTTTAACTTCTATGCATCGCACATTTTCGATTTTTTTTACCGTCGTATTGGGAAAAAAGTACTAAGCAATTTGTTTGAAAACTGCATCTCCATTTATTTTTGGGATATTCATTTTTTTGTAGTTTTTAGCGTCATTTGTTTAATTTTGGCAACTCAAGTACTCAATTTCTGTAGAAAGTAAAGGAAAAAATAGTTGAAAAATAGCAATTATATCTTTTTGTTGCCATTTTCCCATAAAAACTGAAAAAAAATTAATTAAAATACGTGCTATTTTGAAAAAATATAAATGAATGATTTCTGATAAAACATGGTGCTATTATAAACTAAATTTAATTTTAAGTATCTATATTAATATTACAAACAAATGAAGGCATATGAATCATGAGATAGCCGATTTTTTTTTTTTTTTTTTTTTTTTTTTTGTCGAGTTTCTTGAGTGACGATATCTCTGTTTTTGGATTTGTGTATTATTCAGCGATAATGACGTCATATTCGTACTTTACCGTAGTTGTTGTTTAATACTGGATCGCAAATGAAGAATTCTTCAGCGGATTCAAATGACGTCATTTTATATAAAATAAAATCGACATAAGTCTTACACTTGAACGTCCATCATAAGAAAAGGATCCATTCCAAAGGTATAAGTTCGATTAACTCGGATAACCGAGGCTCTACTGTATTTATATACAGTTTTTTTTTCATTGGGGGTGACACTAAATTCTGAAAAAGCAGAATTCCTGTTTTCCGGTTATTATTATTATTTTTTAAATCTTTGAAATTTACGATTTTCGAAGAATCCTGACGTGGTGGTTAGAAATGGTCATTTTCGGATTCGGCGCTAAAAAAATATATAAAAATCAATTATCAAGAGTTAAAAAACGCAATCATCACATCTATTTTATAGTATCGTATTTTCGCTATTTTTTTTTACTTTTTATCTTTGAAATGTACGATTTGCAAAACATCCTAGCGTGATAGTTTAAAATGAAGATCATGTTCGGATTCCGCGCTAGAAAATACATAAAAATCCATTATCAACCATCGCAGGCTTGTGTAGTTATTAATCCTTACCACTCTGTTGCGTTGATAAGATTTTCTAATAAAGCAGTTTTTTTTCCGTGTTTTACTTTTATAATTACTTTTATTTATTTATTTATTTATTTCAATCATGTGACCTGTCAATTACTGTCCAGTTTTTGTGATTATATTGTATTACATGAAGTGTGTTCCTTCTTGTGGCTGTCCAGTACCTAAACAGTTAGCAATAGAGATATATTTCCAATCGCAAAAATGTTTCAAATGTTCTCCTTCGTCGTGTGAAAATCTCTTTAAGCCAAAATACTTATTATTTTAAAGTTACGAAACTAAAATTTTTTTGCGGTGCCTGGGAGCTATAAATTCGATTAGAAAAAAATAATTAGCCGCGCTAAAACAAGTAAAACAGATTTAAAAAAAAATTATTTTTTGTACTTTCAAAGCTTATCGAGCTATGATACTTTGAATTTTAAGAATGAATTTTTAGCATTTTCTGGCCTAAAGACACGTTTTTCCCTTTCTAGAGCCAAAAAAGCTGAAAATTCATAAACATTTAAAGTATCATAACTCGATAAATACTGAAATTTTCATTGTTTTATTTGTTACAGAACAGATGAAGTTTTCTTTTTTAATTTAATTTATAAAACACAAGAACTATACAAATTTAAATTTTGTAACTTTAAAAAATACATTTAATTGGCGTAAATGCATTCATGAGGAAGAACAACATTTGAAACGTTTTTGCAATTGAAGTATGCTTCTAAAAGTAACGGTTTCGGACGAAACTGAACGTTTTTTTTTTTTTTTTTTTTTAACGATATGACTTTGTTTGTTTATCCTATTAAGGGGGCACAGGACCTTTTTGAGTTTGTCGAAACGATCAAAAACATCGTCTTTTCCAAAGTACCAAAACACAAATAATATGCAATTAAGATCTTTTTTTTTCCTTTCTGCCTAAAGTATATATTCTTAGCTAAATTATCCTGAAAAATAAATGTTGTATATACAAAATCAACATTTAAATTTGAAATTTGAAAATTCATCTCAATAATGCGTGAATTAAAATCATTAAGTGCTGCGCGCACGGTAAAACTCTAAATTATGCTTATAGAAAATAGTTTTTGAACAAAGTAGAATCATAACATACCTACTTCTAAATTACAACCAAAATATACACAAAAAGTTCTGTTTAAAATTGAAAATAAAATCAAAATTTTCAAGTTTTTCAAGTGCAATAAAAAATAAATAACCAAAATATATTAATTATTTTGGTTTTAGCTTGAAGACTATAAAGAAACTCATGTTTGATTATTTTTTTTTAAAAAGCTGTAGCTTATATAATTTGAAAGTAACAGTGGGCGCAAACTCCAAATCTACTAATCTGATAAAACGCGTTTTAAAGTTTCAATATCGTTGGACCTTCAGTAGTAATCACCGTCTATAAAGGATTATGACTCCAGAAATAATGCAGATTTTTGAATGGGGTATTTTGCATATTGTGGAGAAATTTTTAAATATTCAGAAAAAACAAAATCCGAAAACTGGTTTTTTGAAAGTTTAAAGGTCCTGTGCCCACTTAAGATATGTATTAGATAAATTTTGTACTAATTTCTATTTTTCTCCTTTCTCTTCCTAGTTGTTTCCCCCGCTGCTGTCGGAGACAAACACATAGGATCCGCATCCCTCGCAACTGTCTTCCTGCATCTCTCTCCTCGGGGTTGCTCTGACAACCGCCCATCCTGCTCTCCATCCCTTCATCATGAAAAAGCGGTGCACGCAACAGTTACTACCTCTCCCAATACTTTCCACGTGAAGAAAACGAACAGGAAGTAACATCTGGAGCTACCTCGAGATGAAAAGGATTTCGGCAAAAAAGTGAAAACCGATAAATGGTATCGACTGCACCATCAAAAGTCCCCTGCCCAATGCGCATATTGCTGAAATGGTCAATTATTTGAACATAAATTATCTATACTTTCATCCATTGAATTTAGATACATCATATGTGTTCTGGTTCACCTGAAAGGATTTTTTTATTAAACTGTATATTTCTGCATTTTTATTTATTTTTAGACTATTTCGTCTTTTTAGAATATTTCGATACATGATATTTGCAAATTATCTTTCAGGAACATTCTGCAAATAAACAATAAATTGCGAATATAAATATCATTGACTGTATCATCAGAAAAAACGGCCAATTAGATGAGGAAAAATTATCTATGGTTTCATCTAGTGAATTTAGATACATAATACGCCTTCAGTTCACCTGAAACTATTTTTTTAAGCTGAAGTTTTCTGAGTATGTTCCTGCAATTTTATCTAGTCTTTTTGGAACATTGAGATATACATATATCTTAGAAACTTGCAATATCTTTATGAGACATTCTGAAACTAAGCAAAAGATTCTGTAAATAAATATTGACTGCATCGTCAGAAATCCCTAGTCAATGCTCATATTGCTGAAACGGTCAATTATTTGAGGAAAAATTATCTACACTTTCCTCCATTGAATTTAGATACATCATACGCTTTTGGTTCAGTTGCAACAAAATTTGAAGTATAAAGCTAGAGTATATTCTGCAGCTTCTCTTCCATATTTTTAAAGGTCAAGCATATTATCCCTTTTTATCTAGTCTTTTTAGAAAAATTCAGTGTATTAAGATATAAGAACTAACTTTAAAAAGTTATATATTTAATTAACTTGCAATATCCTGTAGAGACATTTTGGAACTAAGCAAAAACTTCTGGATAAATATTATTGGATACTGCATCTGAAAACGATTAATTATTTATAACGATAAATTATTGGTAAACGTTTTCTCCTATTTCTGAATTCACATCTAGTCTGAGATATAAAAAATATATAGATATATATGTGTATAATTATATAATATATAATAGCGTGCAAAAGTTATCTCGATATCAGAAAAATCCCTTCTTAGTGTATATTGTTTAAACAGTTAAGAGTTTGAAGAGAATTTACCTATTGATTTTATATATCAAATTTTAATATATTATTCATTTTTGGTGGAAAAAATTATTTGCTTCAGAAACGTTTTAGAAAGGAATATTTTTCGTTGTATAATTCTGCCTTTCCAACAAGTGTTTTCATAATTATTTGGCTATATTAAGATATGCATGGTGCATATATGACTATTTCCCAGTCGTAATACCACGAAGAAATATTTAAAATAGCCAACTACTTGAAAAGAACTTAACTGTAACTTATGCACCGAACTTTGATAAAATATATATATATATATATATATATAATATTGGTGATAATATTTACCTGTTTCAGAAACAGTTTTTAGAAAATGCAAAAACTTTTTACTTGTATTTCTTCATCTTCGTTGCAGCATTTCGATATATTGAAATTGTAAAAATATCCTGTATCAACATATACAAGTATCTGGATATATAATAACCTGTAAATTAATTCAGAAATATTCTGGATTTTACATGAGCTAATTAAAGAGTGTTTTCGTGTAAATAGAAACTACAGTTGAAAAACACAGTTGTTCACAGACAGTTGTTCCTGAAAATACATCTCTCGCTCTCTTTATCAAAAAAGAAAAAAAAAGCAGGAAACTTTTTTTTCTGTCTTTGTACGAGTTCATTGTAGCGAGACCACCTGAGAATCTCCTTTTTCATAAAGTAACACTTGTTTTGTAAGATCTACAAATGTAGAGTTATCTGTAGAGGGATATTTTCTAGATAATAATATTATTTACTTAATTAGACGCTATATATTTGTCTAGTTCTAGAAAACTGGAAAAAAAATTATTAACAAATAAACCGATTATTTAAAGTTAATCTTCATATTTGAAATATAAGAAAAAAATACTATAGAATAAATATCCATCTTGATATAGAGTGATATATACGTGACAATTTTGTTTTTTTAAATAGAAAATTTATGATAGAAAAAAAAACTGTTGAAAACACTTTTTAAGGAAAAAAATCTTCACTTCGTATTGAATAAAAAATATATACTCTCATATAAATAGATATTTCCAATATTACATGTAAAAGAATTACATAACTTTTCCAAAGAAAATTCAACTCTTTATAATTTCTAAAATTTACAATACATTCATATTTTATTGTTTAAAAGAACTCAGAATTATCACTGAAGCGTGCATTATCATACTGCTTTGAAGTAACCAAAGAAAGACATTTTAAAAAATATATATTTTTTAAAAACATAAATTTGATTTTACTGAAATCGCAAAAGCGCAGTATTATTTTCATATTGCTCTGTACACGATCGTTGACAAGCTTAGAAAAAAAATTGAATATTAAAAGACTTCTTTTTTTCTGAATTACATTCAAACAGAAATCGGAGACCTGTCGTTTCAAATAAACGAAAGGAAGTTTTGATTTCCTGTATTTGGTCAGTGTGTGTGGTCATTGACAGTCCCAGCTACGTCACCACCGGAAGATGAAGATCGAGGCGGAAGTAGAGCACTCCGTGTATGCGTTCCATCACTCAGTGGCGGAAGGGCAGGGCGGCGGCGGCGGAGGATGCTCGGCGAGCGGCGCGGAGCTGTCCCCTATTGCGCAGGAGCGATCATCGATCGACCGCCCCGAATGGCAGCCGCCGGGATGCGGTGGGTGTGGTCCGAGCTCTGCCGCCGCTGAGAGCAACCACAACAACGGTAACATCAGCCTGACATCGGTCTTTGACTGCGAACATTTCCAATTCATAGACGAAGAGGACGAAGAAGGGGTCAGCAGTGAAAATGTGCCGGCGACCCAAACGTCGGCGGGGGCTGAAGACGTCGCCCCGGCCCCCAACGGACTTTTTCCGAGGGACGCCGGCGTGAGCAGTCAACAACAACAAACACACGATCAGAACGAGATGGGCGAGTCCGAATCAGTTGCAAGAAGCAAGAGCCACGCGGTCAAACGACAGGTCAGTTTCGATGTCGATGCCGCGATCAGCCGAAGCGAATCTCCATCTTCCATAAAGAAAGAGCTGAAGTCTGTTTTGAAAAAGCCAAACAGGCTTAACAAAAAGCAAAGGAACCGCGTCACCTTCGATGAAGCAGTGACTCTGTATTCGGATGAAAATGAGGACGTCCAGATGCTTGCTCTCACCACCGGACCGGATATTGTGTGCACGGAGGTTTTCTATATGTTCGAGCCTCCCATCGAATACCAAGATGTGCCCCCGTTCGAACCGCCTGCTGAATATCGTGATAGTGATGATGCGAGTGCATCTCAGTCATCGTCGGTGCCTGTTGATATGCAGCCCGACACATCTCAACAACATGCGACTGATAACGCACAGTCAGAGAACGAGATTCAAAATGAACCTTGCACGAATAAATCAATTGTTCCAAATTCATTTGACGATCAAATTGAAATACCTCCTCCTAATTTAGACTCAAATCTCAGTGACGTCGCCGTTTCGACGGAAACGGAAAATACCGACAGTGCAACTGAAGAAAATATAACTAATCCAGAAACAGGTCAACAATCAAATGAGTGTACTATTTCAGAGAGTGATAAGCTTTTCGAAAGATTTTTAGAAGCAGAGAGAGAATTCGCTGTTGATGAGGAATTGAATAGTGTTTTTCATGCACTTGAAAATGATTTCGCTAATGACGATAAAAATGGTGCACTTGACGATAATTTTTTCAGGAAACTAATTAGTTTGTTGTCTTCTGCGGAAGGTGAAGCTTTTGCTGCCTCAGCTGAGGAGAATAATTATTTTTCTGACCCAAATATTTTGAAATCGCAAGCAGATTTTTGCCGTGAGGCAGAAGACGATGACAATAGTCAAGCACAATCGCGAACACTTTCTGAGGCTGACAGTGATTGTAGTATATCTTCCCAAGACACTATAATAGTTAGATTCGGTGAGGATGATAACGAACAAACTTCTAGTGAGTCTACTTCTGTGTTTTATGCCAAATCTGACGATACTGATAATAAAGATGTGCCTGATGACAATTCCAGTAGTTTGCAGTCTGAAAAGTGTGAAACTGCTGATGAGGTTTTTACCGAATTTTCGGAATCTGCTTCCAGTTCAGATGAGAAACCTCGACCCCTTCCACGAGAATCTCTTCTTATAAAAAGTAACCATGTGTCACAAACTGTAGCTAAATTAGAAAAAGTAAATGGTGAAAGTTTAAGCCGCCAAAGCTCAGGTGAGCAGTCCGTTAATAGCGGAAATTCTCAAGATCTTCCCCAAGATGCTGATGATTCCACATCTTCGGATTCCCGTAGCGGTGAAGTTGAAGAGGAAATTAGATTGGATGATATCGGTTATGATGAAGAAGATGCAGAGGATTATGATGAAGAAAGCTTCAGAGGTATGGCTCATGGAAATTCAAAAATTAGAAGAATAATAAAAAAGAATGCTTTACAGTGTACACTTTTTAGAGGTATAGAGGCAAAGAGACGTCAGCAACCAGGCGCCAAATATCCTCGACCAAAATCACCTTTACTTTCTCAAGAATCCCTTGTAGAAAAGTTAAAGTGGTTAACTACAATAGATGAGCAGAAAGATGCTGATGGACCTCTGAAATTTCATTCTAAACCTCCTGATGTTATTTTATCTACCGGAGGTGTGCCAGTAAACGGTTCTATTCCACATAGTGCTTCATCCGAAGACGATATTAATTCTCAAACAGCTCAAGGTTTTCCACAACCACCCTTTTATCAGATGCATCTGAGACATGTCCTTCCACCTAATAATAAAACGGGTTATTATGTGCGACGTGACGGATTTCCACCAACTCACCATCCATCCCTTCCTCGACAGAGGGTGGCAGTTTCTGGACATCCACCGCAAATGATGCATACTTTACCTTATACACAGAACCGCGTAGTGGCACATCCACCAACTACTCAACAAATGCAGTGGACTGAACAGCAACGACCTATGTCGTCTATGACGGTGCCTAGAAATTTCAGAGATTGGAGAGTAATTCAGCGAATAACTGGAAACAGGAATAGCGAAGGAAATTCCCGTTCTCAACCAATTCCAGCTGACTATGTAAGGTGCCCGAATGGCAGTATAGCTGCCTACCCAGTTAGTGTTCCCCCTGATGTTAGTAGAACGTCTCAGCCACCACTAAATAAAGATGAATTAGAACAGTTTGTTGAAAAAGAAAGTAAGCGAATGGATACTATTCGCAAACGGTATAGTGTAGCCGAGGAAGATGATGATCCAACATTTGGTTTTGCTCGCAGACCGTCGGTAAGAGGTGTACAAAACCGAATCCAATCTAACCCGTCCGAAATCATTCAAGGTCATGGTACAAATAAAGTAGATCTTTATGCCATGTTTGAAGAACAACATGCGCAGGGGCCAGCTTTAGTTTATTCCAGATCTACTCATCCTAATGAGCAAATGAGAGTCTGGAATAGAGATCCAAATTGGAGGCCCGATAGCATGGCCCAATCTCAAATATATGGCCCTCCAACTCAAGGTGGCAGATCTCAGGTACCGATGCATATTCATAGGGCCTCTGTCGCATTAACTGAACTTCCTGGAAATGCTACAATACCTTACACTCATCGAAAGCCACATCCAGACACTAGGTATCATTCGTACGCAGAAAGTATGTACGGAAGTACCAGAACTTTGCCCACTAAAGGAGGATGGTTAAATCCCGATCCCAGGACGTGTCACGTCTCTAACCCTGTTGCAGCTCATCAGACTTTACCACTTCCAAATAGCCCAATGCCAGCAGTTTCACCTCCGATGCTACAAGTTCCTCCTCACTCTGTCACTGCTAAAGACGAGAGGGGAGTCCCTGAGGGTGCTAGCTCTTCGCCAAAAATATCCTCGGACTCTTTGTACCATGCCCCTGTGCCTGATTCGATTGCGACCGGTGGACCGCACAAGGAAGATGGTATGATTTATTACTCCCTGAATGTCTAAAAACCAGTGAAAAAAGTGTGTGGTCTTCCGATCTGAATGGTGAACGTGTTGTGACAGCATTTACCTATCTTGGATACGTTTGCATATTTTGATTTTTTTTTTTCTTCTTCTGAAACCTAAGTGTGTACAGTTTTTGTTTGCATACTAAGCAAGTCTTCCGAATACTAAAAACAGCAATCAATCGGCTAGATTAGAGGTAAGTATTTATTTTGAGATTGCACAAATTATGTACTGCCAATCTATCCAGAAAAATATATATATATATGAATTGTTCCTGTCTATATTTACTTAAATATACTTTCAAAGTTGAAATTAATGATAGCTAGTTTGAAATGTTTTATTTTCGTAGACCTTTATTTTGATTATTAAAACTTTAATTCTAATTTTTAAGGAACCAACAGCACTTTTTAAATCCTGTGGAAAATAGCTTATATTGAAGTACCTTTTCTCAGAAACTGCTGAGTTAATTTCAATATTATATTACATGTGTGTATAGTTTTGGCAATAGCTAAACTATAAATTGATCGCTCGACAAAAAATAGTTGCAATGCAGTAGTTACAGGTTTATAATTCTTTTTTTTAAAACTAACAATACTAAAAAAAAAGAATTGTCGTTTTGCTGCCCCCTCCCCCCCCCCCCGCAATGAAAAAAGATTGAAATGTATCTGATTATAATACAAAAAAAATCAGCTTTTTCTATAGGATTTCGAATCTGTTGTTACCCCCTTAAAACAATAACCTTTTTAATATAAGAAAGTATTTTCTCTTTGATTGTTTTCTAATTTCATCTTTAAGTCATATTAATCCACTTTTTTATATTTAATAATTTAAAAGATATAAATTCAAAACGCAACATTTGATTATTTATTATATTATGTCTTGTTATTTTTTAAAAAAAATATTACAAGATCTGTAATATGAAAACATATTTTTATATTTTATGTATGAAATCTGATATTTCTATCTGTGTATAAAATGTTAAACAGTTAAACAAATATGTTTTTTATAACTAATTTCTTTTAGTTAAACTTTTTACCTTAGATTTCGTTAGCATACTACATTCACGTATTTTTCTGGAGAGTTACAAACCTTATCGGGTATTCTAGTTCCAAAATATTTTTCATGTTTCAATATTTTTTTAAATATTAAAGCCCAATTGATGGAAGTAATTTAATATTAAAAGTTTTCGATCATAAAAAAAATCACATTTCTTCATAAATAGAAGTTATTTACATCATGTATATTCAAAATGTATGAACTACACTATAAAAAAAAATTTAACTCGTACAGCAAAGTAACAAAGTATATTTTTTAAATTTGAAATTTTATAAAAAAAATAAAATAAAATAAATGAAAATTCTAGCTTTAAAAAAATTAGGACTATATAAGTCGTTAGACAATCACATATATCCTAAATTAATTATAAATTCAGTACAATAACCAACACATACTAGCAAAGAAAATTGCTTAGCTGATTTTTATTTATTTTTTTTTTTTTTTTTGAATGAATACTGTAATTTAAACCTCATTAAAATATTTTGAAAATATTACTCTTATATTTCCATCTTTAAATATGAGGTTTAAAACACTGAAGCTAAAATGTATATAGGCAAACACTTTGAAATATCAGATTTTATTTCAAATTTTGCAAATAATAAATAAAAATGCACATTATTCTCTGTTTACACGGCTTGTTGATTTGAAATAAAAAAGAAAAAGTTGACCAAAAACTACGGCTTGATCATATATAAGAATGATTAGTAAATAAAAATATACCCTTTTCTCTATTTATACAGCATACTGATTTTCAAAGGCATCATTTAAGAAGAGCAGGATAAGAAAATTGCCCCCACTACCACCACCCTCTGAGTTTTAGACTTTTTTTTAAATCATTATTTTTTTCTTTAATTTCTTATTATTATATTAACTTTTTCATTAATTTTTGCTATTGTATAAATGATTGCATTTAAATAAGTTACAACAATAGAAATATCTCTTCGAAGAAAAATTAACAGAGAGTTTGCATTTATTGTCTTCAACAACATAATTTTCCCCCTCTAAGAAAAATCGGAAATGACGCTCCTGCTGACTTTTGAAACAGTTGAGTAGAAACCACGGCATACGGCCACATCGATGAATGATTCGCAATAAATGTGAAAAATCGATATGAATCATGTTATTTTCAAACGAATCGTAAATGAATCTTTGGATGAAAATGAAGTCCCTTTTATATGTTCTGTTAAAATGTTATTCTTTTAAACATGTACAATATATCATTAACTATCCGGATAAAATCGATATTATCGAGAAAATCGATATTTTGAATAACTGATGGATATTTTAGAATGCAGCATTAAATTAAACCATCGTATATTTCTTGCGATACAAATTTTCTAGCATGTTTTTCAGACGTAATTTGTATCAGTTTCTATTAATTGATTGCTCTTTAATACTATATAACTGTCCATGTTTGCCTCACAGCTCCCCCCCCCCCCCCGGAGCTTCGTGTGTTCATATTACGTTCTCAAAATACCGGAATTTTTTTTTGTTTTACTTTATTAACAAATGCATTTTAGCAGTTAAGTGTTCGTCAGTTTTATTAGCATTATTATTGTTATAGATGAACGTTTTAAAACTCTCACGATAGACATTGGGGAAGTACTGTTGTTATTATGATCATCATGGGCGCCGTCAAGGGGTGGGGGAGGATTGGGAGATAAAAGGGGACTGGATTTTCAAATTTTTACTAAATTTGATTTATCGTCGTAGATTTTTTTTTTAATTGTAAAATGTATTTTTCTTAATTGATTACATTAGATATGAAAATATTTTATACATTAATAATTTAAAATAATTATAATACTTTCTGTATGTTTAAATGTGAAATTAATTAAATATTAAGAGTTAAGTACGGTTGGGGTCAAAGGTGTTTTTATTATAATATCATAATAAAGCAGTAGTTTATTACAAAACGCCTTTCAAAAAACATTGCCCCCCTGCCCCTGTTAGGATTTTCCTGTTTGGATTTTCTTCTGCTTGTACCTATAGTCATTATTAATTATACTTTTTCAAAGTTTAGGTTACATTTCCATTACGTAAAGTGCATCTTGTTCTTAAATATTTAAATAGATCTCGATTAAAAAGTAAGAAAAAAAATCGTAAAATTTTCTTACTAAAAAAATTAAAACAATTTTTTTAATTAAAGCTGTGTAAATAAGAATTATGTGCATATCTTATAATTGTTGTCAAAAATATGTAATGAAAGTTAAAATAAGAAAAAGAATTATAAATTCTATCCATTGAGCTATGTGCTAATTGTTGCAGGTTGTATTAATGTATTTGAATTTTATTGAAAAGTATATAGAGAGAGTAATTATTGTTATATTTTGTATTTTTTCATTGTATCTATAACATAAAAAGTGAATGTTGTTTCTTATTTTCATTCTTGTAAAAAATACTCATATGGCATGCTTGTAATATATTGTAGGAAATGGCAGATGTTCAGATATTCAAAGTGTATGCTAAATTACGTAATGTTGTAAAGTTTAGTAGAAAACGATATTATTCAACATTTATTAATTAAAAAATTAATTTATAAATGTTTTTTTTTTTTTTTTTTTTGAAAAATAAAAGAAATTGGCAAAATTATTTTAGCAAAATCACAAAGTTAGAAGATCAATTTTGCTGAAAAAATGATTTTATTTATTTAATATATTTATCAGATTATTAAAAGAAAATGTGATGTAAAATTACTCAGAAGCCTGCGTTTGAGATGTAATTAAGAAAAAGCGCAAAAAGGTTTTAAAATTGTTAAATGCAAAACAATTAAAAAAAAACATACGCTACATATTATAAAGCAAATGATGCGTCTACAGATCTAATTGTATTTTTTAATGTGATTTGTTGTATGTTCTAAGTATTTTAAAATAATATTTTTTTCTAAAAACAGAAAAGAATAATTTCTATCGTGTTTCTAAATTTGAAACTGTAAACAATAAAATAAAACTTTGATATTTTAATACTGTATTATAATTCACCTTGATCATCATTGTCTATGTTTTTATTGGCAACATGTCAAACTTTTTCATGGAAGTTTAATGCACTTTTATCAAGTGTACTTTTTCTTTTTTAAGTTTTCTAAAGACAAGTTGAATTTTAAATTAAAAAGTGTTTTTATCCTTTAAAAATATATACAAAATACTGTAAATCATTTTCAAACAAATTACCTGCTTTATATGTGATAAATTTTTATTGTATATTATCTGCTCTTCAAAAAATATTTACATTTAAAATATAAAATTATGCATATAAATTTCAAGTTATACGTTTCATTCAACATTTTTTTATATATATATAATCTTTGAATCAAATCGTCTGCTTTATAAATTTACTTTCTCCACAAAAAGAATTCTATAAATTATACAAAACATTCTTAGGGTTGGTTTATACCGAAACTCGTGCAATAAAAATTTGGATGCAAAAAGAATAGATTTATTAAGAAGAATCCATTTTTATTGTAAAACATGTAAAATAATTATAAGGATTTTATTTTTCATTTTGACTAAATAATTGTTTTTAATTAAATGAAATCATTATTTTACTCAAATTCTAGGAAAAGAATTGTTGATTAATTAATATTACAATTTCTACAAAATATATGAAATTGGACCCCCCCCCCCTTTAAATGTTAATTAAGTATGCTTTAAAATCTGCAAAAAAATTCAAGAATTTATAAATTAGATTACCTGTGATAATTTATTTTCAAATATGGAGATACAAAGTCCAAATATTGTTTATTTCGGTTCTTTTTTGGTATTGGTGAGACAGAGAAAATAGCCTTGGCGAGAAAAGAAAATTTGACAATATATTTTATGGCAACTTGTTCACTGTTTCATATACACAAGCAATTTTTTTTTCAATATTTATACAATTTATTTAAATTAAAAAAACCATTTATCTTTTTTTAATACAGAAACAGAAGTAAATTGCATATAAAGAACAATAATAATATACATATATGAACCAGCATAAAAGTTCATTAGGTTTATTTTCCTATCTGTTTATATCATTTAGCAAGAAGTTTCATTTAATAAAGCCTAAATTACGCTAAACTTTAAAAGGCCCATATTTTCGAAAAGCATCTTTATTTCTTACTAAGAAAAAAGAAAATATTACATGGCATTTTCAACATATTTCTTTCGAAACGCGACATTAAATTCCAATATTTCATAAATATATTCTTCGTTTATTTTTAAATATGTTTACATACTTTGTTTTATGCATGAAAACACAAATATACAGAGGTCATTACACGCACACATTTCCTTCTGTTTTTCTGTCACATTTTTTACCGAAGGGAAAATTAATATTTACAGTTCCTAAAGTATAGTCTTTTGTATGTTTTTAATTTTATATAAATCTAACCAATATTAATTTTTTTACAACTTTACAGGATTAAATGGTGCTGATTATGAAACTAATACTGAGATATATTTCAGAAAGTTCTGTATGTGTAATTTTGTGAAAGCTATTACAAATACTTTTTTTATTATTATTTAGTAAAGTATTTATATAATTTAGATAATGAAACTCACTTCGAGACCTGCGAGCCGCAAGTGGTCCTCGAGTTCATTTCAAGCGGCCTCGCAAGTTAGACACATAATAAAAAATTACATAAATATATAAAGATATATATGTGTACTTTGTAAAAAAAAAACTTGTAATTTTTAAAGATCGGTAATATTTTTATAATCTGATAACAATAAAAATAAACGCAAGGTTTGAATAAAATCAGCTTAATATTTAACTGTAAGTCTGATCTATATCATCTCACCATCAGAAACTGCTTCTATCGCACCTTTATCTCGCGCTAATCTCACCTTTACCTAATGTACAGTCGTGGAAAAAAAAAAGTAAACACCCCCTACTAACTCCTCAATAAATTATCGTAGATGAAAGTTACTGGTACCGGACGATTAGAAATAAAGTCTACTTTTAAATGATGTGTATAAAATTTGCTTAGAGGGCCATATATATATTAAAACGAATCCAAACTTCATTTTTTTCAATAGCAATACCCAAATTTAACGAGATATTTCAAATCTTCGGTTCAAAATATGTCTAGAAACCAAATTTCAAGCCATTCGAATGATAAGTTTTTGAATTATAAACATTCAAAATTTAATATTTCTAATGTTAAATTACATTTTCATATTTTTATTTATATCTCCTGAAATTATGCTCCTAATGAGCTAATTTTTTGTGCAGCAATAATACTAATATATCCAAACATAAATACGTTGAATTTGCAATTTTTATAATTTTATGATATGAATTATGAAATTAATATTCGAAAAAAATTTGAATTGCAACATACAATTTTTTTGATGGATTTAGATTTATTAAGTCCTGCTTTATGGAAATCCAAAATTTCGCATTTTTCTTCCAAGTAGTTTTCAAATTATGCTTAAAAAACGGCAAAATGATGGTTTAAGGGGCCGTCTATGATAGAAGTGAGTAAATTTTTGAAATATTCTGCTATCCTGTAATCAAACAGGTTTCATTGACGCTTAAACGTGCCTTGATCAAGAAGGCGGCTCTCTCGGTTAACAGTCGAGTTCGGAACTTCAATTTGGATTCAGCCCTTAAAATACGCTCGTTTTAAAATAATTAATTTCTTGGAAACTTGTGGCACGAATTGCATAAAAATTTGTTTATAGGCTAATTGAAAGGTGTAGAGTTCATTTATGCTGTCATAATTGTGTACTGCTATTGAAAAAAAACAAAGTTATGGTTCGTTTTAATATGTAGATGGCCCCTTAAACAAATTTTATATACATCATTTAAAAGTATACTTTATTTCCAATCGTACGGTACCAGTAACTTTCTTCTACGATAATTTGTTGAGAAGTTTGTAGGGGGTGTTTACTTTTTTTTTCCCACGACTGTACTTCATCCACTTAATATTATCCACTTAATATTAAATTGCCAACATTGGTTGAAATTAATATTTATGTATTAATATTTTTTATATAATAGTTGTCTTGAAATTATCTAAGAAAATCACTTATCATTAAATTATATAACCAATTAAAAGTGAAAAAAGTACATTTAAAGGCTTATAAATAGCTTTTTAAATACCTACCTAGAATTACTCTAAGTTACCCAGAATTTGGAGCGAGATGCTTTATAAATTAATAAACAACAGGATAAAATAATTCACATTCATATGACCATTTTTTATTAAAGCACCTGCTTTCACGTGTGATCACGTGATTTTGTTTATCAAGTTAGTAAAAAAAAAAAAAAAATCAGAAGTACCGTCAGTTTGTTTCATTGTTTACCTCTTGTTATCTTTAAAAATCCAAAAATTATTGAAATTTTCATTTAAACAATTTCTAATTATTTTTTTTCTAGTTTCAAGATATCAACTTAAGTTTTAAAATTCACATTTAATGTTTTTAAAGAATAGTTTTTAAAAAATACATTATTTAAAAACCGGGACAAAGTTGCCGTCTCAACACTAAAAAATAAAAAAATAAAAACCTTAAAAACTTTGTAAGACAATTCAAACCCACTATTATGATAGAGTAATAAAACATAATAAAAAAAAACCTACGTCATTTCGAGATTAAAAAACAAATGTTGTGTGAAAACAAACAGAAAAACGAAATTTTATTCAAAAATCAGCATTATACCAGACATGCAAAAACAATTAACAATTAAGACGGTAAGTTTAATATTTTTCAATAGAAAACAAAATTTTCGACATATTTACTTATTTCAAGCACTGAAAAATACATTTCTTTGAGAAGAAATGGGTCTTTTTTTTTGAGGGGGGATAACTTTTTTAGGACCTTTATAGCTTATTCTTTAAAGTAGTGATAGTAATTGAATGTTTTCCAGCGGCTTTTCTTTGATTAAAAACTTGTTGTACAACATCATCTACCACATTCTGAAGGATTTCACCAATATAATTACGACTACCTACTGGAGATTTATACGTAGAGGCAAGTATCTCTGCAAAAAATAATATATATGTACTAGTACAACATTTATATTTGCAGCAAATGTTGGCTTTTATGATTTTATTTTCAAAAAATTTAAATCTAATAAAAATTTTAATTTTTGGCGACTTAGTGCCGAGACAATCTGAACAGAAATTGACATTCAAAATGCCGTTTTGTGAATAAAGTGAATGTAAAATTTAAAATATCAAATTAATAAATATAAATCTCATTGATTTGTAAAGAAAACATATTAAGAAATAAAAAAAGTATTTATCTCTTTACAGCATCAAGTATAAATAATTTTTCCATTCAAAAGTTTACTTCATTAAAATCATGCGCGAAATAGTAAACAAAACAAAAACCAAAGTAATGCCAAACTGAATTTGTAAAATGCTAAATTAAATAATTTATGTTTAACCTACTGCCGCAATCTATCAGAATTCGGCATTACTAATTAGTTTTATTCCAAAAAATTTTATTTATTACACGTTTTGTCTTTACCTGCGGGGTGGGACAAAGTCAGCCCGGTTGACGGTAGTTTATTTATCAATATTAATCATGAAAAAGTCGCCGATTGTGCGTATGAAACAGGTAGATCTCTTTATTAAAAAGTATTTACAAGCCTTTAAGTGAACTTTTTCCACATTTAGCAAGTTATAACTTTAGATTAATAGTTATGCATTATAATATATATAGACACGTGGTTGCAAAAATGCAAATCAACTTCACTTCTTTACCAGATTTTAGCTCTTACAGAAATTACAACTTAAGAAAACTCTGAAATGACAATGAAAATTAACACTATGAAAATTTTACATATTTCCCTAGCGCCAAAATAATGTTGGACCAACATTTTTTGCATTGGCTGTTTCATCCAGGCTTGATACCTTCGCCAATATTGGTATGAAATGTTGTCACAATATTGCGATATTTACATTTTGCCAATATTCCATTCATGTTGGCAAGAAATATTTCGTCATTTCAATACCAATATTTCCAATGTAAAGCCAATATTTCTGCAATATTGACTTTGCAGATATTTTCAATGTAAAACTAATATTTATACAATATTGACATTTCATTCAGGGCTTGAATATCAAAGGAACACGTGCCCTGTATTCCAGTTATAGGGTATCCCAAAATGTATTTTGTGTACTCTCTGAAAAATAAATATGTTCTGTTTGCAATTGGCATTAAAAATGCATTTCACATATTTGTCATCACGGAATTATTTCAGTATTTGCAAATAAGTTTTTAAAAAACGCCGAATTCCTACAAATTGAACATTACATTAAATATGTTTATGCTAATAAGTTAAGGCATTAGGATTTTAAATGGCATTACAAAAGACAAGATAACACATTTTTTTTTTTTAACGTAAAACAGTGGTGTAAAATTTAAACTGCACCATAAGACCGTATGTTATGGTTATAATGTAATTTATTTGTAACTCGATATTATTATTATTATTATTTATTATTATTTTTTTTTTTGAGAAGGCGCCAACCAAATCGTATGTGTTCCCCGGACTCTGCATGGCGTTGATCGGGCTCTGATTTCATTGTAAATATTTCCAATGTAGCCAATATCGATGATTAATTGGAAATATATTTCCGACTAATGGTCAATTGCGTTCAATATAATCAATATTACCATGCTACTAGGATTCATAAAATACTAACATAAAGGAGAGTCTATCAAAACAAATCTGAGTTCTAAAAATATTTTTTTTTAAATCCCACAGTAAAAATAAAATAGTCATACCTTAATCTTATCTTAAGTTGAGGAATTGCTCATTATTTTATACTATTTCATCTTATTATACCGAATTTATACAATTTAAGTGCATATTTTGAAAAATATGTCTCCTATATTATCTGTCAAAATTTTTATTCGATATTAGTTGTTAGGTAGTGAACTTGATTGAATATTTTAAATCAAATACAACATTATTTTCACTATTTTTGTAGAGTTATCAAACCATATATGAAGTTCCTTGGAATAGTTATATTTCATTTTAAATGTTATGAATGAAATGCTAATAAATTAAATTATCTTGCTGACCTAACTGAATTTTATATTGTCTTCAAGTTACATTTATCGCAAAAAAAAAGCAAAAGTTTATGAATTTTTAAAATCCTCGTCTGTCAAAATCCTTGTGTACCATTTTCCCCCTTCATAATTAGTGCATAGTTTTTTCTTGTGATTTTAAATAAATTTCAATATATATGTATAAAGCTTGTGAATTAAAATATATTTCATTCTTCAAAGCATAAACTTCAAAGTATTAAAAAATATTCTTAAAAGAATTTTTAAAGTTATCGTTTGTCAAAATCCTTATGTACAATTTCCCCTCTTCATAATTAGGGCTAGTTTTTTCCTTATGATTTCAATATATATATATATATAAAGCTTGTGAATTAAAATAAAATATATTTCATTCTTCAAAACATAAACTTCAAAGTATTAATTTTTTTAAAGAAATTTTTAAATTATGGTCTGTCAAAATTCTTGTGTACAATTTCACCCCTTCATAATTAGTGCATATAGTTTTCTCTTATGATTTTAAATAAATTTCAATATATGTATAAAATTGTGAATTAAAATAAAATATATTTCATTCTTCAAAACACAAACTTCGAAGGATTAACGAATATTTTATGGTATTAAAAATTAAATATTAGTACTTTTGTGCGATAAGGTGAAAACAACGCTTATTTGTCTTTTCTATGTTTTTGTAAAAGTATATCGTACATATTTTATTTTTGAAAAAAAAATCAAGAAAAAATATGAAATATTTTAATGGGTGAATTTAGGGGGGGGGGGGGTTCAAACATATTTTATAAATATATTTCAGATATGAATATTTTAATAGATGAATTCAATTAATTATGTATGAAATTCAACATCTGCCATTTCCTCATATTCTAGTTGTTGTTTTTTTATGACAAAAATGTAATTTTTTTTGCTCATAACATACTGTAATGAGCTTGTTTGGTGATACGCTTGTCGCTCAAGCGAAAAATATTTTAACATTTGTTTAACATTTCCAGTCTTCTTTTTTTCCCCTTAAAACCGACTACATATTTTGTAAATACCAGAGAAATTGAACTGTGTTAATGGACATTTTTTCACGTCGGTACAATATTAGAATTTTTCTCAAAGAAAACTTTCTCTAATGTATAAAAGTTGCTACGCTAAGCTTAAATTTTCTTCTTTTTTAATACAGTCGAATTTGTTTATAGTGAGCACGGATTTTATGAGAACCCGGCTTTAACGAGCAAAAAGAATGGAAATAGTTAGTCTAAAACAGAACGCATTGCAGAAAACTTGGTTTAACGAGGAAATCTTGGATATAGCGAGCAAAAATTTCAAAAACACGCAAAAAAATGTACAAATTTTCAGAATTTTTCTAAGAAAAATATATTAATTATGTGTGTTATACAGTTTTAATGCAATAGTCAAAGAAGGATTAACACGCGGAACACCTGCCCCAGTCAGGGAGTACCGCTATTTTCGAACAGTAATCTTAGCTTTAATTAAACACATAATTTCTGTCATAAATAAGGCGAAATTGCTATTCGGAAATGGTGATGAATGTCTTCTCTGGTTCCCAAAAGCGCTAAACCGGGCATTTTCAATAGGCTGAAACACCACGAAGAAATTATCATTTATGAAGTAACTAGCTTAACTTTTTTTCCGAAACAAATAATGATAGTAATATTTTCTTTCTGAATTCATTGGAATAATTAGAACATGAAAAAAAAATTTTCTTAAAAAAAAAATAACCTTTTTTCTATTTAAAATAATGCATAAATTGTAGGCAGTTTTATTTTAACTATCATCCTAAATTTAGAATTGAAAAACATTAAAATATCTGATTTAAAATTATTGCTATCAAAGTTATAAAATATCAATTATATTTCTAACGTATAAATCTACAGATCAAGTGCATCAACGTCAGCTCTGCAAGTCTAACTTTTATTTTGAATTCATTTTATTTAACATTTGAAATTCTTAGTAATGCTAAACAGAAAAAAAAAGAAATTACGGGTGCTAAGTAGTTTAAGGAGATTTAATTCGTGCGAATTATTTGAACTGATACGCCAGAATTGTTTATTTTCTGTGAAAACTTTTTATTATATCAGCTCCTCGTCTCGTTAATTTGATAAGCGTAATTCTCTATAAGTCAGTAACTTAAACTTTCCTTCTAAAATAAGTAAACTACTGATTGCTGTGATATAATGACATTAATAAATAATTTCAACGATTAATTACCGTATTTTGTTTTGGTTTTTGTATGTACCGCTTGTTCTTTTTTTTTTCCTTGAAAAATTATTTTTTAAATAGAGATGCACATGAATATTTGGAATTCGACTGGCCTCTGTATTATATGACTATTAACCACTGCATAAATCATTGGACAGCAATTTTGTTTTTAAATATACCAAATCATTAAATAATACATTGTGAATACTGTATAATTTTAAAACTGGCTGTTACATTTTAATATATTAAAATATATTTGCAATGATTTTATCTTTTTTTTTTCTTTAAAGGGGCTCGGGGCTTGAAAAATTTTAAAAAATCGATTTTTCTTTTAGTATCAATTTTGATTATTTAATTAATTCTAAACACATTGCAAAAAATCGCATAAAAATATTTGCATTTTTAACGGATTATGAGCATTTATATAACAATCGTTACAAAGCCGCGCCCATTTAATTACAACTTTAAGTCGCGTTTTCTCAAAACTTGATTTTTGACGACTATCCGTAAGATTTAAAAAAAAAAACTATTTGATGGAATGAATTAAATTTTTTCTGCATGCATATAACATCATTATCTATAGAATAAATTAATATATTTTAGATAGTTTAATATTTTGAATACTTTTAATTAAAAAAAAAAAATTGTATTTTTTAGGGTTTTTTACATTTTCAAATTTGAGAGGGTTTTTTAATAAGGTTTCTTTTGAGTGATAGTTATATCCTTAATTCATTCTATAGAGTAAAGTTTCCTGATCATTGTAAAGCAAAAATTAGGTTCTTATGTCAATTTAGTGTTAAGATATCTTACGGATGGATGGTGATATGACACCTAAAATTTTTTCCGAAAATTGTGTTATATAGATTTTGCTATATCTTTTGTTTTATTACATTGAAGTACTTCATTTTATAATTTTATAAGACTACAAACATACCTTAAAAATATCAGAAAATTTAAATTAGTTACATTGAATACTTCTGTTTTTATATGGATTCGAAGCGAGAGATCTGTTTACATGTTTTTCGGTATCAATCCAGCCCTGACCCCCCCCCCCCCCTTAACGTATCAAAATCCGAGTGCGCGTGTTACACGAGAGCGCGACATACACCAGAAAATTCGGTATTATCATAAATATTTATTAATTATTTATGATTAATCCCTAATAATAAATCGGCCAGTTAATTCGACTTATTCGAAAATGAATACTTGAGCCTCATTTATCTCTATATATTTTTTTCATTGATATGTCATTGATCCTAAATGCAGGTTTGACCCATCTAAGATCAAGCGTTCTGCATGTAAAACCTGTAAAAGTACTTTCTTAGCAGTGACTGTATCACCGAAGTGAAAACGTTTTTTACCATCCCATCATAGTTAGGGAATTGCTCGTTATAACTGAATTCGACCGTATTTCTTACTTGTGCTTTAATTACTTTTCTGTGTATGCTTCAGAATCTAACACGAAAACAAAAATGCTGCAATACGTTCATGTTTATGTGAGCTTCTGAAAGAAATTTTTCTTTTTTTTGTGTGTGTGAAAACTTTCTACAATTTGTGTGAGTCGATAAGCAAGGATCAAATATATTATGAACTGTAAATACCGTTTCACAAGTTATAAATTACTTACACTACATCAATATTTAATAGGTCTTGTAAAAAAATGATATTGTAAAGTAAAAAATGTAGCAAAAATATTATTTTAGTTATATTGCATTTTGTTAACAGAGATATAAGAATTTGTATGTTGCTAGACAGTTATATAAAGTGCACAAGCTTATCAAAGCGTGTTGGATATTTATTTCTGTTGTTGGCATTTTATTACATTTTATATGTTTGTATTTATATATAACCATTTTAAGGCAACACTGATAGATCATACACAAATGAGAGAATAAAAATCAAAAATTGAAAAAATTAACTCACACCTGTGTTGAATAATATCCAGAAAAAAAGAAAAAAATATGTATAACTAAGTAGAGATAATTATATAGCAAACTAGCTAAAGTACGCGGAATTTTAAGAATGCTTGTTTTGAAAAACCAATTTCAAAATTAAACATATACTGTATATGTTTAATTTTGAAATTGGTTTTTCAAAACAAGCATTCTTTAAATTCCGGGTACTTTAGCTAGTTTGCTACATAATTATCTCTACTTAGTTATACATATTTTTTTTTTCTTTTATACAGTATAAAACAAACAATAAAAAAAAGTCCTTCCGGCCAGTGCCGGGAGAAAGAGGTAGCTTTCAAATTCCTTATTTTAAAAAAGCCAACTTATATTATTCAAACAAACGAAGCTTAATTTAGTGGAAACCGAATATAGGAGATTCAATACTAATTTTTATCAATACTAAATCATTATGAATGAGAATTTCACGAAATTAGTCAGCTTTATCCAAGCTGCTTTTATTTAAAGTAACTTATATTTGGCTGGCTGAGATGTTGATGTATACTATCCACATGCTCTCTCACATGGAAATAGGCGAATACGTGTGTTATCGCGTGACAAATACAAGATCGTTTCAAAATGTTAGCCATACTAGAAATTCAAAGTGCTATAATTCAACCATTTTTTAAGATATAAACAAAAGAACAAATTTTCAGAAACAAAATCTGCTCCGGAATCTTTGTATCAAGGCCAAACACATAAAAAAATCTTTTTCATTTTCCAATTTTTTAATACCTCATTTTAAATTTTAAATTTAAATTTTTTTAAATGGCAACCCTTTTGAAACAAGATGGCGAATAAAGCTGGCCAACGAACTCGGTCGAGACATTGGTATATACTATGTACAGACCAAGTAACATCCAAATCGGTTCATAAATACGCTTGTTATCGCGTGACATATCAGGTCATTTTAAAATGTCAGACACAATAGAAATTCAAAACGCTATAACTCAGCCATTTTTTAGATATAGACGAAACAAAAACTGTTCCGGAATCTTTGTATTAAGGTCAAACACATACAAAAAAAATCTTTTTCATTTTCTAATATTTTGGTATCTCATTTTAAATTTTAAATTTTTAAAATTTTTTTAAATGGCCGCCATTTTGAAACAAGATGGCGGATGAAGCTGGCCAACGAACTCGGTGGAGATATTTGTATGTATTATGTACACACCAAAGTACATCCAAATCGGTTCATAAATACGCCTGTTATCACGTGACAAATATCAGGACGTTTCAAAATGTCAGCCACGCTAGAAATTCAAAATGCTATAACTCAGCCATTTTTTGAGATATAGACAAAACAAAAACTGCTCCCGAATCTTTGTATCAAGGTCAAATACATAAAAAAAATATTTTTTCAATTTTCAATTTTTTGGTACCACATTTTAAATTTAAATTTTTCTTAAAAATTTAAATGGCTGCCATTTTTAAACAAGATGTCGGATGAAGCTGGCCAACGAACTCGGTCGAGACATTGGTATGTACTATGTACAAACGAAGTTACATCCAAATCGGTTCATAAATACGTCTTTTATCGCGTGACAAAATTCAGGACGTTTCAAAATGTCAGCCACGCTAGAAATTCAAAATGCTATAATTCAGCCATTTTTTAAGATATAGACGAAACAAAAACTGCTCCGGAATCTTTGTATAAAGGTCAAATACATAAGAAAAATTTTTTTTCCATTTTCAATTCTTTGGTACCACATTTCAAATTTAAAATTTTTAAGAAAATTTTAAATGGCCGCCATTTTGAAACAAAATGGCGGATGAAGCTGGCCAACGAACTCGGTCGAGACATTGGTATGTACTATGTACATACCGAATTACATCCAAATCGGTTCATAAATTCGAGAGTTACAGTATGACAAAGGTCAGATATATATACAGGGTGATTCAGCTCGTCGGTGACAAACTTTAAGGATCGATAGAGCACACCTAGACGAACATTTTTGAATAGGGAATGTAGGGTCCCTGACGCGATGGTAAGGCGCTAGGCGCTTTCGAAAATTTGGGTGCCGAAATTCGAAACGTCATAAAAACTAGGGAAATGGTTAGATTTTCTTGCTTGTTGCGTCGAAATGATTCTGTTTGTTTAGACTTTCTTCAGTACCAATTTGATAAGCGTATCTCTTAAAACATGGATAGGGGGCGCTGCAGACTTTGGAGAGCTAGACAACAACTTTAAGCCCGTTATTTTGATAATTTAACACATGCTCGCCAAAGTTTATACTCTAACTTAAAGTTTGAACCCAAAAGTAGAGCCCTGCAAAAAGCGTAAGAGCCGGAATAAAATGTCAAAGTACAGGGTGGTCGAAACTCGAAGGCTCCTAGGAGATAAACAAACAGATTTCTTGACTTATGGCATGCATTTTCATGATTCTGTTTGCTGGGGCTCTCTGAAACTCAGTTGAACGGTACAAAAAGAAACATCGATAGGGGGCGCTTTGGGCAAAAAACATAATTCGTTGACATTTCGGACGCTAACTGGAAACGGGGCGCTACGATCAGTTAGAAACAAAACAAGAGAGTAATTTACTTATCATAAGAAGCTATTAAAACTGCAGTTTGTTTGTTTTTTTTAACAAACATAGCTGGTTTCAATCATGCACAATGCGCGCAATAAAATTTACATAAGGTGCTTTTTGCTGATTTATGCAAAAGATATCGTACCATATCGATATGCAAAAGATACGTAATGCGTAGACGACAACGCGAGATGACGTAGTTGTATGCGCAGACACGTCTTTTGAACGTGCGGTACCTACTTAAGCTTCGGGTTACTTGTCTGCAGATCGGTAGTAGGATGGAACGGTACACAAACTCTGAATTGGCTGACATGCATTTGGCGTATGGCGCTGCTGGTTGTAATGGACGAGCCGCTCAGCGGTTGTACGCCGAGCGTTACCCCAACAGGCAAATCCCCTGCCATGCCTTCTTCGCTCGAGTACACCAGAGGTTGTCCACAACGGGATCTTTCGACGGAGGCAGGCCTGAACGGGAGCGATCAGTGAGCACCCCCGACAACGAAGAGGCTGTGCTTAACCTGGTTGAGGACAACCCAGGTCTTAGCACGAGAGATATCGCCAGACATGTTGGCATTTCGCAAGCAACTGCGTGGCGCATCTTACGTTCCCGGAATCTGCACCCCTACCACATCCAGCGGGTGCAGTTGCTCAGAGAGCAGGATTTTGGCCCTCGAGTGGAATTCTCAAGATGGTACTTGGCGATGAGATCCAGGGATCCCCGTTTTGTAAACAGCATTTTGTTTACGGACGAGTCCACCTTCAGCCGGGAGGGAATGTGGAACGCCCACAACAGTCATGTGTGGTGTGATGAAAATCCACATGAAACCAGAAGCCGAGCAGCCCAGGAGCGTTTCTCAGTAAATGTGTGGGCCGGCATTCTGGGGGATTGCCTCATTGGCCCTTATTTGTTACCTGAACGGCTGACAGGTGGAAATTACCTGATTTTCCTGGATCAAGTGCTGCCGCAGCTTCTGGATGAGGCGCACGTACCCGAAGGTTCGCGTCGCCAGATGTGGTTCCAGCACGATGGAGCTCCGGCCCATTACACGAACGACGTGCGTCTCCATCTAAACGCAAGGTATGGCCAGCGGTGGATCGGGCGTGGGGGTCCAGTTCACTGGCCTGCCCGATCACCAGACCTCACCTGCTTGGATTTCTTCCTTTGGGGTTACCTGAAGGCCGAGGTATACCATACACCTGTCAGCAGTGCTGAAGAACTTGTGGCGCGCATTGTGGCAGCTGCAGGGCAGATCAGAGATACTCCTGGCATTGTTGGAAACACACACTCCTCAATGCGACGGAGGTGCGAAGCCTGCATCATGGCCCAAGGTCGAAATTTCGAGCATCTTCTGTAGTGTTATTTTTTGTAAATAAATTTCCAGTATCATTGATGTTTTTGGTCTAAATTTATTCAGAAGTGTTGAGCAGAGGTAGAAAATGTGTTTTCATTATTACTAACTGATCGTAGCGCCCCGTTTCCAGTTAGCGTCCGAAATGTCAACGAATTATGTTTTTTGCCCAAAGCGCCCCCTATCGATGTTTCTTTTTGTACCGTTCAACTGAGTTTCAGAGAGCCCCAGCAAGCAGAATCATGAAAATGCATGCCATAAGTCAAGAAATCTGTTTGTTTATCTCTTAGGAGCCTTCGAGTTTCGACCACCCTGTACTTTGACATTTTATTCCGGCTCTTACGCTTTTTGCAGTGCTCTACTTTTGGGTTCAAACTTTAAGTTAGAGTATAAACTTTGGCGAGCATGTGTTAAATTATCAAAATAACGGGCTTAAAGTTGTTGTCTAGCTCTCCAAAGTCTGCAGCGCCCCCTATCCATGTTTTAAGAGATACGCTTATCAAATTGGTACTGAAGAAAGTCTAAACAAACAGAATCATTTCGACGCAACAAGCAAGAAAATCTAACCATTTCCCTAGTTTTTATGACGTTTCGAATTTCGGCACCCAAATTTTCGAAAGCGCCTAGCGCCTTACCATCGCGTCAGGGACCCTACATTCCCTATTCAAAAATGTTCGTCTAGGTGTGCTCTATCGATCCTTAAAGTTTGTCACCGACGAGCTGAATCACCCTGTATATATATATGGATATATATATATATATATATATATATATATATATATATATATATCAACTTTTGAACGGAGTGTGGTTTCGGGGTCTGGGGGTCATGATCGATGAAAATATACCAAAATTTTTTGAAATCGCTTTCCTCCGAACGGCTGCAATACGTAGCTTTTTGTAATGAAAGCTACCTAAAAGCAGTAAAGCAATCTTTATTTCAGTTCTTCACTAAGAATGAGCTCTAGAGCCCTAGACCTTTGTGGAAATTCTAATATACACGCATACACACACGTATATTTTGAAAAATCAATTTCAAAATTAAAGATATACAGTATAAAACAAACAATAAAAAAAGCAATAAAGCCGTCTTTGTTTTAGTTCTTCACTAAGAATAAGCTCTAGGGCCCTAAACCTTTGTGGAAATTCTAATATACACGCATACACACACGTATATATGGAATAAATTTAAAAATGGCGAAAGCAAATTCAGAGAACCTCAAGATGTTAAAATATGCCAATATTTCCATAATCGTTTTTTTAAATCATGTTTTAATACGTATTTTCAAACACATATGCTTATATTCACCTGCTGACGTCCATTATATTTCCAATATGACGTAACATTCACTTTTTGTTTTTTTATTCGTTAAACTATTTATTTCATTTTTATTTTTCACGTGGAAATATTGCAATAGAAAAGTTATGACGTAATATTCAGTTTTTTGTCAAACTATTTATTTCATTTTCATTCTTCGCGAAGATCTTGCAATAGAAAAGTTATAACGTAATATTCACTTTTTTTTAAAAAATTCCTCAAACTATTTATTTCATTTTCAGTTTTCACGTGGAAATCTTGCAATAGAAAAATAATTTTTTTGGTAAGAATTTTGTTGTGGATTTTTAATTGTTGGCAACTGCTATAACGAAAAATGTTTAAATTTGATAGAAAATTCTGTTAAATTGATCGTTTTTTATTAATTAAAAATCAACTATAAATTATTTCGATTCCGGATTACTTTAATTGCCTCAGCCGTGCTTTAATACACGTGTGCATAACATTTCACAATTCTAGCTTCCAAGGTGTGAATTTCTATAGAATTACAGACAGACAGACAAATTTTCATTTTTATACATTAGATTAACACGTTGTAATAATACACTAATTGTAATTGCTAAAAGGTATAAATTAAAACTTTAAAAACAGTAAAAATAGGTTTATCCGGCTGTTTACATGTTTCGACTGTACCCGAGTCATTTTCAAAACAAATAAATAAAATATTATAAAATTGCACAGTCTATGAAACGCCATCATTTAATTTTCCACATAATCAAGAAGAAACTATCCAAATAAATTTCAATGAACGTAAGATAATTTTTCTCTCCAGTCTGTATTATTCATCCATTAAAAGAGAAACCATAGAGATTGTAAGACGCAAAAATTCAAAAGGTAACGATGCAGTATTATTTAACCAAAATTATGGCTCGAGCTGCTCGAAAATAAAATAAACATTCAAGTAAAATGAAAAAAAATAATAAAGTGCATAATTTGAAAGAATACGTGGAAAATTGAATGATGGCGTTTCATAGATCGTGCAATTTTAGAATATTTTTATTTGTTTTGAAAATGGCTCGGGCAGAGTCGAAACATGTAAACAATCGAATAAACGTATTTTTACTGTTTTTAAAGTTTTAATTTACGCATTTTAGTATTTGAAATCGATGTAAGAAGAGATAAATGAAGATGGTGAAATAGTGAAGCATTTGTGGAACTGTGGCAAAATCATCAGGCCCAAACTACCACATACTCCGCAAAAAACGTGGATTACATCCTTGTACAAGCTATAATAAACTAAAAAAAATACAGGATCGTACATTAAAAATCTTAGAAATTGAATGAAATAAGACATGAAAATGAGGAAGCATTTCCTCATTTAAAAAAAAAAAAAAAAAAAATCTCAGGAAAACATGCATGATTTGACAAAACTGCACATGTTGTCAAAAATACATTGACTAATGCAAACGAAGGAGTCACATGAGTTTAAATAACATATATTTTTAAACTGTTGTGTATTTGATGGGTTAAAAAAGCTACATAAATAGTTCATTAATATCTTACTAAAACAGCAGCAAGTGCGTAAATAATATACTAAATAAATACAGTAGACTCCCTCAAATCCGCACAGCTTGGGACCAGAGGTTGTGCAGATTTTAGAATTTTGCAGATTCCTGGTCATTGCTTTGTTTACATTTCTGAAATAGTCATTCGAATGTAATAATGCAATCAAAGTTATGATGAATGCTTGCAGTATAGTAAAATAATAAACTAAGTAAAGTAATAAACTAAAATTATAAAAAGTAAGATAATTAAAAAAATGATTAAAAGTAAAGGTCAAGTAAATAATTAATAATGTATAATTAAATTGCATAATAAATATACTTTTTTTTAATTATTCAATGAAACTTTTCTCTTAAACGTACCCTATTAATTCGTATGAAAATCATAAAGTAGGGAAGTTTTATTTCAGGTTTATTTAGCCAGTCTTAATAACCAAAAAATCTTGATTGATACATAAATATTTTTGGTAAAAAAGATTGTGATTACAAGTAATATCAGCAATATCTTGATTTTTTCCAGAATAAATTTATACTTCCTTCGCGAAAAACCATAAGTTCAGTCATATTAGCGAAAATTACATATTACAATACATACTGAATGATATCAAAATTAAAAAAATTCTGTAATTTTGTCCCTCCATTTGAACTGAAAGTTTCATTGTTTACACCTGTGATGATGTGCAGATTTTAGACATTTGCGGATTTTAAGATTACGGATTTGAGATAGTCTTAATACATAAATAAAGGTTACAAAGATCATTATCGGTGTTTAAAGCAGTGTTACAGACAATAAATGATGTTTCTTTAATGGAGATGGAGAGTCATCTATTTTACGATATTGAAATTTCAAGATTTTTGACTATTTCACGTATCACAGTTTTCTTCAGATTTATTCGATTAAAACCAACTCGCCAGAATCAATTCTTTACAAGCTGATTGTTACATTCCATCATTACTTTTAATATCAGTGAATAAAAACTCTACTGAAGACACCGAAAATATTCAGTATTTAAAAAACAAAATTTTAATTGAATTGTTTTTATTACAATCACAAAAATTAATTTCTAGTTTAAATTTTTGATTTTTATTACAACATCATTTCATTTTAATTACAGTATATAGGAATATATCTAATCTTATTAGCTTTTACGAAAAATATTTTCGTACCTGAAGGTTATGTGAATAAATCATAATAAATATAACATTCAAAAACACGTTATAATTGTACAAATAAAACTTGCATCGTTTAATTGATATAAGTAAATAAAGGTTGTAGGTATAATAACTTTACATGTACATGTGAAAAGGAAATTCTGTCTGCAAATATATTTATATATTTACTATATATATGTAAATATATATATATTTACAGTGATCGCAAGTAAAGAAAACACAATTTTCAGAAAAACTCATAAAAAAAGAACAATTCAGGGGGGCGGTGAATGTTATTTTTTTATTACTATTTTCATTATAGATATATGAAATTTTGTGCAAATATGCATTTCACCATAAGTATATAGAACACATTGAGAGAAATTTCCAATCTTATTATTTTTTTAAGATTAAAAAAATTAAATTTTAAAACGAAATTTTAAAATGCTCCCTGCATCTTAATTTTTTAGATATATCCTCGATTTTACATTTTAATCACTTAAAACTCTATTGCAAACAAATATGTGTATCGAGTTTTTAATACCTTGAATAGTTAGTTTTTTTTTCTAAATTCCATATCGATTTTCATCAAAAGTTTGCCTTTTAATAAGTTAAAAATCAAATTTTATTATCCTAATGAAGTCGAATTTTAAAATGTATTACACAATTTTTTTGCAAGCAATATCAGGATTCTTCCTTATCAATTTTATGAAGTTTGATCAAAACTTAAGACGCATTTCAAAAATCTAAAAACGTTGAAAATTCAGTTTTAAAAAAAACAGATTTAAAGTATATTAAATGGCCAGAAAATTGCTTGTGTGCAAAATTAAAACGCTTGTAACTTTGTGAAAAATCATCGCATCTCCACGCTACTTTTTTTACGCCTGCTTTATCCGGGGATTAAATGTACATTGCATATCAGAATTATATCAGATTGCGATTTGTTTGATAACTGATAGCATAAAAAACAAGAATTAGGTTTTTTCCTTCTTTTTTCTATGCAGACGATAAATATATTTCTATAAAAGCTTTCAAGATCATTGAAAACATTTTTTAGTGAAATACAAAACAGGCAAACTATTTTCTTTTGAAATCGAATGTAATAAAGTTTCGAATGTTTAAAATGAAATGTTGCTGTATTAAATGGTCCTTTGATAAAAATTAATCATAAAGTAAATTAATATTTTTACACAATTTAGAAAAAATACCGCGTCTAGTTAGGTCGGACATTACAATTTCTACTGACGGTCCATACCACTCTTCACACAAGACAAACAGCTATGACATTTGGCTAGAGTTGCCGGAAAGCTCTAATTTTGAAACGAAAATGCCAACCTTTTCTCCGCCAAAAATGTGAATATAATGTTGATATTTTTTCAAAATCAAATTCGTGGGTTCTTGAAGGAATTTTTAAACTTTTTTCAATATTTTATACTTATTATTAACTAATTTTTATTTTTAAATGCTTTTCTTTAAAAAACTTCAATGTTAACAGTTCGATAAGTGGCCTCGCAAATTGCATTTTCGGAAAGTTATGCTGCTGTAAAATCAAGAAATATTATTTTAACAGAAAATTTTTATCGATTCTCAAACTTCGTAATATAGGGCTTTAAAATGCACCAGGACTCGATGCTAGGTGCGAGCAGCTCCAAAAGTGGTTCCCTTGTCAGTACAAATTGGAGAATAAATAACACACACAAAGAAATTTCGACTTTCGGGTCGATTTTTGCTCAAATAAAGATCCACGGCCACCTTAAAGTCGGTATTACAATACACCAGATTGATTTAAAATTGACCCGATTCTAAATTGATTATTTTATTGCGGTTTGTTTTGATTGATTGAACAGTACCTATTATATTTTTTTAATATGAAAATCAAAAATTCGTTTTAAAAATGACTCCCTCCTTAATGCCCGATAGAACATAAATTTGTGAAAGATAGAACAATAAATATTAAATATAAAAATTTAACTAAATAAAAGCTTTTTATTTGAAAGATAAAGAAGCACTAAGAGATGAAAATTATTTCGGGAACCAGGATGGCGCTACGTGTCATACAGCGAACGCAACTATCGACTTATTGAAATCTAAATTTAGCGATAACTTGATTATGAGTGACAGACTTATTAATTGGCCTCCAAAGATCGTGCGATTTAGCACCTTTCGCTTACTGCCAGTGTGGTTAAATCAAGTCAATACTTTATGCTAATAAACCAAAAACAATTGACGTTAGAAAAGCTAACGTTGATAATATTATTTGTGACATTACGGCCAGTGGCGGACTGAGTCTGGTAATATTGGTTGCCGGGAGGAAAAGGGGCCGATCCAAAGCTACAATACCATCATTTAATTTTCATTGCAAATAAATAAAAATTAGAAAAAATACGTGAGTGGAAATCGAAAGATACAATTATAATTTTTGCAATTTTTTTTTCTATAATACAGTTTACACATACTAGGCATGTTACTTGTAGGAAACAGAAGTACAAAACGCAAACACAGAATTTTATACTTGCATTTTAAATAAATTTTGGATAAATGATCGATAGATGCTGTTATTCTGGATTTATATTGTTATTTTGAGAATTTAAAAAATAATAATAATAATGTCCAGAATATGTATACATGTTTCAAAAATTTTAATCGCTTCTCTGCATAGTTTTTTTTTTCTTTTTTTTTTTTTTTTTTTTTTCGAATTTCCAATCCTAAAAAATCATTTTTTTTTTTTTTTTGCTGAAAATCAATATATGTTCTATCCTGAATTGGAACATGTAAAATATTTTCGTTTGCAACCAATTTTTGTTTGACCATTGGTCAAAAAAAAAAAAAAAACAAGTGGGTAAGTGTGATCACAGATCGCACAGAGGGTTTCGTTTAATATTCCTTTCAAAACACTTTATCCTTTTGAAAAATCTGTTAGTTCCACATTTCGCAACAAGGGGCGCACTCTATTCTAAACAAACCTCTATCCGAACGAAAACTCCGTTTTACATACTATCCATAGATATATTAGTCGAGGGGATTGGACCCATAGCACCCGAGATAAGTAGGCACCCCTGGCGGTAAAAAGTGGAACTAAAATATGTAAGGCTATGGTGCATAATATGAAAGAATGGTCAAAGGGGTGTCGGCAAAAGTTGGAAAAGTGCTCCCCGGGTGAAAAGGGTGGAGGTTAGAAAAATTGCATAAAATATACAAGTTAGAGCACGGAGGAGTAAATAATGTAAGACTTTTTGAAAAATTCATGATTTGTCGTGTGGTCTCAGGTATTCAGCTATACGTATGCAAAAATTCATATCTCCAACTTAATTAGGGGCTCTCTCAGAAAGAATTGCTTAAAAGATATGTGTGGTAGCTCAAAGGGCTAAACGTAAGGCTTTTTCAAGATTTTATGATTTGTCGCCTGGCCTCAGGTGTTCTTCTATAAGTATGCAAAATTTCAAATCTCCAATTTAATAAGAGGCTCAGTTAGAAAGAATTGCTCAAAATACGCATGTGGGAGCCCAAAGGGTTAAATGCATGACTTTTTCAAATTTTTATGATTTTTCGCATGATGGTGTTCAACTATAAGTATGAAAAATTTCACTCCTCCAACCTAATTAGGGGCTCACTTAGAAAGGATTGTTTAAAATACACATGTGGGAGCTCAAAGGGTTAAATGTACGACTTTTTCAAAATTTTATGATTTGTCGTTTGATCTGAGGTGTTCAGCTATGAGTATGCAAAATTTCATACCTCCAACCTAATTAGGTTTCACTTAGAAAGAATTGTTTAAAATACACATGTGGGAGCCCAAAGGGTTAAATGTACGACTTTTTCAAAATTTTATGATTTGTCGTATGATGTGTGGTGTTCATCTATAAGTATGCAAAATTTCAAGTCTCCAACATGTATAGTTTCTGAGAACGGGCTCTGTGACAGACAGACAGACGGACGGACAGAGAGAGGAGCGAGACGAATAGGGTTTTGTCAGATGAACGAAACCCTAAAAAAAATCAGAATGTCACTGAACCCTAGTTTCTCCTGCACTACACTCAAGTTTGAAAAAAAAAATAGTCTGAAACTATATTTATCAAATCTATTTGAAGTATAAACACCAAGTTGCCAACATTTCGCCAAATTTGGCAAAATCTTGCCCACATTGATTTTCTGAACAACTTTTTACGTAAAATTTACACACATAAAAGATTTTCTCGTATTATAATATTAGATAAATATCTGCATAAAAAGAATTATTAAAAATTATTATATATAGGTATTATATGTCAGAGCTCTCATCTTCTGGCTGAGAGATATTATAATCACTTCCCTCAGAAGAATCACTCTCTGAATCCACCATATTAGCCATTTTGACATAGAACAATAGCTAACGAACGCTGATATCACAGCAAATTGGAAAATAACAGAACTAGTTGCACCATTTCTTAGCACTATGCAGAAATACAGAAAACGATCCCAGAATATACCGACGTGCAAGTTGCGACAAATTCACTTTCAAGAATGAAAATTTTCTTCGCGTCGCATGACATTTGACGTCGACCGTAACTGGAGAAAAACGCCGAACGTATGACATGCGATGCCGACAGAGAAGGGGTTAATGAATACTTCCCACTGTCAAAGATTAATAGATGTTTCAAAAGTACAGAAATGCCACCCTATTAAGAGCAAATCTATGAAACCTTTGAGTTCACTAAATGATTGTATAAATTTGTCAATAATCCAAATCATTTAACAATTACTTTTTAATACATACCAACATATACATTGTAGGGTGAGAAATTCGGCATTTTGCAAAGAGACTAGGCTGTTTACAAAGAGCCAGGTTAATTGGAGAATCATCTCACTTCCAATCAGCCTGATATTTTACTGGCTTATTAAATAGAGCCTATGCAGCTTTGGGATAATTGAAAAATGACAATTTGTTTCTCAATCAGCCTGATTTTTGCTTATTGAAATAGGCTCATATCAAATGACCAGCTGTTTGTCCAAACATCCAACCTTATTGTAATAAATCCAAGGTAGTGCATGGTTATGCATAATCATAGTAGTATAAAAAAAATAAGGGCAAGAACTTAAAATGCTTATAAAAAGTGTATAAGAAAGCTGTCTTATTGACAGGTTTCATTTACGCGATTAACATTAGTGAGATTAGTGAATACCTCATTTTTATTTTATTGATTTTCGCGAACACACCGTGCAGAAATATCAATAAGCAATATATGGAGTATAATCATTCTACTGCATTATATTTATATTTTAATTATACTCCATAATAATTACTACATGCTGCATTATACTGCAGCATGCATAATGTCAATAATATGCAAACGATGCAGATTTTAAATGTTTTCCTAGGATAACGTAAAGATGTGATGCTGAATGGAAAAATATATAAAAATATATCAATGAAATCTGCAGATGAGGCAATTTTTTAATGTTTTCACAGCATTGTGTAGAGAAGATGTGATGCTGAAGGAAAATAATTGTAGCAATATATATATAATATGTATATAATTTTCTTTATTAATGAAATCTGAAGACTAAAAAATTTTTTATGTTTTCCCAGCATTATACAGAAAAGATGGGTTGCTAATGAAAATAATTATAAAAAGTATATAAGAAAAATTGCTGTATCAATGACATCTTTAGATTAGGCAGGTTTTTTATTGTTTTCCGAACATCTTGTAGAAATTATATATTGCAGAATGAAACTGGATTATGGGACTGTAGTTTCAAATACATACAAACGGGGCTTAATTTCTAACAAAAAAAGTACCGGATTCCTAATATTCTGCAGTACCGGTACTAATAACTGTACCGTCCTCACCCCCCCCCCCCCTGTCACTCAACCATCTGCATATTTATATTTCGTACATTATTTGCAAAATTTAAAGCATTTTTTTCTTTAGCAAAATAAAAATTTGAAAGATATCTATCTTCATATACTTAGCTATCAACTATTCCACTTTTTAGTTACCACTCCTTCCTAATAGTAATCTTTACCTAATTTTAATGTTAATTAATGCAGAATTGTGCGATTAAATATGGTAAGGATTATGATTCGGAAATAGTGTTAGGGATAGTTCGCAGCTATGCATTTTTATGAAAAAAATGAATGACATTAATATTTATATGCTGAAGAATGGAACAATGTTTTTCAATTTCCTATAAAAGGTGCATATCTCTAAACTATATTCGATTCCTTTCGCATTAACAATCTTTTGAGGTGAGTCACTAAAATTCAGATTAAATTAAAAATTCCACACCGTTATCGGAAAGATTCGACGCTTATATAGAAAAAATAATCTTTTCAAAAAAAATATTAACCGACTTCAAAAAAAGCACTAAAAAGAAATAAATAATTCTTTAAACTTCTCTAATAACGAAACGTTATCCATTAACTGCACAGCGGACATCATGTATCGGCATAAAAACGTTAAATTTATTATATAGAATTTAATATCTACCAAACATGGATTTTCTAGTGAATATTTTTTACAAAAGATTAATTTACATATTTATGATTTAATTTACGAATATATACATATAAAAAGTAATCAATTACTTTTTGAAGTTGGTGCCAACTTATCTTAAATATAGTAAAATTGTAATATATTGTCGCTATTACCATGAATAAAGTGATGTTGGAAAATATGATACAAAATTTTAAAAATGCTCTATTTCTTCAGCAAATTATTTGTTTAATCATTATCGATTGTGAATGTTCGGCACCAACTTCAAAAAGTAACTGATTACTTTTTATATGTATATAATCGTTAATTAAATCATAAATATGTAAGTTAATCTTTTGTATAAAATATTCTGAAGAAAATCCATGTTTGGTAGATAATTAACTCTATATATTAAATTTAACGTTTTATGTTTAGTTACTCATACTGTTACTCTACTGTTTAGTTATTCATACCGTAACACATAATTATCCGAATTTCAACATCTGCTGAATAAGTAAATTATTTGTCAAATAAATTATAATTTACAAAAATTATTTATTAAACAAATAGTTTTTAATAAATTCTTTATAATTTCATCCGAAGTATTGATTTTATTAGCATTTAATACTTAAGATATTTTTTTAAACAAGTACATTGTATTCACAACAGTCTACATTCATTTATTAATTGATCACATACACCTGACTTGTGTGCTTGACATAAGGGGCCCGCTTATAAGTTATCGTTAAAATACAAGGACGAAATAGCACAAGGACTTTGAGCTTTGAAGAGGTGGGGGGGGGGGGAGTTCTACATAGCACAAGGAAATTTACAACACTAGAGAATTACATCTTGGAGCACCACAAAGAGTGTGTAACGGAGCCAACGGGAGTTGAACCCACAGCCCAACTACGCTCTCAAGCGATTAGTGGTGTGGTGCCTTAACCATTCAGCCACGGTCTACATTCAAGAATTATTTTTTGTAGGACTCCGTTGTCAAGAAGCAAAATGCAGACTATGTAGCAATATTTGTATCGACTCTTCAAGTATATTGACCAGGACCCAGATATATTTTTCGCTGTTAGCAAAATGAGATTGACCAATCAGAAGCCTGCCTTTGTGCGAACTTGTAATTTTTATAGAGTGTGTCCTTTTAAATTTCAAAAATTCTTCTATCAAATAAAACAAAACTTTCTGTACTAAAATACTGACATCCAAAAAGCTGTAGACTTGTCAGGTTTGAAAATGTGGTCCAGGGCCCACCGTAACTGAGTGGTCAAGGCATCATGCCGCTAATCGCTTGAGAGCGTAGGTGGCTGCGGGTTCAAAACTCGGTGGCTCCGTTGCACACTCTTTGTGAAGCTCCCGGATGTAATTCTGTGGTGCTGTAAATTACCTTGTGCTATCTCGTTCCTGTATATTGACGATGACTTATAAGCGGACGCTTGACGCTAAGCACACAGGTCAGATATATGTATTCAATAAACCAATCACGTGGCCCATAATTCTACATAATTATTTTCCAATAATCTCCATCAATTGTTTTCTCATGTAAGGTGCCTCTATTTAAGAATGGTGACGTACAATGCTCAGACTCTGTTTATACATACGTGTTTGCCTACACTACGGCAAAACTAGACATTTTCTGTTCAGGAACTTGGCGATACTCGCTTGGACAAGTTTGATTATACGAGTGGTGGACAATTTAACAAGCATTAGTTTGGCAATAATGGCAAGCTCTTCAAGATTCATGGCGATAGCTTTTGTACAGAATCTATCAATCAATAATTTTTTTCCGTGTGCCACCATTCTCATACCAGTTACTCTCGATCCTTAGGCATTAAAGACATCAGAAATGAGCGTCAATGATTAGGTGTTCATGCTCGTATTTACCAACTACTTCGACCCCGAGTTATACCGATAACCTCGGTCGAACGCTCAAACAGTATGCATCTTTAATCCTGATTGGACGTCTCCTTGATACTGTCCAATCAAATGTTATCGTGAATTTTATTTGAGCTTTCGACCGAAGTTTTCTAGGTCGAGGTAGATGGTGAATACGAGCATTAGTCTGAATCTGATAACCGAAGACAGTGCTGCTACACATAAGAAGGCACTTTTATGTGTACTGTATGTAGATGCACTTTGCAGTGCACCGACTAACGGAGACACTTTGCTGAACTCTGATGCATAAGGCCACTTTGCTATTGAATTGTAATCTTTTGATGCACACTTTCGATGTCGGTTAGCATCGTTTTAGACATTTGGGTTTTTCTGAATGCAGCATCTTTTCTAGACAAGATCTCGCACTTCGGAAAGTTACCGCATCCAGTAAACTATAAGGTTCACATCGATACCTACGGATATCGAAATTTGATGTGGAAAAGCTGACAATCCGTCAATAAAGTTTACACACCAGCGGGAAAGTGCTTTAAGAGAAACTTATGACCAAACTATAGCAAACCTAGACATTTTCTATTGCATAACTACAGTGTCTAGAATATATAGTGTGGAAATCGGCTATCCCAGTAATACTTAAAAAAGTGCTAAAATATTGGATCCCTTAAATGACAAACGATGCTAAAATCCAATGAGCCGATCACAGCTACATCTGCAGGATATTTTTTAAAACTCCAAGACGATTTGGTTACAGCGTCTAGAATATATAGTGTGGAAATCGGCTATCCCCGTAGTACTTAAAAAAGTGCTGAAATATTGGATCCGTTAAATGTCAAACGAGGCTGAAACCCAATGAGTCGATGACAGCGACATCTGCAGGATATTTTCTAAAACTCCTAGACCATTCGGACTAGACGCTGTAATAATACGATGTTTACTTTGAAATCTGAAACTATATCGCAGATGTCGCTGCGATCTGCACCCTTGATTTCAGCATCATTGCACATTTAAGGAATACAACTTTTTAGCGCTGTTTGCATAGCAGATTTCCATGCTATGTATTCTAGACGCTGTAATTTGATCCAGCTCTAGATGCTGTAAGCATGTTCACAATACCTGCTGGGTTCCGATCCTGAACCGTTCTCATTGGTTCCCCAGATTCAGATATCCAGAACATATTGACTGACTACCGCAGTAGTACAGCGTCTAGAATACATAGTATGGAAATCTGCTATTCAAACAGCGCTAAAAGTTGTATCCCTTAAGTGTGCAATGATGCTGAAATCCAGGGAGCCGATCGCAGCGACATCTGCGATATATTTTCAAATTTCAAAGTAAACATCATCGTATTATTACAACGTCTAGACCAAATCGTCTTGGAGTTATAGAAAATATCCTGAAGATGTCGCTGTGATCGACTCATTGGATTTCAGCATCGTTTGACATTTAAGTGATCCAATATTTTAGCACTTTTTTAAGTATTACTGGGATAGCTGATTTCCACACTATATATTCTAGACCTCTGTAGCAGTAGTACTTAGAAAGTACTAAAATATTGTATCCCTTAAATGTAAAACGATGCTGAAATCCAAAGAATCGATCGGAGCGACATCTGAGGATATTTTCTAAAACTCCTAGACCATTTGGACTAGACGCTGTTATAATACAATGTTTACACTGAAATATGAAAATATAACGCAGATGTCCCTGCGATCGGCTCATTGGATTACAGCATCATTGCACATTTAAGGGATACATTTGTTTAGTACTGTTTGGATCGCAGACATTTTGACATTTGACGCCCACCGAAGTGGAGAATGCTTTGGGGCCTATAGCTACAATGGCTGTCGCCTCGAATGATCCTTATTATACATAGAAACAACAACAAATGACAACCATTTTTATTTTCCATTACATATATTTTATAACTCATTGACATTCACAATTACATCCATGTCTTGCCCAGGGACTCGAACCCGGGCCCTCGGGGTGACAGAAGCCTCCGCTTACTGACCACGCCACCGGGCGACAAGGATCGCAGATTTCGACACTATTTATACTAGGTGTTGTACTTGTGCTGTGATACATGAGAAACTTTAAAGGTTGATTTTCAACTTCTCGACACCGACTTCTGATATCGGTTTGCGTCTTTGTGGACCTTTCGGTTTGGTGGATGACAGAATGGCCGGGATCTAGATCGATTTTTCGCTCTTAGCGAAACGAGATCGACCAATCAGAAGGCTGCATTTTTGCAAACAGCGAAAAGTTCGCAAAACTGCAGGCTTCTGATTGGTCAATCTCGTTTCACTACCAGCGAAAAATCTATCTGGATCTCGGCCCTTGTCCAGCTAAGCTTTCGCACTTTGAAAGATCTCGTATCTCTGTAAGAGTAACAGTATGAAAGATGAATGCTTTTATATGGGCGACTGCTTCAAAAAGGATTTGAATTTTAAAATTTATCTAATCATCAGATTTTGATGAAATTGAAATGGGGCCAAATGGGGGACTTACACTTTCAAACAAAAAAAATATCAAAATCGGTTCATATTTAAGAATGTTATGCGTGAATATGGCCAAAACAAACATACAGGTCGAATTGATAACCTCCTTCTTTTTGAAGTCGGTTAAAAAAGGGGGAAACACTGACCGATTGCCTTTTATCAGAATAGCCAATTATATCTACTTAAAAATGAAAGTAACTTCGTAAATGTGCAGAGAAGAGCCTTAGCATGGGCAGCGTTCATGATACAAAATAAGTAGGAAAATCCCTAACGTGATTTTTATACTCGTACGCAATAGAAAACGAAAATCCTCAAACAAAGAAAACCTCAAGCTGATGCTCTTTGGCTAAAAACAGAAAATATTCTTTTCGGTTTAGCTATTAAAAAAAAACACAGCCAATTAAAAATTATCCTACTGTCACAAAAGAAAATCGAACTGAAAGCAAATTCATTGTTCAGTCTCTTGAGTGGCGCCGTATCATTACGTCGCCGACATAAATTTGCAAATATCAGTAGAATAGAAAAACTCTACTTCTGTTTTCCCTTCATTCTGATCAAAATAGCATTAAAATGATCGAAGTAGAATACAAAACGTAATTTTGAAGGGGGGAAAGTTTTTTTCTTTCTATACATGAATAAATAAAATTTTAAATGTAAGACAGATTGAGCTTGAGTCAGTTCAAGCCCAAAAACTGATATAAAAATTGAGTCCGTTTTATCGCGACCTCCTACACGTGTTCGACACATTGCGTCACATATAAGTGTTTTGATAAAAAAGAATAAAAAAGCTTGGAGATGGGAAGACAAAAGAAAGGTAATTTAGGCTTCATTTTTTTCGGAAGGGGTATTGCACTGGGGTAAGGAGCCCTGCATTTATGAGCTCCGATGAATTTCGACCAATATTTAAAAAAATTCTAAAAACAGAGAAGTACCGGAGATGGGCTCTGGCGCAAATTAAGCCCTGTATATAAGTAAATAAATGCAGTATGGTGTATGGTTTAAAATTTCAGAAAGACTCTGAAATAAAACAGTTGCTTCATGTTTTGTTTTCGAATCAAACTTTTCAGAATATTGAATCATTGGTAAATATCTAAATAATTAATAAAATGGTGTCATCTATTACATTTAAATATTTCAGATGTGGAACGAGACTCACATTATACAAAAAATATGGCACAGGATAAAATATAAAGCACTTATTGACAAATGTCATATTATACAAAATACAATAAAACATTAATAACTCAGTTTGGGGTATCCTTAACTATATTATCTTCGAACTCAATGCTTATGAAGCCTAACTTTAAACGACTTTTTAATTTATTTTAACAATAATGAAAGCAAAAACACTTTTTTCTGTTTTTAGTATTGGGATATGCTGAAATTCGTAAAATTCGATATCTTAACTTGGTAAGTTTTGGTCGTACATTCCCCCCTCCTTATCCCCCATAAAATCTTTACTTATATTATTTAATAGAAATTTCTGAGAATGACTGGGGTTAAGAATAAAATGCCGCTAAAGAACTGACCACTTACTTTTAGCGCTTTCCAACATAGTTGAAAAGTTATTTATGAATGCGGTTTGTTTGGCCGCCTGTCTGTCCATGTTCTAACTCGAGTAAACATACTCGGATTGTCATGTAATTGGTATATGTTATTGAGATTTACCATAGCATGTTCGGTATTGAAAATGAAGTGCGTGTGCCATTTATGGTTAGTTTACAGGGACACTCAAAAGTACTCGGTTATACGTTACGGCCAATGGGAAAAAATCGTTTTTAATACATTTTAATGGTGTTACACTGTTTCTAACATAATGAAACTGATAACCTTCACTGAGGTGGGTGGCATTATGTTTTCGAAATAAAAATTGCAGTTTGTTTACAGGGACACACAAAAGAATTCCATTACAGTATGATGTATGAGGAAAATAGTCTACAGTGTATTTTAATGATGTTACATTATTTCAAGGAAATTGATATACATTACTGGTGTGTATGCTTTCGATAGATTATTGAGTACGTATAATTTAGCGTTTATTTACAGAGACATTCAAAAGAATTCGGTTATAGGACTATGAGCCATAACTGCTGGATGTGCGTTTTCAGCTAATATACATTTTTAATCTCAACTGATTTGTAGTGTATTACGAGGCGTGGTGATCATATATAAGACTTTAAAAAATGCACACAATACCGGCTTTGGACAGCTATTGCTGAAAACAAACTTTACTCTGTTTTTTTTTGTTGTTGTTGTTCTTGTTTTTTTAATGTTCATTTAAATACGAGGTTCAATAAGTTAAGTTGTCAATAAGTTTTTGCCCCCACATAAAAATAGAGTGAAATTTATGAAATTGCTACATTTTATGAGTCCTTTTCTATGTAGTCAGTGTGCACAGTAATACATTTGTGCAACCAGTATTTCAAAGAGAGGGGGGAGGATGTATTCCAGGAGGCGCGATAGTAGACCCAAAACGGGGCATTTTTCTAACTTTTACCGACCCCCACATATGACATATTGTTGGAAAGGCTGTGACTACTTATTCATGCTATGCACCTCCCGAGTCCCTCTCCTCAAATTTGCCCTTCGGGGGGGGGGGGGACTTTTCTAAATTTTGCGGACATCATTCATGATTCAAATGTATTACTGTGCACAGTGGCTATATAGAAAATGAGCAATACAATGTAGCAGTTTCATAAATTTCACTCAATTATTTCTATGTGAGGGCAAAAACTTATTGATACATTATACACCCTCGTATCTCATTTCATGGTATGAACAAAAACGAAATTTCTTAACAATATCCCAATAGTGTAGGAACAGGTTTCGTAATCTAAAACGTGATTCATGATTTTTGTTCTTGTTTCGTTATCTATTACAATTCATTTTACATTTATATTCTAGAACAAGGGATGACGAACGTAAGGCACGCGTGCCTAAATGGCATGTGCAACAATTTCTCTGATACGGTAAAAATTTCAATTTCTTAATCATTATAAAGATAAAATCTATTTAATAAACCAAATTTCGTTAAATTTATATTAAGCAGACTATAAAAAATAATGCAATTGTTTTTGCATGAAAATTTTATCTTTCTGAAGCAATGCATCGTCATGCAACTAGTTTGCATTTCTATATGAATTTAAAAGCTTTATTTCTTCAAATGAATTCCATGAAAACGTCACTGCAATAAGCTAAGTAGTGGACCCAGTTTAGCTATGTATCTCTCTGTTCTAAAACTAGTCTGTTGCGTCAATCCCAAAACTTCTTTCTATCTCATATATGTTAATACTTTAAAATTCGCTATCACAGTGCCAAAATTAAATGGCAATCTATGCCCACATGTGGATTCTTAAGATATGAAATTCCGTGCATTAGTTCTTGAGATAGGACTATATACAAACCTTGATGTCACATTGCTATTAGCAACCACTGATACACATGGTGCATCTGGAGCACACACGGAACGTCAGAACTCCCCGTTTACCGTTAACAGCACGTGCTATCTTTCTGTTTAATTTAGATCTTTCTTATTTTTATTATTATAGTGCAAATAAGTCTAATAAGTCAAATGGAGAGCACTACATTCGACTTATATTTGGGCGCCACATGAAGAGATGGCAGACATGTGACGTCATGTGCAAGCTGTCTATAGCTAAAATCGTGTAAATCATGCAAAATGCAGCATAGCAGCGCCACCTGTTGGGTGATTTACACCAAAACCTAATCAGCAACAACTTATGTCAACGTCTAACTGAATCTGCAGTTTGATGAAAACCCGTGCATTAATTTTAGGTAGATTTCGTATGAAATACTATCTATTGCGATCTTCCCTATGTTGGAATTTCTGAAAAATTTTTGCAGATCTACACAAATCATGACCCCTAGAACCCAAAACCACCCTCAGTAAAAAAAAAATTATATATAATGTTACATTATTAGAGCGATTTCCCTATTTTATTCTAAATTACTACTCTATTTCCCTACATCCTTGTTCTTAAATAGTCTCTATCGTTAAACCTGTTAAATTCCCTTCAATTTAATATCTAGTTTTCCCAATTTACTTAAATATTACGTTTTTAGTATTCTTAAATTAAATGTTCCATTTCTGATCTTTTTTCTTTTAGAATGTTCTTTTTAGCAGCCATTTGTTTTTCCCCCTCCGAGAATTTACTTTCCCGCGCTTATTCCGGGGTTTTCCTTTTAACTATCAAATTCAACCGCTCCTCTGTCATCCCTCTTTCCATGGCGTGATATCCTTAATTATTAATTGGTTGAGAACGCGACCTACGTCATATTTGTATTACTACGCTAGGCGAACAAAAAGGAAGATGCTCGCAATGTTTCCACGGATTTTGGTCGTATTTCCACTTGTAAAAAACCATCCCCTGGTCACCGTCAGATATGTTTTCATCTTTAATCTTGTTTACCTCTAATAATTACTTAAAGCTACTTGCTTGACATTGTTTGACTACGATAGAGCGATGATCAGACTCCAACTATTTGAGGAAGCTGCTATGCTACTAATACCAATATGTTTATTAGCCGGATTACCACTCGATGACTGCCACCACTTCGAATATTCGTGCCAACTTACGCCTCCAGTTTTATTTTCAGATTACTACAGTTACGAATAATCTTGCACTACGTTCTTTCAACCTGCTTACTCAAATACTAGTAATCATAATTAAAGGTTGCCTGCATCTATTATTTCAGCTTATTCATCTACTATCGCATCGAAGCTAAAACTACAGTTTGTTAAAATCACCATATAACGATCCCAATTATCGTTATATTAGTCGACGAGAATTCAACTCTACCTGTGTTTCTATTATTTTCAACTTTTCACTACTGCACTACTGGTAACATTACAGCTAGTTACTTTGTTCGCTAGTCAAACCTTCCAATGTTAGAATAATCTAACATATATATATATATATATATATATATATATATACTATATGGCCAAAGGTGACCGGCCACTTGCGATTTTAAACGTTTTGTTAAATATCTAGGAAACTACATGAGGAATTAATTATCCTCAAACTCCAGGTGTTTAAACAGAATAGTACATGTCATACATTTCTGTGCGGATTTTTTTCCGAAACCCCATAGGCGACCGTCAACAAATTGAAAAAGAACGAATCTCTTTTGGATAACCCTGTAAAAACTAATGTAGCAAAAGCGTTCAAAATGTAGATTATTATTAAGTGCTTTATTTTAATAAACTGTATTCGTTTGTATGAGGATAGCATGTATACTCGTAGAGAAATTAGTTTTTATAAAAAGAATCCCAAATTTTTCCAAGTTTTTTGCTTATAATTTTTAGAGCTCGTAATATTAAAAAAAAGTTCTTTTCAGAAAATATGACAAACAACATTGTACACAATACCCTGCAATCAGAATTAAAAAATAATAAAAATTGTAGGAAAAATGAGCACGTTTACTAAATAATGATTCACTACGCATGCCCGAATGTAATCAAAATATAATTTGCATAATGTGTTAGCTAAATGTATAGAGCAACTTTTGTGAAAGTCTCAAAAACATAGTTTGTGAAAAGTGAAAATTATCGTTGATAGAATAAGATCAAAATCCGTTGTTCCCAAAAGGAAGTAAAAAGATGAAGGGTTGTATCCAAATACAGAAGTGTGTGCAATATTGTATATGCTATATTTGCACTAATCAATGGCTATATGGATACAGCCCCTCATCCTTTTGATTAATTTTGGGAACAACTGGTTTTGAGCTTATTCCATCAACTATAATTTTCAGAATTTTCAAGCTATAGCTACCTTCTTACTTTCCATGAGAAGGCGCCACAATATTTAATAAGAGACTCATTACTCCAAAAGGACATGCCATTATATACTGTAGTAGAAAGAAAGTTTAATGAATTTCTGTACTACAAGAAATATTTCTATTTACATTATGGCTGTACATATTTACAAAGTTATGAACGATAGGAGAAATCCACGTGGGAAACATTGATTCGCAAACATTTCATCACTTCCCGTCTCTCATAAGAACTCCGGGGGGCAAAAAAAGTAAGCACCTTCTCCGAAACCGCGCGTCTCAGAACTCTCTCTGCAGAAAACTTATCGCAGGGAATCACGGGAAAATCTGTTAATGTGCTGTATCTTTATTTGGTTTCCTGACTATATTAACATGGACGCCAGCAGTTTGTGCTATAAAAAATGCGTCCAAATTGCAAGCACATTGTGCTGTTAATTTTACGCAACTACTGTATTTTCCGTGTTAATACAATCAGGAAACCAAAGAAAGATACAGCGCATTCACTGTGATCGAGTTTGTTCTGGCAAATCTACAGTGGTTTTTTTTACTGTGCAGCAAATCCAAATTACGTGATGATAGAATGTTATTAAAAATGGCTTCAGTTGATAATTTATCTCTGCGTGAAATTGCATCAATTTTCAGAATTTCAAAAAGTACTGTACACAGAAGAATCAAAGCTTCAACAAATATTTTTGCAGGAGAATGAAAGCAAAACCGTGCTTAAAGCAGAAATGTCCTAAAGATGCACGTTTAAAGTGGGCTAGAAAGCATATGTCGTACGGTGGAAAATTGATTTCTGTCTTCTTCAGTGATGAAAAGAAATGGAATGTAGACGGCCCTGATGATAAAAAATTTTACTGGCATGACCTAAGAAAAGAACTCAAGAACTGTTTCAACAAGCAACAAAGCAGATGATCCGTAATGACCTGGGGGGTGTTTTCTTTCAACGGCCAAACATTTCTACGATTTATGGACAGAAAAATGAAATCAAAGGATTATCAGGATATTTTACATACCAATTTACTGCCAATTATGGATTTGCCAGCGGGACCGGACTGTGTTTTCCAACAAGATTCCCTCAACAAGATCCCTCCATACCTCCACATCATCGAAAACATGGTTTAGGCAAAACAATATCACACTATTTGACTGGCCAGCACTTAGACCAAATTTGAATCCTATGGAAAACATATGGGGGATCTTATCTCGTAAAATATATGAAAATGGAAAGCAATATACATGTGTAAGGACTTAAAAATTACAATTGACAAAGCGTGGTATGAAATACCTCCTTCTGTAATTCAATGCTTAGTTAATTCTATGGAACAACGTGTATTTGATGTTATAAAGTGTCGTGGCAATACAATTAAATGTTAAAAGTAAATTTTTAGTTACTTTTATAAATGTAAAACCAAACAAAATTACATGTGTCTGTACTTTTGGGACAGTACATTTTTATATAATTTAATGTATATTTTATAATTTTAAACCTTTGATCATAATTTATCTGTGTATATCAACAAAACTGCTTTTATTTATTACCTATCTCACGAATTTTAATTGCACCTTATTACTTTTTATGTTAATGCAAATTTTATTGATTGTCTAAACTTTTGGTATGCGGTGTAGGATCAAAAACTATGCATAACAACAAGGCCGTAGCAAGAAAAATATTTTGTAGGGGGATTTGATCATGATCTCAATTTGGATTTTTTATTTTTAACAGAGTTTTCTTCTGATGGACTGATGGCTTCTATTATTATGAAACATTCATTATAAATGAAGTGCTAGGTGAAGATGAAAGAGTAGCCGTAAAAAAGGTAGAACTCTGATTTACTGGTCAGAATGGGGAAAAAAATGACCATAATAAAAAACAAATTGTGGCCATTTTTAGTTTAAGCGCGTAGATAGTTCGATTTAATGTCTTAAATTTGTCTATTATTTATATTTTAATTATTTTATATTTTGATGTTTTTTTAGTTTTAATTTCGTTATGGAATAGAAGCTGGAAACAAATACTGAGCTATTATATTTAGGTGCAAACGAATTTATTTTTCGTAATCGTCTGCACGCGACTGAGATAGATTTTTTTAAAATCACACTTGGAATTTATTTTAAAAACATGAAAAAACAATAAATTAAGATAGTTTCCAAACAAATTGCATTTGAAATTACGTTTTTTTCCCCATTCGACGGTGTAAAAATTGAAAATGTTCAATGTTTAGAAGTTTGAAAAATTGCAGTAAAAGCTAAAAATTGTAACTATTGCTACAGCTATCAACTGACGCCATCGGATGTTCGATTTTATATTATATAAATCAACCACTGAATTTCCTTTACATAAGTTTAATTAGTCGGATGTACAATCCCAAAACTTTCTCCTATCTCATACATGTTAATACTTCCTGAAAAATGAAGTATATCAGCGCCACCGGTTAGATGATTTACACCAAAATCTAATCAGCAACAACTTATGTAAAGCTCTAACTAAATCAGAAGTTTGATGAAAATAAGTGTATTAGTTTTTGAGATAGAACTATTGCGGAAATCATAAAAAAAATCTGCATAGCAGTGCCACCTGTTGTGGCGATTTATTCCAAAAACTAATCAGGACCAATTTATATCAGGGACTAACTCAATGTGAAGTTTGATGAAAATTCGTGCATTAGTTCTTGAGATAGTTATTGCGGAAATCGTGATAATGGCAGCCTAGTAGCGGCAATTGTTGCGCGATTTACACCAAAAAGTATCAAGCACCAAATTATATCAAGTATTAACGAAATCTGAAGTTTCTCTCTATTCTAAAAAAAAAAAAGTAACTAACGCTGTCACCGAATTTTTTGTGAGCGGAGGTCTTTTTTCGTTAATATTAAGCAAAATATTGCATACAAAAATATGAAAATCGGTGGTATTACAGAGAAATGTTTGATAATCATGCTGATGCAGACAGTTTTCAAATCGAAGAATTATTTAAAGAGATATTTAATGCTAAAGTTGGACAAAATTGTTCCATTAAAAAAGTTTTATAGAAGCAAAAACTATACATGTGAATTTAATCATTGTTAGATCATTTTATGAGTTAGAATTTCCCGGCGTGCAGACTGCATTTATTTTTTGACTCATTTTTTGAGGTTTTATTTCTATTTTAAATTCAAATTTTCAGCATTTCGAGATGGATTTTTTACATACTAGGGTGCTCTGCCCCCTACGAGCTACGCTCGCCAACCCCCGTTCAGACACCGCAAACTCTAAAAGCACGCTAATTTGATTGGCTTTAAAATGTATCGCTTAAATGTATCGTTTTAAATCTGACGTAATTTTCACCAAAGTTTTCTTTCCATTTTCAATATTCATGTGAAAATACTTTTGTTGTTAGAAAGGAAATATTATTTGCGCCGTCTTCGAATTCTCAACACGAGAGTAATGCGACTCTTGTAGCCGCTTCAATAACTTCTGCGTTGGTTCAAAATACCCCAACATATTGATTTTCTGTAAGCAAGTAAACCCTATTGGTTTACAATGGAAGTCTACGGGAATTTGGAGAAATATTAGATATCGCCAAGTTGGCGACAACCTTGGCGGTATTTGGCGACATAACAGGGTCCCCCCCCCTATGGCAACCCCCCTTATAGATATGGAAATGCATTAAATGCTGTTCAATAACCAATGAGATGCGTTTCATTGATACGATAGCGCAATATATATATATATGTGTGTGTGTGTGTGGTGGCGAAATAATACCGCACACCAGATGCTTTGAGAAGTCGAAGTCCAATTCCCATGAAAGGAATTGTGAGCCCAGCAAAAACTCAAGGAGGAACCCAGATATCCAGGACAGACTACGAGAGATGCTTTTCTGCGTTGGCTAGAGAAAGACGTTTCTGCCAACGGCTGTTTGGATGATCGGGGATCAAGCGTAGCCCCTTCCTTTTATTCCTAAGAGAAAAGGATCGTTATTGATGCGTTGATAATTTAACCTTTAATATTTTGAATATTATTTACTGTAGATATTATTTTAACCCAGAACCAGTGTTTGTACTTTTACCAATAGTCAAGAAAGTTATAATTAAAGTTTTCTCAGTTTGAACAAATCACAGTTTGGTGTGGCTTCTTATAATCCTCCCACAATTCTGACGGCTCACGACCGGGATGTGAACTGTCTGTTAGGACATTTTTTTTCTCATTCCTTGAACTTTAGACGATTTCAAGAACAATTTTGCTTTACGTATTGACGGAATCTACTGCCTGGACATCAGAAGGATTTTAAGTTGCTCTGGCGGAACCTACTGCTGCCAAGCTATCATCGAAGTGGCTGCTGAGATATTTATCACTTCGAAAGATAAGGAAAAATCTGAAAAAGAACTTCTTCATCGGTCTTCGGTTCTTCTGTAGAGGGGGAAAAAAGTTCGCTGCTGGATCTGAGATTTATGCGCGTTTGCTAAGATGAAAAATCTTGTGTCTGTAAAGAATGCCCGAAACAGATGTTATATATTCCCGCAGCCGCCATCTTGGATTTTTTGGCGTGAAAACCCTTTTTCAGCCAAGTAAATGTCGCCAAGCAGATTTATGCGCATGTTAGGCTTAATGGGGTTGCCAAAACACGTTGCTCGTCGGGGTTGCCTTATCGATAAACGCCAACAAAACATCGCCGAGAAATCCAAGATAGCGGCCGCGGGAATATATAACATCTAAGCCGAATGCCCGTAGTGTTTTTTATTTCACGGATCGAAGTGTCACGTGTGTTGATAACGGGCTCGCTGTGTTTTTTTTTTTTTGTGAGTCTGATTTTCTCGCGAGTGTGATTGTGTTATTTTCTTCAGCTCAGTGATTTATTTTTGGGGCTGTTTTGTTTTTTTCCTTACGCGTGTGCTTCGATTGAAGAAAATATCATTTTTACAGAGTGCATAAATTGTACCGGTAGTGATACAATACTACATTATATATTTTTTATTTTATTTTAGTGTTTTTATGTTTTGAAGAAAGGATTTTTCCCATAAAAGTAAGTGAAGTTTTTTATATGTTTTGTTTTGCAATAAATAATTGATATTAGATTAAAAATAAAGATAATGGCGCATTTAGTACGTGCCTAAAAGATAGATTTACTATCAGTAGTGCGGGAATTAGGTTTAGAAGCACATGAAAGCTCTACTAAGTCCCAACTTTCAGAAATTGTCACCAAATCGGACGATTATAATGAAGATATTGTAAAAAATCTTTTATCCGGAATTGTTAGTGAAAGAGAAGAATCTCATAAAAAATTGCAACTAGAGGAAGCGAGTAAACGAGAATATGAGCTTAAAAAACTGAAACTAGAAATCGCTGCGAAAAATAAAACAGAAATTCCAACATTAAGTAGCGGGATTAAAATCCCCGATGTTTTGAAATTAATTACAAAATATAACAACCAGGAAGAAATAAGCATTTATCTTACGCTATTTGAACGCCAAATCAAGCGTCTGGGTGTAGAAAAGGAAAATTGGGTCACTTATTTGCTAGATCTATTACCGTTGGAAATAGTTAACATAATAGGTCGTGAAAAGGAGGAACTCTCTAATGATTATGATTACGTTAAACAGTTATTACTGAAAAGATTCAAGCTCAGTGCGAAACAATTTCGACAAAAATTCTTTTCCCATAGAAAGGAGAATTCGGCCTCGTGGCGAGATTTTTCATTTGAACTCGCTAATTATTTGGAACAATGGTTAATAGGTCTTAACATTTTGTCCTATGATGATTTAAAAAACATTTTGGTTATTGACTAAATAAGGCAAAAATTACCATTTGAGATGAGAGAGTATTTTATTGATGACTTGCCTAAGTTTACTAAAGTTTCTGATCTTATAAGTAAACTTGATAATTATGAGGCAGCTCGCAATATTATCAGGAAGACTTCTGAACCGAGAAATCCAAATAATGATGTTAAAAGGCGTTTTAATCAAAACGTTGAAAACAAAGGTTTTAACCGAAATAACATTCCGCAAAGTAGTAAATATGAAAAAAAAATCTTAACACAAGAAATAACGCTAACCCTTTCAAAATTAAATGCTTTCATTGTAATGAGTACGCCTCCCATAAATCAAATCAGTGTCCCCGCAGAAAAGAAGAGCCAACTTATTTTAGAGGCAAAGAAACCAAACATAGGGCTGACCAAAGTAACTTCAGTTATAATAAATCAATAAACACTACCAATAACAATTCCTGCCCATCGGATAAATTCCTCAAAATTATTGAAATTATGGGGGAAAAAGTCAATTCTGTGGTAGATTCTGGATCCCATGTGACAATGATTAACAATAATATCCATAAGGTTTTAGGAAGCCCTAATTAAATGAAAATGGTGTAAAATTGTCAGTAATTAACGGAAAAAGAGCGAGTCCGATGGGTTTTTTAATACCGACATTTCAATTGATAATATTAGTGTGAATTGTGATATTTATGTCATTAATGATTTACAGTACGACACGATTTTAGGAAATAATTGCTTGAATAAATTAAATTTTAGGTAGATTTCGTATGAAATACTAGCTATTGGGATCGTTCCTATTTTGGAATTCCTGAAACATTTTTGCAGATCTACACCGATCATGACCCCTAGAACCCAAAACCACCCTCAGTAAAGAACTTTATATCTATCTATCTATCTATATATATATATATATATATATATATATCACTTTCTTCTGGACACGATAACTTTCGTAATTCTGCACCAATCTCTTCCAAACTAATACATAAAATCAAGGGGTATAAAATCTCTGTCAAGTTCGTTAATGGGCAAAATCGGACCAAGGGGATGGAAATAGGGAGGGCTTTTGTAAAAACAGAAAACCCCCCATAACTTCTTCATTTTTGTACATATCAAATCAGTTTAAAGTTTTTATTACTTCTAAAAATAGGGCCAAAAATTTATGTATCACAGATTTTTGATAAAGTTAAAAATGGGCTCAAGAGGCGCAAAAAATAGGGTTTTTGGAAGAAAAAAATTCATAACTTCGTCAATTCTCAAGATATCAAATCCAATTAATTTTATTATAAATCTCCTTAACATTATCTACAACTTTTATATTCACAAGTTTTTGATAGGACCAATTCGTAACGCAAAAAAAATTAAAAACGAAAACAAAAAGGGGGTTTGAAGAAGAAAAAAATCCATAACTCCGTCAATTCAAAAGATATAAAATCCCCATGAATTTATCATATATCTTCTTAATATTGTCTACAACATCTATACAGAAAAGTTTTGGATAGGACCAATTCTTACAGCAAAAACAAATTAAAAATACATAGCGGTTGAAGAAAAAAATCATCTTAGTAAGGGTGTATTCAAATCCAAACTGCTTATTTTCTGACTCATTTTACAATTCATTTTTGCTCTCAAAGGCTTCCAATTGGTACGTTTCCTTACTCAGAAACTATATAATGTACCGTAATGGTCGATTTTTTGATAGGGGCAGAATATATTTTTTAAAATGCTGTTAAAAAGGGCATTTTGAACCGAATTTACCGAAGCGGATTGTGTTGGACAAAATCATTGTATTAAGGATGCACTCAAATCCAAACTGCTTATTTTCTGACTCATTTTTAAATTCATTTTTGCTCTCAAACGCATTTAATTGGTAGATTCGCTTATTCAGAAATTATATAATGTACCGTAATGATCGATTTTTTGATAGAGGCAGAATATATTTCAAAAAATGATGTCAAAGTGGGCATTTTGAACGGAATTTCCCGAAGCGATTGTGTTAGAAACGAAAAATATTGTCCTTCTGAGAAAATAATTGTTTATATATCAAGTTTTAATTAACTGAACAAAAAATAAAAACACAGGTCGGTTATAAATCTCTTCAAAAATCACGTCAGCATGTTTCATATTTTTTTTAATTAAAAATGAATCTGGAATTATGCCAGAAAATTTCGACTTGTTGAGCATGGAAAAGTATTTTTTTGAATACCGCCCTAACATGATTCTGATAAAACCAGCTATTATATAAAAATGAAATAAAAACTCGTCAAAAGCGGCCAGATAAAATTGTTAAAGTGGATTTATCTCTAATCATGATTTAGTTTTTGTTTGTGAAATTAGTATATTTGACTTCGAAATCTACCTCTGCCTGTAGGCCGGGCCGGCAGGGATTTTTTGAAATATCGGATAATGGCCTTAAAGTTACGAGTAAGCGAAATAAGGAGAAAAATTATATTGTTAATATGGTAACTGCGGTTCCTTTAGAAATTCCGATAGCAGACACTCCTTCAGATGTTATAAACATTCCCGTGGTCAAATCAGTCTTGCGGTCGGATGTTACAAACATTTCCATGGCCATCCCAAGCTTGCGGTTAAATTCCACCGACACTCCCATGATTGAAGAATGCTTAGCCGACACTCCTAAATATGAATCTGTTTACTTAGCAGAAATGGCAAATTCGGTTAATATAAACGAAAGCAATCTTACTCACATAACTGACTGCGGTTTAAAAGAAGAATTAATTAACTTAGTTGAGAATTATAAGCCTGAGAACACAAAAAGTGCTAATTTGAAAGTTAAAATTATATTGAGCGATGAAATACCAATCACGCACCGACCCAGGTGATTAGCATTTGCAGAACAAGCGTTTGTTGATAAACAAATCCAGGAATGGCTTGATAAAGGAATTATACGAGAAAGTTGTTCGAGTTACGCCGCGCCTATTGTTTTAGCCAAAAAGAAGAATGGCAATTTCAGATTATGCGTCGATTACAGAAAGCTTAAAAAAAAGATAATTAGGGATAATTACCCCCTTCCAGTAATAGATGATATTTTAGATGATATCGGGCAAAGTCAAGTTTTTAGCACATTAGATGTGAAGAACGGTTTTTTCCACGTAGAAGTCGATGAGGGCAGTAAACAATTTACTTCGTTTGTTACAAATAATTCCCAGTTCGAGTATAATTGCATGCCTTTCGGCTTAAGGTTAGCTCCTCAGCATTTTCAACGCTACATATATGCATGCCCCAAAGAGCTAATAAGAGATAAAACGATTTCGGTGTATTTAAACTATATAATCGTCGCTGCACAGACTGAAGAAGGGGCGCTTTCTAAATTGAAATGTGCGTTTCAGACAGCATCAGGGTATGGTCTCGAATTTAATTTTTCTAAATGCCAGTTTTTGAAAAGAAGGATCGAATTTTTAGGATACATAGTGGAAAACGGAACAATTCGCCCTTCAGAAGCACAAACATTGGTCGTTGAGAAATCCCCTGAGCCACAAAATAAGAAACAACTCCAGAGTTTCCGAGGGTTAACTGGATATTTTAGAAAATACATAGCGAATTATGCTAGAATCGCTAAACCCTTAAGTGGTCTCCTAAAGACGGAGAACAAGTTTAATTTTAGAGCAAATCAAAAAGAAGCTTTCCAAATATTGAAAATTAAATTGTCTGATAAACCGGTGTTGCACATATTTAGACGAGGGGCAGAGACAGAATTACACACGGATGCTAGCAGCTTAGGTTTTAGAGCAGTCTTGTTACAAAAAGTCGATTATGGAAACTTACACCCCGTTCATTTCATGAGTAAGAAAACAACACCCGCCCAAGCCAAATATAGTAGTTACGAGCTCGAAGCGCATGCTGTTACTGAAGCATTAAAGTAATTTCGGACATACCTGTTAGGGAATAAATTTAAAGTAGTAACTGACTGTTCCGCCTTTCAGAAAACATTAGAGAAGAAAGATCTTACCCCAAAAGTAGCAAGGTGGGCATTATTTCTACAAGAATTCGATTATTAAATTGTCCACTGCCCCGGAAATCAAATGAAACGCGTTAATGCGTCGAGTCGTAAGGCCGTATTAGTCACAACACATTCGCATGATAAAATTACAACAAAATTAACCAAAGCACAAAACGAAGACAATTATATTAAAACTATCAAAACACTAGTTGAAAAAAATGAAAGCAAAGATTATTTTGTTAGGAAAAATTTTGTGTATAAACATGAAGATGTTAGATAATTAATTATGGCACCGGAAATCATGCAAAAAGAAATTATTCGCGAAATTCATAATAAAGGGCATTACGCTGTAGCCAAGACCGAAGCGATAATAAAGCAGGATTATTATATCCCTAATCTTCGAAAACAAATCGAAAATGTTATAGGGAATTGTGTAGAATGCATCCTATACAACAGAAAGCGATGGAAAGGTGAAGGATTGCTAAATCCCATTCCTAAACAGGATTCTCCCCTCCAAACTTATCACGTCGACCACTTAGGCCCAATGCCTTCGACCAACAAGAACTATAATTTTATATTCTCTGTAGTGGACGCTTTTACAAAATTTGTATGGTTTTATCCAGTTAAGACGACATCTGCAAAGGAAGCAATCTCTAAATTAAAAATTCAACAAGCTACATTCGGAAATCCAGAGCGAATAGTCAGCGACCGAGGTGCTGTCTTCACCTCTATTGAGTTTAAAAAGTATCTCGAAGATGAAAATATTGAGCATGCTCTAATTACAACGGGAATACCCAGAGGAAACGGACAGGTAGAACGACAACAGGAGACTCTCATATCAATCCTTGCTAAATTAAGTATCGATGATCCGTCGAAGTGGTATAAATATGTACCGACTGTTCAGCGAATAATGGATAGTACGATTTCCCGAAGCACTCAATACACACCCTTTGAGCTTTTAACGGGAGTAAAAATTAGAAATAAAGAGGATTTAAAAGTGAAACAAGTTCTTGATGAGAAACATGAAAACGCGTTTGTCGAAGAAAGACAGAACAGCAGAAATAGCGCGAAACAACATATATTAAAAATTCAAGAGAAAAATCGCAAAACTTTCAACCGTAAATGCAAAAAAGCGAAATGTTATAGAATTGGTGATTTAGTTGCGATTCAAAGAACCCAATTTGGGGTCGGTATGAAGCTACGACCAAAATTCCTTGGCCCATACAAGGTGATTAAAGTGAAGAACAATGATCGATATGATGTCGAAAAAGTGGGCTTCCAAGAGGGTCCAAGAGTGACCTCTACTGCAGCTGATCACATGAAGCCATGGGCTTCTTCAACCTAAAGTGAACACAGTACTAGTTCAAATTGATGTTTTTCTGTGTGGGGTTTTTTTGCGTTCGTGTCATCTTTTTATACTGTGTTTTACAAGTGTAACTGTGCGTGTACTTTCTATCCATTCTATTTCATTTTATGAATATTGTGAATATTATGAATATTATGAATGATGAATATTATGAATATCATTATATTATTTTATTTTCTATTTCATTTATTATCTATTTCATTTTATGACTATTTTATACAAAAAAAACTGTTTAGAAACTGTTCACAGAAAAAACTGTTTAGAAACTGTTCACAAAACTGCATCCAAGCGATAGACTCACCTGCACATTACTCTTTTTTTAATACTATATTACGCATCAAGAACTGGAACGGTATTCAATGTTTTATTTTTATATGGAAAGACTGCGTTCGTCTGTATTTAGTGATTTGATATTGCAATTATTTGTCATGTTGTTTGTTTGGTGTGTGTGTTTTTCTAGTATTTTTCAGGATCAATGAAAGTCGAACGGTGCACTCCAGCATATATGGTGGGTGATCTCTGTGTGGACACAGAAGGGTCAAGATGGCCGAAGTGTGGTGGCGAAACAATACCGCACATCAGATGCTTTGAGAGGTCGAAGTCCAATTCCCATGAAAGGAATTGTGAACCCAGCAAAACTCTCAAGGATGAACCCAGATATCCAGGACAGACGACGAGAGATGCTTTTCTGCGTTGACTAGAGAAAGACGTTTCTGCCAACGGCTGTTTCAATGATCGGGCGCATCCCCTTCCTTTTATTCCTAATGGAAAAGGATCGTTATTGATGCGTTGATAATTTAACTTTTAATATTTTGAATATTCTTTTACTGTAGATATTATTTAACCCAGAACCAGTGTTTGTACTTTTACCAATAGTCAAGAAAGTTATAATTAAAGTTTTCTCAGTTTGAACAAATCACAGTGTGACTACTTATAATCCTCCCACATATATATGCATACGTATACATGTTGCATTATATCAACATTGGATTAATTTATCGTTGAAAATGCAGTACTGGCTGTCTCGATAGTAGTCGTGGATCACATCCAGCAGTAATAGCGTAATAGAAGTGGTCAGACCAGGTAATTCGATCCTGTTATATTAGTATAACAATTAGTTGTATTGCAGTCGTCGAGTGAAGGCTATGGAATACATCTTTCCACGAAGTTTCCCCAGAACAAATTGAAACAACACATAATATCAGCTCAGCACTTTATTAGAGCATCTTTCGGCGCCGCAGTTTCCACCAAGATTATTAGCCATCTCTCCATAGTAGTAATTAGGGCTAAAACAAAGTTGTAGGTAATCGAATAAAGGGACGGTGACCAGGGGATGGCATGTAAACTGGGAATACGACTCAAATCTGCTGAAACACAGCGAGCATCAACTTTTTGTTCCTCAAGTGTAGGAATAAAAATGTGACGTAGATCGCGCTCTCAACCAATGAATAATTAAGAATATCACGTCATAGAAAGAGTGCGGACAGAGCAAGCGGATGAATTTGAAGGGGAAAAGGATAACCTCAGAAATGCGCGGGAAAGTAAAAATGGCAGCTAAAAGAACATTCTAGAAAGAAAAAAGCGCGGAAATGGAACATTTAATTTAAAAATACTAAAAGCGTAATATTTAAGCAATTTACACAAATGAGACATTGAATTAAAGGTAATTTAACAGAGTTAACGATAGAGATTATTTAAGAATAAGGATTATGTGAATATAAAATAGTAATTTAGAATAAGATAAGGAAATCGCGGAATTAGATCTAATAATGTAACATACACTGCTCAAGAAAATTAAGGGAGCAAGCAAAAAAGTGAAGAGAACAGTGCAAACAGCAATGTATGGGCTTAAAAATAGATAGTACACGTATAGCAATACGCAATACAAAAAAAAAGACGCAAAAAATGGTAAGGGAGCTTTTATTTTTTGAAAAGATGAAAAGAACATGAAAAGATGGTTTAGGGCAATAATTTGGTTACATGTAAATCATAAAAAAAGTATTGTTTAGAAATGATTCAAGAATTTTAATATGGCATGTGGTCTCCTCGAGCAGCTAAGACTGTTGCACACCGGTTTTCCATGGATGCGATGAGGTTATCGATAAGATTTGGGTAATACTGTTCCAATGCTCAAGAATTGCAATCTCCATGTCCCGGACAGTAAAAGGAGGCCTCGGTCTCGCAGCAATGCGTCGTCTGAGTATGTCCCAAACATGCTCGATCGGATTTAGGTCAGAAGAACATGCTGGTCATTCCATACGCTGTATTGTTTTAGCTTCGAGCATGTTTTCCAGAAGACGAACTGTATAAAGTCTGGCATTATCATGCATGGGAAAAAAGAAATCACTAATTACTGCAACATAAAATACGACATGAGGTTTCGGTATCACGTCTGTATTACTCCGGGCCGTCAAAGTGCCATTCCAAATGATATGCAGCCCGTACGTCCACCTATGCTGATTCTAGCCAAGAGCATCAACACACCTCATTTGTAATGTGATCTTTCACGAACGAATGTGGGATTATTTTGAGTGCCTCTTTCTCTCCATGCCAAAACACATCAGATAACACATCCAGACTGAATCGGGACTCGTCTGTAAACAGAATTTCCCTCCAACAACGTTGCCTCCAAACTCGATCTTCAGTTCCCCACCTTCTTTGGGCCGCACAGTGGCTTGAGGTCAACGGAATACAGTCCATTGGCTTACGTGCATAGAAACCACCCTGATGAAGCCTATTTCGGACTGTTTGGCTGGACACCCTTCGTCCTTTGGCCAAAAAAAAACTGTGTTTGCAGCTGAGTAAGACTGCCCGTACCATCAAGACGGGCTGTTAACAGGATATATCGGTCATCAGTTTCTGTATTAGCACATTTTCGACCTTGCACTTGTCGATGACTACCATTCCATGTGTCTTGGAATCGATTCCACAGCCTTTCATGGACACTTCTTGCGACTCCAACAGCGTCCACTACACTTCGTTGTGTTTCCCCAAATTCAACTGTCCCGATAACACGCCAAGCCATGGATTGCGGTAAATTATGTTGTTGTGACATTTTCAAGCCACCTTTTCTCAAAACACAAGCTGAGCAATTGAATTTTACAACTGAGGCAGTGAAACAGACGTTTCTGCAAAATACCGATTTCTGCACTTATCACCTTTTTCCAGTTTTTGACGTCAACTTTAATTTACGTGTAAAGTTTTCTTTATCTGTTTTCTACAGCACTTTAAATTATGGATGTTTTATTTTACGCTACTTTTCGGTGTAAATATTTGCGTAATTTCGTTAAAACCATGTGCTCCCCTAATTGTTTTAAGCAGGCTATATATATGTATAGATTAGTTTTAAAAGATTATCTCAAAGTATGAAATAAATGTCCCGTGCAAGTATATTTTTAAATTTAAACTGTTTAGCAATATTATGGTTTGGAAATTTTAATTAATACTGTAATTATCTATTTTTAATTATCAATATTTTCCTGCTTTTAATACGTAATCATTTAATTCTCATTTGAAAGTTTTTTTCTGTTTATAACTGTCACGTGTAAATAAATTTTTTATTTGAAGGAAATATCATTCTTTGCGCTATTTTTAAATTTGACAATTTAAAATTATATCCTTTTCTAAAAGTTGTAAAAAATATCTCTCGAAATCCTGAAAATTTGAATTTAAAATAGAATTAAAACCTCAAAAAATAGGTCAAATTAAAAAAATAAATGTAGTCTGCACACCGGGAACTTATAACGTATAAAATCATATAAAAATGATTAATTTCCTCTGTATAGTTTTTGCTCCTATAAAACTTTTTTAATGGAACGATTTTGGCCAACTTTTACATTAAATATCTCTTAAAATAATTCTTCGATTTGAAAACTGTCTGCATCAGCGTGTTTATCAAACATTTCTCTATAATACCACCGATTTTCATATTTTTGTATGCAATATTTTTCTTAATAATAACGAAGAAAGACATCCAGTCACAAAAAATTCAAAACCGGCGGCGGCGGCGACAGCGTTAGTTACTTTTTTTAGAATAGAGAGATTTTAGAAAAAATGGTATTAATTTAAACTGTTGCCAACTGTATAAACAGCGCAAACAATAATGTTTGCTTCAAATTAAAAATTTATTTACGCGTGACTATTATAAACAGAAAATATAAAAAGCAGGAACTCTTTGAAAATTACATCATAAAAACTATATTTACACGTGAATTTTAAAAGAGAAAGAATATGTAAAATAATAAATTCATTAACATGCCTTAGAAGTCTTAAATAGGAGAAATTACGTCACATTACGCTTATTACGTAAAATGAAATAAAAATAATATTGTAAAACAGTTTAAATTTAAAAATTGCGCGAGACATTTATTTGATATTTTAAGATGATCTTTTCAACTATTTTTATTAGGACTGCGCAAATAATATTTCATTTCTAACAAAAGTAATTTCACGTGAATATTAAAAAGAGAAAGAAAAGTTTGGTGAAAATTACGCCAGATTAAAAACGATACATTTAAAGTGTCTCTCTATCTCTCTATTCTCAAAAAAAGTAACTACCGCTGTCACCGCCGCCGCCGGTTTTGAATTTTTTGTGACCCGAGGTCTTTCTTCGTTAATATTAAGAAAAATAATGCATACAAAAATATGAAAATCGGTAGTGTTGTACAGAAATGTTTGATAAACACACTGATGCAGACAGTTTTCAAATCGAAGATTTATTTTAAGAGATATTTAATGCTAAATTTGGACAAAATCGTTCCACTAAAAAAGTTTTATAGTAGCAAAAACTATACATCAGAATTTAATAATTTTTAGTTCATTTTATACGTTATAATTTCCCGGTGTGCAGAATTGATTTATTTTTTTAATTTGACTCATTTTTCGAGGTTTTATATCTATTTTAAATTCAAATTTTCAGCATTTCGAGAGATATTTTTTACAGATTTTAGAAAGTGATATTAATTTAAACTGTTGCCAACTGTATAAACAGCGGAAACAATAATGTTTGCTTAAAAATATATATATATATTTATACGTGTAATAAATTAAAAATTTATTTACACGTGACTATTATAAACAGAAAAAAACATTTGGAATTAGAATTAAATAATTATGTACAAAAAGCAGGAACTTATTAAAAATTACGTCATAAAAACTATAATTACACGTGAATTTTAAGAGAGAAGGGAATTTGTAAAATAGTCAATTTATTAACATGCGTTAGAAGTCTTAAATAGGAGAAATTACGTCATATTTACGTCACATTACAGTTATTACATAAAATGAACACAAAATAATATTGCAAAACGGTTTAAATTTACAAATTGCGCTAGACATTTATTTGATATTTTGGAGGATACTTTTCAACTATTTTTCTTAGGAAAGCGCAAATAATATTTTATTTCTAACACAAGTATTTTCACGTGAATATTAAAAAGAGAAAGAATAGTTTGGTCAAAATTACGTCAGATTAAAAACGATTAATTTAAAATGTCTTATTTAAAAGAACTTTCTTTTCGCTTTGTTAAAAAATACCGGGAGACAAAGATTCTGTTTACTTAATTCCTTTTATATTAGCTTATTTTGAAATGTTGTTACACGTGTCTACGTCATCAAGTTATTTTTATTTCGAAGTTTTATTTGTATTTTTATTAATGTTGTACTAATTTATTTGTTCTTTCGTTATTTAAAATAAAAATTATGTCAATTTGTATAATTTGGCGAGTGGTTTGGCGATTTATATAATTTGGCAAAATTAGTCGACAGGATAATCAAGTAGTACCGCAGCGGATTTGGCGTTAAAATTTCCCCAATCAAAGAGAAATGAATAGAAATCCGTTTATAGGGAGATCGCCACTGTTTTTTAAATTATCATTCAATCTTTCGAAATCTTTTTAAAGCCGATCACATTAGCGTGCATTTAGAGTCTGCTGTGTCTGGACGGGGGTTGGCGAGCGTAGCTCGTAGGGGGCCGAGCCCCCTAGTCTCTCTATTCTAAAAAAAAGTAACTATCGCTGTCACCGCCGCCGGTTTTGAATTTTTTGTGACAGGAGGTCTTTCTTCGTTAATATTAAGAAAAATAATGCATACAAAAATATGAAAATCGGTAGTATGATACAGAAATGTTTGATAAACACGCTGAGGCAGACAGTTTTCAAATCGAAGAATTATTTTAAGAGATACAGTCGAACCCGGTTAAGACGCGTTTCAAGGGAGTGGGCAAACGTCGCGTATTAAGCGGGATCGCGTATTAAACGTGATTTGTATAATGTTGCAGGAACTGAGCTTATTTACAACTTTTATTAGATGATTCATTTAGACGATTGTCTAAATGAACTTTAGAACTTTGATTTATATTTTTACTGTCGAAAATTGTATCTTTTAGGTATATTTAGATTAAAATTTAATTGAATTCCACTTTAACTCATTGTTTCTTTTTATAGAACCAAATGGAATAATAATTGAAAATAAATAGTGAATTCAAACGGCTTTATTATGGATTAATATGCTGCAACCAAAAATAAATTAATAATTTCCTGCTAGACTAATTTTTATAACAGAGCTAAAAAAAAAAAAAAAAAAAAAAAAAAAAATGAAACCTTTGAAGCACTTGTTGAAATCATATTTAGTACTTTTGAGAATGAGTACAATTATAATTTGTCCTCCTTTTCGTTATAAGAAAAAACTATCCTTATTGAAAGTATTTGTGTAAAAAAACATTGTTAGCATAGCAAGGAGTAAATTAAACATAAACGAATTAAACTACAGCAGTCACATTTACTTAATCTTGACGAGTTTAATTTTTTTGCCTTTAATGAAACATAGGAGGGATATAACGTACATTCAAAACCTCACTAACAATAGGCATACTAATCTTTAATCATAATAATTCCATGACACATCTGAGTATCCTGAATTCGTCTATGTCTCTCTACTATAGTAAAAACATACACGAAGCGAGAGACAAAGAATGTTAGGACATGGGATCAAACAAGAATTGTAGTGTTGCTAATTTAGCGTGTTTTTTAAAATTCAAATATCTGCCTGTATTTCAGATTAGTAATGTTAGCCTTAATTAATCTGTTATTAAATAAAGTAAATATTACTATTCGTAAGGAGTGTTTTTTATTTGAATATAAGAAAATCTGGTAAATTGGCAACACTAAAGAAGAGACAAGGAATTCGCATCTTGATCAATGAATTCGCGTCTTAAGCGGGATTTTTTGCCCCAAAGGACCGAAAATCTCTCGCGTATTAAGCGGGATCGCGTCATAACCGTTCGCGTATTAACCGGGTTCCACAGTATTTAATGCTAAAGTTGGAAAAAATCGTTCCACTAAAAAAGTTTTATAGGAGTAAAAACTATTCATAGGAATTTAATCATTTTTAGATCATTTTATACGTTTGAAGTTCCCGGTGTGCAGACTGTTTTTCTTTTTTTTATTTGACTAATTTTTTGAGGTTTTATTTCTATTTTAAATTCAAATTTTCAGCATTTCTAGAGATATTTTTTACAGATTTTAGAAAGTGGTATTAATTTAAACTGTTGCCAACTGTACAAACAGTGGAAACAATAATGTTTGCTTCAAAACAAAAATATTTATACTTGTAAATAAATTAAAAATTTATTTACACGTGACTATTATAAACAGAAAAAAACATTTGGAATTAGAATTAAATAATTATGTACAAAAAGCAGGAACTTATTAAAAATTACGTCATAAAAACTATAATTACACGTGAATTTTAAGAGAAAAAGGAATTTGTAAAATAATAAATTTATTAACATACGTTAGAAGTCTTAAATAGGAGAAATTACGTCATATTTACGTCACATTACAGTTATTACATAAAATGAATACAAAATAATATTGCAAAAAGGTTTAAATTCAAAAATTGCGCTAGACATTTATTTGATATTTTGAGCGGATTCTTTTCAACTATTTTTGTTAGGAAAGCGCAAATAATATTTCATTTCTAACACAAGCATTTTCACGTGAATATTAAAAAGAGAAAGAATAGTTTGGTCAAAATTACGTCAGATTAAAAACGATTAATTTAAAAAGTCTTATTTAAAAGAACTTTCTTTTCGCTTTGTTAAAAAATACCGAGAGACAAAGACTCTGTTTACTTAATTCCTTTTATATTAGCTTATTTTGAAATGTTGTTACACGTGTCTACGTCAAAGACGAAAACAGCAATTAACATATGTATTTTTGGTACTACTTAGTTATCCCGTCGACCAAAAATCTATCATTCGCCAAACAATAAGATTAACTGCCAATAATGGTTGATCGTAAATGTCACATTAACTTGACTTTAAGCAAGTTACACGTGTCTACGTCATCAAGTTATTTTTATTTCAACGTTTTATTTGTATTTTTATTAATGTTGCACTAATTTATTTGTTCTTTCGTTATTTAAAATAAAAATTATGTCAATTTATATAATTGGCGAGTGCTTTGGCGATTTATATAATTTGGCGAAATTGTTCGACGGGTTCATCAAATAGTACCGCAGCGGATTTGGCCTTAAAATTCCCCATTCAAAGAGAAATTAATAGAAATCCGTTTATAGGGAGATCGCCACTGTTTTTTAAATTATAATTCAATCTTCTGAAATCTTTTTAAAGCCGATCAAATTAGCGTACTTTTAGAGTCTGCGGTGTCTGAACGGGGGTTGACGAGCGTAGCTCGTAGGGGGCAGAGCCCCCTAGTTTTAAAAAAAAAAAGTAACTACCGCTGTCACCACCGCCGGTTTTGAATTTTTTGTGACCGGAGGTCTTTCTTCGTTAATATTAAGAAAAATAATGCATACAAAAATATGAAAATCGGTAGTGTTATACAGAAATGTTTGATAAACACGCTGATGCAGACAGTTTTCAAATCGAAGAATTATTTTAAGAGATATTTAATGCTAAATTTGGACAAAATCGTTGCACTAAAAAAGTTTTATAGCAGCAAAAACTATACATCGGAATTTAATAATTTTTAGTTCATTTTATACGTTATAATTTCCCGGTGTGCAGAATTGATTAATTTTTTTAATTTGACTTATTTTTCGGGTTTTTATATCTATTTTAAATTCAAATTTTCAGCATTTCGAGAGATATTTTTTACAGATTTTAGAAAGTTACATTAATTTAAACTGTTGCCAACTGTATAAACAGCGGAAACAATAATGTTTGCTTAAAAAATATATATATTTATACGTGTAATAAATTAAAAATTTATTTACACGTGACTATTATAAACAGAAAAAAAACATTTGGAATTAGAATTAAATAATTATGTACAAAAAGCAGGAACTTATTAAAAATTACGTCATAAAAACTATAATTACACGTGAATTTTAAGAGAGAAAGGAATTTGTAAAATAATCAATTTATTAACATGCGTTAAAAGTCTTAAATAGGAGAAATTACGTCATATTTACGTCACATTACAGTTATTACATAAAATGAACACAAAATAATATTGCAAAACGGTTTAAATTTACAAATTGCGCTAGACATTTATTTGATATTTTGGAGGATACTTTTCAACTATTTTTCTTAGGAAAGCGCAAATAATATTTTATTTCTAACACAAGTATTTTCACGTGAATATTAAAAAGAGAAAGAATAGTTTGGTCAAAATTACGTCAGATTAAAAACGATTAATTTAAAATGTCTCATTTAAAAGAACTTTCTTTTCGCTTTGTTAAAAAATACCGGGAGACAAAGATTCTGTTTACTTAATTCCTTTTATATTAGCTTATTTTGAAATGTTGTTACACGTGTCTACGTCATCAAGTTATTTTTATTTCGACGTTTTATTTGTATTTTTATTAATGTTGTACTAATTTATTTGTTCTTTCGTTATTTAAAATAAAAATTACGTCAATTTGTATAATTTTGCGAGTGATTTGACGATTTATATAATTTGGCGAAATTAGTCGACGGGATAATCAAGTAGTACCGCAGCGGATTTGGCGTTAAAATTTCCCAGTCAAAGAGAAATGAATAGAAATCCGTTTATAGGGAAATCGCCACTGTTTTTTAAATTATAATTCAATCTTTCGAAATCTTTTTAAAGCCGATCACATTAGCGTGCATTTAGAGTCTGCGGTGTCTGGACGGGGGTTGGCGAGCGTAACTCGTAGGGGGCCGAGCCCCCTAGTTTAAAAAAGAAAAAGTAACTACCGCTGTCACCACCGCCGGTTTTGAATTTTTTGTGACCGGCTTCTTCGTTAATATTAAGAAAAATAATGCATACAAAAATATGAAGATCGGTGCTATTATACAGAAATGTTTGATAAACACGCTGATGCAGACAGTTTTCAAATCGAAGAATCATTTTAAGAGATATTTAATGCTAAAGTTGGACAAAATCATTCCATTAAAAAAGTTTTATAGGAGCAAAAACTATTCATGGGAATTTAATCATTTTTAGATCATTTTATACGTTTGAAGTTTCCGGTGTGCAGATTGTATTTCTTTTTTTAATTTGACGCATTTTTGAGGTTTTATTTCTATTTTAAATTCAAATTTTCAGCATTTCTAGAGATATTTTTTACATTATTTTAGAAAATGGTATTAATTTAAACTGTTGCCAAATGTATAAACAGCGCAAACAATAATGTTTGCTTCAAATAACAAATTTATTTACACGTGACTATTATAAACAGAAAAATCATTTGGAATTAGAATTAAATAATTATGTACAAAAAGCAGTGGCTTATTAACAATTACGTCATAAAAACTATTCACGTGAATTTTAAAAGAGAAAGGATATTATAAAATAATAAATTCATTAACATGCGTTAGAAGTCTTAAATAGGAGAAATTACATCATATTTACGTCACATTGCAGTTATTATATAAAATGAACACAAAATAATATTGCAAAAAAGTCCTTCCGGCCAGTGCCGGGAGGAAGAGGTAGCTTTCATAATCCTTATTTTAAAAAACCAACTTATATCATGCAAACACACGAAGCTCAATTTAGTGGAAACCGAATATAGGAGATTCAATACTAATTTTTATCAATATAATGAAAGAGAATTTCGCGAAATTAGTCAGCTTTATCCAAGCTGCTTTTCTTTAAAGTAACTTATATTTGGCTGCCAAATTCGGCAATTGCTTAAAGTGCCTGTCATTTTAAGACAACATGGTGGATGAGGCTAAGCAGTGAACTTGGTCGAGACCTTAGTAATTGCTGTGCACATGCTCACTCACATCGGAATCGGTTAATATATAGGAGTGCTGTCGCATGCAAAAAATCAGATTTTTCAAAATGTCACCCACAATAGAAATTGAAACTGCTATATCTGAGCCATTTTTTAAGGTAAAGACAAACAAAAAATGCTCCTGAATCCTTATATCAAGATCAAATACTTAAGAAAGAAACCTCTTTCAATTTCTAATTTTTTTGCACCTCACTTTAAATATATATATATTTTTTTAATTTAATGGCCGCCATTTTGAAACAAGATGGCTGATGAATCTGGCCAGCGAACTTGGTCGAGGTGTTGATGTATACTATCCACATGCCTTCTTACATCGAAATAGGCGAATACGTGTGTTATCGCGTGACAAATACAAGATCGTTTCAAAATGTTAGCCATGCTAGAAATTCAAAGTGCTATAAATCAACCATTTTTTAAGATATCAGCAAAAGAACAAATTTTCAGAAACAAAAACTGCTCCGGAATCTTTGTATCAAGGCCAAACACATAAAAAAATCTTTTTCATTTTCCAATTTTTTAATACCTCATTTTGAATTTTAAATTTAATTTTTTTTAAATGGCAACCCTTTTGAAACAAGATGGCGAATGAAGCTGGCCAACGAACTCGGTCGAGACATTGGTATGTACTATGTACAGACCAAGTTACATCCAAATAGGTTCATAAATACGCCTGTTATCGCGTGACAAAAATCAGGTCGTTTTAAAATGTCAGCCACAAGAGAAATTCAAAATGCTATTACTCAGCCATTTTTTTTTTTAGATATAGACGAAAGAAAAACTGTTCCGGAATCTTTGTATTAAGGTCAAACACATACAAAAAAAAATCTTTTTCATTTTCCAATTTTTTGGTATCTCATTTAAATTTTTTTATTTTTTAATTTTTTTAAATGGCCGCCATTTTGAAACAAGATGGCGGATAAAGCTGGCCAACGAACTCGGTCGAGATATTTGTATGTACTATGTACACACCAAGGTACATCCAAGTCGGTTCATAAATACGCCTCTTATAACGTGACAAAAATCAGGACGTTTCAAAATGTCAGCCACGCTAGAAATTCAAAATGCTATAACTCAGCCATTTCTTAAGATATAGACGAAACAAAAACTGCTCCCGAATCTTTTTATCAAGGTCAAACACATAAGAAGAAAATATTTTTTCAATTTTCAATTTTTGGTACCACATATCAAATTTAAATTTTTCTTAAAAATTTAAATGGCCGCCATTTTGAAACAAAATGGTGGATGAAGTTGGCCAACGAACTCGGTCGAGAGATTGGTATGTACTATGTACGCACCGAATTACATCCAAATCGGTTCATAAATACGCCTTTTATCGCGTGACAAAATTCAGGACGTTTCAAAATGTCAGCCACGCTAGAAATTCAAAATGCTATAACTCAGCCATTTTTTAAGATATAGACGAAACAAAAACTGCTCCGGAATCTTTGTATAAAGTTCAAATACATAAGAAAAAAATATTTTTCCATTTTTAATTTTTTAGTACCACCTTTCAAGTTTTAAATTTTTTTAAAAATTTTAAATGGCCGCCATTTTGAAACAAAACGGCGAATGAAGCTGGCCGACGAACTCGGTCGAGACATTGGTATGTACTATGTACACACCGAATTACATCGAAATCGGTTCATAATTACGGGAGTTACAGTGTGACATAGGTCGGATATATATATATATATATATATATCAATTTTGAACGGAGGGTGGTTTCGGGGTCTGGGGGTCATGATCGATGAAAATATACCGAAATTTTTTGAAATCGCTTTCCTCCGAACGGCTGCAATAGGTAGCTTTTTTGTAAAGAAAGCAACCTAAAAGTTTAAATTTAGAAATTGCGCTAGACATTTATTTGATATTTTGAGAGGATCTTTTCAACTATTTTTGTTAGGAAAGCGCAAATAATATTTCATTTCTAACAAAAGTATTTTCATGTGAATATTTAAAAGAGAAAGAATAGCTTGGTCAAAATTACGTCAGATTAAAAACGATTAATTTAAAATGTCTCATTTAAAAGAACTTTCTTTTCGCTTTGTTAAAAAATACCAGGAGACAAAGACTCTGTTTACTTAATTTTTTTATATTAGCTTATTTTGAAATGTTTAACTTATTTTACTTAATCAAAAAGGAAAATAGCGATTGTATCTTTGGTACTACTTAGTTATCCCGTCGACCATAAATCTATCATTCGCCAAACTTTAAGATTAAATGCCAATAATGGTTGATCGTAAATGTCCCATTCACTTGACTTTAAGCAAGTTACACGTGTCTACGTCATCAAGTTATTTTTATTTCGACGTTGTTGTTTTTTTTTTTTATTTATTAATGTTGTACTAATTTATTTGTTCTTTCGTTGTTTAAAATAAAAATTATGTCAATTTGTATAATTTGGCGAGTGGTTTGGCGATTTATATAATTTGGCGAAATTGGTCGACGGTATAATCAAGTAGTACCGCAACGGATTTGGCGTTAAAATTCCCCAATCAAAGAGAAATGAATAGAAATCCGTTTATAGGGAAATCGCCACTGTTTTTTAAATTGTAATTCAATTTTTCGAAATCTTTTTAAAGCCGATCAAATTAGCATGCATTTATAGTCTGCGGTGTCTGGACGGGTCTTGACGAGCGTAGCTCGTAGGGGGCAGAGCCCCCTAGTCTTATTTAAAAAAAACTTTCTTTTCGCTTTGCTAAATATTACCGGTAGACAAAGACTCTGTTTACTTAATTCATTTTATATTAGCTTATTTTGAAATGTTTAATTGATTTTATTTAATCAAAGACGGAAACAGCCATTGTACCTTTTAACAGCAACTGATTTGGCTTTAAAATTCCTCAATCAAAGAGAAATGAATAGAAACCCGTTTACAGGGAGATCGCCACTATTTTTTAGCTTATAATTCAATCTTCCGAAATGTTTTTAAAGCCGATCAAATTAGTGTGCTTTTAGAGTCTGCGGTGTCTGAACGGGGGTTGCCGAGCGTAGCTCGTAGGGGGCAATGCCCCCTAGTTATATATATGTGTATATATATAACAATTATATAATTGCAAATCATCATCGATTTCCAATTACTAAAATTAAATTAATAAATTAGCTACAATTCATAACACTGACATTATACAAAATAAAGATGGAACCTGTTAGTAGTAATACAGAATCATGCTAAATTCCACAAATTCACTAGCACATTTCGGGCGATAAATCCATATAAAGCATATGAAAAAACCTCCAAATTTTGATAAAATCCTATTAAAGACAAAAGATACAATATCCAGCTAAATATATATCCCAACAAAAAGTTTTCGGAAAAAAAAAGCGCCAAGTTCTCCTTAATGTTTCGGCCAGAAAAAGTAGTGATATCTGATGTTCGCACAAGTTAAAAGCCAAACATCCCAAATCTTTCATTGAAAATGGCTTCCTGCGACTTGGCCGTTAATGCCTTCTACAGCATTTCAAAATTAATGATTGGAAATTACGCATTTATGAATTGTTTAAATATTAAAAGTAATATTAGAACGCAAAGAGGCAAATTCACATAAAGACATTATAACTACCATTCAGTTTCAACAAACATTAGTTTTGATTACAGATCATTTAGTCCACTTGCGGTTTAATTGCCATTTTGTATGGTCTAAAGCTAAAGTCATTAAATTAAAACCCAAGAAATAAAACAAAATTTACTTACTTCATATCTCACAATATGTTACATTATATTTTATTGTATAATATTGAAATCTTGTGTATTGACGAAAGAGATTTTTTTCGTTTGAACATTTATTATAGTTTGTTTGCAAACATTAAGAGGTATTCGATTTATAAACTGTTAAAAGTTGATATTAATTGTGTTTTAGCAATTAGGGCAGTGGCGTAGCTACATAGTCAGCGCCCTGGAGCAACTAAAGTCTGTGCGCCCTCTTGTCATTCGAAAATGTTCTGCGCAATTTTATTTTGAAGTTTAATCTTTAAATGCGCGATTTTTTATTTTGTTTCGAAAAAATATATATATGATTCTCTGAAAGGTAAATTACACATGAAAAATAATGAAAAAAATCAGAGATACATTTTTCATATAATATGTCAATCTTTTCTTCTGTTGCACACCTGCAATATAAGTGAAAACTACTGTCATGTTGCTGTTTTACGCTAAAATATTGCAAATTAGTAAATATTTTAATAAGTATGTCTCCAAATACCTTATTTTATATAATTATTTATTTTATAAAAATTAACCTTTAATCCTTTAATTCCCATGATAGAATACGTCCTAGAAATGACGTCGTTCAGAGAATCTGACTTTACACCAGAAAGTTTCAATGGTTCATTTCGCTTTATTTAAAGATGGTATGTCTATTATCAATTAAAGCAGATATTGCTATTTTAATTTTCTGGTGTGATTTAGGTATATATGAATAAAAAAATCTATCAACTTCAAAACACTGTTGTTTGCATATATGCAAAGCTACGCTTTAAAGGGTTAAAGTTATTATAATATTCTTAATTTGAAACACCTCTTGCAATTTCTCGATTTCAATCTCTAGTTTTCTCACCAAATGAAACATTTTGGTGCAGTTAGAGGTCTGCACGAGCCCGGGCTTAGCCCGAGGCCTGTACCCCGGCCGGCGGAATGAAGGCGAATTTTCAAACGGGCCAGGCCGGCAGAATTAGGACAATTTTTTCAACGGGCCGGGCCGGCAAAAAAATTAATCGGGCCTATCTGCCCGATATAAGACTTTAAGCGAAGCAGATAAAATACGAGCCATTTTCAATGAATATGATTTTCTCGAGAAGTATAAATGTGCGTCACGAGCCGATGCGAGTTTAAAAACATCAATACAGAAATGTAACATGTCCATCGTAGAGATCGGCATCGTACAGTTGCAAGATGTCTGATTCCGAGTTTAATTTTTTTTCAGCAAACTCGTGCCGGGACGGAACTGATTTTAATCGATCTCAGGATGTGTAGAACAGTCATTGTGTTTTGTAGTATTAATATTGATAATGAACTTCTCTTAACAGTATCTTTAGAAATATACCTTAAGGTGGTTCTCATATTCACTGCTCAACAATGCGAAGCTTTCAGACACATTTTCTGACAAAATTTTTAACTATAAAGGCATAAAATTGACAGGCCTGCCTATTGAAGGCATTTGGAAACGAATAGCTTTTTCCATATTTGATAAATTACTTACAGAGATAACAGAGATTCCTGTCATGTAACTGTACGTCCTTTCCTGTGCCATCGTTTCCGGAAATTCGATTCAAAACGCTAACTTTGACGGTACTTTCGGAAAGATATATTGCTTCTATCTATGAAAAAAAAACGACATTTGCATAGCTTCTGAATAAGAATACCTGCCAATCATACGCGTCTCCGAAAAGAAAAGAATTCATAAATGTGTCGAAATGTAGCTCCTTTGGATTTGAGAAAAGCCTTAAAAATGAGAGAAATATTTTCACAAATCTACTTATTATTATACACTGTTAAAAATTTGCAGCATTCTGGCAGGTCATTTGACCCTTTTTTTCCGAAAACGGTTACACAACCGTAATTTTAACACAATTCTGACCATATTATTGACCATTTTATGGTCAGAATATAGTAAAATTATGGTTATGAAACCGTTTTTTCAAAAAACGGTCGAATGACCTGCCAGAATGCTGCAAAATTTTTAACAGTGTACAGCTTCAAAAGTTAGCATGTTTTTAGTCCTTTATTCTGATGCACTACATTAATCTTTTAATGAATCCTTATTTCCATTTTGAAATGTCTGTAGACACGATGACTAAAACACTGTAAGTAATCGTTAATGTTTACTATTGTGTGTTTTCTGTTTTGCGAACATCATAGTAATGTAAAATATACTGCAAAATGTTCCCATAAATATGTATGTAGTATTCCAGTGTTGATTTCAGGGGGTGGCCCGGGGGGGGACATTCCCCCCCGGAGCAATGAGATGTCCCCCCCGGAAGATTTGAGATTTTGCGTTTTCAATGGTCAAAAATTGCAATCCCCCCCCCCCGGAACTCTATAGTGTCCCCCCCGGAGCTTCAGAAATCCCTCCCGGAGAAAAGTGTCTGAATTCAACACTGGTAGTATTCATTAAAAGAATCGTAATTGTATGTTGAAAAAAAAAATGGGTTTTTTTTTTTTCGAGAAATTGTGTCGGTCCGGTCCGGGCCGGGCCGGGCCTCTTTTCACTGATTTTTGTACGGGCCGGGCCGGGATCGGGCCGAACTTCCAATTTTTACACCGGGTCGGCCCAAGATAGATTTCGTTAGGGCCCGGGTCTGGAAATTCCGGCCCGTGCAGACCTCTAGGTGCAGTTGCGATAGGCAACAAGAACACTGATTGACACTCTTATATATTATTCAAGATTTCAGTTTTTACTTTCCATACACATACAGTGTAAGGAAGTAAATATGAAAGCGTTGTAATCACAATAAAAATAAATGAACATAATAGAATATTTTTACATTTTTAAATACTTGAATCCGTTCTCACATTTTTTCCAATGATTCAATATGTATGTGTGTAGGTATGCGTGTATGTCAGAATTTCCTCAAGTTTTCAGATTCTCAGAGCACAATTTGATGTCTTTTTGATGACGTCGGCAGATATGTTATAAATCTGTCGCAAGAATTGTATTAATTTTTGAAAAAATCGGTCGACGGATTTGTATCTAAACTATTTTTCAATCATTCTGTGACAGTAACTGATGAACATTTTTTCTTATATCTCAATGAAATTATTTTTATTTTTCACGTTCATCTATACAACAACGCTTCACCAAGCAGACAGTGGCTGTTCGACAAAGGGTTAACAATCAATTTACTACCAGAAATTTCATATATATATATATATATATATTATCTGTTAGCAATATTTAATCTTTGCTAACATAAAAATTTGCGTGATTTTCGATCTTTATCCTCAAAATTAATTATCTATTTCTCAATATAAAAAGCATAGGTAAGATAAATTGGGCTTACCTTATATTTATGTATATCCTTTTTGACATCTGGTATTTTTCTTTTCCTCCGGATAGAGTAAATAAATCTATATCTTGCTCCTGTATTTTTTATTTATCCCGTATATGTGACTGATGGTCTGAACTTCATGTTGTTTAAAAAGACGCATATTTTGAGTGTCTTATGAAGTTAAATTAGTGCCGAAACTTGTGAATAGAAAAGTAAAATTACATTTAATAAGAGCTTTAAGGCATACATCTCTCAGTTTGAGAGTTTTAGTTACAACTGAAAGTAGAGAAAAAAATCCATGAATAAAATATTATTAACAATAAAGAAACAGGAAATTAATCCATAAATCAGCATAACAAATAATTTGTATCAATATTTATATTTACGGTAATTTAAAATTAGAGTTAATAAATGTTTTATAGTTCTTGAGTATTGCAAAAATGTTTATAATAAAATATTTGTTTATGATTGTGCAATCACTTTTCAGTTTCACTTCCTTCTTTTAGATCGTAAACACTTTCGATAATTACTTTTGTAAATCACATTTGACACATGAAAAGCAATTTACTTCACTTGATTATTTTTATGTCCTTGTTTGGAGATTATATTTCACAATATATCTGTCAGCAATTCCCCCCTTAATCTCCTAACGAGGATTGTTCTGTAATTTCAGTTTGTTTCTATTATTTAGAAATTCAGGTTTGGGCTCTGGTTTCGTAAGTATGTCCGCCGTCATTGACTTGCTTGGGCAATAACGCAATTCAATAATTTTATCTTCTTTCAGCTGTTTAATCACATTATATTTGATGTCAATATGCTTCGATTTATTAGAAAACTTTTCGGATTCTATCATTTTTATGCAAGATTTATTATCTTCATAAATTACTATAGGCAATCTTTGCGGTATATCGAGATCTTCTAATAGTTTTAGCAGCCATATTAATTCCTGTGTTGCGCTCGCCGCTGCAACGAGCTCTGCCTCTGCAGATGATTGTGCCACACACGTTTGTCGTTTTGTTATCCACTGTATTGGATTCTTTCCTAAAAGGAACAAATTGCCTGTTGTCGATCTTCTTGTTTTTAGATCTCCACCCCAATCCGCATCAGTATATACTTCTAGGATGGGTGGTTCTTCTGTGCTAATTACTAAATTTAAGTCTTTTGTTGAATATAGATATCTTATTAATCTTTTAACACCTTTCCAATCTCTTTCAGACGGCGTTTCGTTTTTTCTGCTCAAGATGTTTACTCCTACTAAAATATCGGGCCTACTTATTGTAGAAACATATAACAGCGCACCTATTGCTTGTCGGTACTTAGTGTTGTTTGGCATTTGTGTTTCTTCATTGTCTAATCGTTGAAAGCCTGTTTCCATTGGAGTGCCATATGGCTTAGAATCTTCTAAATTAAATTTTTTGCGATTTCTATTATTTTTGCTGTTTGATTTAGTTTAAAGCCGTTGTGAGTCTTTTGTATTTTTATCCCGAGGTAATTGGAAATTTGACCTAAATCTTCAAGTGCGTACTTAGATTTTAGTTTATTATCTCCTTTATATTTTCATCTTTTCCTGCGATGAGGATATCATCCACGTATACTGCTATATAAACCGTGTTTTCCCCTTCTTTTCTTATAAATAAACAATTGTCAGCATTGCTCTGTTTAAATTTTAATTCCTTTAGTGTTTCACTAATGTTTGAATACCATGCTCTTGCAGCTTGTTTTAGTCCATATAGCGCTTTCTTTAACTTACAAACCTTATTGGGTTCTGTAGTGTTTATATACCCTTTAGGTTGTGATACATAGACATTTTCTTCCAATTCACCATGTAAGAATGCAGTTTTGATGTCAATCTGCCTAATATTGAGATTGTGGTATGCTGCGGCAGTTATGAAAACTCTTAAACTTGTGTGGGAAACTACTGGCGCATAAGTTTCATCGAAATCTACTTCGTATTTTTGTCTAAATCCTTGTGCGACCAATCTCGCTTTGTAACGCTTGATTTTTCCGAATTCGTCATATTTCGCTTTAAAAGTCCATTTCGATCCAATTACTCTTGCTCCTTGTGGGGGATCAACTAAACACCAGGTTTCATTTTCATTAAGGGAATTTATTTCCTCTTCTGTCGCTTTTATCCAGTTCTGTTTTTCTATAGGATTTTCTATATTCATCATATCTTCCCAACTGTTAGGTACATATACTGGATCGTGCCGGACTGCATAAGCAAACCTGTCCGGCGGCACACCTCTATTTGTTCTCTCTGATCTTCTCACTTGTGGAATTTGTTGTTGTGACGCGGGTGGTGGACTTAGTTCATTTTGTGTTGGTATCAGATCTATTTCCATTTCATTCGTGTCTTTCTGCTGTGTTTGTTTGTTTGTTTCCGCGATTAATTTTCTTCTATCTAGATTTTCGTTAGTATCTGGATTATTTTTATTTTCTATAAATTTTACACTTCTGGCCAATATTACTCTTCCGTCACTTGTATAGATTCTGTACGCCTTAGAGCGACTGTCGTATCCGACAAAAGTGCCTTTTTCCGCTCTATTATCTAATTTTCCTCTCTTTGATTTGTGTATGTAGGCGTATGCAGTACAGCCAAAAACTTTGAGATATTTCAAATTTGGTCTCCTGTTCATCCATAATTCATAGGGTGTGGTGCTTACCGATTTTGAAGGTAGCCGGTTCTGTAAGTGATTCGCGGTACATATGGCTTCCCCCCATAATTTGTGCGGGAGATTTGCTTCATTTAGCATACTTCTACCCATATCAAGTAGGGACCTATTCTTACGCTCTGCGACGCCGTTTTGGCTTGGGTTAAATGGTACGGTAAGTTGATGATGAATCCCATTTTCTTTTAGATATTTTTCTATTTCGTTCCCCGTATATTCACCACCGTTGTCCGATCTGATCTCAGTAGGCATTTTTCCGAATTTGTTTTTCACCATTGAGACGTATTCTTTCAATTTTACTGAAGCCTCACTTTTATTTGCCAATAAATAAATTACGCAAAATCGTGTATAATCATCGATAAAAGTGACGAAGTATTTTTCCCCCCAATTGTGGGTGTATTTATAGGGCCGCATACGTCAGTATGGACTAACTCGAGCCTTTTTGTAGCTCTATATGCACCTGATTTAGGAAATGGGGTCTCGCTGATTTTTGACTTGATGCATACCTCACATTTAGCGTTATGTTTGCAGTTGTTGATTTTAATTCCCTCAACTAAGTCCTTTGATAACATGGACTTTATTGTGTCGTAGCTCCTATGCCCCATTCGCCTATGCCACAAATCTATGCAATTTGCGTTTGAGCAGTTGTAGGTGACATTTGCATAGTGCTTGTGATTTTCATCTATACTAACATGTATTTCGTACAGATTGTTTTTAAGTTTACCTTGAAGTATAACGTTTCCTTCGTGAATTATATCACATTTATCTTTTTCAAATTTAACTTTGCAACCGTTTTTAGTTGCCCTACTCACTGACAGCAGGTTAGTTTCTATGTCAGGAACGTATAGTACGTCACGCAATATAACTTGTTTGTTTTTATTTTCGGTATGAATCATTACCTCTCCAGATCCATATGAAATCAGTTTATTACCATTAGCGACTGTGACATTTGTTTCATTATTATTTGTAATTTTGGTAAAAAATTCTTTTGAATTTACTATGTGACTGGAACTGCCACTGTCCACTATAAAAGTGCCTTTATTTTCGGACTCTTCGGTTAGTAAAGCGACACTGTTGTTTTCATTTACTGTGTCTTTTCTTTCTTCATGTTCCGCATTTTTATGTAAATTATTTTCTTCAAAAACTAGTGATGTTGAATTGTTTTTATTTTTATAGTGTCTGTTATTAGTGTAACTGTTGTTGTTTTTCGTTTTTAGAAACCAGCAGTCTTTATTTGAGTGGTTTTTCATTTTACAGTGTGAGCAGTACTTATTGCTGCCTCTTTTCTGTTCTGAATGATTAAATTTACCTTGTGTTTTATAGGCTTTATTGCTGTCTTCGGAGTTTTCACGATTATCTACTCTATGAGTATATTCGTCCGTAAGCTTGCTTTTTATAAATTGTACGGTTAACTCAGCTTCATCTCTGGCCTCCAGAGCAGTAACTAGGGTATCGTAGGACGGCGGCAACGAGCACAGCAGCAGTGCTGAAATGTGCGAGTCAGTTATGTTTTCACCAATCGCTGACAGTTTATCCACTATCTCTAAAATTTTAGTAATGTGGGCTGTCATATTGCCACCTTCAGTTAATTTTGTACTGTACAGTTTTCGTAGCAAGTATAGCTTACTAGAGAGATTAGATCTCTCATGGATTTGTTTGAGTGCGTCCCATGTTTGCCTAGCTGTATTTAAATTTTTCACATGCACTATTTGGCTGTCCTCAATGGACAAATTTATTAAAGCCCTTGCTTTTCTGTCTTTCTTGGTCCAAGCATCATTCAATGGAGTGGGGGCCTCTTGCGTGATAACTTCAATAAGTTCGTCTCGAATTAATAGCATTTCGACCTTGAACCGCCAATTTGTATAATTGTTGGGGTTCAATTTTTCAATGGTCGTGCTATCTTTTGTAGATGAAGCCATAATGTTGCTAAGATTCGTTTTATTTTTTTAATAAATTACTCTATCGGACTATTACCAGATTTGTATTTTTATTGAGAAATTGTTTTTTTTTTTTTTTTTTTCGTTCTCATAATCAATTTGTTAGCAATATTTAATCTTTGCTAACATAAAAATATACGTGATGTTCGATCTTTATCCTCAAAATTAATTATCTATTTCTCAATATAAAAAGCAAAGGTAAGATAAATTGGGCTTACCTTATATTTATGTATATCCTTTTTGACATCTGGTATTTTTCTTTTCCTCCGGATAGAGTAAATAAATCTATATCTTGCTCCTGTATTTCTTATTTATCCCGTATATGTGACTGATGGTCTGAACTTCATGTTGTTTAAAAAGACGCATATTTTGAGTGTCTTATGAAGTTAAATTAGTGCCGAAACTTATGAATAGAAAAGTAAAATTACATTTAATAAGAGCTTTAAGGCATACATCTCTCAGTTTGAGAGTTTTAGTTACAACTGAAAGTAGAGAAAAAGTACATGAATAAAATATTATTAACAATAAAGAAACAGGAAATTAATCCATAAATCAGCATAACAAATAATTTGTATCAATATTTATATTTACGGTAATTTAAAATTAGAGTTAATAAATGATTTATAGTTCTTGAGTATTGCAAAAATGTTTATAATAAAATATCTGTTTATGATTGTGCAATCACTTTTCAGTTTCACTTCCTTCTTTTAGATCGTAAACACTTTCGATAATTACTTTTGTAAATCACATTTGACACATGAAAAGCAATTTACTTCACTTGATTATTTTTATGTCCTTGTTTGGAGATTATATTTCACAATATATCTGTCAACATTATCTTTGTTTGATCGTAGAAAATCCCACGATTAAAACAAATCAAATTTTATATACTACCGAAATTATGGTAGAAAAGTGTTTATGGACTCCTGAAGAGCGGCAATTGCACGCAGGGTCGGACTCGTGCATATCAAATAAGCAGACCTTGGATTTTTGGAGGGCGCAACATTTTAGAAACTCATTCTTTTATCACCTTTCTAGTAAAATCCAGTAATAACCATTATCATTCCAGTTTTTCTTTCTGGGGATGCTTTCAATTTCGGAACTGGATCCGAAATTCAAAGTATTTTTTTATTTCTAATAAAAAAAAAAAATAAATAAAACTGTACAAAGATAACCATTTAGACATCAACCTCATATATTCTATGCAAAAAAATCATTTAATAATGTTGAAATGTAAATGAAAAATTTGTAAAAAACGCTGCCATTGGTTTAACATTAGCTTGCGAGTGACTAGTGTAAAATTCTAAGTATCCATGATCTTAGTACTAAATAATAATGTTATGATTAATTAAACCTTTTTTAAACTCTTTTCGCAGCGGGATGAAAAAAAAAATCTTAATGCTGGCACTAACATTAAGACACGTGTAAATATTATTAATTTTGTTTTAAAACGTTCGCAGCGGGATGAAAAAAAAAATCTTAATGCTGGCACTAACATTAAGACACGTGTAAATATTATTAATTTTGTTTTAAAACGTAATATCTTTGAAATATACTTTTATACAGTAGACTCTATCTACAGCTCTATGTAATACAGATTTCCCTCTTATGCAGAATCCGCCTTAGATATAATGTAAAGTATTTAAAAAAAAAAAAAAACTAGCAACAAGATATAATCGAAGGGGCGCAAAAAGAACCTAGTAAATGCTCAGTGTTGAACAGAACTGGTCAAATGTAACAAAATAACCGACCGCCGCAACGTTCTGATTATCACATTTATAGACAATATTGAAACAGTCCCGTTTTCATATTAAATGTAATTTTTAACAAAACAGAATGGTTGATTTATATTTTCGTTGCCGAAAGTATTCTTTGTAAATATTTTTGTTCTTCAAGCGCAAAAATCTATATAATGAACATCTCTATTGGTGAAATTACAATCACAACATTTGAGTTTATGCACGAATACACGAAGCCTATTCTTTTTAGACAAATATTCTTAATAAATGATTTTATAATAAACTAAATTTTAAAAATGTTCATATAATATTGGAAATAGAGGCGACGCTCTTTGGTGCCAGGGAAGCTGAAAATTCTTGGTGCAGATTATGCAGCCATTGGTAACAAACAGAATTACAGAATATGCATTAAATTTTGAAAGATTTTAATGGTCCTCTGAATCAAAGAAACTTTCAAGAGAAAAATTCAATTCTTCTGCTTAGGAAAGAGGAACAATAATCATTAATAAAAAAAAAAGGGATCTTTTTTTTCAATTACTAGGACGCTCTGCCCCTTATGAGCTACGCTCGCCAACCCCGTTCAGACTCTAAAAATCCGTTAGCCGGCTTTTAAAAGATTAGGAATGATTGGATTATAATTCAAAAACCAGTGGCGGTATCCCTGTAAACGGGTTTCCATTTATTTTTCTTTTGGTGAGGGATTTTAAGGCCAAATCAGCTGCTGTTAATTGCTGTATTCGGGTTTGATTAAATAAGATAAGTTAAACATCTGAAAACTAACTAAGTAAACAACTGAGTCTTTGGTTCCCGGTATTTTTTAATAACGCTATAAGAAAATTATTTTTAAATACACGTTTTAAATCTGACGTAATTTTCACCAAACTTTTCTTTTTGTAATATTCACCTGAAAATATTTTTATTGTTAGAAAGGAAATATTATTATTTCCGCTGTCTTAGAATTGGAAACAATAGTTTAAAAGATCATCTCGAAATATGAAATAAATCTCTTGTGTACGTGTAAATATATATTTTAATTTAAACCGTTTGGCTATTTGAAATAGGACGTAATTTCACTCGCGTTTAGCGCTTTTAACACGTATTAAATAATTAATTATTTTATAGTTTTGTTTTCTTTTTAAATGTTCACATGTATAAACACTTTTTATGGCGTAATGTTCAATATTTTCCTTCTTTTAACACGTAATCATTTCATTCTAATTTCATAGGATTTTTTCGGTTTACAATAGTCACGTGTAAATAAATTGTTAATTTAAAAGAAAATACTATTTTTTGAGAAGTTTTTTAAATTGGCAATAATTTATAATAATAAGCTTTACTAAAATATACAAAAGATATCTCTTTAAATGCTAAAAATTTTATCTTAAAGTGGAAATAAACCCTCAAAAAACTAGCCAAATTAAAAAAGCAAATGCAGTCTGCACACCAGGAGCTTTCAATGAATATACTTGGAAAAAATGATTAAATTCCTATGAATAGTTTTTGCTCCTATAAAACTTTTTTAATGTAACGATTTTGACCAACTTTAACATTAAATATATTTTTAAATAATTCTTCGATTTAAAAACTATCTGCTTCAGCGTGTTTATCAAACATTTCTCTATAATACCACCAATTTTCATATTTTTGTATGGAGTATTTTTCTTAATATTAGCTAAGAAAAATCTCAGATCACAAAAAATTCATTGACAGCGGTGGTGACAGAGTTAGTTACTTTTTTTTTTTGCAATAGAGAGAAAAGATTATATAACTTAACATTGTTCAAATCTAATGCTTATACCAAATTTTGTAACTATTTGCTTCACATGAGGGAGGGCGAAGCTTTACCTGGTTTAGGGCACACAGACCCGCAAATCGGTCGCCCGTGGAGTTAGTCTGAGCTTGTCGAAATATGAATTAATTTTGAAAAATCCATTTTTTCTTATTTTTTTTTTTATTTACAGGTTTTGTTTCAGCACATGGGGGAGGGGGGGGGGGGATCAAAATATCTAGAAAATTATGTCATTACAAAAATGTTTAAGCTTTATGAATGAAAGCGCGAGTTTTTTTTAAACACTAGGTCGTTATCACCAGAAGAAATATTTCACCTTTTTATAAAATTAGGATCTAAGTTTTTATTAATTGTTAGATCGAAATAATTGTTTTGAACACATTATTTTTGTAACCTGTTCGAAAAGTTTAATGGAGTTACTCCAGATTCTTTTTTTTTTTGTTTTTTGTTTTATAATTAGAAAATTCATTGACTACTACTATGTCATATCGGATGGTGGTGAGTGGGAGGGGGGTGGGGAGAGCCCGATTACGGCCTAAGCAAATTCACATTAATTTCGAAAAATATGTCTTGTCTTGTTTAATCCTAAAATTCTGCGAAGGTTTAATTCAGAAAAATACTTTTTGAGAAAATTGGTGTAAATTTGCATATGTGATAATCAGGTCCTTAAGGAACGCCGAATTTCATACTTAATTTATTTTTTTTTTATTTTATTTTTTTTTTTTTATGGAAAATGCTTATGAGTTTTGCATTTGAGATTTGCCATATTTTCAAAATCTCAAAAAATGCGCACAAAATTTAATTTGTCTCTTTCCCCTACCCCCCCCCCCCCACACACACACACACACACGCACACACACACACTAAATTTTATCGCCTTGTACAGATCTCTAAATCAGGCTCTTCTTATTCTTTTGTAATCTGTATTGATGCATGTTCCGTTTTCACTAAGCAGAAAAAAAAAAAAAAAAAAAAAAAATCGTTTTCTTGGTTTTTTGTTTGTAAAATGGTAAATAATTTTCTTCAATTTCTCAAGCTATTATTTTTTTTTTCAAATCATAAATTAACTAAATAGCGAAAGTAATTCTGTTACATAGTAAATACAGGTTTCTCATCGGAGACTTCTTTGGCTACAATATTTCCGTACAATTATCGTCATGATAAATTTCTAAAACATTTTTAATGAAAATGTACCAGGAAGATTATTTTTTGGATGTAGTGGTGGCCAATGAAGTGACCGATGAGAGGCCGAAAATAAGTTTTGATTAGTTTAAGATTTCAAACTCTTCAACTGTCGCCTACGAAAAGTTACGGGAAAAAAATCAGGCATTCTGAAACGGTGTTGAAGAAGTTACTTGAGGCTGCAATATGGTATAAATTAAAATAAAAACTTCAGGAATAAAAGTAATTTCTTTTAATTGTGCATAAAAACATGTTTTAAATAGAAATAGTTGATGTTAAACACAAAGTAAAATATCATAGGAATATGCTGATTGTAACAAGATTCATATGTAATATCTGATTAATTATGCAAATATTTTTACAAATCTTCGTTTCGCTCTTTCTAATTTTGCGCCCTTAGAATTCGTGCGCCTGGAGCAGTCTGCTCCAACTGCTCCACGGTAGCTACGCCCCTGAATTAGGGATATTATCTCCTGAATACAAGTATTTTGTTATTTTTAACTTCTAAGCATTTAAATAGACTGAAGTTGTTTAAATGCTTTTTTCAAATGTGTATTTTATTTCTCTATTCTGTGTCACAAAATGCCTAAAATAATCAAAAAATGTAGTTGGCATGTAGCTCATTTGTACATATTTTAAAATTTGAAAAACTCTCACGAAGGCATTAACGGCCAAGTCGCAGGAAGCCATTTTCAATGAAAGATTTGGGATGTTTGGCTTTTAACTTGTGCGAACATCAGATATCACTACTTTTTCTGGCCGAAACATTAAGGAGAACTTGGCGCTTTTTTTTTCCGAAAACTTTTTGTTGGGATATCACTACTTTTTGTATGTTTTTTCAAGTTCGTTATTCTAAACTATATTAATATGAAAAAACTTAAATTTCGGTACTTTTATGTTAGCCGGGAGCAAATCTCCTCATTAGCCTTTTGTTTTTTCGCCAATAGCAGTTTTCATTTTTCACATGTGTAAATTAGAAACAATGCTTTGATTTTCAAATAAAATATTTTGGTTTATGTTATTATTTCTTATTTATCTATTTATTTATTTCTATGTTAAATATTCTATTAAATAAAATGAGGGAAATGCATCTATTTTAAATGAGATGACTGAAAAGTATATATCTTTAAATGAAATGAATGCAATATGAACAATGGAGTTGGGAACAGTATTTGGCGATTTGCCACTTGCGCCTGGCTACCATAAAAATACCTAAATTTATTTTATTGAGCTTTACAAATTTATACTTTATTTTTTTTCATATTAAAGTACTAGCCGCCTCTAGCAAGCAGTATTTACCGTATTACTTCCATGTTAAACGTTGCATCATGCTACTGTGATTCATAATTTAATTTACTTGTCCATTCTTTCGCCAATTCGGAAGCTTTTGATAGAGAAATCAAGAACACTTTTTGATCATGGAAGCACATCATATATTTTGTGTTGTTATGTATTTCATCTTTCGTGACAAATATCTCTTAACTCACTTATGCATGCTTCCTTAACAGTTACGATTCATTCTCTAATGCGGAAATTTTTAATCCTATTAAGTAATCTTTTCTAATTGGGTTCACTGCCAATTGTTGTATTTTAACTGATACGACTAGGTACAAGTGAAATGGTTCTTATGAAATCTTTTGACAATATCTGTATTTGCATTAAACCATATTGATGCTAATATCTTTTTGTTTCACGTTAACCTTTTCAATAGACTCGATTACGGAAGAATAGAAGGTCTACCGGCTCACTGCCATGATCCATTTGAAAATCTATCATTCTTCTCATCTGACCGTGTTGAAGAATTAGTCAACGTGGCATGGTTTTAAGATTTTAGCTAATTTTACTCGAAACCTGAAAACTAAAATGCGAGGAACCGGATTATAGAAGATTCATTCTAACGTACATATTCATTAACAGGTTACATATTATAGAATTATAATAATCATAAGAACTGGCAGTTTCAATGCTTTAATAGTTTCCGTAAATTCTCTTTATATAATACAGAAGTTTTAGCGGTGTAAAGGTTAACAACATAGTCACAGTAAGTATAATAACAGTACAATGTAATAACAATAGCAGAGGTTTTGGGCAGTGACGAAACTATTAGCACTTTGGAAATATTAGTACGTTATATCATTTAACTATTCAGATGATATGCGGAAAAATAAAAATAGACGGCTCGCATTAATAATTAACTCATTGAAAAATAGCCACTAGCGTCAAATATTCGCCAAGCTTGGCGACATTTAGCAAACTATAGCCAAATTTGGTAATATGTCAGTTCTCAAATTTGGCGACAAAAATGTTTTGTTTATTCTGACGTTATAATGATGCATATGTATTATGCATTATACACATACCTATAATATGTATGATGCAAATGTATTACGTATTATATGCATATGTATAATATGTACGATGCATATGCATAAGTTCATTAACATCACTAAAACGCACTTAAAGGAATAGTGTTTCATAAATAGTAGGGATAATTGCCAGATTGACCAGAGTTCTATTGAGATTAGAATACCGACATTTATAATAGACGTCTGTACACACCATCACCTCATCGAGTTTACAGCTGAAATTTTAGGATTAGTTAAAACTAGATTAGCATATTTAAATGCAACTGGTCTGTTAAGTCATATCTTGGTAGAAACCATCTGAAGACCTAATTTTAGCGGTTAACTGATAGGTTTACTATTGTATTTTCCTGCATCCAAAAGTTTGGAAACATGCAAGAATGGGTGCAGGAAAACACAATGGAAAATCCACCAATTAACCCGTAAAATCGGGTCTGTAGGTGGTTTCCACAAAGATATGACTTGGCAGACCAGTTACATTTCAATACGCTAATCGATATTTAACTAATCCTAAAATTTCAGCCGTCAACTCGATGAGGTGATGATCTGTGCAGACGCCTCCCGGTCTTTAATAAAATTTGTTTTAAGGAAGTAAAAGATAGAAAGATGGACAGATAAACTGAAAGATTTGCCTTATTAAGATTTTTGTAAAAGCATATAAAAATTCATTCAGCTTGAAATCATGTAACACCTTTATAACTCAGGCTAATTTTCTGTAATCGGGTTTTGGTGACCAACATATCTTATCTATAACTATAATCTTTCTTTTACAGATTTAAAATTAACGATAAATTAACAGTAAATAGGCTAATAATACAATATAATAACATTAGCCGCGGACTTCGGACGCCGCATCTGTCGCACATCGTTAAAGATAGTTTATTAGTTACACATTTCATTTAATTAAAAGGAGATTTTTAAACTTTCATATGGAATTAGGATATTTTTCCACTATAGGGACCTTGGCATTTTTTTAAAATCTTGGCGCAATTCGGACTTCAGAAACTGAGATATGTTGCCAAATGATATAAACAACTACGAAAACAAACCTGATGAACTTTCATGTTATTTATATGTATTTATATACATATAAACATTTTATTTCTACATGTATAAAATATTATTTTTTTATATACAGATTATTTTATGTTGGTATATAAAAATAAATAAACGGGTTCCTTACATTAAATAAATTGTATACATATGGAAAAAATTGCTTGTGTATATGACACAGTAAATAGGTTGCCAGAAAATACGTTATTATCAAATTTCTTTTCTCGTCAAGGCTATTTTCTGTATTTCGCCAAGGCTACTATACCGAATTGCGGTTATATTTTGTTAAATGTTTTATTGTTTTAATATCGTAAATATATCATAACCTATACTGATTAAAATTTTTAGGGATATTCATTTTTTCTATTTAACAAACATCTTTGGAAAAACATATATATATAATGTTATTCTGCTTGAAATCACGTGACCGCCTTCAAAGCTCTGTAATCGAGTTTTGGCGACCAACATTGGCACAATTGAATGCGTAGGAACTGTTTATGGCCAAATGAACACCCCCTGTATGAAGGGTTTAGAGGCGGAAATTCTGTGTTTTCAGATTTTTCTGGTTAATTGTGCTACAAACCCGACTTACTTGTGAAATTTCATGATTCTACGACTTTTAGAAGTACCTTAGTTATTTGATGATGCGAAGTGAGTCAGTGACAAAAAAGCGCTTTTTCGGAATTTAATATTCCGAAAACTACTAAATATAGAAACATAAAATCGTGGAACCTTAGTTCAGTTTGACAAAAAGAACATGTGTATAAAAGAAAAATTTCTATATCTCTCCCTAAAACGACGTTATGAGGGGGTGAAAAGTATGCCGAAATGGTTCAGGAAAAGGTAGCTTACGGCTTGTGCGAACTTGGCGGACGCACTGCCGTGCTCCCAGATATAAATCCGTGCATTAGTTATTGTGATATAGCTATTGCGGAAATCGTGAAAGATGCAGCATAGCAGCGCCACCTGTTGGACGATTTAATGCAAAAAGTAATCAGCATCAGTTTATATCAGGGACAAATTGAATCTGAAGTTTCATTAAATTTCGATCATTAGTTCTTGAGACAGAGCGCCCAAAAATTTGTGTCACATACATAGATAAACAGTCACACAGACAGACATTTCGTAAAAACATGTTTTTCGGGTTCTCTGACTCCTAAAACGTGTAAATCCATCGAAAGCCATAAATTGGAAAATTTTCATGAATCCAATACTTTCTTCTTGTAAAGATAGAATATAGTAAAAATTCAACTAACACACCTAGAAATATGATTGTTAACGGCACTCTTCTAAAAATTGGTAAAAAAAATAAAGGATAATCACCTAAGGCTTTAAACTAACACTCCTTAGCTGGATGATTTCAAGAGCTGCTCCTTAGATGGACGCTTATAAGAATGCAATACCGTACCTAAATTACAAATTTTACTTTATTTGTAAATAAGATAAGGGGGTTAGTTCGTCCCCTCTTCCTTTCAAAACTCCTTTTCTTATTGCCCACATTTTTACTCAATGACACAATGGCATCTCTCTATTCTAAAAAAAAGTAACTTACGCTGTCAACGCCACCGCCGGTTTTGAATTTTTTGTGACCGGAGGTCTTTCTCGAGGTAGTATGGTTAATAGGTAGAGAGGTTAATATTAAGAAAAATATTGCATACAAAAATATGAAAATCGGCGGTATTATAGAGAAATGTTTGATAAACACGCTAATGCAGACAGTTTTCTAATCGAAGAATTATTTTAAGAGATATTTAATGCTAAAGTTTGATAAAGTCATTCCATTAAAAAAGTTTTATAGGAGCAAAAACTATACAGAGGAATCATTTTTAGATCATTTTATACGTTATAATTTCCCGGTGCGCAGAACGCATTTATTTTTTAAATTTGACTCATTTTTTGACCTTTTATTTCTATTTTAAATTCAAATTTTCAGCATTTCGAGAGATATTTTTTACTTATTTTAGAAAATTGTACTAATTTAACCTGTTGCCAACTGTATAAACAGCACAAACAATAATGTTTGCTTCAAATTAAAAATTTATTTACACCTGACTATTATAAACAGAAAAAAATACTTTCAAATTGGAATTAAATAATTACGTATAAAAAGCAGGAACTTGTTGATAATTACTTCATAAAAACTGTATTTACACGTGAATTTTAACAGAGAAAGGATATTGTAAAATAATAAATTCATTAACATGCGTTAGAAGTCTTAAATAGGAGAAATTACGTCACATTACACTTATTACGTAAAATGAACAAAAAATAATATTGCAAAACAGTTTAAATTTAAAAATTGCGCGAGACATTTATTTGATATTTCGAGATGAACTTTTCAACTATTTTTGTTGGGACTGCGCAAATAATATTTCATTTCTGACAAAAGTATTTTCACGTGAATATTAAAAAGAGAAATAAAAGTTTGGTGAAAATTGCGTGAGATTAAAAACGATACATTTAAAATGTCTTTCATTTATTCATTTATTTATTGAACAACAAACATACGACTTGTGTGCTTGACATGAGAGCCCGCTTAAAATGTCTTAGTTCAAAAAACTTTCTTTTCGCTTTGTTAAAAAATACCGGGAGACAAAGACTCAGTTTACTTAATTCCTTTTATATTAGCTTATTTTGAAATGTTTAACTGGTTTTATTTAATCAAAGAGGAAAATAGCCATAGTATTTTTTAACAGCAGCTGATTTTTCCTTAAAATTCCCCAATCAAAGAGAAATGAATAGAAACCCGTTTATAGGGAGATCGCCGCTGTTTTTTAAATTACATTTCAATCTTTCAAAATCTTTTTAAAGCCGACCAAATTAGCGTGCTTTTAGAAACTGCGGTGTCTGAACAGGGGTTGGTGAGCGTAGCTCGTAGGGGGCTCCTCCTACGGCCCCCTAGTTCAGTAAAAAAATACATAATTAGGACGGCAATTTAAAAACATTCCATCAAATTATTAAATTGATCATGGCAACCTGCCAATTTTTCACAGAGAATATAGGACAAGGGAAATGCAATGGATTTAAAATACAGTAGAACATCTTTTATCCGAAACTCTTTTAACAGAAACTCTCGGTTAACCGAAATCCATTTTTAAAGCTTTTTTTTTTTTTTCAAGTATCAAATTCCTTGTGTGCAAAATCTATTTTCAAAACTTTTTTTTTAACTATCATATTACTTGTGTGCAAGCGGTCCATTCCGAACTACGAGTACATGTTGTAAATATTTTCGATACCCATTCTTAGAATTCCTTTGAATTTAACTTGAGCTTCCGTAAGCTGCGGAGTGGAACGAAAAAATTAGCAATTCTGAAGCTTTTAAATGTTTTGCAAAAAGTTTTTAGCCATTGTTGGAGCAGCAGAAAGACTATGATACTCGTAAACTAATAAGATCTAAAAACTTCGTGATAAGAGTTTCAAAGTAAAGGCAATCGAAACTGCGACAAACAAAACATTGTTTCTAACCCCAGTGAAATATGTAAAAGGCACTTAATTTCAAAATTAAAATTCAGGTAATATATTCTTGTTTCTATTTTGCTTTTGCTTTATTTTTATTAAGCACTTGTTACCATAATAAGAAATAGCGTGTATATTTCTCCTTAATCTTAAAATTGAAGCATTATCGATTATCCGAAAGATGGTCGGACCCAATTACTTCAGATAATCGAGGTTCTACTGTATATTAACTGAAAAATAAATATTAAACTAGTTGGATGTACCAATCCCTAAACTTTATTCTATTCAAAAGCCGCAGTGAAAAATTAAATGGCAATCTATGCTCATCATGAGGTTTCTAAAGATATGAAATTCCGTGCATTAGTTCTTGAGATATGACTATCGATGAAATCCTGTAAATCCAGCAAAATGCATAGCAGCTCCACCTATTGGGTAATTTACAGTAAAGTTTAATCGGAGACAACTTATATCAACGTCTAACTGAATCTGAAGTTTGGTGAAAATCCATGCATTAGTTTTCGAGATAGAGCTGTTGCGAAAATCGTGAAAAATCCAGCATAGCAGCGCCATCTGTTGAGCGATTGACACCAAAACATAATCAGCAGCAATATTAATCAAGGTATACTTGAATCTAAAGTTTTATGAAAATTCGTGCATTAGCTCTTGAGATAGAGCCATTGAGGAAATCGTGAAAAATGCAGCACGGCAGCGCCACCTATCAGGCGATTTACACCAACGCGTAATCAGCTTCAATTCATATCTAGGACTAACTGAATCTGAAGTTTGATGAAAATCCGTGCATTAGTTTTTGAGATATAGCTATTGCAATAAACGTGAAAAAGGCAGCATAGCAGCACCACCTGTTGGGCGATTTACACCAAAAAGTAATCAGCGCCAGTTTATATCATGCCCTAACTGAATATAAATTTTTATTAAATTCTGTTCGTTAGTTCTTGAGATAGAGTGCCCACAAAATTTGTGCCACATACACGCAGACATTTTGTAAAAGCATGTTTTTCAGGTTCTCTGTCCCCTAAAACGTGTAAATCCGTCGAAAACCGGAATTCGAAAATTTTCACGAATCCAACACTTTTTTCTTGTAAAGATAGAAGAAATAAAAATATATATATTTATCAGATTTACAAGAACATAAAAAGTGGCTATAAACCATTTGTGTACTGTGAATTGAACATGGAAATTTCTCAAGCAATACAGTAGATCTTTATAAAGCATACATAAACACACGAGGTTGCGCATTATATATATGTATATATCACACTTTTTATTTCCGAACCCTTGTCATTTTATCATACAGCACGATCGTGCTGTATAGTAGACATCTTTTACGTTTTAAAACAGGATGAAAAGACAACAACTCAATTACAATCCAAACCAGAAAACATTCAGTGATGAATAATGGTTTTCTGGAACGGTCTTAATTTAGCGATGTGCCTTTGGAAGGTCGGGTCAAAAAATATCCAATATTAAGGGAATGGCACGCATTTAAACTTTACATAGTGTTCCATAATTTAACAATATAGAAATATCTCTTTCGATCTTTCTTTCCTGTTGCCATATCAAGCGGCACAATACTTTAAAAAAAGTGATAACACGCGTATTTTGCTTTCAATAAAAATCAGATTTTCACGCTATATTTTTGCATTTTTCAAATCGACGTCATTCTAATCAGAAAAGGAAAATATTTCCTATATATATATATGTAAAAACTTTAACTAAACACGTGTTAAAATTGTTAAAATATAGTTTTTGTTTTATGTTAATTCATATTTTGTCTCACGTGAACTTATGACATTATGCATTGATGAGCTGTTCATTAGTAAAGACAACTAAACTCGTTGTATCTGATAGAAAATGTTATCGAGATGTAATGGCTGCTCTGTTATCCATATTGATGTTATTAAAATTTCATTTCGTAAGTTTCTTTTCTAAATAATGCGTTCCTCTCTTTCTTATTAATGTGTACTAAAATAAATATCAATCGACTCAAAGCTATCATACTCTGCATATAAGATTACTAATAATTTTTTAATAGGTTAATGGGCTTTTCAGCTCGCTTTGAATTGCGCTAGTTAGCTCAAGTCTGATTGATTAGAATTAGATATAGATAAGTTAGGTTTTGCTCATAGAAAGTGAAGTAAAACATTAGTTTATTTTAGTAGAGAAGATTATCATTAAAAGATTTTGAAATCGCATTAAAGTTTAAGAAGAAATGGATTTAACAAAACAAGTTAAGTTATTGACTGGTGTAGTAGACTGGCTAATATGGAAACGCAAGATTAGAGATTTACTTGATTATCACGAAGGAGCACTTGGTGTTATAGATGGTAAATTAAAGAAACCTGAACCATTAAGTAGCACTGCTGAAGATAGAGAAATCAAGGAACATAAAGTAAGTTCTGATTTGTATCGTAAAGCTAACAGTTACGTAAAATCCGTGATAGCAAGTACCGTAACTGGTGTAGTTTATCAAAAGATTACACTGCAAATAGAAGCGTCTTAAATTTAGACACATATGTGACTGAAAAAGAATTTTAGACACTTAAGTGTCTTAATCTGAAAATTCAGACATTATAGATGTCTTAATTTAAGATACATAAGTGTCTTACTATGACCATTGTGCAAATGAACTGAGAATAATGTCTAAAATATCCGCAAACGTCTTATTTTAAGACACTTCATTGCTTTAAACGTGTCTTAATTTAAGACGTTTTGATTCTTCCGACGCAATAACCACCAGGGGGCACTCACACTCCCAGTTGCGCATGCGCTTTAGACGTCTTCCTCCGAAGTGGTATACGTTGTAATTCAAACGAAGTTTGTTTTTATGTACGCGTGTATTTTAATTCGTTTTTTGCAAAATATGAAGTACTGTGATTTACTGTGTTCGTATTAACTTGGATTATTTATTTATTGAATGCATACATCTGACGTGTGTGCTCGACATCAGATGTCTCTTAGAAGCTGTCGTCGATATAAGGGCGGGATAGACACAGAACAGAAGTAGACGACGGTTGAAGATTACACCCGGAAATTCTACAAAGCGTGTGCAATGGGCTTAGTGTTAACTCGTATTAATTTATATCAATAATATTGTGTTATTCATCTTCGTCCTGTTGAAGCTGGCAAAAAAAAAAAAAAAGAAACTTTTGTCTGGCAGATCCTGTTTTGAGGATGAAACATCTCATTCTTTAAATATGGCTAGTCGGATGTATTATGGGATTACCTTTTAAACTGGTGCAAGTCTTTCTCCCTCACTGTGGTTGTGGTAGTTTTTAAAATTTCAAATCGAGGAATTTTTCTTACCTCTTGCAAACAGCGATTTAAGTAAGTGTTATAATTTCTTTATAGTACTAAAATTAGTGTCTTTTATGATTTTATTTATTGTACTAAACAAAATGTTACATGAAATTTAATTAGTTTTGAATCTTTTTGCAAAAAAAAAAATAATAATTCTAGAAGTATATATTTTTTAATTTATGACGTTGTCTTTTATTACAAATTATGTATTATTTATTCTCATCTTTTTTCTCAAATTTAAAGTAATAACATTACTAAAAAACAGACATATTTAAAAGTTAAGTTCATTCCCTTGTTTTGTTTTGTTTTCAATATGGCAGTTCTTAGTTTCAATCTTTCAATGACTAATGCTTATCTCATACTAAACGACCACAAGGAAATAGAAAAAAAAAACTTTGAAAGATTCCTAAAGCTTTCTTACTTCCTAGCTAGGGATTACAATCCCGGATTGATATCCCGGGATCCCGCTTCAATTTTAATCCCGATTTTCGGGATTGCCTTTTTTTTTTTTTTTTTTTTCAATTGAACAATATTTAGCTGAAACTAAAAAATATATTTATAGACTTTCGCTTTTGGAAAAAAAAATCAATTGATTTTTATGAAATTTATATATAATTGAAAAAGAATATTTATCTCAAATATTTCTTAGATATATTTCTAAAGCTATTAAATCTTTTACCGAGTAGATTAAATGTGCAAAGCTTTTGACTTGGAAACATAGATGTAACCCATAGATGATCAGAGAGGTAACATAGTCAGGAAAAAGGAAATCATTTGTTTATTTTGATTTTGCTGCGTGTAGAAAATATATTTGACTTCGAAGGTCATTTTCCAATATTAGACTTTACTGATAAGCATCGCAAGTGTGTATCATAGTGATTATGTGGTAACTTCTTTTTTTGCGGCTTTATTTTGCTTTAAAGATATCTAATGAAAAGTGTTTAATAGGTATGATAACAATAAACCAATGTGGCAATATAAATTTTTTTTAAATCTAATTTTTAAATGATAAGGATTTTCATTTTTTTTTCGGGGAGGGGGGGGGGGGGGGATTTTGTATGAAATTTTCGTAAAGCTGATACCTTAAATCTTGCACTGATTATAATTAAAGTTTTGAACTTTTAGAGTAGGACCAGATTAAAAACACAAAATATAAATAAACAAAATACCGAAGTAATTTTTTTCTCAATATTAACCCTTTGCACTCGAGGGCTCCGGAGCGGAGCCATTTAAAATTTGTCTTCAAACTCGAGGTCTCCGCTACGGAGACAATGCAAATAATTTTGTGATACCATGTAATCTTGGCTTTTCTAGACAGGTATCACAAAATTATTTGCATCGTCTCCGTAGAGGAGCCCTCGAGTTTGAAGACAAATTTTAAATGGCACCGCTCCGGAGCCCTCAAGTGCAAAGGGATAAAGTAGAATATTTATTTATTTATTCATAGTTGTGATTATCATCTGATATATATGTAAAATTGCCTATGTGGCAATATAAATTTTTAAAAAATCTATTTTTAAATTATATGAAGTAGAGTAGGACAAGATTATAAGAAATATATATATTTATTCATGTACTTTACAAGCCATCAATAGCCCTTGCCGTTGGTTTTGTCCTATAATCGGAGATGTCTGCTTTTGTGAGGTAAAAATATGCAAATATGTATGCCATGCGGATTAAAAAAGTATTCGCTAAATAGATGCTTCAGCTATTCGGGAATGTCCATTAACCTCCACAACGGATACTCCCGAGTACCGGACATCTCAATTTAGATAACAATTATGCAGGGTTGCATTTTTTTCAAAAGAACTTCTTAATTAAAGAATGGGCATACTGGGCCGTGCCCCGCCCGCCCCCCTACGATTTTAGTGCCCACAAATTTGATGTGCAATATTTGTAAAGCTTATGTTTTAAATCTGCTTCGAAATTGTACTGATTATAATCAATATTTTGAACTTTTAAAGTAAAATAATATTAAAAATAAAACAAATTTAAAAAATCTAATATTTAGATAAATATTTTTTGTTTTAATCTTGTTCTACTCCTGAGTTCAAAATATTGATTATAATCAGTAAAATGTCGTAAAAGATTTAAATTATCAGCTTAACAAAAGTTGCATACCAAAATTGAGAGCACCAAAAAAATCAGGCTGTAGGGGGGGGGGGGGGGCAGGACCCCAGCCAAATATTTTTCCAGGATTCAACGTGGTCAAACATGGCTACGCATGATGCTTGAAAAAAAATGGATGCTATTAAGACGTTTGGAGTGTCTGAAATTCAGACACAAAAAATGTCTGAAAAAATTCAGACATTTTAAAATGTCTGAAAATTGAACACACCGTTTCAAACACTTAAGTGTCTGAATTTCAGACATTTTAATTTAGAGTGTATGGATAAAGAAACAGCGCATGAAATATGGGAAGCGTTAAAGCATCATTTTGAAGCAACGTCAAAAGATCAGTTATTTAAGATATGTACAGAATTTTTCGCATTTAACTGGGCGTTAGGCGGTGATGTATCAACTCACATAGCTAAGTTAAGAACCATTTGGAGTGAATTAAATAACGGACTTAAAGATATTGGTGTAAATAAGTTACGTTAGTTTGTAAAGTATTGCAAATTTTACCGCGAAAATTTGAAACCTTTAAGTCTAGCTGGATGTTGTTGTCTAAAAACGGAGACAGAACATTCGATGAGTTAACAGAGCAACTTTGTATGTTTGAGAGAAATTTCATCGAAGTTGAAAACGGCGATATTGCTGTTCAGGAAGCGAAAAGTGTTCTGCTTCAAGATTAGAAAAACAGAATAAAGATAAAAATTCCAAATTTATCAAGAAGTCATATAGAGCTGACATTTGTAACTACTGTAACCGTCAAGGTCACTGGGTAAGAAATTGTAGAAAATGGATTTCCGATGGAAAACCAGCCAAAAAGTCGTCAAGTACTGATACTAAATATATAAAGAAAACCGCTAGTGGTGCAGCGATGTCTATTTCTGTCGAAACGTATACTTCGGAAGCAGATTCAACAGCGTTTTGGATTGATAATGGAGCAACTCAACATATCACGAACTGTTCAGAGTACTTTACTGATTTCACGCAATTTCTTAGTCCTTGTAGCATTAAAGCTGCTGGAAAGGAAAGATTGTCTGCAATTGGAAAAGGAACTATTCGTTTTAAATCTTTTGCTGGTGGAAAATGTCAAGAAATTCAGCTGAAGGATGTCTGGTATGTACCTGAAGTCAACAAAAATTTATTTTCAGTATTAGCTGCTCAAGACAGAAATCAAAATAGTGAATTTCGATCGACATCTACTGAATGTTAGTTAAAGATAAATGATCAAGTGGTACTGTATGGAACACGCAATGTGTCTGGATCTTTGTTTAAGGCAATACTTGAGCCAATCATGCCAAATCAAATTTTAGAAATAAACAATACTGAGAAAAACGATTCTTTATTACAACTTTATCATGAACGATGGGGTCATCAAGATAAATGTCACATCAAACAAAAGCTTGAAAAAGAGTTAGGAATCAAAGTTCAACTGGAAAATAAGTTATGTGAACCATGCATTTATGGAAAAGCACATCGCTTACCTTTTGGAAACAGAAAGAAAGCAAAAGAACCAGGTGAGCTTATTTCGGCTGATGTCTGTGGCCCGTTTCCTGAATCTTTTCAAAAGAAACGATACTTAGTTGTATTTAAAGATAGCTTCACAAAGTTTAGGTATGGTTACATGATAAGAGAGAAGTCAGAAGTCAATACTATGTTAAAACATATTCTTGCTCATGCCAAAACTATGGGATACAAAATTAAAGAATTTTTGAGCGATAATGGTGGAGAATTTGACAATAAAGACATTGAAGCAATTCTACGTGAAGAAGGAATTACAAAAAGACCTACCGCACCTTTTACACCACAACAGAATCGATCAAGTGAAAGAGTGAACAGAACAATTGTAGAAATGGCAAGAACATTCAAATATTCGAATCCTGAAATTAGTTTTCCGGATGCAATGTGGGCCGAACTAGTATCTTCTGCGATATATATCCTAAACAGAACGGGAAAATCTTCAGTAGAGGGAGTTAGTCCTTATGAATTGTGGATCAAGAAGAAACCTAGGGTAAAGCATTTACGTGTAATAGGTTCTACATGTTATGCTCATATTCCTGTACAAAAGCGAAGAAAAATGGAGAAGAAAGCTATCAAAGGTTATCTTGTAGGCTACGATTCTGATGAGTGTTACAGAATTTGGATTAAAGAAGAAAACAGGATGATTTTTTTCTAGAGATGTCATTTTTCATGAAAAATTGAATAAATGTGATAATTCAGTTCATTTACCATTCAACGACAATAAGCAAGAAAATACAAGTAATCTTTCTAATCAGGGAAAGTATGAAGATGAACAACTTGAAGAAGATGAAAAGCAAGATGATTTAAGTGACAGCGATGTTGATAGTGATGAAGAAGTTAAACCATCACATGATATGCAATTGAGAGAACGTGACAAGATTCAAAAGCCTGCACGGTTTGATGATTATATAATGGGAACTGAGTCATTAATTTATGAAAATGAAAATCCTGAAACATACATAGAAGCAATCCACAGCAAAGAAAGTTCTAATTGGAAGAAAGCTATGGAAAATGAAATAAAATCTTTAAAAGAAAATGAGACCTGGGAATAAGTCAATTTACCAGAAGGTGCCAAAGCTATACCATGTAAGTGGGATTATAGAATCAAAACAAATCCAGATGGCAGTATTAACAAGTATAAAGCCAGGCTTGTTATAAAAGGTTATAGTCAACGTCAAGGCATTGATTATACTGAAACTTTTAGTCCAGTAGCAAAATTAGAAACAGTACGAGCCGTATTGAGTATAGCAGCAGAAGAAAAAATGTATTTATCACAATTTTGATATATCTACAGCATTTTTGTATGGAGAATTAGAAGAAACAATCTACATGCAACAACCAGAAGGATATGAGGACGGCACAAAGAGAGTATGCAAGCTCAAGCGAAGTTTGTATGGTTTAAAACAAGCAGTTGGAGCTCTAATGTACCTAATGGTAGGAACGAGACCAGATCTAGCTTACAGCGTAGGAGTTTTATCAAGAACGCTAGAAAACCCATCCGCTGAAGATGTAGTGAGAGTAAAAAGAGCTTTTCGCTACATATCAAAAACAAGAAATTTTGGTATTACTTATCGCGCAACAAATTCAAATAGAGTATTAAAGTGTTACAGTGATGCAGATTTTGGAGGATGCATAAAAACTGGAGGATCAACATCTGGGTCAGTGATAATATATGCTGGAGGTGCAATCTCATGGCGCAGTCAAAGACAAACCATCGTGGCTACTTCAACAACAGAGGCTGAAGTTATAGCAGCATCTGAAACAACTAAAGAAATTATTTGGCTCAGAAGATGGTATGAAGGAATAGTGAAACTAAAAGAAATACCTATTCTTCAAGTAGACAATAGTGCAGCTGTAAAACTTGCCCATAATCCAGAATATCACAGGAGAACAAAACATATAGAAATAAAGCATTTCTTCGTTCGTGAGAAGGTATTAGAAGGAAAGTTAGTTGTAGAGCAAATTTCTACTGAGAAACAGATTGCAGATATTATGACCAAGCCGTTAGTCAAAACTCGATTACTCATATTGTGTGATCAAATGGGATTATCAGGCTAGAGACTAAATATGTAATTAACAAGGGAAAGTGTTAAAATATAGTTTTTGTTTTATGTTAATTCATATTTTGTCTCACGTGAACTTATGACATTATGCATTGATGAGCTGTTCATTAGTAAAGACAACTAAACTCGTTGTATCTGATAGAAAATGTTATCGAGATGTAATGGCTGCTCTGTTATCCATATTGATGTTATTAAAATTTCATTTCGTAAGTTTCTTTTCTAAATAATGCGTATCTTTCTTTTTAATGTGTACTAAAATAAATATCAATCGACTCAAAGCTATTATAACTCTGCATATCAGAACACTAATAATTTTTTAATAAAAATGACGCAGTATCTTCGTTTCGATGTTTTTAATGTTTAAAAATCTATTTTAATACAGGAGTTTTAATTAAAAAAAAAAAAAATTAGGAAAAGGTAATGAAAAAAAATCGTTTGCTAGGTATGACGTCAATTTCTGTTTAACTGACATAACTTTGTAATGATGTTTTATTCTGAAAAGAGACTCCTGATATTCTGAAATTAATCATTATTATCCATAAAACGAAAGATTTATTTTTAAGTCATACGAAAGAAATTTTCGGTAAATGCTAGTTCATTTGGTTGTACTTATTGCATTTTCCTGCGTATTGTCAAGGAAATCGTATACTCCTATTGCACGCGCCAAAGAAAACATGCATTTTAATTTTAAAAGCTGAAACACTTTAGTATAATTACGTCATTATAACGGCAAATGAAATTGAATTTCGCGAGTTTAAAAAAATTAATATTGTTGAACCGAAACTAATAATCTAAGACAGGGACGGCGAACCTATCGCACGCTGCAGATTACTTTTGGCACGGCATAGATTTAAGTTTTACATCAAAATATAGTAGAATTTCACAAAATGCATTAATTAATATAGATGTTGTCTGTGTCACTTGAATCCGATTAGTTCGGTTGGTTGTGATTGTCACACAGATTGAAGAAATTGAAATATAACTTAATTTATCCGAATCTAGCTTAATATTGGCTACGAAAATTTTGAGAATTAGAAGATTATCGCTAAACAAAAATTAAAAGTGTAATAAGCAAAAATGCTGATTTTAAAATTCAATACAACTTGGTATTCAATTCCAGACACTAAAAGCTATAGTTTCTGGCGCTTGCTATTTTGACATTTTTTTCTGCAAGACATTCTTTTCGTAAAAAAAAAAAAATCCAACTAATAACGTCTTGTCAAGTGAGTGCAATTAAACTTGCATTCTATCGAAAATAACCAAGTACAAAGCGGATATAAATTATTTGGCATTTAAGATGAGACAACAGAAATAATATTTTTTAAATAAATTTCTACAGTATAACATCAAATATCACCTGTATTTTTTCAATTCCTACTATTAGCTCACACTCTCCCTATATTTATTTATTTATTTATATATTTATCTTGTTCAAATTTTCAATCGTTAATAAAATACTCATTATTCATCCTATCAAGTTGAAATAAATTTTTTTTAACTTGTACTGGATGACAATTGATGTTAATACAGTTTTTTCAAATATTAATTAATTAATTAAATTTTAATTAATTAATTTTAGTTTTGCATGGGAAACAAAATGGCGGCGATTGGTTGTTGAAGATCAATTAAAGTATTTTCAATAAGGGGTTACCATAGGGGGAGCCTGTTCTGTCGCCAAATACCGCCAAGTTTGTCGCCAACTTGGCGATATATCGCCAAATTTGGCGGCCAAAATGAGTCGCCAAAAGTGACGCCAAATTGGCGATATCTCTAATATTTCGCCAAATTCCCATAGAGTTCCATTGTAAACCTACTTGCTTATAGAAAATCAACAAATTGAGATACTTTAATGCAACAAAAACTAATATTAGCTTAAGGGATTATATTAAATTTTTCTTTGATGACCTAAGTAGGAATTGACTTTAAAAACAAAATTTTTATATTACTTGTTTATGCTAAAAACAAAATTTTAAGTAGTTTTGATTCATTATTATTTGATCCATTAAATTTTTTTATTGTCGGCACGTCATGATCACGTAAAGTATATTTTTGGGGAAATTTGGCACGTGGACGTGAAAAGATTCGCCATTCCTGGTCTAAGAGTTCTAAGTCAATGTTTTCGTCACTTGATTTTAGCAAGGCACATTTTTCTATATGCTCCTCCGTTTTATGGTGTAGTATGTATGTGAACGGTCTGGCTGGCGGCAGACGTTACGGTTACCTGCAGGAGGAGGGGTTATGCAGATGAAAAAAAAATTCAAAATTACGTCATTTTAGCAAGGCTCATGTTTCTATATGCTCTTCCGTTTTATGGTGTAGTATGTATGCGGACGGTCTGGCTGGCGGGAGACGTTGCGTTTACCTGCAGGAGAAGGGGTTATGCAGGTGAAAAAACTTCAAAATTACGTCATGAAACACTTTTGACCTTCCTTGTACCTTTCAAGGCCAAGGTTGAGAAAAGTTGTATGAAGGAATATCTTTAGTTTGTTGGCTAGAAAAGTAGAAATATGGCTTTTAGGATTAAATAATCCCGCGCGTGTACAAACGTTACATTTCGATATGTTCATTCGTTACGGGATAACACACACTAAAATAATTTTACTGAAAGAGTGAAATAAAAGCTGCCTTCATATGTTGATTAAAGTATATTAAATGTAATTATTGTAAATTTTATAAAATAATTCATGTTTTAAGAGGTAAAACAAATCGTTGCATATTTTCCAAGGGAAAAAAAACGCCATTTTTACAGAAACTGTTATAAAATCGGAAAATAAATATGAAACACTTGATTTTTCCCTAAAAAGAAGTAGTACTGATGCATTTTACAATATAGAGTAGTAAACTTTTTTTTAAAGCGCATTTAGCCAAAAATATAATGAGAGACAAAATGAGGTGAGATTTACCCCACGCGTGTGTTAACGTTACAAAAATAGGTGCATACTCTTACGGTTCAGTTAATTATTCCCTAAACGACGCCCGGTAACATGCGCCAATTGTCTGTAGGCTCAATTATATAATTTATCCGTACCAAATACATCAATTGTCAATAGACTCGTTTACGTAATTTATCTCCTTAATTAATACATACTTTACAAAGGACACCTACTTTCCAATTTTACTGATTTTTTGATCAATGGTTACAGTTAGATGTAAATATGTTAGTCATTATCGTGATATTTTAGTTTGACCTCCGAAATATTATTATAAACATCCAATATTAGTAATATTTCTGATATTATTTACAGGTGTATTGTATAATATTTTCAATCACTTTTGATCATTTTTCTGCATTCAGTCGTTTTCAGACTTTTTTTAATTTTAAATTCCCATTAAGTTCCAAAGACAGAAATTTTCTCTTTTTAGAGTTTTTTCGCAGTTTTAATTCATTTCTTATGACTGTTTCTTACCCTAGCTTTTTGTGTGTTTGAGGGGTTGTCCTAGGATACTGCATAGTCCCTTCAACCAGAGGAGCGTAAGTACGTAGCAGAAAAATTCAAGAGATCACACTATGTATAAAACTTTTAGTCTAAGGACTAGTCTGGCGGTCAGTACTGAGTAAAGTATAGGTCAATATCCCAATATAGAATTTAGCAATAAGTATGGGGTCATCAGAGCTCTTGAAATACACTGGTGAACCAATGTTTCTGTTAGTTTTTGATTGGGACAATTGGTTGGGCCGGTTAATTGGGATCATTATTTGGTTAACTGGGGCGGTTGTTTGGTTAGTTGAAGTTGGTTGATTAAGTTCCTGAAAGGATCTGAAAAAGATGTGAAATGATATAAAAAACTGGTGGAACCAGAGAGCAAAGTAAAGCTCGATCTAAGAAAATTACAGTAAAAAATTGTCAAATAGTTTCAGTTTAAAAAAGTAAGTAGTGCGTAGAAAAGTAATGGAATCAGATTATCTGTAAAGCTCATGAAATTACCCAAATTTTTGTTGATAGCTGAAAATGTGGACTGAGCTTTACTGGTGCCTTATATTCAAAATCATATTATCCACTCAAAATGAGTACTGGATATAGTAAAAAGAATGTGTAGTTATGTGCAAAAAAATTTCTGTCAGGCCCAGAATTGTGGACATAATTGCATCAAGTCAAGCTAAACTCCACAAAGCTGAGAGAATGTAAACCATGAAGTAATATTTTAAGTATAACATTAATATAGTCAAGTTGTTGACAGTGGCGTAGCTACATATTCAGCACCCTGGAGCAAGCAAAGTTTGTGCGCCCTCTTGCCTCTCAAAAAAGTTCTGCGTAATTTTTTTTGGAAGTTACATATATACACATATATATATGTGTAACTAGTTGACCCGCCCGGCGTTGCCCGGTCCCATTATAATAACGTAAACAAAAATCAAGTTTGTATGATTTTATATATTCATAAGTAATTCAAATGAACATAGTTTTAGAGATGGCCCACTGTCTTCGGCAGCGTCTAGTGTGTTCCAGACAAACCTCTTTCAGAACGAAACTGTGGCCTGGGTCCCCGCTACCAAAGGCAGGGTATGCCAGGAGTATTCCGTACGCGGCGGAGACAATCGAAAATTGAATGAGTAAACCTCGTAGTAATCGAGCCCATAGAACTCGAGATAAGAATGCGAATCCTGGCGGTGGAACTATAATCTTTAAAACAATCGTAAGCTAAGTTGAATGGAACAATTTCCGTTGAAACAGAGCCCATAACAGCCGAGAAAAGAATGCGTCGTTAATGTTCGAAAATGGTGGTAACAGAAGTCTAAGATAAACTTTCACAATGCAGATAGTAGCTGAATAGTAAGCTAAGCTTAATTATCCATTTACCGTTGAAATCGAACATATTGAACCCAAGAAAAGAATGCACCATTAATGTTCGAAAATATTAGTAAATGAAGTCTAAGAAAAATTTTCATAATACAGAGCTAAATCGTAAGTAGCTGAATCGTAATCTATGTTGAATTAACCAATTCCCGTTGAAATCGTCCCCCTAGAATTCGAGGAAAGAATGCACCTCGAAGCATTGGAAGGTGCGTGTTGCCCCCGCCCCCTGTAAGTTTAACGAATTACCTTTAACATAAACGTGATATTTATTTTACGGAAGAAATCCCATCCCTCTAAAGTTAACCACTTACCTTTAACAGTAGCGCGAATTTTAATTCACGGCTGTAGTGAGTAAACGTAAGTTGATGCCGTAAAAGAAGGTTAATATTCGAAAAAGGTGGTACCTGGAGTCAAAGAAATTTTTTAGTGGTTTCTAAAGTAGCCAGAGGACCCTAGAACTATGCTAAAGAAAATTGCAAGACTATCGGATAATTTTTAATGAAACTGCACCAAGGACCCTAAGAAGGCGATTAATACTCAAGATTGGTGGTAGCTGAAGTTTGAGTAATTTTTTTGTTATTCATGTAGTAGCTGGGGGACCAAAGAAATAGTTAGGGAAAAAATCCTAGTGAATCGGACCATTTTAATAGGGGACCAAAAGGAGCTTATTGATAATTGAGAGCAAGGCCTAAGATGAAAACACGATAAAAGGTCCTAGTACTTAGCGCTTTAGATTTTCAATTAGTCGAAATTAAGTATAGGGTATAAGTATTAATCATTAGAAAAAAATTTCAAAGAAATGCTTAAAAAAAGAGCTCTAGAATCCCAATAAAAATATGAAGGTGTTGGCTCGGGGAGAGAAGTCCAAGACTCAATTTTTAAGTTATGCAATGAGAATGTAACAGAATTAAAGGGTGAAAAATGCATGGCGAACAAAAAGTTACCTTAGGGGGCCAGTGTCTGAACTGAAATGTAGAAACGAAAAACAGCCAAATGGAAAAAGAGCCTCCAAAACGAAGGACGGATTAAAAGGGGCGATTTATTAACAATTTAGGGCACAAAAACTTCAAGTGGCCTTGTACCAAGCCCCAAGTGTCCAGGGTCTCAACTGGAATGTAGCTGGGCAAGGGCCCCAAGAAGGCGATTAATTTTAAAATTTGGTGGTAGCTGAAGTCTAAAAAATTTTTATGTTGTTCGCGTAGTAGCTAGATTTCCTATCATGTTGTTACAAAAAAAAGTTAGTGAATCAGACCATTTTTAAGGGAGATATAATAGGAGGTCCAAAAGGGGCCAACTGATAGTTGAGAGCAGGGCCCTAAGATAGAAACATGTTAAAAGGTTCTAGTACTTAGCGCTGTAGATCTCAATAAGTCGAAATTAAGCATAGGGTATTTATTATTCATTCGAATAAAATCTTAAAGAAGCGCGAAAAAAATGGGGGGGGAAATTCTTAAAAAAGGACACTAAGTGCCCGATAAAAATATGAGGGTGTTAGCCCAGGGAGAGGAGTCCAAGTCTCAATTTTAAAGTTATGCATTGAGAGGTTGACAATATTAGGGTGTGAAAAATGCATGGCGCAGAAAAATTTCAAGGGGTCCAGTGTCTTAACTGGAATGCAGAAACGGAGAATAATTAAAAGGGAAAAGGGCCCCCAAAACGAAGAAGATCGGATAAAAAGGGGCAAGTTCTGAGCAATTCAGGGCATACAAACTGAAAGGTGCTAAAGGGGCGCCGGTCATAAAAAAATTAAAAATCTGAGCTCCAGATGTAACAGGACCTGTCTTTGGACTACCCTCATCCAAATTTTCAGACTTCTACGTGCAGTATATTTCACTAGCCACCACACACACAGCGAAAATTCTTTTTATTAGTATAGACTACCTGACCTACTCGGTGTTGCCGGGGCCCGTGGTAATATTCTTAAATGAACCTGAAATTTTTATGATTTTATTTCTTAAGGCTGTTCTTAAATCCAAAGCGGCAATTTTATGACATGCATTTTAATTAATTTTTGCTCGAGAACTGGCATGTTTTGTTATTCAGAAACTTTGTAATCGAAAGACGTTTTCCGGATTTCTTGTAAACACAATAGATCTTACTGAAAACATTGTCAAAGATGGCGTTTTCAACGGAATTTCCCGACGAAAGCAGAAAAAACAGTCAACGAAGGGAAAAAAAGTCTTGTCATATATCTTTAACACGATTTTATCTGAAATATGAACTCGATGACTGCGTGAAAAATCGGTTAAAAAAAAAAAAAAACAGTCCTGTTCTAACGTGTATACAATATAGCTCACCGCCGTTCTATTTATCACATTTATAGGCACTATTGAAACAAACCCGTTTTCATATTAAAATGTAATTTTTAACAAAAAAGAATGTTTGAATTACATTTTCTTCGCCGAAAATATTCTTTATAAATACTTTTGCACATCAAGCGCAAAAATCAATATAATACACATATATATAAGGGAAATTACAATCACAGCATTGTTCGAATACACGAAGCCTACACATTTCAAACAAATACTTGATAAATAATTTTACAAAAAACTAAATAAAATAAAATACGTATATATATATTTAAAGAGAGGCCGCGCTGTTTGGTATGCCAGACATGCTGAGAATTCTTGGGGCAGACCATGTCGCTATTGGTCACAAAGAAAATTACAGAACGTACACATTAGGTTTTAAAAGATTTAAATGGTCCTCTGAAGCAAAGAAACTTTCAAGAAAAAAAATCAGTTCTTCTGCCTTGCAAAGAGAAATAAAAATCATTAATAAAAAGTCCTTCCGGCCAGTGCCGGGAGGAAGAGGTAGCTTTCATATTCCTTATTTTTAAAAAGCCAACTTATATTATTCAAACACACGAAGCTCAATTAAGTGGAAACCGAATGTAGGAGATTCAATACTAATTTTTATCAATACTAAATCATTATGAATGAGAATTTCGCGAAATTAGTCAGCTTTATCCAAGCTGCTTTTATTTAAAGTCACTTATATTTGGCTGCCAAATTCGGCGATTTCTTAAAGTGCCTGCCATTTTAAGACAACATGGTAGATGAGGCTAACCAGTGAACTTGGTCGAGACCTTAGTAATTGCTGTGCACATGCTCACTCATATCGGAATCGGTTGATATATACGAGTGCTGTCGCAGGCAAAAAATCAAATTTTCCAAAATGTCACCCACTTTAGAAATTGAAACTGCTATATCTGAGCCATTTTTTAAGATAAAGACAAACAAAAAATGCTCCTGAATCCTTATATCAAGGTCAAATACTTAAGAAAGAAACCTATTTCAATTTCTAATTTTTTTGCACCTCACTTTAAATATAATTTTTTTTAATTTAATGGCCGCCATTTTGAAACAAGATGGCTGATGAAGCTGGCCAGCGAACTTGGTCGAGATATTGATGTATACTATCCACATGCCTTCTTCCATCGAAATAGGCGAATACGTATGGTATCGCGTGACAAATACAAGATCGTTTCAAAGTGTTAGCCATGATAGAAATTCAAAGTGCTATAATTCAACCACTTTTTAAGATATAAACAAAAGAACAAATTTTCAGAAACAAAAACTGCTCCAGGATCTTTGTATCAAGGCCAAACACATAAAAAAAATATTTTTCATTTTTCAATACCTCATTTTAAATTTTAAATTACATTTTTTTTTTAAATGGCAACCCTTTTAAAACAAGATGGCGAATGAAGCTGGCCAACAAGCTCGGTCGAGACATTGGTATGTAGTATGTACAGACCAAGTTACATTCAAATCGGTTCATAAATACGCCTGTTATCGCGTGACAAAAATCAGGTCGTTTTAAAATGTCAGCCACAATAGAAATTCAAAATGTTATAACTCAGCCATTTTTTTAGATGTAGACGAAACAAAACCTGTTCCGGAATCTTTGTATTAAGGTCAAACACATACAAAAAAAAAATCTTTTTCATTTTCCAATTTTTTGGTATCTCATTTTAAATTTAAATTTTTTAAAATTTTTTTAAATGGCCACCATTTTGAAACAAGATGGCGAATGAAGCTGGTCAACGAACTCGGTTGAGTTATTTGTATGTACTATGTACACACCAATGTACATCCAAATCTGTTCATAAATACGTCTGTTATCACGTGGCAAAAATCAGGACGTTTCAAAATGTCAGCCACGCTAGAAATTCAAAATGCTATAACTCAGCCATTTTTTAAGATATAGACGAAACAAAAACTGCTCCCGAATCTTTTTATCAAGGTCAAACACATAAGAAAAAAATATTTTTTTAATTTTCAATTATTTGCTACCACATTTCAAATTAAATTTTTTCTTAAAATTTTAAATGGCCGCCATTTTTAAACAAGATGGCGGATGAAGCTGGCGAACGAACTCGTTCGAGACATTGGTCTGTACTATCTATAAACGAAGTTACATCCAAATCGGTTCATAAATACGCCTTTTATCGCGTGACAAAATTCAGGACGTTTCAAAATGTCAGCTTCGCTAGAAATTCAAAAGGCTATAACTCAGCCATTTTTTAAGATATAGACGAAACAAAAACTGCTACGGAGTCTTTGTATAAAGGTCAAATACATAAGAAAAAAATATATTTCCATTTTCAATTTTTTGGTACCACATTTCAAATTTAAATTTTTTTAAAAAATTTTAAATGGCCGCCATTTTGAATCAAAATGGCGGATGAAGCTGGCCAACGAACTCGGTCGAGACATTGGTATGTACTATGTACACACCGAATTACATCCAAATCGGTTCATAAATACGTGAGTTACAGTGTGACATAGGTCAGATATATATATTGATATATATATATATATATATATATGATATATATATATATATATATATATATATATATATATATATATATTGATATATATATATATATATATATATATATATATGATATATATATATATATATATATATATATATATATATAGATATATATATATATATAGAGAGATATATATATATATATATATATATATATATATATATATATATATATATATTGATATATATATATATATATATATCAATTTTCAACGGAGGGTGGTTTCGGGGTCTGAGGGTCATGATCGATGAAAATATACCAAAATTTTTTGAAATCGCTTTCCTCCGAACGGCTGCAATAGGTAGCTTTTTGTAAAGAAAGCTACCTAAAAATGATTCAAAAAGTGATTTTTAAAAAAATTGTTAAATGATTTAAGAAAATTATTGACCATTGAAGGGTTTTTGTCGTTTGTTTTGTAGAAACTAAACATGCATTAATACAGATTACAAAACAATAATAAGAGCTGGATTTAAACATATTCCGCATCTGCGCACGGCGACAAAATTTAGACGGGGGGGGGGGGGGGGGGGGGGTAAGGGAAAGCAGCAACTTAAATTTTGTGAGTATTGTTTTTTAGATTTTGAAAATATTGCAAATATGTAATGCGTATAGCAAATTTTAAAACTATTAGCTTCACCTAAGGGAGGGAGCAGCTTTGCCTGGTTTAAGGCGCACAGACTTGCAGGTCGGTTGCCCGGCGGGCCAGTCAGCCTTATTTAATCCTAAAATTATGGGATTAAATAAGGTTTAATGCGGAAAAATACTGTTACCAAAAAGTGGTGTAATTTTGCATAGGCTATAATCAGGCCCTAAGGAGCACTGAATTGGGTACTTAACTTTTTCTCTCTTTTTGAAGCTTATCGATTCTGCATTTGAGATTTGCAATATTTTCAAAATCTAAAACACAATACTCACAAAATTTAAGTTGCTTCTTTCCCTTACCCCCTCCCGTCTAAATTTTGTCGCCGTGCGCAGATGTGGAATATGTTTAAATCCAGCTCTTATTATTGTTTTGTAATCTGTATTAATGCATGTTTAGTTTCCACAAAACAAACGAAAAAAAACCTTCAAAATTTTCGTTTTCTTGGATTTTGTCTGTAAAATGGTCAATAATTTTCTTCAACTTGCCAGGCTATTTTTTTCCAAATCGTAAAATAATTATCGTAAATTACTACTGTTACATCGTACATATAGGTTTCTCAGCGGTGAATTCTTTGGCTACCATTATTTCCGCACAGTAATCATCATGATAAATTTCTAAAACATTTTTAATAGAAATGTACCAGAAAGATCATTTTTTGGAAATAGTGGTAGCCAGTAAAGTGACCGATGAGAGCCCTGTTAAATAAGTTTTGATTACTTTAAGATCTGAAAATCTTCAACGGTCGTCTCCAGAAAAGTTAAAGAAAATAATCAGGAATGGTGAAACGCTGTTGGAGAAGTTATTTGAGGCTGCAATATGGTAATATGGAATTAAAATTAAAACTTGCTGAATAGAAGTCATTTTTTTCAACTGTGTATGAAAACATATTTTAAATCGAAATAGTTGAGATTAAACACAAGGTAAAATATCATAGGAATACGCTGATTGTAACAAGATTCATCTATAATGTCTGATTAATAATGAAAAAAAAATACAAATATTTTAAGAAATCTTTATTTCGCTTTTTCTAATTTTGCGCCCTTAGGATTAGTACGCCTGGAGCAGTCTGCTCCAACTGCTCCACGGTAGCTACGCCCCTGGTTGTTGAGGAATTGTTGTTATTAACATTTCTGACATAACACATGTAGCGTAATAATTTTTATTTCATGTAATTACTGTGTAAATTGAGTTTTATGTCAATGGACTTAAGCCAGACAAGTAGTTAGCATATGGTTGAATCGTACATGCTTAGGATTTTGGGCTTATTTTGGACTTTGATCTTCCAGGCTTATCAGTGACCCTTGGAATGGAATTTGGTCCATACTTCGTACTGAACGACCTCCCATGTTCTCGATACCTTTCATGTTCTCGCTCATTTCCAAATCAGCCTCTAACCCAGCGGTTCCCAACCCGTGGGCCGCGAGGACCATGGTACTGGGCGCTAATTTACAAACCCTCAAGCTTTGAACACCCTTGGCGAAAGGGAAATGTAGCCAAATAATTTGGCGAGAGAAGATCAGTGCGCGCTGGAATGGAGAGAGAATTTGAGAATGAATCAATGAATTGACGAGAGTTTTGAATCCCGAATGTGAAAGGGAACGGTGATTTTGTTGCAATGTGGTATTTTCCGCAATAAATACTTCTCGGAATGGTATGTATTTTATTTATGTTAAACATATTATTGAATATAACTTTTCCTAATTTATGCCGATTTTTTTTTTAAATAATGTACTACTTTTTAAAGTTATTTTATTTTTACGATACTTGCTGCGAGTTGATTTAAGCCTAACATGTCATGCTAAAAAATTATTTGAATTGTAAAATCCAGTTCGAATTTTTCTGTAATCAAATATTACAAAATATACATCAAGCTGTTAAAATTTTTAAACATACAAATACAATTTTTATTTTAGTTTATAATTTAAAAAGATTGCATTCGAATTACAATTCGTTACATCTTTTATCTGTAGTAGTTATGTAATTAGCATTTAAAATGAAAAAACTATCTACAGCCTTCTCCGATTCCCTCTCCTTTAAAACAAAATCTGTTGCACATCTGCATACTAAAAAGATTGATGCAAAGTATCCCTAGACTGTATTTTTATAAATTGTCCAGTTTGTGTATGCATGACTTGTTTATATAAATTGCAAGTCTTCAATTTGTTTATGATGTTTTGTTTGGAACAGATGTCTTATTATCCCGGGGTCTGCCATCTTGGATTTTTTTCTTGGCGTGAATTAAAAATTGTTTTTCAATTAATAGTTATAATTATTATATTATAATTTTTTCAATATTATATTAATCTATCAACAATATTTAACCATTGGTGACGTTTAATACTTGGCGAAAAAGGAGTTTTCATGCAAGAAAAAAACCAAGATGGCAGAACCCGGGTTAATAAGACATCTAAGCCATTTGTTTTTATTATTTTCTTAATTTTAAAACCAATTTTTTTTTCAGATCAAAATTATGGACTTTAGACGAGTTGTTGTTGACTCTGATATTCAGCCAGTTGAAAGCATTCAAATGGCTTGAAATGCAATTGCTTTTCTTGCCTTTAAATGTCTTTTTGCTAGCTCTTAGGCGACCATATGGATGTGTTAGTTGACCATTCTACAGAAAGCTGTTTTGAGGATGATGCAAACTGTTAAGTCAAAGTTTTCTTTAAGTAAATCAGGTCCAGCTAAATATTTTTTCGTACGTATCCTGTCATTGTAAACTTTGTGGTAAGTACTCAATTGTTATAATTAAATATAAAAAATAACCTTAAACTTTTACATCTTAATCTTTTATGATTTGAGTACATTACATTGACTGTTTTTGTTTTCTTCATTTAATACTGCACATTATGTATTTACAGTTCCTAAAATTATGAAATTTAATCCCTAAGTGTGAATGAATTTTGAAATGCATAATCTAATACATTGCATTCAAGCTAATTATCTTAAGATCGAATTTTATAACATTCTAGTTTGTTAAAATTAAAATAATAAAACTTTGTAAAAAAATCACCATAAAATAAAAACAATACATAGAACGCGTTTTGAGCTAAAAATATTAACAGCTCGTCATAAACTAAAGTAAAACACGTGTCTGTAAGGGACAAGAACTTTAGCTGATGACGAGCTGTTAATATTTTTAGCTTGAAACGCGTCCTATGTATTTTTTTTATTTTATGGTGATTTTTTACAAAGTTTTATTATTTTAATTGTTACATATCGCCAGTTTTCGGTGTTGTTTCGCTATATTCTATTTTGTTCTGGTAAAAATTCCTTTTTTATTGGTCTTTGATTATCTATCTCAGGTATTGTTACTTATCTGAATTTTTGGTGTTTTTCAAGATGGCCACCGGTTTGTTGTCTTAATCTTTGAATCAGTGTTTTATATATATTTAAAAAAAAAAAAAAAAACTTTTGATATTGGTAGGATAGTCTATTATTTTATAATTAATAAAGTATATTTTAAAATGATTATATGTTTTCAAATATTTGATTATTTCAGTTTCAAAACTGCAGGTATTAGTGTGCCAAATGAAAAACAATATCTTCTTCAAAGCTGTTAACTTGACTAGTCTTTGTATATGAATTTAAAAGTACATCAGTGTGTTATTATAGTCTATGAAAATATATTATAAGCATTCCTTCTAAAATAGTTTAATAATTGTTTTGATATTTGTTTCCTTTGCACCTCAAGAATATTACTATAGTTATTTTAAATAGGTTTTCACGGCTGCAGTTTTAACAACTAAACTAAAGGAAGCCATATTTGTTTTTTCTTAGTGTAAACAAAAATTTAAATATCTTGTATTGAAAAGCTCTTATAATTAACATAAGTATTTTTATTATTTCTCATGAATATTATTTGTATATTCTATTCAGTTATAAATATTTTTGGCTTAAGAATTGTTTTTATTTAAGCTTTATTAGATCTTTACTATAGCTATTTTAAATAGATTTTCACAGCTGCAGTTAACAAGTAAACTAAAGGAAGCCATATTTGTTTTTTCTTAGTGTAAACAAAATTTTTGAACAGGAAATTTAAATATCTTGTGTATATTGTAATGAAAAATTCATATAATTAACAAGTATTTTTGTTATTTCTCAAGAATGTTATTTGTATATTTTATTCAGTTTTAAAAATTTTTGGCTTAAGTATTGTTTTTATTTAAGCATTATTAGGCCTAACTTTATCTTCATAAAGATAAGTCTTCATCATATTCTTTTGAGAAACTCATTTTAATGTTACTTCTCATTGTTAAATTTTTTAAGTAACATAAATCTTCATTCACTGTTTGTTTTCCTGAAATATTGAAAATGCATAAATGGTCTCCTCTTACTGTTTATCATACTATAAACAATAAATATAGCCCTTTTTTACATTACATCATACAGAAAATATATTTTATTTTTTAAATTATATGTTGCAGTTCACTTGAAAGAAATCTTTTTATTTTTGACAAGTTTATATATATATATATATATATATATATAAAGTTTAAAATAATTTAATCGATAAAATGATTTCTGCTTAATCCTTTATTGTTTCCTTTTTTATTTTGCTTGCTTTCCATATCAAATATAGAAAATTATGTTTGCTTGTATGACAGACAACTTATTTAGAAATATATTATTAAATTTTATTTTTAATATTTTAATTATTTGAAATAATTAAAGTACGTATGTACAATCCTTCTCCCTCCTTCCAATAAATTGATCTTATAGCTTTTAAATGTAAGGTGCAATGCAACAAATTACAAGAATTTAAGCTCGTACTCAATAAATAATTCTTAAGAAAAGTATTGGGACAATTTATTTATTGTAAATTACTCGAAATAGGCTAAACAATTCCTTTAATGCTGGTTCATTAAACTTAGTTTTTTTGTTGTTTTTTTACATGCAGTTTAAAAACAGATTAGACCATTACATATAACACCTGCTTTAAGCTATATTAGTTCTTCAATGTCTTTTTCCTAATTATATTATGTACAAATTTGCCATTCATTTCTACTATTAAAAAATACCACGTTGCAGAAAAATTTTGCTGTTTTTGAGGCTTGTCGTAGCAGAAAGTTTACAAAACTTTTGCCACAGGGCTATGTAAGGTATGTGTAAGGATCGACTGAAACTGAATTTCGGTAAGCTTCCTATTTTTGGCCAAAAACGAAAACATAATTTTTTTAAAGGTATTAATACATACATAAATATATGAAAATATGAATTAATTATATGTGTGGTCCAATTTGGCTCTGTGTGCCTTTGACCGAAACTTTTTATTTTCATATAAAATAAAATGTAATTCATCTACATTACACATATGATTTTCTAATGATATGAATTTCAAGTAATTAAAAAATGTTTTAGATATGCATACCTCAATGTATCTTTTATTATGTAAATGATCATTTGTTATACTAGAACTTTCTCAAAGAGTATTGGAAAAACTTCTGTGGTTTCAAACTAAAAATGTTCTGTTACTGTTAAGTCTGCAGATTTTAATGAGCACATGAAAAGCACCTTCAAAGTTTAGTCATATATGCATTGCTTGCTTTGTAATTTGTATTCATGTCTCGAGTCAGTCATGACTGATAAACAGTGAAGTTTATAGTAATTAATAAAGAGTGTCTCATTTGAGCCATTACAGCTCAAATCATTAAATAATGTTGAAAATTTCTGAAGGAAGAAATGAGATTTTTGGAATACTAATAGTTTCGATCAGCAGCATTTTCGGAGAAAGTCCGATTTTTGAATGAAAATTAATTTTCAGTTTATCTCTAATTATGTGTTTACAGTTCCTTAAATAAGAAAACTTTTTCCTATAATGTAATTCAACTTTGAAATGTATATTCTTATAAATTTAATTAAAGTAGACTAATTATGTTAATATCTAATTTTGCAATCTTTTTTTTTTTCTACTGGTATAAATTTCTTTTCTCATGATTTTTGTCTCAAATTATCTGAGCTATTATTGTTATTTATTTGAATTTTTGGTGTTTCTGAAAATGATTATCGGTTGTCTTAATCTTTAAATTGGTGTTTACATTTGACATTTTTCAAAGGGCACTGCATGCTGCTCTTTTTAGATATGGAGAAGGCACCCGACCCTTTTCCCAGTATCTGCTTTGCACTATTTTTTCCCTTCCCATGTGGACTTTAGAAACCAGAGTTACCACTTTCTATTTGAAAACTGCCCCTGTCCAGAATAGCATGCATTTCCTAAATTCATCAGGATTTCTCTCTTTAAGGCTATGCTTTCATTACAACACAAATTTAAATTAATAGAAGATGTTAACATTTTGGTCCTGCCGTTTTCCTATTGTATTTAATGCTAAATTATCCTTTTATAGCGAATTTTCGCAATGTTAAAGGGCCGCTGCACTGAAACTCCCAGAACTCGAAATCCCATGTTAACCTATGGGAAAACTTTCAAGCGCGATGACTCATTACCTAATATAATTATTAAAATACCGTTTACACCATCAGAAAGTAGACGTCAGATGCAGATGATGTGCGTTTTTAAAAATTGTCTACGTAAATTTTAAGTATTTTTAAGAAGATGATAAAATTTAATCAAATGGAAATTGCAAAGTTTATAGGAATTTTTTACGTACTTAAAATTTACAGAGATAATTTTTTAAAACACACATCATCAGCATCTGACGTCTACTTACAGTTGGTGAAAACGGTATTATAATAATTATATTAGGTAATGAGTAATCACGCTTGAAAGTTTTCCCATAGGCTAACATGGGATTTCGCGATCGGGGAGTTTCAGTGCAGAGGAGCCTTAAGAAACAGCTATAGCAAAATTTTCTCCAGTTGACCACTGAATTTTTTTTTCTAACTTTTCTGCAGTTGTGAAAATAAGACTTTGACTCTAATTTAATAAAAAACTAGTATGTTGTGGCCATCACAAAACTTTCTTCTATGTAAATCACGTCAATTAAATCATTTAAATAGTAAAAGAAATTACATCAATTTAGAACCAATTCATATCAATGTATACCTGAATTTGAAGTTTGATGAAAATTTGTGCATTACTTATTGAGATAGAGCTGTAGGGGAAATTCTAAAAAATGCAGCATAGCAGCGCCACCTGTTGAGCGAATTGCACCAAAACACAAACAGCACTAATTCATATTAAGGTATACCGGAATCTGAAGTTTGATGGAAATCGGTGCATTAGTTCTGGAGCTAGAGCTATTGTGGAAATCACAAAACATGCAGTACAGCAGCGCCACCTGTTGAGCGATTTACACGAAAAGGTACAAAACATCAATTCATGTCAAGGACTAACTAAATCTGAAATTTGATGAAAATCCGTGCATTAGTTCTGGAGATTGATCTATTGTGGAAATCGTGAAAAATGCTGCATAGCAGAGCCACCTGTTGTGCGATTTACACCAAAACATAAACAGCACTAATTCATATCCGGGTATACCTAAATCTGAAGTTTGTTGAAAACCCAAGTATTAGTTCTTGAGATAGAGCAATTGCGGAAATCTCAAAAAATGCAGCATAGCAGCGCCACCTGTTGAGCGATTTACACCACAAGGGGCAAAACGTCAATTCATGTCAAACACTAACTGAATCTGAAGTTTGATGAAAATCCGTGCATTATTTCTCGAGATTGAGCTATTACGAAAATCGTGTAAATGCTGCAAAATGCAGCATAGCAGCGCCATCTGTTGGGCGATTTGCACCAAAACTTTACCAGCACCAATTCATATCAAGGATTAACGGAATCTGAAGTTTTATAAAAATCCGTGCATTAGTTCTTGAGATAGAGCTTTTGCAGAAATACTGCAAAATGCTACATAGCAGCGCCACCTGCAGGGCGATTTACACCAAAAACTAATCAGCACCAATTTATATCAGGGACTACCTGAATATAACTTTTTATTAAATTCCGAGCATTAGTTCTTGAGATAGAGCGCCCACAAAATTTGTGTCACATACAGACAGACAGACAGACTCACAGACAGACATTTTGTAAAAACATGTTTTTTGGAATCTCTGACCCATAAAACGTGTAAATCCGTCAAAAACTGGAATTCGAAAATTTTCATGAAACCAATACTTTCTTCTTGTCAAGATAGAAGAAAGTAAAAATGCATGCCAGCCAGTGAAACATGGTGCAAATCAGTGATAAGTCTGATTATTAAAGGGTAGAAACAACTGCATTCTTTCCGTTTAACGATACAGTTTGCAGGTGTGATCCAGTCCACTCATCAGTCAATTCCCTCATAAAGTGAATATCCTTTATTTGTTTGCCTATATATTATTATTTTGATTCTGTTTTATAAGTAAAAATGTTCACAGATAATTTTAAAATGAGTATAATTTACGTATAATTTTTTTTTAAGTTTAGCCAATTGATATTTTTAATGTTCCTTATTTAAAACCCGATACAGAAGATATTTTCAGGATCCTGTCATTTCACTTTTTTTTTTTTTTAATGAACAGGGAGGCTGTGCATGTAATTTTTGTGGATATATCTTAATACATTGGTTATAATTATGTCCCAGACACTGAAAAAAATCTTGATAGCTTTATAAATGACATTTATTCATTTAGAGGTCTACACAGGCCAGATTTCTAGACCCAGCCCGGCCCAAGCGAAAGCTTCCCCGGTATGATGTAAAAATTAAAAGTTCAGTCCGGTCCTGGCCCATGCAAAAAAAAAAAAAAATTAAATCAGACGCGGCTCAATTTCTACAAAAAATTCCAGTTTTTCTTAACATACAATCAGGGTTGGGTTTTTGACATGACAAGCATCAAAAACTGGTTTAAACTGTCAAAAACCACCAAATATATGTAACACACTAAAACATTTTAACAACAATAGGTAAACATTAAATAAGTCAAGGATTTATGCGATCTTTTATTGTAATTTATTGTAATTTAATAATCAAAAAAAATTATTAATTGCAATAAAATATTTTTATTTTTTGGAATTTTCAATCAGAAGAAAATCATTTTGTACAATTAAATAATCTGGGTCAATTTTACCACGCAGCATGCTGCAGCACACAATGTGTTTAGCACATTTATTTACACCCAGATGATTTCTGAGTTTAGAGTGTATGAAGCGTTAGAAAATAGTCTGTCTCTTAATTGATGCTGAGCTAGTAGGACTTGATAGCAAAAGCATTGCTAGATGAGCAAGTTTTGCAGCAGGCTCAAAAAGCTATTGCATTTAATGATACCTTTCCACCAAGAAATGGGGTCCCTCCTATAGCACTGAAATAAGAAGACAGGAAAGGGGATTCTTTAGCTTCATACACAATAATATGGGTAAGCATCCATGAATTCTCTCTGTAGCTCAAGCGCGAGCTGAATCAACTGTTAAATCAGTCAACCCTTGCCCCTGATGGTTGGGATACAAAATATAAGCCAAACAATGATATGGTTTCTATTGTGCACTTTTTCAATATGGGGCTTAAAGGAATTTTCTTTTAGAGGACCGAGCCAATTTTGTTCAGCTTTAAAATCAAAAACATTTTTATATATTTAAAGAAAGCATGTTTTAAAAAGATTTTGACTTTAAGCTTTTTTTTTTAATTACTTCTCTTATTTTGTAAATGTTTAAGCTTAAGAATCCAATTTCAATTTTGAATGAAATGGTTATTACCTAGACTAGAATAACATTGATGCACATTCAGTGGTGTAGTCGTAAAAAAAGCAGAGGGTATACGCTCAAGGCAGAGCGTATACCCTAGAGTGTACATACTATAGCTTTCTTGAGAAACAGAGGGTATACGGTGTTCCTTAAAAAAATCCAGAGGGTATACGGCGTATACCCCCGTAGCCCCTCCACTACATCCCTGTGCACATTATCTTGTTATATATACAAAAAAATCTGCATTTTTCAAAGTTTTTTTTGTATAAAAAAAAGTCTAGCTAATGCTTTAAGCTCTCAAAAGTAAGAGAAATTAAAACGATTTTAAGTAAGAGAAAAAATGTACAGCTCAGGTGAGCTTAATGTCTATTTTTTTTAAAAAATACAGTTTTACAAAAAATAAAAATTTTAGCCTGTTAAAAAGTTGTACTTAACAATAATACTTTACTATGTATTAATTATTGATATACAGTAATAGTGAATTTAAAATATTACATGTAATGTTGTCATGTGTGACATTTAATGTGAATTTTTACAAATCAATTTTGTATTTGAGGTTTTTGACATGATGGTTTAAACCCGACATGAACTGACACACGTCAAAAACCTGCCAACCCTGCATACAATTAAGATTGAGATTTTTTTAAAGAATACTGTATACATATTTATAGGAAAATTTTACAGCATATTTTTGATTATATGTGTTCACAAGACAGAAAATACACAATAGCAACAGCAATGTTAGACGCTTAGACATTCATGAGAAAATTAACGTAATTTAGAATAAAATAAAAAAAGAGGGTTAAAAACATCACAACTTTTGAAGCCGTATAGTAAAAAGTAGATTCTTGAAAATATTTCTCTGTAATTAAGGCTCAAATACAAAGAAGCAACTTTCTGACACATTACTGAATTCATTTTTGTTCGCTGTTCAGAAACACGTAAAATTGACAGGTGTTCTTATTCAGGAACTATGTAATCAAATGGCGTTTTCTATTTTTAGCCAAAATATTGTCAAAGTTGGAGTTTTGAATCGAATTTCTGTACGTGATAGCATGGGAAAGGAGAAAAACCTGTTGTTATGTGACAAAAATCTCATTTTACTTGATAAGCAATTTATTTATTTAAAAAATGGAAATTGCTATTTGATTCCAAATCGCCTGAGTAGTCAGGCCTGTCAATTTTATAACTTTTATAGTTAAAAATGCTGCCACTGAGCCCTGCAAAGTTAAGTTTGTGTTTAACGGAAAATGCGACTTTCTCCAAAATTATGTCACCCAGGATAATCACCATAACATTCCAGCAAAGTTTGAATAAACTGCTACTGCCCCTTTTAGTTTCACTTGATTTGGAAATAGGCTGTGGGGGGAACATACTTTTGCATTACATTTTTGACAATATCTAAAATTAAAACAAATATTTTTGAATACGGTGTTACAAGATCTTTCCAACAATACCCAACAGGATACACACATGCCGAAAAAAAATAAAGTAACTTAGTTAGTCACCCTATTTTTTTTTAAATTTAATATATATATTTTTAAATATTTGTGGATAGCTAAAAATCTATAAATATGTGAACACGATTAACTTATAATGGCTCCATTTTCTTTTTTTAAGTATGGTACCCTAAAAAAATCAATGAAAAATAGATCTAAGAATTTAAAATGTTGTGATTGGGGAAGGGTGGCACAAAGAAGAGGAAACTGAAATTTCGAGAGGGAATTTAAATGACATTTTTATCACAAGCAGTAATTACCGAAAGGAGGATTTAGGAAATTTTGAAGAATTCTTGCCCTTGTTGGGAATAAATTTCACTTACTAACCGTAATTTCTGGAAGAAACGCCGCATGTGAAATTTCCGCAGTAATCGCGAATGACATGCTAAACAGAAACATATTAATAAGCTGAATTAAGAAATTATTAATTAGAAGTAAATAATTTAAATACAAAATTCGAAATTATTAATATGATTTAAATAATATAAATACGAAAAACTACACTGAAATTGCACAAAATCTGCAGCTTAAATTCTGGCATATGGCACGGATGATAAATTGCATCATTACCTTGGTATATCACGAATGATTCTGCAATAAAAAAAATTAATTAAACTGAATTTTAGAAACCACAAGTACCAAAATATGAAATTATTAATTTGATATAAATAATATAAGTATGATATTCAAAATTGATAATTCATTATAAATAATATTTAAAAGAAAAAAAATCCCGTTGAAATTGAGTAAACTTTTCTATACACTGAAGAGACACATGAGAACGATTGGGCGTTAGCAGTCTCAACTTTATCTCAAGTATCTTAAATAGCGTGTTCGAACGGGATAAAATGACATTTATTTTCACCGTGCCATATATTAAAATTATTTACAAATAGATAATAAACATATTAATTTTAATATTTAGTGCTATGTACAAATAAAATAACATTATCACATCCCATTTCGTCAATTGAATAAGATATGAAAATTCTCATTTTAATCATTTCTAAAAGAATCTGTAGATCGGAAATACAGACTTTCTTTAAAGGGGGGGGGGGATTAAAAAGAAACCTCGTGCAATAATTCATCGAGATCCAGTAATTTTAAACGGAAAAGCATAGAATTTGCTGGCATATCTATCAAAGTGATTTGAAATCGAATACGTTTTTCCATTTTCGATAAATGTATTATATCTTAAGTTATAAACGATGGCTATTTGATGATGACCTTCCCTGAGCTGTCTTATCTGGAAATTCAGTTCAAAAAATCAACTTTCAGCATTTTCTAAATGTTTTTTCCCTTATCAAAAACTGAAAAATGCTATTAGATTTTGTTAAGTATTAATAAATGCACCAATAGTTTTTATACGATTAAAATTAAAAATGACTTATAGTGAATACAACCGTTATTTATGTGTGTATGCATGTTTTATAATAAAGTTCTCAAAAACAAATCAAAACTTTTTATTTAATTCCAATCAATCTGCAAGAAATTTCATGATTTTCTCCCTTCTTCTATCACTCTGTTTGGAACAGTTTAGCTGTCACAATCTCAAAGAAATAAATATAGATTTCAATTAGAAGATTTTGCTTTAAAAGCATTTATACATGAAATGATTACCAAGGGAAAAAAAAAATACTAACCATCACTGTGCTGTTTCTTAAATACAAGATATTTTAACAATGCAATTGAATCTGTTTTATTTTATGGTCGTTTCTAAGAATATTTGGCGTTATTGTAGATATTTTTAAAATACTTCTTGCATGAACATTTCAAAGTTGTATTTTATATTTATTTCAATCTCTTGGTACAGAATTGAATCCTGCATTGAGTCGCATAATCGGATAGTACACAAACTCGACTGAAGTTCGGGTTGGGTTGGCACGTTTTTTTTTTTTTTTTTTTTTTTTCCCCGTTGTGAGTCTGGTTGGTTTTAAATGTTCAGTTCGGGTTGGAATTTGATTCGTTCGAGTTAACTTTTTTTTTAAAAAAAAGAAGATGCTAAATATTTGTTTAAATGGTAAAAGCCAAAATAACTTGATACAAGAAATATAATTGTAGACTACTTTTTCGTAAATGCATTAAAATATGATTAATTTTCCTTCATTTTAGATTTGGGTTTAATATTTCTGTTGAAAAAATTTGTCCTTGTCGGGTCTCAAGTTGACTTTCAGCAGAGATTTTGGATTCGGATAGGATACAATCCGGACCTTGCAGATCAGAGTAAAGTCCAACATTTGATCTTGTAACCTGATTTTACCTGCTATTGTTTTCTTATGGATAGAGGGGGGGGGGAAATGGGATTTTTTCTAGAAAATACATTTTTCACAAATAGAATATTTTCTTAGAAAATATGGAATATTAAACATTTTAAAAATTTATATCCACTAATTTGTTTTATGTAACCTATGAATATTGTTTTAAATCATTTTCATAGGATTTTTACTTAAAATGTACACATTAAGATCTGCACGGACCTTTTTAATCTCTTTTTATTAGACTCGGGCTGGACCATGCTCAAGCTTAATTTTTATCTGCAGACTCTTGCCGGACCAGGACTGGAGTACTACTTATTTTTTTGGGAGGGCCATGTTAGACCGGCAGGTTTTTGCGAAAATAACAGTGAAATTTTCCTTTGTTCGACGAAATCTTTAGAAGTTTATTTCATTTTATTAAATTATAGAGAAATATATTTTAAAAAATCTTTATAGAGCTTCAAAATTATTTTTTCTTAAATGTTTTTCTTCCATTTTAAACTACATTATTTTTCCTAATGAGTCATGGTGACTCATTAGAAAAGAAAAAATGTAGTAATGTCCATTTAAATGAATTTCTCCGAGTAATCAATAATGTTGTCATTCCATATTTCATAGCTTGTGGACATACTAGTTTAAGCTGCAACTGCAAAATTTTTACATGAGTATGTATAAAATATATCTTAAATAATTTTATTTATAGGATAATGTTGATTAAGAAGTTATCTGATTTCTATCAAAAATGGAGTCTGGTTAAGACTCTGGGCTTGATTTAGTTGATTTTTCTTGGCTGGGTGGGTCAAATTTTTAGCATAAAGGCTAAAAGTTTAGCCCAGGCAGGACCAATATATTTTGATCATCTGGGTCTGAAAATTTCTGCTCGCCTACATTTATTTAAAAATCTCATTAATATTAAATTTCTCATCTTTGGTATCTGAATTTTTGGGAGTGAAAAAACCGGGAATGGGTTCATTCTTCAAAGGTTTGCAAGGGCCAAAATTTTAAGTGCTGGTCTCAGCCCAGCAAGTATGAAGATTATTGCCTCAGCATGGCCTGTTCCATGCAAAAATCAGTAAAATTTGGCCCTTCATGAAAATTTTTGCAAAAAATGCATAAATTTTTAAATCGCCATAATTCTATAATTAAACTTTTAAAAATATTATTTTTAAAGAATAGCAATTTCTAGGCAATAAAACATGTGAAAAACAGCCTTTTCAGGAATGTAAAAATCTAGGCGCCAGCAGAGTCTCTCACCACTAAATTTTATTTGCTATTTTTTGTCTAATTTTTTTGTAAGAATGGTAATAAAATTTAAGCGACAAAACCTATTAAAATTTAGTGGTGAGAAACTATCCGCTGGCACATAGATTTTTACACCCCTGAACCTACCTATGACGGAATCCTGCCTTAAACAGAAAAATGTGTTGATTCAAGCAAAATGAGTATATAATAATATGTGAGAAAAGAATATAATACATTTAAACTTGCTAAGAAAAGAACGTGTCTATAACGCATATTTTTTCTTTCCTAATTAATTTCGTCTTATAGAAGATTTTACTGTATAGCATTTTTCAAATTCTTAAGTCTCCAATACATAGAATATGGATCAGAGCTGCCCTTAGCGAAAGCGAGGCTGTGTGCAAGAATTGTTGCAAGGCCCCCTTCTACCGATGTTTTCAATTTAGCATATTTTTTATTAATTTGCCTGAAATTTTGAATAGTAATTTTTGCTTTATTTAATGATAGACATTCCGTAATTAATGAAGTGAAGGTAACTATTCAGAAATTCTGCTAGCTATTTTGAATTAAAAAAGCAACTAAATTGGCCACACAACACAATCACCTTTTGAAAATGCTCGCATGACATATACACGACAGCACAAACAGGATTATGCTTTTATTTTTGCTTAATAAATGAAGGTGAAATATATACAGAGAGAGAGCTACTTTTTTAGGTGCATTCATAATAATATAAATACATAGCACCTATAATCATTTTCTGGTCAGATCGTCTGTAAGCATATAACAATGCAAAAATTATCCAACCAAATGGTTTAAAATTGAATATATAGAACCGTTGCACAATTTTGTCGAGTCATTTCAAATTTTTATGAAAATTGAATCAAAACTGAAAAAGATATTAATAAAAGTTTTCTTCATTCTTGAATTAAATACTATCCTAAGTCATTAATTCAATGATATCCCATGATAGGTCATGATATTCTAGGTTGCCATGGTGATGACATCCTATTTAAGATCTAGTCCTATTATTTCCGTACTGCCGAACTTAATATATATAATCGTAATAAATTTTGTATTTGTGCCTTTTTTCATAAGAGTGCAACAGCTATTGCACCAAAATCTGAATATTTATGAAACAGTTATCATACGAACGCACCTCATTTGCCACATTTGACGTACAATTTCAGACTTGTTTAATTTGTTACTGAAATGATAGAAATGTAGATAGATCTGAATAATATAAGGAATTTTCGTTTAATTTCAGATTAATTTCATGTTAACTATCAAGTTTATTGGAAGTATAATGTTAAAATAAATTAGTTTATAGCAATGTTGATAAAATTGAGTGCAATTACAAGTTTTAAATTCAGGTTCCCTTATAAATTATGTAAATTAAACTTGCATTTAGAAATTTTTTATTTAAATTTTGCAAATTATGCTTTTATCAAATTTTTCATTATTTAATACTTAAATTAATTTGGTTTCTGAGATCGTAAATGTGGCAATAAAATAACGTGAATAATAACTTTTGATTGGCTAAGACCGGGACTGAGCTTTTAGCTGTTACACTGGGTCAAGATAGCATATCTCTGGCAAGGTCTGAACCAGGGTCAGAAAATTTCGGCCGCTTCAGTCCTTTAGTATATTTATGTGATATTGGTAAACAGGCGATCAGTGTGTGAAAATATTTTCCTTTAAAAATATAAAATCATACAAATTCGAGGGTTTACACTACTGGAGACAGTCGGGCCCCCAACACTACGTTCATTTGGAAAAATTTTCATTTAAATCATTCAGCATTGATTTTAGGTATATGTAAAGTTATCTCGAGTTATGCCGATCTTTTATTTAAAAAGAGACCGGGCATACGTAATAGGCTTAGTGCAAGCTGCCGAAGGCAGCGGGGCCAACAACTCTAGGTTTGTTTGGATAGATTTTCATTTAAAAATATAAAATCATACACATTCGAGAGTTTACACTGCCAAAGGCAGTGCAACCTCCATCATTCGGCTTGTTTAGACAGATTGTCGTGTGAAAATATAAAATCCTTCAACACTGATGAGATATTTTAAGCTTATGATTACAAGACTGGACAACGCTGGGGGATCAGGATGTTCATATAATAAAAATAAAAAAAACTAGTTGGACGCGCCAATCCCAAAACTTTCTTTGATCTCATACATCTTATTATTTCAAAAAGTAGTTACAGATATTAATACAGTATAGGACCCCAAATCCGGAATATTCTATTCTATCTGAGTACACTAATAAAAGTGTGCTTATTTTTTTTTTTTACATTTTATTTATGCTTATTTTAAGCATGGTACTTCCTCAAACAATAATCTTAGTATATTAAAGTCTTTATTTTAATCTACGCAATTGTTCTGATTATACACAATTGATAATTTTTAATTTCCTTAAAAATTAATGTCTTAAATCAAAAAATATTAAATAAATTTACTCTTATATGAACAGTACATAAAAGCACTAAAAATTTCTAAAAAGCAATAAGTTACTTACTTCTCATAAAGATAGGCAATAAAACAAAAAGAAGTAGCTTCCACGCAGCATATAAAATGTGATTTAGCCTGCAAGTTTGAATCTAAAAGACTACAGATTATTCTTTCTAATCTATAGCCTCCCAGACGCATTCCAACGGGCCAACACAAAAATAAGCAACCAGCGATGCTGCAACTGTACTAGATATTAGTTGAATTTTGCACCTTCTGCACTGACCGTTGTCATGTTAGTGGCAATAACTGATGTTGCTGATGAACAGATCACCCAGCTTAACACCTACTCGCACCATCCTTGTTGCCTTTCCATCATCAACTGTTGTAGCTAAAGCATGTAGCAAACTAAAAAAAAAAAAAATCTAATGGGTACATGCATACATATAAAGAAATTAGTTTTTGAAAAGCAAATATTATTTACTAATGAATAACTATTTATTAGCTAAGAAATGTAAGTATGCTTGTTTGAAACCATTAGACAAAAAAAGAAATAATTATGCTACTGTAGCATGTAAATATTTATCACATAATGCTAATTATGAAAAAATACTTTTAAAGTGATATAAATATTACAATAAATTTTTGCTATTTAAAAAAAAGGATACGATACGGCAAAACAGTTCTTTTGTTTACATTACATTTTTATCAAATTTGAAGATAAAGTTATAAGAATTCACAAAATGAGAGCCTCAACATCTTAAGAATTTTAAATCAAAACATCTTAAGCACAATTATATATATTTAAAAAATAAAAGCACCTTAAACATATTAATATTTAAAAAATGAAAACCAAAATATAATACAAGAATAAATGTTTGATTCAAAAGATAAACGCCGATTTTTTAAAGTACTCTAAAGTAGGGACAGAGAAACGGAAAATAGCTAATTATACATGTTTACTAAAACAGTATCATTTGTAACATTAATAAAAACCTTAAAAAAATAATAATAATTTTGCCTCAAAGCAATAATTTATAAAAATACACATGCTACCACTTAAATTCCTTCAACTATTACGAAACTTTAATAAAACTACATTTAAATACAAAATGTATAATTATATATATAAAAAAAACATCATTACATACCAAATAGAAGTCTTTTGGTTTAAAATTGCCACGTTTATTCGCTAATTTAACAATATTTCCAAAGGATAATACGCTAAAAGAAAATTCTATCTAATTCAATATCAAAATATTAGCTTCTTCGTAATTTACAAAACCTCAAGCTTCTACCTACACCGACGATGATACACGCATGCGCACGCTAATTTACAAACCCTCTAACTTTGGACACCTACCAAACGCGCATGCGCGTACTGATCTCTTCTCGCCAAATTATTTGGCTACATTTCCCTTTCGCCAAGGGTGTTCAAAGCTTGAGGGTTTGTAAATTAGCGTACTGGGCCGTAGAATCTTGGGGTCTAATACCGGTTTTTCGGGACGATTCACTACAGAAGCGCTGACTGTTGATCGTTGGACTTACATCGTGGCATACGAGAGATACAAGACCATTTCTACCCACAGTGACGTCACTACACTTAGGGTCAGGAAGGCAGATATTTATTTTGAGTATGCTTACGATATTAGGATACTGAGATAGGAATCGTGTCAAATTTATGTTTTTATTTGCAACTTCATCTTCTCGAAAACTCCCCCCCCCCCCCCTGAATGCATTTGCGGTAAAAACATCTTCAAAGCTTATTTTTCGCTTTTTCTATTCTATATGTTACTCTTTTGTAAAAAATAATAAATTTAACATCTAAATATAGGAATGAGAGAAAGGTTTTTTATTCTTCCTTTTCAGCCTGGCTCTTCTCAACCTTGAGTGGAGAAATATATTGCTCATTACTGAGAAGTGAAATTATCAAGTTTAAGTTTCATCATCATGGTCTTCAAAAATAAATGGGCGTTACAAAATAATAACTAGGTGAATAACATTTAATTTTTAGACTATTTCAAAATATTTCAAAATAACTAAAATATATGTAAAATTATATATTTTTTAAACATCATAAAATGCAAAAAAAAAAAAAAAAAATTCTTGATAATTATAGTTTTTATTATTTAAAATTTCTTAGTATATAAGTAGTTGAAATTTTAATAAAAAAATATTAAAAATTTGAAGAAATTAACTTGCTTTAAATGTTGCAATTATATAAAATTTTAATTTTTAGAAAAAATATTGTATCAAAAGCAAGTTGTCATCAACTCATTTTACATATATTTTTATAGTATATATCACTAACTTGGTACTCTTATTCCATTAAATATTTGTTATTTAAAAGTGAGCAAATTAAAAAAATATAAGCTTCAAAATCAATCTTACCTTTTATATTTACCATTTAAACTTACCTTTTACAAACTGTTTCTTCTTAAAATTTTTCATTTGCTTCCAATCGCTTTATCATGTTAAGAACATTTCAGTTTTATCTAATTTCGATTGACGACTAAATGTAATTTTATCTCTTCCTAATTATATCAGAACTTGTTAATTATATCAATTTCAAATACATAGTTTTTCTTCAGAGTTATGAAACATCTTATAATTTTTTGCAACTTTAATATATATTTTTCGAAGTTTCACACATCTTTAAAAGAAAACAAATATATTTTATTTGTTTTACTAAAAAATATTTAGAAAATAAAGAAAGAAAAAAATTGATACACATAAACATGTTCAAAAGAAAAATTTTATTTACATACATTAATTACATAGCATATATTAATTAGAAACATTTATTATATACATTATAGCAAGACCAATAAATAAATTAAAATTATTTTAATGTATCTCTCGTATGCCACGCTTACATTCGTCAGTCATCAACGTCAACACTCTTCTCCCTCCGACATTCTTCACCCTTCTCTCCACCACGTCCGAATTCCGCGCTTTTATTATTCACTCCTTTGTCAGTGGCTGTGGTTTTCTGTTGATGTATCATATCGTTATATGTACTGTGAGCTACTATTACTTCACGTCAATATGGATGCTTGGTTTCAGACGGGGTCTTGTCGTAAGACGAAGTTGGCAAGTGATGAAGGGACTTCTACATCTGTTTCTACAAATAGTGAGTTTGAAATGAAGGCGAAATCCAGTCTAAGTTGTAAAAAAAAATAACAAGGAAAACTAAAATATATTTTCGTAAATATAACACTGATTTTTTAAAATGTGGGTTTATGTTTTCTGGTTCTGAGGAAGATCCTATGCCTCAGTGTGTGATTTGTTTCAAAATTCTAGATACTGTTTGGAGAAAAACTCCAGACTGTTTGGTGTTTTGTGTGATGAAATGGGCAGTGAACACAAACAGCTTCTACTTCACTGCGAAGTTCGTTGGCTGTCGAGAGGCAAAGTGTTGACAAGATTGTTCGAACTCCGTGATGAACTCACGGTTTTCTTGATGGAGGGAGATTATGATGGAAAACTTGCAAATTCTTACTTAGACTGTGTTACCAATGAAAACTGGTTGAAACGGTTGCCATATTTGGCGGATATTTTTGGTTCTCTCAATGGTCTTAACTTAACTCTGCAGAGCAAGGACGCTCATAAGTTTTTTGTGCAAGACAAAATACAAGCAATGATAAAGAAACTTCAACGATGGGCTCAAAAAGTGGAGCAAGATTCCTTCGACGCATTTCCAGTCCTACATGATTTTCTTGAAACCAACGAAGTCAAAATTGATAAAACAACAGCTATAACTATAAAAGAACACCTCGAATCTTTGGCCTCTAACCTCAGGTAATTTAAAGTTATTTAGTTTTCTTAATTTTATTCTATTATTTTTTAATAAGCGTAATTAAAAACATTTATTTTCCCAAAACAGTAACTTTTTTAAAATTAGTAAATTTTTCAAATAGTTCCTTTTTAAAATTAATAAATTTTAGTTACTTGTCTTATACTTTTATTAATCATTCATATGAATGAGAAATCTACCAACACTAACTGAAGCAGTAATTAAGCCTTTTTATATTTTTTAGGACCTTCTTCCCCAAAATTGAAGATGCAATACAATGGATCAGAAACCCCTTTGAAGAAAATTACTTAAAAAATTAAAATTATCATCAAATGAAGAAGACTCTTTAATTGAACTACCATGTGACCAGACTTTAAAATCGTTTTAGGTAGCTTTCTTTACAAAAAAGCTACCTATTGCAGCCGTTCGGAGGAAAGCGATTTCAAAAAATTTTGGTATATTTTCATCGATCATGACCCCCAGACCCCGAAACCACCCTCCGTTCAAAATTGATATATATATATATATATATATATATATATATATATATATATATATATATATATATATCTGACCTATGTCACACTGTAACTCCCGTAATTATGAACCGATTTCGATGTAATTCGGTGTGTACATAGTGCATACCAATGTCTCGACCGAGTTCGTTGGCCAGCTTCATCCGCCGTTTTGTTTCAAAATGGCGGCCATTTAAAATTTTTAAAAAATTTTAAAACTTGAAATGTGGTACCAAAAAATTAAAAATAGAAAAATATTTTTTTCTTATGTATTTGACCTTTATACAAAGATTCCGGAGCAGTTTTTGTTTCGTCTATATCTTAAAAAATGGCTGAGTTATAGCATTTTGAATTTCTAGCGTGGCTGACATTTTGAAACGTCCTGAATTTTGTCACGCGATAAAAGGCGTATTTATGAACCGATTTGGATGTAATTCAGTGTGTACATAGTACATACCAATCTCTCGACCGAGTTCGTTGGCCAACTTCATCCGCCATTTTGTTTCAAAATGGCGGCCATTTAAAAATTTTTTAAAAATTTAAAATTTGAAATGTGGTACCAAAAAATTGAAAATGGAAAAATATTTTTTCTTATGTATTTGACCTTTATACAAAGATTTCGGAGCAGTTTTTGTTTCGTCTATATCTTAAAAAATGGCTGCGTTATAGCATTTTGAATTTCTAGCGTGGCTGACATTTTGAAACGTCCTGAATTTTGTCACGCGATAAAAGGCGTATTTATGAACCGATTTGGATGTAACTTCGTTTATACATAGTACATACCAATGTCTCGACCGGGTTCGTTGGCCAGCTTCATCCGCCATCTTGTTTAAAAATGGTGGCCATTTAAATTTTTAAGAAAAATTTAAATTTGAAATGTGGTACCAAAAAATTAAAAATTGAAAAGATATTTTTTTCTTATGTGTTTGACCTTGATAAAAAGATTCGGGAGCAGTTTTTGTTTCGTCTATATCTTAAGAAATGGCTGAGTTATAGCATTTTGAATTTCTAGTGTGGCTGACATTTTGAAACGTCCTGATTTTTCTCACGTAATAACAGGCGTATTTATGAACCGACTTGGATGTACCTTGGTGTGTACATAGCACATACAAATATCTCGACCGAGTTCGTTGGCCGGCTTCATCCGCCATCTTGTTTCAAAATGGCGGCCATTTAAAAAAATAAAAAAATAAAAAAATTTAAATGAGATACCAAAAAATTGGAAAGTGAAAAAGATTTTTTTTGTATGTGTTTGACCTTAATGCAAAGATTCCGGAACAGTTTTTCTTTCGTCTATATCTAAAAAAAAATGGCTGAGTAATAGCATTTTGAATTTCTCTTGTGGCTGACATTTTAAAACGACCTGATTTTTGTCACGCGATAACAGGCGTAATTATGAACCTATTTGGATGTAACTTGGTCTGTACATAGTACATACCAATGTCTCGACCGAGTTCGTTGGCCAGCTTCATTCGCCATCTTGTTTCAAAAGGGTTGCCATTTTAAAAAAATTAAATTTAAAATTCAAAATGAGGTATTAAACAATTGGAAAATGAAAAAGATTTTTTTATGTGTTTGGCCTTGATACAAAGATTCCGGAGCAGTTTTTCTTTCTGAAAATTTGTTCTTTTGTTTATATCTTAATAAATGGTTGATTTATAGCACTTTGAATTTCTATCATGGCTAACATTTTGAAACGATCTTGTATTTGTCACGCGATAACACACGTATTCGCCTATTTCGATGTAAGAAGGCATGTGGATAGTATACATCAACACCTCGACCAAGTTCGCTGGCCAGATTCATCAGCCATCTTGTTTCAAAATGGCGACCATTAAATTAAAAAATATATATATATTTAAAGTGAGGTGCAAAAAAATTAGAAATTGAAAAAGGTTTCTTTCTTAAGTATTTGACCTTGATATAAGGATTCAGGAGCATTTTTTGTTTGTCTTTACCTTAAAAAATGGCTCAGATATAGCAGTTTCAATTTCTATTGTGGGTGACATTTTGAAAAATCTGATTTTTTGCATGTGACAGCACTCCTATATATTAACCGATTCCGATGTGAGTGAGCATGTGCACAGCAATTACTAAGGTCTCGACCAAGTTCACTGCTTGAGCTTCGTGTGTTTGAATGATATAATTTGGCTTTTTTTAAATAAGGATTATGAAAGCTACCTCTTCCTCCCGGCACTGGCCGGAAGGACTTTTTTAAGACAACACCACTGGTCACATTTTGGATACAAAATCGGCAAGACTATCCAGCTATTGCCAAAATTGCACTGAGACACTTGATGGTCTTTTCTACAACCTATCTATGTGAACAAGCCTTTTCAACTTTAGTTTTTTTTTTTTTTTTTTTTTTTTTAAATAAATATAGAAATAAAATGAATGCCGAGAGTGATTTGAGACAAAAACTATCCAGTTTCAATCCAGATAGTGACATTATCGTCGAGGACAAACACTGTCAAAAATCCCATTCAGGGTTTTCTTTTTAATAATTGTTTTTTTTAGTTATTATATAATTGTGATAGCTAAGTGAATACAATAAATAAAGTTATTTTCTTTATAAAAAATATTTTTTCTTCCTGTACAGCATCTTTTACTAGTTACTGACATAATATATATATATACATACCGGGTGTCCTAAAAAGGACTGACTGATTTTAAAATTCAATAACTTGTAAACGGTGACAGATATTTAAAATATTCTTGCAGGAGGGTTATGCATAAGGTCAAAAGTTTTTTTGCAGTGATTTTTGATTTTAGTTTGAATTACAAACAATAGATGGCGCTGCGATCAACAGACGCTAAATTTCAGGCTCTATTTTTGGTACTTCGTGGCCCGCATAATACATTTCCATCTCCTTTTTCTGCATGGAACTAGAGAAAGGACCAAAAATCGAGCCTGTATTTAGCGACTATTGCTTACAGCGCCATCTATTGTTTGTAATTCAAACTAAAATCGAAAATCACTGTAATAAAACTTTTGACCTTATGCATAACCCTCCTGCAAGAATATTTTAAATATCTGTTACCGTTTGGAAGTTATTGAATTCTAAAATCAGTCAGTCCTTTTTAGGACACCCGGTATATTCGTCATGTATACATACTATATTATATAGGTGTCTATTTGTCATACTTTCAACTTGTGTATTAAATAGTTAGTGGTCCTCGAAGTTATTTTTACAAAATTGGTGGTCCGCACAACTAAAAAGGTTGGGAACCGCTGCTCTAACCTACTCTTATGAGCCCAAATTTTTAAACTGGTTATGAATGATTGGAATTCAGAATGAGTTAAAAATGCCTTTACTTCCCTGATTGATTTTAAGGCACCAGTAAACCTCAGTCCACATTTTCAGCTATCAACAAAAATTTGGGTAATTTCATGAGCTTTACAGATAATCTGATTCCATTACTTTTCTATGCACTACTTACTTTTTTAAACTGAAACTATTTCACAATTTTTTACTGTAACTTTTTTAGATCAAGCTTTACTTTTCTCTTTGGTTCCACCAGTTTTTTATATCATAAAAGGTTGCATTTAATTTAATCTTTTAAAATTCTATTTATAAATACATTGCGCCCTGTTCCAAAGTTTATTTATGGTCACTCTTCTATTATAAGCTTAATCTTACACTAGATTTCTCCGCAGATGTATTTTCAATATAAATAAATTAAAGAAATGCATTTCATTTACAATCTGCTTTTTTCATGACATATAGGTAACCGTTACTGCTATTTATCTTATACTATAATGCGAGCAAAAATTGTGTGTGTATGTATGTGTGTGTGTGTGTTGGTGTACGTAAATTTTATCTTAAAAACGGCTCTAACGATTTTGACGAAATTTTGTATTTTACCATTTTCGGGCATGATAAGACCATTGGGCTAGGTCACGTGTTCGAGAAAATTCGATTGGTGGGTCATTTTGGGTCGTAATGGGTCCAGGTCAAGCTAATTATATCTAAAAAACGGCTCAATCGATTTTGACTAAATTTTATATCCAACCGTTTTTCGGCACGAGGAAACTATTGGGATAGGTCACATGTTGGAGAAATTTCGATTAGTGGGTCATTTTGGGGTCACTATGGGTCAAGCCAATTTTATCTAAAAAACGGCTCTAACGATTTTGACTAAATTTTGTATTCTGTCGTTTTAGATTACGAGAAGACTAATAGGCTAAGTCACATATTAGAGAAAATTCGATTAGTGGGTCATTTTGGGTCACTGTGGGTCAAGCAAAGTTTATCTAGAAAACGGCTCAAACGATTTTAACGAAATTTTGTATTTTACCAGTTTCGGGAAAGAGAATACCATTAGGTCACGTAATCGAGAAAATTCGATTAGTGGGTCATTTTGGGTCATAATGGGTCAAGGTAAAGGTAATTATATCTGAGAAACGGCTCAATCGATTTTGACAAAATTTTATACCCAACCGTTTTTCGGTACGAGAAAACTATTGAGCTAGGTCATTTGTTCGAGAAATGTCGATTAGTGGGTAATGATTGGGTCACTACGGTTCAAGTCAATTTTATCTAAAAAACGGCTCTAACGATTTTGACTAAATTTTGTATTTTGTCGTTTTCGATTACGAGAAGACCAATGAGATAGGTCACATATCAGAAAAAATTGGATTAGGGGTCATTTTTCGGTCACTGTGGGTCAAAGTTTATCTAGAAAACGGCTCTAACGATTTTGACGAAATTTTGTATTCTATCGTTTTCGGGCACGAGAATACCATTGGGCTTGATCGCATGTCCAAGAAAATTCGATTAGTGGGTCATTTTGGGTCACAATGGGTCAGGGGCAAGTTAATTGAATCCAAAAATGGCCCAAAACCTTTCGACAAAATTTTGTAATATACCGTTTCCGGGCATGAGATGACCATTGGACTAAGTCACATGTACGAGAAAAATGGAGTAGTGTGTCATTTTGGGTCAAATGGGTCAAGGTCAAGCTAATTATATCTAGAAAAACGGCTCAATCGATTTTGACTAAATTTTATATCCAACCGTTTTTTGGTAGAAGAAAACTATTGGGCTAGGTCACATGATCAAGAAATTTCGATTAGTGGGTCATTTTTAGGTCCCTATGGGTCAAGCCATTTTTATCTAAAAAATGGCTGTAACGATTTTGACTAAATTTTGTATTTTGTCGTTTTGGATTACGAGAAGACCAATGGGCTAGGTCACATATTAGAGAAAATTCGATTAGTGGGTCATTTTTGGGTGACTGTGGGTCAAGCAAAGTTTATCTAGAAAACGGCTCTAACGATTTTGACGAAATTTTGCATTTTATCGTTTTCGGGCGCTAGAATACGATTGGGCTTGGTCGCATGTTCAAGAAAATTTTATTAGCGGGTCATTTTGGGTCACAATGGGTCCTGGTCAAGCTAATGGAATCTAAAAAAAGGCCCAAAACATTTTGACAAAATTCTGTAATATACCGTTTCCGGGCATGAGATGACCATTGGGCTAAGTCACATGTTCGAGAAAAATCGATTAGTGGGTCATTTTTGGGTCACTGTGGGCCAGGCTATTTCTAACTAAAAAAACGGCTCAAACGATTTTGTCAAAATTTTGTATTATACAGTTTTGGGGCATGAGAAGACCATTGGGCTAAGTCACATGTTCGGGAAAACTCGATTATTGGGTCATTTTTTGGGTCACTGTGGGTCAAGCTAATTGTATTTTTAAAAAAGGCTCAAACGATTTTGACAAAATTTTGTATTATACTGTTTCCGGACACTAGAAGATCATTGGGTTAGGTCACATGTTTGAGAAAATTTGATTAATGGGTCATTTTTGTGTCACTGTGGGTCAAGTTAATTTTATCTAGAAAACTGCTTTAACGATTTTGATTAAATTTTGTTTTCTATCGTTTTCGGGTTCCAGAAGACCATTGGTCTAGGTCGCATGCTCAAGAAAATTCGATTAACCAGTCATTTTGGGTCACTATGGGTCAAGGTTTAGCTAATTTTATCTAAAAAATGGCCCAAACGATTTTGACAAAGTTTCTAATAACACCGTTTCCTAGTACGCGAAGGCTATTGGGATAGGTCAAATGTTTGATAAATTTAGATTAGTAGGTCCTTTTTGGGTTACAGTGGGTCAAGCTAATTTTATCTATAAAATGACTTTAGCTATTTTGACTAAATTTTGCATTCTATCGTTTTCGGGTTCGAGAAGAACCTTGGTTAGGTCGTGTGTTCGAAAAATTTCCATTAGTGGGTCCCTATGGCTTAGGGACATGCCAATTTTATCTAAACAGCAAAATTTATACAAGGGAATGAAATATCGAATTGAACACACGGCAAATTTTGACCGAGCTTAGCTCGGTCATGCCCGCTAGTGGATTTTAACAATCAAAATAAATCTATTAACGTTCAACTGAGATATCTATACTAATAAAAGAACAAATCGCTCTGTCTGTCTGTCTGTGTGCGTGCTATGGCTAGAAAAATCTACGGCACGTACGAGGTTCAAAAATTTTTATTAAAGAGTCCAAGGCCTCTTCTAATGCACCATATCTTCAGTATTTTAATATTCTAATTATTAGCTGAGTAATTAATTAATATTCGGACATCACTCTCATCAAAAGTACGCCTCCCCCCCCCCAGATTACTTTCGGTTGGTTGGTGCATAAAGCATCGCTCATCAAAATTCGTTTCTTTGTTTCCGCTTGCTTTCGGTTGGTTGGTTGTATAAAGCTTTCGCAGAAATAATTAAGTAAACCGGGATACAATTTACCCGTAACTGGAGACGGGAGTCAGAATGACTCCGCGTTGTTCTTTGGCTCTGATTATCATGTGTTCTTTTGTGCTTGAATAAAATCATTCCTCAGTACCGACAAGTAGTTCTTTTATCATTACATGATTTCCAGAATATATTGCATTTCTAAAAAAAATTCCAATGCTGTTTACAAAAGACAAAACAGGAAAATAACATTATATCTCTGAGCGCATAAGAAAATTCATGTCTCCAGTTACGGGTTAAATAAACCAATTTGAGTGCTTAATGTTTCAAGAGTGACTGTTTTTTCAACTAAACATTAAATTTTAGCATGAAGGTGAAACACATTCTTTGAAAACATATTTAATAATAATGAGCGTTTAAGGGTGTTCTCAAATCCAAAAGGGCAACTTTCTGACATAAGTTTTAATTTATTTTTGTTCGGAAATGCATGAAACTAGCAGGCGTTGTTGTTCAGAAACTATGTAATCGAGCTATTTTTTTCGTTTTTTTTTTTTGCAAACGCAATAGATCTTTCAGAAAATAGAGTCAAAGATGACGTTTTGAACCGAAGTTCCCGAAGCAGAAAAAACAGTCCGTGAAATGCGAAAATCGTCTTTGTCACGTGACCAAAATTGCTTATAACTCAATAGGTAATTTATTGATCCAAAAATGGAAAAAACAGTTCGATTCCAAATCGCTTCCATGGCCAGGCTTTCCAATTTTATATCTTTCCGCTAAAAAATGAATTTGCAAATGTGTCAAAACGTTTTGAGCTTGTTGAGCAGAGCAGTTAAGAACAGCCTTAAGAGAAGGGATTAGTTTCAAATGACGTCACAACCTAGCAACCACCTTGACAACCTGGCAGGCTTTTTGTTTGCCACACTGTTTTCTGCCTTTTTTTTTTTTTTTTTTTTTTAACTTTGATTGGTTGAGCGATAATATCTGCTAAAAATCGGCGATTTTGGTTGGTTTACGGAAAATTGGAGGTGCCTGTTTGATGCTGATTTATTTAGATAGCAAGAAATGTGTTTTTTAAACGTTAAATAAAAGATTAGAATACTCCTTACTGGCTCTTTTACTACTAGAAATTAGAAATTGGCAACAATAAATCCTTGCATTCTAATGCTTTCTGCTGCTGTAGCGGCTAGCAACAGTTTTAATAGAATTTAAATTCTCATTTTTGATACTGATAATGATTTTTTTTTTTTTTTTTCAGAAGTGTTTTTAAGTAGATTTCGTAAATACTACCTATTGCAGTCGTTACCATGGTGCAACTTTTGAAAAATTCCTTCATAACTTTTCATTATAGGACCCCACGAACCCAAAACCACCCCCACCTAAAAAGTTTATACCGGGTGTCCCAAAAAGGACTGACTGATTTTAAAATTCAATAACTTGCAAACGGTGACAGATATTTAAAAAATTCTTGCAGGAGGATTATGCATAAGGTCAAAAGTTTTTTTACAGTGATTTTCAATTTTAGTTCGAATTACAAACAATAGATGGCGCTGCGATCAATAGACGCTGAATTCAGGCTCGATTTTTGGTACTTCGTGGCCCGGATAATACATTTCCATCTCCTTTTTCAGCATGGAACAAGAGAAAGGACCAGAAATCGAGCCTGTATTTAGCGACTATTGCTTACAGCGCCATCTATTGTTTGTAATTCGAACTAAAATCGAAAATCACTGTAATAAAACTTTTGACCTTATGCATGACCCTCCTGCAAGAATTTTTTAAATATCTGTCACCGTTTGCAAGTTATTGAATTTTAAAATCAGTCAGTCCTTTTTGGGACACCCGGTTTATATGTATGTATGTACTAAATTTTGTCCGCACGATAAAAGTCGCAATTATGCACGGATCGTCTTCGAACTCGCCAACAACTTTGAGATGGCTCGGCGGGGATTGAAAATGGGCAAAATCGGCACAAGGGAATGGAAATGTGGAGGGTACAAAATTTTGAATACCGTCTTAACATGATTCTGATAAAACCAGCTATTACACAACAATGACAGGAAAAAATAAATATTTTTCGTTATAGCAGTTGCCAACAATTAAAAAAAAGCAATAAAATTCTCACCACAACAATTGCTTTTCTATTGAAAGTTTTTTACGTAAAAATTAAATTAAATAAATAGTTTGACGAATTGAAAACAAATTGAATATTACGTCATAAGTTTTCTAGAGTAAGATTTCCGCATGAAAACTCAAAATGAAATAAATAGTTTGTCGAATTAAAAACAAAAACAAAATATTGCGTCACATTGGAAATAAAATGGACCTCAGCAGGTGAATATGTAACGTCATGTGAGTTTGAAGAAACGTATTAAAACAAAACATGATAAAAACCCGACTATGGAAATATTAACTTATTTTAACACTTTGAGGTTCTATGAATTTGCTTTAGCTATTTTTTAAACCTATTCCACATACATGCGTGTGTGTATTCGTGAATATTAGAATTTTCACAAAATGTTTAGCTCCCTAGAGCTCATTTTTAGTGAAGTAACTGGGTTTATCTCTAATCTTGATTTAAGTTTTGTTGGTGAATTTAGCACTTAACTTCGAAATGTACCTCCGCCTGTAGGGCCGAGCCGGCAGGAATTTTTTTTTAAAGACATTTTTAAACGCATTTTTTAATTGCTCACTGTTATGTTTTATATACAGAAAAATGTTCCGAATTTATCGCCCGCCTACTATACAGTGCCGCAGGCAGTGGGAACTCATGTCGGATGTTCGTACAGAACTTTTTGCATTGCACCTTAATTTATGAGTGGGGGGCGCTAATTTCACTAATTGGTTTATTTCTTTTATATACGCTTATTTTAAACGGTAGTCACGTTACGTTTTATTGTAGTACTAGAAAGGTAGCCCGTCAAAAATGACGGAAATTTAGATATAAAGATATATACAACTCATGTGCAAGAATATGAGTTTTCTCGTTTGTTCCGCAGTGATAGATGAAAATAACACATTTTAAGAACGAAACACATTTATGAAAAACTGTGTACAGTAGAAGACCACTAATCTGCACAGTTTGGTTTCAAGTGTTATGCAGATTTGAGGCTCTTTGCGGTCATGTCTATTCAATCTTTGTTTACATTTTTTTTTAATTCATATGTTGGACAATTTAGATTGTTAAGCCTTAAAAATAAATAAATTACACACTTGAAGTAAGGTAAAAACTACTAAATTATCGTATACGATTTCATGAAATGGTATTATATGGTATTATATGTGTGTGCTTCACGATCTTGGTTACGATTTTGGCGAAATTGGCTGCAATTTGTCATAATTCTAATAGTGTGGGCCTCTATAACAAAAAAGTAACCAGTTTTTAGTAAAATTTCTGATATAAAGTAGTTTTCAAAAACTTGTGTAAAATTGCAGGCCGTTCTCATGTTATGCCAGTCCTAGAAATAATATTTCTAACACTGAAGAGTTTCCATGTATATGTGGAATTTAGAAAAGCTTCTCCAAAAGAAAGGTCCTGAAATGACATTGTAATTCCTCTAACTTCAAAGTTTAATCGGGCCCTGATGTTGTTTACTGAAATCTAATAAATACAGTTATTTTGAATATTGCAACAGAATTAAACAGCTAAACTTATTTAACTTAAACTCGCTGTTACTTCCCGACGTTATTTTTTAGTATTAAGAAAGAAATTATTTAAATTTTTCAAATCATGCACATTTATAATTTTTTTCCGTCTTTAATAACTAAATAATGAAAAAATAGGCTTTTGTTCTGAGCACATAAATATGAAATTAAAATAATGTAACTAAGAGACATTGCAAAATTAAATCTTTGTGATTTCAAACCATAAACAAATGATACCGCCACCATTTTACCTGCTATGACGTCATTAGAATATTGTTCATTGATTGTTGGAGAACTTAGTTTGTGAATGATTACCTCAATGATTTAATATTTTTTACGGTTCACGATGAATGAATCACTTGTGTTTGTTTAGGTTTATGGAATGAGATATTAAGCCGTGAACCTAATTTCAACTAAAGTTATCCAAGGTATATATATTTTTAATCGAAATTAAAAACAATGCTTTGATCTCGAAATAAAAAGTTCTAGTTTGAATAATTGGTTATTTCTGTTAATTATTTATTTACGTACTTTTCCATTATAGCGCATTTTTTAAAAAAGCTTGGCGTAATTCGGGCATCGGAAAGTGAGATATGTTGCCAAAATATACTATAAACAGCTATGAAAACAAATCTAATGAACTTTTATTTTTGTTTATATATGCACTTATATACATAAAAAAATCGTTTCTAAATATACATAATATTTCTTTTATATACAAATTACGGTACAGATTTCAGATATGAACCGGTATACCTAACTGGCGCTAAAATGATGTTATTTTGCCTGCTATGTTAACCCGGCTATTGTTTTTTATTTATTAATAAATTGTTTATTTACTTTTATTTTCTATTTTTAAATTATATAAACTGTTTTGTTCTATAGTTATTATTCAAACTTTTATTTATTTATAGTTATTTCCTTTTGAAAATGATAGCAAATAATTTAAAAATATATAGTAAGTAACTGGTATTTGAAAGCGAGATTTCTGCCGAATTGGCGTCAGAGAAAAATCACGCCAACCCCGATGCGTATATGACATCTGTGCAAAAATTACTTCTGTTTCTTTATAAAAATGGGTAAATAGCTTTTTTTACATTAAATAAATTGTATACATATGCAAAAAATTGCTTGCGAGTATGAAGCAGTAAATAGGTTGTCAGAAAATACGTTGGCAAACTTCTTTCTCGTCAAGAAACTTTTCTCCGAAGTATTGTACATAAGCAATGATTGCTAGAAATGCAGTTTTAATTATGATATGCGCTTTTATGTTTCACTACATTTATGCATACTATACCGTGTGTATAAATGCTACAGTTCATACACAAAAGAATTCGTAAGGGTTACTGAGTATGAGAATAAATTGCTTAAAGGTGGTTTTTAAAGGAGTTATGCAGTTTTACGCTGAACTGCATTTAGTTTGCTAAGAAATGTTTGTAGAATATAGATAAAATGATATACAGGGTCACGCAAAGAATTGGATACATAACCGTCTATGGATGATAATATCTGGAAATGTAATTTCAGTAGCTTTAAGAGTAGTTTAAATTAAATTTTAGCTAAATAGTGGCATGTAATAACGGTATTATCGGCTATGGACGGTAAGTGCTGAAATCAATTTTTAAAATTTTTTATGCGTTTTCTAAAATGTTTACTTAGTTATCTTATTTACCTTATTTCCCTAAATAGCGAAGTTTTGTTAAAGCATTCAGGATGTGTTGGAAATTGTTTCACATTCTATGCTTAACGCATGATTTTTCGGAACAGATGTCATATTCGCCCCATATTGGCGCGATTTTTTTCTGTCGCCAATATCATATAGGCAACAGGTACTTAACTTGCGCCAAAGTGCTTGATGTGGTAACCCGGATTATGTTGTTTATGCTGTTGATGTTTTCGCCAAATTGGCAACCGAAAAAAATCGCGCCAATATGGGGCGAATATGACATCTGTACCGATTTTTCTTTCTTCTTTAGTCTTATTTTGCATTTATTTTATTCTTAATTTTTTAGTCGGCACAGATGTCATATTCGCATCATATTGGCGCGATTTTTTTTCGGTTGCCAATTTGGCGAAAACATCAACAGCATAAACAACATAATCCAGGTTACCACATCAAGCAAAATAACGACACTTTGGCGCCAGTTAAGTACTCGTTGCGTATATGACATTGGCGTCAGAAAAAAATCGCGCCGATATGGGGCGAATATGACATCTGTGCCTTTTAGTCTTATACTGCTTTATAGAAACTTTGGCACAGTTGTCATATACCCCATATTGGAGCGATTTTTTTTCCGACGCCAATTTGGCGAAAACATCAACAGCATAAACAACAACATCCGGGTTACCATATCAAGCAAAATAACGACACTTTGGCGACAGTTAAGTGCCCGTTGTGTATATGACATTGGCGTCAGAAAAAAATAGCACCAACATGGGGCGTATATGACATCTGTGCCGAAGCTTTAATATTTAAACTCTTCGCTCCACTCAACTTGCATATAGTATAAACTATAACACAGATAGCGCAAAATAATAGACAGTTTGATACTTTTCCACTGTAGGGGGTTTGGCGTTTTTCAAAAAAAGCTTGGTGTAATTTGGGCATCAGAAAGTGAGATTTGGGTACTTTTCCTTTATACGGATACCATTGTCACCAAGCGTAATAGTTGGCGCAAAATGAAAATCACGTGAATTGAGGCATTTGAAAAATAAAAGAAAAAATATTGTCGATACTAAAGTGAGCATTTAAAAAATATAACATTTGAAAATTCCAGACTTTTACGAACTATTTCATTAAATCACAAATATATACTAAAATAATTGAACAAATAACTGTTATAAAATAAAGCAATAAAATAAAACTCATATTAAACTACTGGCATTAAATTACAAATATCTTTTAGCATTTTGAAATAATTGGCGCATTAGCATACATTTTGGCATGGTGTCCGTATAACGGAAAAAAAAAAAACAGTGGCACTCCGGGAGTGCCAATAGAAGTGAAAACTTCAACAATTACGTGTGTGTTTTTTTAATCGTCAGGAAATGTTTTATGCGTTGAATTGTGTACAGCACTAATGAAAGCATCTGGGGACACGGCAGTACCCCTGCCAAGTCTTGAAAGCACAGCCGTAAGCATCTTTTTCTGGAAGCAACTCAGGGTACTTTTGACCCCCCCAATATCTTTGTGTTGGTGATTCCCAGAAACTTGAAACTTCGTAAATCTAAAGTAATGTGGAAATGGAACTAAATGCTGAAATTTCACGTTTCTATCTTTTTTATTTCAGAAGATATATGAACTTAAACTTTCGCCTTTTCGACACTGATTCACCGATCATCAAAACTCAGAGGTACGTCCTGCATCCCTAGAATCTTGAAATTTGGTATGAAGGTAGTGTTTGGGATACAATGAAAGGGAAAATTTAATAAATCCGGAAAATTTGGATAAAAAGTCGAAAAATCAAAAAACCGAGAATTTGGCAGAGATGTGATATACGAACCAGGTTTGGCGTCAATTTGGCGAAAGCCCGTTTTCCAATACCAGTTACAATATATATTTTTAAATTATTTTCTATTGTTTTAAAAAGTAAACAACAATAAATGAACGGTAATTTCATTAATAACTATAGAACAAAACAATTGTACAATTTAAAAAAATAAAATCAATGTAAATGAACAATTTATTAATAAATTAGCAACAGTAGCCGGGTTACCTTGTAAAATAAAGTAACGCCATTTTGCTGTCAATTAGGTACCCAAGTGCGTATCTGACATCTGTGCCCCGTATTTTATCTTCCGTAATCGAAATTCCCGCCAATACTGTTGGTCATTGACCAGACCATCAACACGATAAAATACAGCGTTATCGGTTTTTAGTTACACGAAATAGGTAGGTCACGAATACGGTATAATTCATTTTAACTGACGAAAAACAAAACAATAATTTGTTTTAGCAATACGCCGGGAGAAAAGGTGAGTTTTAGCTTCCTTCTTCTTTTGCGGATTGAGCTGAAGAGGGAAAAGTTCCTGTCATTCACCGCTGGGCGCGCTAGTGTCTATGTGTCAAAATGCTAGCATGTCGGTTACGTTACAGTGTCTCGAAATCAGTGGTTTTTCCCCATCTCAAAAAAAGCTCAACGCGCCTAAAGAAGTTTTCACTTCCAAAATATCGAGATTTGTTGCCAAATCATATAAACAGCTTATGAAAACAAACTTGATGAGCGTTTTTGTTTTTTTATATGTATATTATTCATATTTTTATGTACAAATTACATCTGTTACTGCATAAAATTAGAGAAACGGCTTTTTTACGTTAAATAAATCGTATAAATATCGAAAAAAAAAATGCGTGTGTATATAAAATGAAACAGTGGATAGGTTCCCGGAAAATATGTTGCCAAATTTTCCTTTTTCGCCAAGGCACCTATACTGGAAAAGTACCTAGAGCACATTAAAATCGCGCAGTTAGGAGCTCATACAGTACAGCGTCGTCTATTGGCGATTATTTTATTAGTAGCATCGGGAGGAAGATGTAAAGATGTACTTTAAATTCTCACTCATAGATTTTGAAAAAATATCTTAAAAGAGCGGAGTTTAAATTAAATTTTGGTGACCTCCTTTATGAAAGATTAATGGTTTTAAATGGGAATTTCGCCAAATGAGCCAGCTACCGCCAAGTTGGCCAACATTTGGCGCTACTGTGCTAACCCTGCATTAGTATTTTTCAACAATTACTCATTTCAATGAGGTGGTCCTACCGGAATCGTGAGGGACACACAGACTTGGATTTTATATAAATAGATTCTTCAGAACGGCGTGCGATTTGTAAAAATACAGCATAAATGTTGCTTATTCGAGATAAAAATTTCAGAAGTCTTGATACCACTATTTTCGAAAAGTAATTTTAGCAAATATCTTAAGTTCTTGGTTAAGAGTCCCCCCCCCCCCCCATCCATGCAACTACGGGTAGGTTGCGTGAAGGGGTTTCGTTCATATACGCTTTTGCTAATAGAGTGCGCTCCCTGGTGGTGGAATGTAGAACTAACAGACCGCGATTTCACAAGTAGGGAATCTAACAAGGTGATCTGTTTGAAACTTCAAGATAGTTTATAACACATTAGAAAAAGTTTATATAAGAATGGCGCGTGAAATTTAAGAAAGGTGGGGAGAGGAGGGGCGATAATTTCTTTTTTACTTTTGCGTTTCTTACCATTTCCGGTGCGGTTTTTTGACGGAGTCGTGAGATAAATGAGTCTTATTAAATATAAAAACGTCAAAAGTTTGTTACCACTATTTCAGAGTAGTAATTTCAAAAATATCTTAATTTCTTGCTTAAGACCTCCACCCCCTCGAGTAACATATGTATTATGTACTGATAGGTTGTGTAACGGAGTTACGTTCAGATACAGTTTTGTTAAAAATACAGTGCGCTCCCTGGTGGTAGAACGTGGAACTAAGAGACCGCGATTTCACTTAAAGTAGGAAATCTGACAAAGCGACCTGCTTGAAACTTTAAAATACTTTATAACACATTAGAAAAAGTTTATAAAAAATGGCGCGTGAAATTTCGAGCAGGTGAGGGAGCCATGAGATATATGCTACTTATTAAAAGTTAGAGACATCTCTGCTTTGAAAAATACCTACTTTTATTTTGGAGAGTAGATAAAAACCATAGGGTAAAAATTTAATGGGAGTTCAAATTTATACCAAAATTTTAAAAATACAGCATTTACAGATTTTAAACTTTAGCTTCTCGGCCTGTATTTGTAGACTAATTAAGAGTATATAAATTTTAAAAAATTGATTCAGATCTTTTTGTTTGAAATGGAAAAAAATCGACTTTTAAAAAGAAAAGCTTTTTTTAATAGAAAATGAACGCAAATTCGTTAAAATTTGGAAAACAAACTAACCGATCGACTTGAAATTTTCACGTAAGTTATAACAGCCCTTTGACCACTGTTTCGTAGAGTAATATTTGTATAGAACATATTGCGCTCCCTGTCGGTGGAAGGTTACACTACCCACTACTTTCGAATAGTAAATAAGTCAACGTCCTTATTTTAACACAATGTTTATCGAAGCATCTAAATAGACCAGATTTACATCTCCTATAAAAATTTTGAAACGTTCGGAGGGGTAGAAATATTTTTTACAAAACGAAATGTCTGAAAATGTCCACGAAACCAGTAAAAACCCGAGTGTTTTGTCGCAGTTCCGCTCGCTTTCGGTACGCATAGACTCCCAAAATCAACTTACGCAAAATAGTACGTGGGTCAATCCATTTCAAGTGGTCCAGAAAATGGAGATTTGACTACAAGCTGAGATAAGGCAAGGGTAACATGTCAAAACAATACTGCCAAACTATTGTTTTGTTGTAGTCACAGCTAAGAGTGTCATTTAAATTTATATTTTTGCTTATCTTTAAATAATAGTAACAGAAAATAAAGCCCTTTGCAAAGCTTAGCAATTAATTACAAAAATAATTATGCTAAGGCCATACATTTTGTATGGTTTCAGTAATTTTTGTTGTAAGTAATTTTAGTAACTAAAAGAAATCTCAGCACTTTTACATAAAGAAAAAATATTTTTTTTACAAGACCTGAGACAAAAACAACATATGGTAAAAGAAAAGCTGTTAATGTTGTCATACTTGTTGAAACATGATCAAATGTGTCAAAACACATTCTTGCTTGTTGGTTCAAAAACCACAATTTTGATCTTTCTCAAAATTTTATTTGTAGGAACCAAGTCTTGTCATCTCTTGATAACTCAACTCATTGAAGATCTTGGCCCTGCTGGCTCATTGAAATATACTTTGAAATCACTATGTGCAAGTCTCAATTCATTAATAATTCCTAGCTTACTTCTTATGCAAAAATGTGATTTTTCTGCAGTATAAATTTTGAAAAGGCTTTGGGTATCTTTACTCTCTGAAAATTACTTGAGGCTGATGCATGGTAACATCGCATAATGTTTCATTTACAGGAACATACTTATGGTAGGAACAAGTTTTAGGGACTGGCAAGCAGCATTAAAATTGTGGTTTTTAAACCAACAAGCAGGAATGTGTTTTGACACGTTTGATCATGTCTCAACAAGTATGCCCACATTAACAGTTTTTCTCTTTCCATATTCTGTTTTTGTCTCAGGTCTTGTATATATATATATATATATATATATAACCATTAATTAAACATAACCTTCCACCGTCAAATATTATTAAGTATTAAAAAAAAAAAAAAAAAAAAAAAAAAAAAAAAAAAAAATTATATATATATATATATGTAAAAGTGCTGAGGTTTCTTTTAGTTACTAAAATTACGACAAAAATTACTGAAACCATACAAAATTTAGGCCTTAGGTATAATTATTTTTTAAATTAATTGCAAAATGCTTTATTTTCTGTTACTATTATTTAAAGATAATCTAAAAAATAAATTTAAATGACACTCTGAGATAAATACTTAGCTGTGACTACAACAAAACAATAGTTTGGCAGTATTCTTTTGACATGTTGCCCTTGCCATATCTCAGCTTGTAGTCAAATCTCCATCCTGAAATTTCTTGTGCATAACACTACCATACAATACTTTTATAAAAAAAAAAAAATTCAGATTTTTATCTCGTGCCCCACCAGAGATATCAAAGCCTGAAAAGTGCGATTTTTGACATTTTTGAAAAATTTGGGATTTTCTTTAGCGAAGAGAAAGCAAGTCCCAGATCTGGAACTCGGCGTGTGAAAACAAGTACTTTCGACCTATTTGTAAAAAAAAATTATGTCATGTTGACAATATTCCTTGCTAGAAAAATTTCCTCTTGTAAACTGACAAATTTTGTAAAAAAACAAACTTTATGCTTAAATTTTACCAATAAGCAGTTAGTTTCAGAAACTACCCCATTACCAAATTTTTAGCCCAATGTATTCTGTACAAATTGCTTTAAAATCCGCAGTTGAATTGGATAAATAAACGATGAATTATTTACAATTCCGTAAACCCTTCTTGTGAGAATTTGTTGCAGACGATGAAATAAAGATGGCCGCCATGCACAAACAAAAATTAATAAAATTAAAATAATAGTCATTTTGAACTTCCATCATGTTAGGGTTGTTGTACAAAAAATTTCAGATTTTTTAAAAATGGTCGAGCAACGAGTGCTGGACCATTTGAAATGGATTGACCCACGTATCTTCAATTTAATATTTTTCTTGCGATTTTTTATATTTAAAAATATAAATTCAGACAAAAGGGAATTAAAGGTACAAAATCATACAAATTTGAGGTTCATTCATCACGGGCCCGGGCAACGCCGGGTGGGTCTGCTAGTAGGTAATAAAGAAAGGTAAATAGATTTATATCATTTTTGTTACGAAATTATTTAGTTAACAGAAGCATGCAAGCGTACTTTAATATAACAAGATTTGTGATGTAATTACTGTCAAATAATAATTTCCCATCCTATTCATCTGCTAAATTTAACCGGACAGAAGTATTTATTTCATGTTCTTTTATAAACAATTTGTAGATTTCTGGCTCCATAGTGTGAGGTTATTTATTACGATTTGGTGATGGTAAACCTTTCCCTGTTTATCGCCAGCAATTTAAAATATCCCCATACGCTTTCATGTAACGGTCGTTGGATTCTGTCTCTCTCTGCATAATGATATAGCCAAATCTCAAAATGTATATGAAATGTATTGGCGAAACCATGCCAAGGATGCTGTAACATGTACACTGATTTTTACGGGAGTTGGATTTGAGATGATTCCGTAAGCACCTCACCATAATGTAACTGTGTTATCCTGTTTGCTGTTCCTGAAATGAACATCTTAAAATATAGTCTGGAATGTTGTACAAGTCCCTTCTGCGTGCCTGGTTTATTTGCATACAATGCTGGTTTAACTGTGATATGATGAGAAGTCCTTGTTTGAAGTAAAATACGTTTCAACGGCCAAAAGACCAACTAAACACCTTCATAATCACACGAGGTTGCGCATTATGTATCACATTTCGCACATCATTAAACTTACCTTGTAAACATGGTCAAATATGTCTGAAACATCAAAATACAGTAGTAGAGTATCTTTATATTGCACTCCTTGGGACAAAAGTTGTGCAGATTGTAAATTTCATTGTTAAATTTCCTTTAGGCGTATGGATCTGAATATGCCTAACCAAATCATTTCTTATACTAGTAAATCTGCAGATCAGGACCCTCAACGTCAGATCTGCAATTCATTGTTTTTAGACACACTCTAATAATATTCAATTTCCTGCAAACCGCAATTTAAAGTTTTCAAATTACGTAATTATTTATAAGAATAAAAAATACGAAGTTTTCAGACATTAGAAGCGTTAAATTAAAAACATTGTTATGGAAGGATATTTTGAATTTTCATGAGCTACTAATTCTGGTATTTTTTGTAAATAATACAGTATTCAGGGGGGCGCCCCCCGTGGTCTCATTAATTTACATATGTAACTTTTTATTGATTGCGCTAATGATTATGGTAAATCTTTTTACACTTCCGAGCTTTATTCTTCAATATTGGTGGGCAGAAAAGGATTTACATTGACGCAATTATATTAAAAGTTTAGGTTTTACGAACGAAAATGTAATTTCCTTGTAAAGATAAAAAAATTTTCATTCATATTTTCTGAAATGAGGCGGCATTAAGAACTAATGGTGTTATTACACGTAGACTCCCAGGCGACAAAAGACGCCGCGTCAAACTCCTCCCACAAGTTCTTGATGCGAGGGTTGCCAAAATAAATTCCGAACCCGTTCCCGTACTCGCATATTCATCGCTCTAAACAGACAGCCAAGCGAGCGACCGTGCCAAGAGGATTGTTTTCAACCTGTTTAAAGAAATGAGACTTTTTTTAGACGGATTTTCAGCAGAATTGTAATCGCGCACTGTATAAAACGGACGTTTTTTTTAAATTTTATTAAAAATATAGTAAAGTTTAAAGATATGATTGAGAAGTCAGATGGTTGAACTTAATGTTAAAAATAGTGGTATATAGATATTTAGATTAAAACATGGAGTTTTGACATTCATAAAAGGAATCCGGTATAAATTTTCTAGCGCAGTATATAAAAAAAAAATTCTTTCTTTTTTTAATAAAGTTTAATCGGAATTCATATAGGGCTTTTTGAATTTTTCACAAAATTTTTTATCGACATTTAGTTTTTGTAGAATTTTTTAGACTTCGTGAAAGAGTCCTATTTCAAAGTGTTAGCTCAGTATAACAAATTTTGTCTTCTAAAATTTTTACCGATACTGGCGAATTTCAAATAAAAAATTTGATTGATATATATATTTCAACAATTTTTATAATATTCATACATATATAAATAGCCCTACATGTAAAAATTTTTATGAATGGGATTTTAAAACACTCCATAAAGCAGATAAGGGATATAATTTAGCATCTTTTTTCCAAATCATCGAGGAAAACACCCTTTAACCCTTTATGTACTGAATTATGAAAATTTTATATTCTAAAGCATTTTTCGTGAATTGTTTAAACTACATTAGAAGATTTTTTAACAAATTTTAGAAGGATTTGGAAGGATTAATTAAATTTGAATTTATAGGGATTTTGAGCAATATTTATAACCCCACTCAAATCTTTTATTTTTAATATTTTTCTTAGTATTTTGTTGAATTAGGAAATGTACAAATATAATGTTCTTACAATAAAAATATTTCCGAATTGAAAAATTCCTACCCCCCCCCCCCCCCAAACACCAAGAAAGCTGAAAAGATGCAAAGGCAAAAGAAATCATCCTTTTAAAAATATTTTTGTTTTGTGTAACCCATAAAGCTTTATGAACAGGATAAAGAAGTATATCAATAACTCATTCTAAACTGTATTTCAACTAATCGATGTATTAAATGAATTTTATAACAAGCTATTTTAATGGTACTTATAAGTACCGCCAGTAGATAAAGGGTTAAAGAGGCATAAATAGTATTAATTTAATACGGTTAAACCTGAATAAGAGAGAAACTTTTATTAATGCTATTTCTTCTGAAACTGCATTTTAAAAATTAAAAATCTTTGTTAGCGAGACCACAAAATCTCCAATTGAAATTGCTTTATTTGTCTTGATACTTACCTTCATAATTGAGACAATTTTCACTTGTTACCAAAGTTCAACATGAATGACCTCCTGAAACTAAGAACACAAATATGTCACCTCTACCAGTATAACAGTTATTACTGTCACTTTGAGAGCCTTTTTTAGTAAAAGAAGCACTTGTTGATCTTATATAGGGGAGGTAGGGTAATTAGGATCAGGGGCACTTCAAGGGCAACTTGTAACAGATAAAAAAAATGACCATGTTAATTATGAAGTCTGACTAATATTCCACGTGTGCAATTTTTTGAGTGAAAATGTATGTTCCTGTACAAGTAATTACTGTTTTTCCCAGAACACAAAGAAAAACGTTGTCTGTCAAAGTGAGAATGTTTTAGTTAAAAAGGTCCTGTTTAAAAAGTTGTAGGAATATTGAAATATAGCTATGGATTTAAATTTGGAAAAAAAATTTTAAGAGGAAATGGTTACGTTTTGCAACAGACGAAGCATAATGTTAATAAACTGCATGATTATAATTATCCCAGAAATAGCATTTTCGGGTTAAGAGTAAATTGGGATCGCAAATTTTATTTTCTATTTAAATCAAATTGCGGTTTAGAATGCATTTTTTAATCTTTCAGTTTTCAGATACTGTGAAATACCACCTAGTTCGGTTTACTTTACTGCACATTTTCTGTTAGCAAAACATTTATTTTACAATTTTACCTTGCATTTATTGCAAATTTTAGCCTTGACCGCATATTTTAAGCCTAATTAGGCCTCAACACATTTAATGTAAATGAAATTTTCCTCCTTCACAACATATGAGTTCTGACTGGTCCTTTTCTCCCTGTTATTTTGTTCCCCATTTCATGTTATTTTGAAGAAAAAAAATTATTTTTTTTTAACTTAAAAAAATTATATTTTTAGTAATAAAACAAGGCTATTAATTTACAATAGAAAATTTTGCATTTGATTTTGTTTTGTAGGCAGAGTGTAAAATATATGAATATTAAAAATCCCTTATAAAACTTTTTTCTAGCGTACTTATCTTTCCAATATTGTATCTCTGAGAATAGTTGTAGTTGTAAAACCAAAAATATCTTTCTGTAACGCCCAAACTGAGATCTTTTAATCCCATTTACTCATGACTGTGTATATTGCAAGGCATGGGAGAAAATACCATTGATCACAATTACCCCATTTTATGGGGTAATTGGTATCAAAGAGGCATTTTTTGAAAAAGACACTTGTATCAGGTAACATCGTACATTAAAAATAACTCTTTACACATTTCAAGAGACAACTACCTACTGAGTAAAATTATACATAACAGTAGTATGTAGTCCACCACTTCATTCTATGGCAATTGTCAAAAAGTGATACTAATTACCCCCCAACTCCACTAACAAAGACACCACTTTAAGGCTGAGTTGGTCGTTCCTTCAGTTCCAACTTGTCCAAACTTAATTTTATTTATACTCGTATATTCTTAAATAAAACAAATCAAAAATTTCACATGTTAACTTGTCCCACCTAGGAAGTTGTAACAAGATAGATCTCTGATAAGATTAACTCGCACATCGCCCTTTAAAAAACTGATATTCAAAATAATTTATAAGGCGATGTAAATATTTATAAAACACAGGCCACTATATCATTTCTTTTCAAAAATGATAAAAATTATTCTACGAAAATTAATTCAATACTTATCAATTCACAGCATCATTAAAAGAACATTTTTATCCTGCTAAACTTTACATGTTTTTCATGATTATTTTAACTTTAAATTTAGTACTACACTTCTTAATAAAAGTAGTTTATCTGAAATTGGGTTTCAGTTCTTTTACAATGGTAAGGATTACATCATTTCACTCATCACTAGTAAATAGATTTTCTTACAGGCTAAGGGATTTTTAGGAAGTCCTTTAAAAACTGTGCAGTTATGAATCTAAAAATTGCTCTTACGAATCTAAAAAGCATCCTTTCCACACCAACCACATCCTGTCCTGATTTAAACCTGAGGGGAACTCTGCTGTAATAAACTGCCCTCTGTTGTATATAATTCTTAACTGTATAGAAAAATTCACAAAAATGCAATGTAGCAATAATATTGAAGTCGCGTTATAAATATTCAGTCGCGTAAATCTTGTCATAACAATTTTCAACTGTACTTTGAATATTGCTGGCTGTTAAGATTTCTGAAAATCCCCCACTCTTGAAAATTTAAACATGAGCAGTGGTTCCCAACATTTTTAGACCACACATCACTTAAGCATTTCTAAAATCCAGATGCTTCATCTTCCACTGTATCTTGCAATTCCTATTGTTTGAAAAGTGAATCCATATTCACATGAGGGAAGAATAAAAAAGGCAGTAAAATAAATCCCCATTCAATAAATACTAGTCGAAAAAGTTTTATGCCAAAAAAAAAAAAAAGTTACATAAAAAAGGCATTTAAGCATCACAAAATTTTTGCCTTTTATCTACCCTATATATATAAAATCCTAATGAAACGAATATATGAAACGGCTGAAATGTATCGATTCTTTGAATCGACTGATTAAACAACTGATTTTGTTTCACGGCGATTTCTCCTAAAATATGAAATACTTTGAGATGAAATTAACACCAAAAATCCGTGCTGATCCACAGATCTCAAAACTGGTATTAGAATTTTAAAATTCGAATTAGTTTTTGAAATATTAATTTTTTTCTAATTTTAAATACTTTTTTAATGATGGCAACTCAAATTTTAATCATAACAGAATTTTTTTTTCATAATTCAGAAAAGGTTACTATTTTAAATTAATTTGGCGACCAGTTTGGCCTCCTTTAAATCTATGCTAAGAACAACGCTTTTTTTGTATTTCGTTAACATTTTATTAAATACAAAACTTTCATTTAAAAATGAAACATTTAAATTGATGGATTTTACTTCTTTTTTTAAAAGAAAACAAAACGAAAAGAAAAATATTAGGCACAGATGTCATATACACACCGGGTTTCCTAATTGGCGCACAAATGGCATTATTTTGATAGACATGGTAGCCCGGCTATTGTTGTTTATTTACTTTTATTTCTTTTTTAAATTTATATAAATTATTTTGTTCTATAGTTATTAATTATTTTTTTGCTATTTCCTTTTGAAAATAATAGAAAATAATTAAAAAATACGGTACAATGTAGTAGTTATTCCGTCAACCAACTTCGCAAATTATATAAATCGCCAAATTGTACAGATTGACAAAATTTTTATTTTAAATAATGAAAGAACAAATAAATTAGTATAACATTAATAAATATAAAAATAAAACGTCGAAATAAAAATCACTTGATGACGTAAACATGTGTAACTTTCTAAAATTCAAGTGAATGTGACATTTACGATCAAGCATTATTGGCATTTAATCTTATAGTTTGCGATAGATTTTTTGTTAACTAAGTAGTACCAAAAATACATATGTAACTGGAATTCAAAAACGAGGTTTTCGCAAAATTTTCGTTAAAAAAAAAAAAAAAAAATTCATGCCAAACATGCGGTGCGACATGTGACGAAATATTAAATTATGTAACAAACCATGACATTTAATTTCAACTTCAAATCAATGTTTTAATTTACCACTCGAACAATAAAAAAATGCTAACTGGCAAGTTGAAAAAAAGATATTGGTGAGATTTGCACCCGGCTTTTTTTTCTTTCGGCACAGATGTCATATTGGCGTGATTTTTTTCTGACGCCAATGTCATGTACGCAACGGGTACTTAACTGGCGCCAAAGTATCATTATTTTGCTTGATATGGTAAGCCGGATGTTGTTGTTTATGCTGTTGATGCGTTCCCCAAATTGGCGTTGGAAAAAAATCGCGTATATGACATTTGTTCCAAACCTTCATATGAAAGGCGAAGGGATCAGATCGTATTTGTTTATGGCATTTGATGACTTCAACTATTATAATATAGATGAAATGATGGGGATAGAATAATATTTGGCGACTTATCACCTGTGCCTGGATAACATTAAAGTATCAAAATGGCACCTAGAGCATAGGCGTAACCAGCCGTTTGAACGGGGGGCTGCCCAGACTTTTTAACCTGAATATGTTGGATACAAACAATATCTTATGTAGTAAAACCTGCTAAAACGGAATCCCATCAAATCGGTCGAATTTCCGTTTTAGACAGGTTTTCCTCTTAGAATTCATAATTGTGTGGTATTTCTTTTAAAAAGGGCTCAAACGCGATTTTTGTTTGCATGAGGAGGTGTGAGAAGGGGTTCAAAACCTCAAAACTAAATCTAATGGTAAAAAAAAAAAAGATAATGTAAATCTCCTTGCAGCAGTGAAATAAGGCAGTGACTTAGTGTGGGCACAAGTGTAAAACCTTTTGGCACCCTAACTTCTTATAAACATTAAAAAAGGCCTTTAATCATGCTGGAAACTTCTATAGGCACAGGGGCATTGCCTGAGACCTAACATTATCTATATCAAACTCTTGTAGATGAAATTTTGCCGGATGATAAATCTCAGATAATACATGCTGTACACCAGTACATACCCACGAAAGTTTTTCAGAATGTGACTCCATGACTTCTTAGGGATCACCGGGGGGGGGGGGGGGGGGGGCAAGAAATTTTGGTGGAAAGTGCATATAAATAATTATTATAATAGTATAAATAATTACAATATTCATTAATAATTCATGTTTTTACCTCAGAATGTGTCCAACGTATTAGGTAAAGCAGGTCATGCTAATACAGTAGACGCTCTATTTTACGAATTTGAGTGGACTCATATAATGTGTTCGTAAAATCGAAAGTTCGTAAATGTGAATAACGTTAGTTCAATGGGATGGTGGTCGGGACCAGTACATCAGTTCGTAAAAACAAAGAATTCTTAAATAAGAGATTCGCAAAATCGAGCGTCTACTGTATACACTAAATTTTGTTAAGGTGATAAAAATTATATTATCATGATGCTACTGTAATAATAAAGATAGGTACTTGTCTGTCTCTGGGTGGGTGGGTGTACGCGCGTGCGCTAAACTCTGAAAAAATAATGCAGTCCTCACAGCCGCAAGATTTGACAGAAAGTACCTGTTTGCCTGAAGCATTGCATATCGAAGACAATTTCTGGAATTTTTCAATCAACTTTTAATGCGATTTTTTTTAAATTAGTAAAAAAGAATCCGATTTATATATTTTATCCAGTAAACTTTGTCTTCTTTTCAATAAAGTTTTTTCGAGATTCTTACAGCGATTTTTCATCTTGTAACAATTTTTTAATGTTATTTTTAGAGGGGTTTTTTTTCCCGTTCCTTACAGGAATCCGGTTTAAATATTTTACCAAATTAGTTAATTTCGTTCCTGCTGTTTTTTAATCTTTTCCGAATTTTTAATGGGACTTTTAGCGGGTTTTTTGCACTTTGAGGCGATTTTTTGACTTCTTTTGAAGGAAGAATGTCAAATCAGTTCTTATAAGAAAGCAGAAAATTTAATTTGGGTCGAAATAATAAAAAAAGCGCGATAATTCAGGGTTTGTTTATTTCGAGACGGAAGTATGGTCATAGCTTGGTCGGAAGTACGTTGCCGAAGGCTGTCCCCCCTCCCCTTCAAAAAAAAAACCAAACAACCCTAGATTTCTATAATTCTATGTTCGTTTTTAAAAAAAGCAACCAGCGAAACTCCACTAGTAATGGAGTTTTCTTTGAGGGGCAGGGTTTGAAATAACGAGCGGGATCGCGCGATTTGTGCACAGAAAAGGAAATTCCCGCATAATAAAAATACTGTGCAGTATTTCCACCCTAAAAATTCTTTCACAGATCTGTGATTCTTCAGTGGGTATTTTACATTTTTTTCATCAAGTCCACGATTTTTATTTCTTTTGTGGAACTTCTGAAAATCAATTCGTGACTCGGTCCCGGAAAAATTTGAGAATTTCTTCAAACGATTGTGAAAAATATCGTAAATTTCGATAAAAGAGTGTAGAAAGAAATCGAAAATTTCGTCAAAGATTGCGCAAAAAATCACGAATTTCGGTAAATGTTTGACGAGAAAATGTTGCAAATTTTGTCAAAAAGTCGCGGAAAAGAGTAGAGGATTTTGATAATTGGTACGGAAAGATATCGAGAATCTTACCGATCGGTCGCGCAAAACTATCGCGAATTTCGACAAATGACCCTTGTAAAAAAATCAGTTTCGTGATTAGGTCGCAAAAAAAAAAAAAAAAAAAAAAAAAAATCGTCAAAGGATCCCGGTGAAAACAAGAATTTCTTCAAAGCATCGCAGAAAGAAAATGCGAATTTCGTCAAAAGATCGTGTAAAGAAAACACGAATTTTGTCACCGGTTAGTGGTCAAAAGTGCAGATTTCGACAAAAAATCGCATAGAAAGACGTGAATTTCGTCAAATGATTTTGGGGGGAAATTGTAAATATCATGAAATGATCGCAGAATAAAATCGCGATTTCGTCAAAATTTACTGCACTGGGCTAAAAGATTGAAACCGGGTCCTTTTCGTAGTTTCAAAAGAACTCCGCAAAACGAGAAGAAACTCCAAAAACCGCATAAAAATTTTCAGAGGAATAAAATTACTATATTGACTTGAAAGACTGCAACCATATTCCTTTTACGAATGTCAAAGTATGGTCGCGAAACACGAAATTCAACAAATCAACCCAGATTAATTTTAATTTTCTGCACTATTATTTCTCATTTTCAAAGGAGGCAGGGTCTGTGCACCCCCACCTTCCCCTGGATAATCGTATTTTGCAATTACTGTTTCACATCTGCATTCCCTTTCAATTTTTTTTTTTTTTTTTTTTGCTTCTTTCTAGACTTTAGACTGCGAAATCAAAGAGACGAATAATTTCTGTTTCTATCCTCGTCAAGAACTTGCGTTAATTTCTCATGAAATTGCAGAAACATGCAATAGAAAGAACGATGTTAAAAAAAATTTCTCACAAAAAAAAAAAAAAAAAAAAAAAAAGACGTCAAACTGGGATTATAAAACTTCCTTTTTGACTTACTGTGACTAATACAGATTCTTGTAAATATTCTAGTTTTAAAAAAGATAAAGAACATAGAGTAGAGCGCCGATTATCCGAACAAGTCGGGACCGACCCTAGTTCAGATAAATGGACAGACAATTTAAGGGATGTTCCTGACTATACTAAAACCGTCACACTTAATACAGGCTTCGGACTGCCAGCACCAGTCACCAGTTAGTGCTGGCGTGTTTATTTATTTATTTATTTTTTTTGTCTTTTTAATTTTGTTTACTTTTTTATCATTTAAAATTTTCTTTTTCTTTTTTTATCATCTTGTGAACTCCAGAGATTATAATTAGAGATATAGAGATTAAGCAAAAAAGCTTTCGATTGTTGCTTTCTTCATAGGAGACTGTCTTTTCAATGCTGCCATATGTCGAATTATTCTTAAATACGTTAGTTGAATAAGATCAGCATTCTTCTACCGTTCAAGCCATTTCATATCTGTTTCCACACATTCAAAGGTTTCGTTATATGATGGACCTGGGTGATTTTCAGAGCATTCTTTTTCATTTTCTTCACTTTCTTTTTTGTTGTTACTGCTCCCAACGATACAATAAACTGGGATTCGATTTCGCATGCTAAATCTGAAGGGGAAAAATGAGAGAAACGGGGTGTTCTGAAGTTCAGTTATTATTATTATTATTATTATTATTGAGAGAAATAGGTTGTCCGGATGATTGGAATTTCGGTTAAAAAAATTTTTTTTGAGAGAAATAGGCTGTTCGGATAATTAGAAGTTCGGTTAATTGGAGTTTCGATAATCGGCACTGTACTGTAATTTGAAAAAAGAACGTGGAATTCTTTTTTTTTTTTTATCACAGATCAAAACTTAGGCTGTTAGTTTTCTGAATTAAACTAACTTGCTAAACTAATTGAACTCTGCTTTCACTTATTTTTTTCTTTTGTAGATTTCGATTTTTTTTATATAACTGTGCTCAAGTCTGCACGAGCGGGGGGGTGCCCGGGCACCCAGGGCACCCCCCCTGGTTACGCCTATGTAGAGTATAAAAAGCAAAGTGTTCCGCCCGGAACTGCTGATGATAGTCACATGATTTAGGCTATTGTTATAGAGATTGTTTTAAAATATCGGTTGACAAAGACTGAATACTTAATTCATTTTATTTTAGCTTCTTTTCAAATGTTTAAAGATCCTCTTTAATCAAAAACGAAAACAACCATTGGATGTCTTAACAGCAACTGATTCTCCGTTAAATTTTTGCAATCAAAGGGAATTGAATGGAAACCCGTTTACAGGGAGATCTGCACAGCTTTTTCAGTATAATTTAATCTTCTCTAATATTTTTAAAACCCATTAGATTAGCATGTTTTTAGATTCTGTGGTGTCTGAACGGGGATTGGCGAGCGTAGCTTGCAGGGGGCGGAGCCCCCTAGTATACATATATATTTCAGTTATTGCTGTATTTTGAAATTTTGTGAGAGAGCTTTTTGAAAAAGATAACTTACTTTATGTTTAAACTGCACCACATTACAAAAAAAAAAAAAAAAAAAAAGAATAAAAGAGCTGATAGGGAATCAGTTTAATAACAAATATCAAGCCCCCCCCCCTCCCCCTGCCATGTGGGATGTATGCATACCATTTGGAACCACTGTTTTAGAGAATGGCTGTAGATTAATACAGATTGTTTTGAATTCATTCAATATTCTGAATTTCAGAATGTTTAACATCCCACAGAATGACACGACGCAGTGATCTGAAATGCATTCTTGCAGAAGAAAAGCTTGCATTAAATCTACAGTTTATTTTTTAACAAAACCAACTTATTGGTAAATAAATGATATGAGTAGTAATTTATTTTTCCAACTGAGTGAAAATGTGTCTAGGCCAGGACTTGAGCTCAGAATCTTGGACTTTAACTGTGAATGCTCTTCGAATTGAGCTATTTGGATGACATCCCAGACAACAAAAAAATTACTACTTGCATCACTTATTTACAAAAAAAATAATTGTTAAAAACTAAAGTGTGATACGCATTCGAATAGTTTATTCGAGTTTCATTTTCTTGTGATTTATTCTGTTGAGCTTTTTCAAATAACATATCAGATGTTGAAAATGCTTGTTTTGAGTAATATTGTGTAGGTTTGGATGTTGTCCAGGTAGCTCAGTTGGAAGAGCATTTACAATTAAAGCCAAAGGTTCTGGGTCGAGCCTTAGGCTGGACACATTTTCACTCAGTTAGAAAAATTGCTACTTGTAAACTACAGTTTCTTGCAACATATATTTATATGCATATACACACAGATTAAATGTCAAATTTATCTAAAATTTTCTTTTGTTTATAATAATCAAAAGGAAACAAAAAAAAAATCTTTTAAACTTGACAGTTTATTTCAAATGCCTTTCTCTTTATGTTAAAGTTATGTAGATTAAAATAATAACCAGCCTAAATAATAATAAACTCAATTTATCTGATTTATCCTTGTAGCTAAATTACTCACGATAAGATGGTTATATTCAAAGAAAGAAAATTATGCCCTTTTTCAACAACATTTTTTGGCCATCTATTTTATTTTTACATAGACAGTTGACGATAATGTAGTATTCAAACATTTTGCACATTCTTGTGCTAAAAGTTCTACATGACACGGTAGCTACCTGCAAAAGGAGAAAATGCTTTAGTAGGAGATTCTATTTCTTTATCTTAAAATTCACATTATTGTTATGATTTTTCTTTTTTGCAATTACAAAGAAATGAGACGCCTTCGGACTTTTTGCATCACATTTATATATTTAGATTTTTTTTTGTGTCAAGACAAAAACAATATCCGTTGTGCACCAGAAAGTACTTGCAGGTGTTGGCAGATGTTTCATGAACTCCCAATTGGATATGAAGGATGTAAAAAATAAACAGTCGAAGATTTTGTCCCAAATCAATACAACCTTATCTTAAATGAAATTTATTAATGATTGGCCTAGTTTGATGAGAGCTACAGACTGGAAAGACGATAAAGTAAAAAACACAATAAATATTTCATAATAAAACGTACAATAAGGTCCAACCGCAAATGAGCAATACATTTCTTTAAAGGGAAAAAAAGTGGGAATGTTAAAAGTTGTTTGTAAATTTTATGTATAAGCAGTGGTGGAAAATTGGCGCAGGGGAGGAGCCTATTGACACCACTAAATATTAGTAGTATTTTAAGGCTTATCTAATGGCAGAATTTCTGAGTTTTTATTAAAGTGACGAATACTATAAAATATTAGTGGTGTCAATAGGCTCCTCCTCTGCGCCAATTTTCCACCACTGAATAAGTAATTCAGAATCAAAATGGATCAGGTTCATAAAACATTATACAGAGATATTTGTAGATAAAATTTATTTGCTCATTGCAATTTTAATTCAAATTTGTAGGAATTTAGCACCATTTACAGCTTCCATTTTCAACTTACTACTTACTTATTTTGTATTAAATTGATGAAATTACTGGATATAGAACAAGAATCCAGATTTAATGAGAAAATGGACTTTATATTCTTTGGTTCTGAATGACTTATATTCAACAAAGTGTGTTTAATTTTATGTCTGTTAAAAATTGTGCATCTATTATAGCCCTCCCTTTCCCATCTAACTTTCTGATTTTTTATTTATTTTTTTTTCCTTTTCATGAATGATATAAAAATGAAACAAGAGTTTACAATAAAATTCATTTCTTGCACATTAAATAATACTGATCATTGTAATAATACAAGAGAAATTTATTAAAACAAGATATGGCATTCCCAACAATTTTAATAAATATTGGTTAAAATGAATTTTAATATGATTTACAGAGAGTAATATCAATTTCTCTTATAAAAAATATAATTTTTTGCATTTTTCTTATATTTATATACTCTTACAAAATATTTATTAAAATATTTAAAAATAATTATTTCACTTTTACATGAAAATGAAAGTTTTCAATTCCAATTCAGAGTTGTGCAAAAAAATATCTCTGTAATTGTCTCTGTGTACAGAGCTCTTTTGCTGAGAACTAGATGCATGTACTTCTTCAGAGACAAAGCAGAAAACTAAATTTTTAATTTTTCACTGAGCATTTGAGCTCTGGAGAGAAAATATGTCACAGATTATATCACCACCAGTATGATCAAGATCACATTCTTAAATTTCAAAGGCACATTCAGTATAACTTTAGTTGCTCTTGTAAATGGTCAATTTAAATTTTATACATGAAGATGTATAGACCAATGTAAACGTTTAGTGACAGTGGTGTGTCGGAAAAGAGTTACCTTAAAAATACTTAGATTAAAATATTTCAAATATATCTCAGGCCAATTAATTGTCAAGAACCAATATAAACGTTCCTTACATAATTGTAGTCGATGATGCATTCTCATTAACACTAAAAATCATGAAGTCTTTCTCTGGAAAAATAACAAATCTTTTTTATTAGCATTTCCTTTTGAGACAAAGACGAATGTAGCTAAAAATGCCTGACATTTTCAATAATCGTTTCAGAATATATATAAATTTAGAATGTTAGCTGCTCCAATAACAGCCTGGACACATTCTAGCAACATGCATTCTATATAATTATGAGATCCTAAAGCTTGGCTACAAAGCCATTTGAAAGATTATTCAGATTTGACAATCAATAGTCATGGAGCAAGGTATTCACATCCTCAAAAATGCACACCAGGAATGCAAGTAATATAAGTAGGACTTGTTCTTAATTCTTTCATTATTGGGCTCTGTTGATTGGTCAAAGTCATGCACACAGGACTGCAAAATTAAAGATTTATTACCCCGCCCATTTGTTCCTTGCAGAAGAAGCTAAAAAAAAATTGGCTTTTCCCTAATTAACATATGCAAGATACAGCAGCCGAATTTTTTCAGTTCGTTGTCTTCTCTGCACTGTGACTTAGCTTGTTTGGGCATAATTAGAATACAAGTCATTTCTTCTAATTGACCGACTCCCAGGATTATTATCTGCTACTGAGTTTTCTTGGGTCTAAAATGAAAAGGAATTATGAGTAATTAGATTGAAATATCAGTATTAAATAAAGTAAATGTTATCACCATTGTTTATAATAAATAAAAGTTACATTATAAATATAGAATAATGTGATTTGAGTATGAAGTTTAAATGATAAGTTTTATCAAGCTTGACACTAGACATGCTAAGGGGCTGTACTTATACAGTAGCCTTCCTCTTAACCTGAACTACGCTTTAATCAGCCGACTTTTTTTCCCAACATCAGGCAAAATTCAGAAAGGAAAATTTCAGCTCTCATTTCCTTATGGTTAATTAACACAAATTTACGTAATGTAGAATAATTTCAACTTCTTATAAAGGTATGTGACGAGATTTTCAACTATTTAATTTGTATTTAAAACTTTTCATTGTTTGTTATTAGTGATAATTTTTATTTCAATTCAGTTAATAACAACTAGTATTCATTTCACAAAATATAGAAAATATGTACATTTTTAAAACTACACAAATTAAAAAACTAAATGCATCCTATGCATTTAATTAATTAAAAATGCAGTTACTTATTTAACTTTTATTTTTTGCTTAACTGGCTAACCCCCGTCCCATTTAGGCCGGTTAAGAGGGAAGCTATTGTATAACTTTTATCAGTCTTTTTGGTAATTTTGGATCCCCCCCCTTACGATATCATACGTTTTCATCTCCCCCCCCTTACGATATCATACGTTTTCATCTCCCCCCCTTACGATATCATACGTTTTCATCCCCCCCCCCCCCCCCCCATATTTTGTTAGCCAGAAGACCACCAAATATTTCTCCAATCCCCATTAATGACATTGTTATTGACTAACTTAATTCGTAATTTGCTCTGATTATGGATGATCAATGTTATTTCTACTGATATACTCTTATTCCCATATTTAATCATGATTTTTGTATAAATTTAACAGAGTTTTGCCTTTAAATTTTGGGTTTAAAAAAGCACATTACGTGTTCATAGAATAATTGGTATATTTTTAGGGACAACTACTGAAGTTTCTATAGTGAGCATTTAAAAATATACATAACTAATCTATATAATAACGACATTGTTAAGGGTAACTTTTTTTTAATGACATAATGGATATTTTTGATCATATGACCACAAATCTCAATTTCTGTCAAAGGCTCTTTAATTTATCCATTTTATAAATATTTAGAGCAGGGCCGAAACTAAGATGGGGCAGAGGGGGCATGTGTCCCGGGCGCTAAAACGAAGGATTATACCTTTGGAATGGATCTTTTTCTGCTGATGGACTGGTGGCTTCCATTATTATGAAACAGCCATTATAAATGAAGTGTTAGGTGAAGATGAAAGAGCAGCCGTAAAAAGTTATAATTCTGATTTTCTGGTCAGAATGAAGTAAAAAAAATGGCCATAATTTTTTTCCCATTCTGACCGGAAAAAAAGAGTTCTAACTTTTTACGACGCTCTTTCATCTTTACCTAACACTTCATTTATAATGGCTGTTTCATAATAATGGAAGCTATCAGTCCATCATAAGAAAATAACTCGGTTAAAGCAGAAACTCACAGTCGGTTAAGCGGGACTCTACTGTATATTTCATTTTATAAATGATCTTTAGAATATTTTTGTTGGTGTTCAGAGGGGGGTCATGACCCCCGTGACCACCCCCTTGGATCCGCCATTGTAGATAACGTAGTTTAGTATTACATATTTGATGATTACATATATTAAATTTTAAAATAAGTCGACTATTAGAAAATTAGTAAAATTCTCTCTGTAAATATACTTTACGGAAGAGGAAGGGGGGGGGCAAAATCCATGTTTGCACCGGGTGCAAAAAAGGATAGTTTCGGTTTCGGCCTTAATTTAGAAATCTTACCATTAAATATTTTTGACTGTAAAAGAAGACAAAAGTGAGTAACTGAAAAAAAAAAAAAAAAAACAGTAGTTTTAGTCTCTGCGTTTGAATATTATAAACAATGTAGATGTTGAAATAAAATATTTGTGATTTAAAGTATATTTCCTATCAAAACATTGTTTCACATTTTGAGTTAAGGATTAAAACCCATTTGGTTTATTTTTTTGATTGTGCAGGGATTTTTCCTTCCAACGTAGGAGTTTACATTCTTTTAAGCAAGAATGAAATTGTGTGTCACCCCCACTCAAAAAAAGAAAATAAATAAATAAATTATACAAAATAAAATAAATTGCAGTTGGCGAAATTTGGACCTAGCTAACGGAGAATCACCTGATATTGTGAGTTGTGACGTAGCTTAATAATTTTCTACTGCTGAATGGATCAAACTTTTTTATTTGTTTGTTTTATTCTTTTTAACTGTGCATAGTTAATACTATATATTAGTTTCATGGTAAAGGCAGCCAGAGCTGTTCGTTGCGAAAGCGGGGCCGAAAGCAAAAAATTTGCAAGCCCCTCCCTTTTCAAACTACCTAATCTCACAGTCTCGTCAATGTTGTCAATTTAGCTGACAATTTTTATTCGTCTACCAGAAATTTCAATTAGTAATGTTTGCTTTATTGAAAGGCAAACACTCTGTGATTAAATAAAGTGAAGGTAACTATTTTGAAATTTTGGTAGGTATTTTTCAATTTAAAAAATCTGCTAAATTGAGAACCCTAGATACCTCCTACAACATAATCTATAGCCCGCATGATATACACAGGGCGCAACCAAGATTGCGCTTTCTGCAGGGTTGGCAAGTTTCTGCTGAGGTGGTTAAAATCGGCATAGCAGAAACTAGTTTCTGCCAGTAAGTGGCAAAAACTGGCAGAAACTAAGAAATAATACGAATAAGAACTTTAATCTGCAATGATTCATAATTCACACATGTATTTGATATGTAAACAATTAAGTTAAAAATTAAAACTAAAGATTATGAATGTTATTCAAAGTAGCAAAAAGTTTCAAAATGATCATATCAATGTACTTTGTTCATATAAAGTTAATTTTCTTTCACTTGAAAAACAGAAATTTTCATGATGGTAATCTCATGCTGCACAAGTTTAACTATTATTATTATTTACAGTTGAATTTCTATTTAAAAGTTAAAAAAAAAAAAAATTCTATGATATTTTAACAAAACACTTTTCAGAGTGTATTTGATACTACTTTATTATCTTATCGAGCACAAAACTATCGCCAAACTATAAGATTAAATTCCAATAATGGATGATCGTAAATGTCACACATTCACTTGACATTAAAAAATATTACAAGTGTTTGTTACGTCATCAATTGATTTTTAATTCAACTTATTTGTATTTTTATTAATGTTTTACTAATTTATTTGTTCTTTCGTTATTTAAAATAAGAATTATGTCAATATGTATAATTTGTCGATTAGTTTGGCAATTTGTATAATTTTTCGAAATTGGTCGACGGGATAATCAAGTACCTAGTACTGTATTTTTAAATAAATAACACAATGCCATAACTTAAAGATTATCTGCTATATACAAATATAAATGGTTCTTGTGAAAATATATAAGTAAATCATTGAAGCACAAAAAATGACTTCAGAGAGAAAACAATTTTAATGAAATATAACTTGTACAATTGTTTTACAACATTCAAAGAAAATTACCCAGCGTTTGAAATTCTTGGTGGTCTGCTGGCCCGAGACCATCGAAAATACAATTGGACCATTAATTTCAAAAATTAAGTGGTCTGCAGGACCAGTAATTCTTTTCGACCTTTCTGAAAGGCAAATATAAATTATCTCGGTTTTGAGAAAACTGCAACCGATCACATTTTATTTTATTTTTAACAAATTATAATTTTACATTTTATTGAAAATTTTGGATAAATGCAAAGTAAGTTTGGTTTATATTCTAGGATGGAAAGGGGGGGGGGGGGGGGGGGCTCTGTCTCTCAAAGGATTAAAGGGACTTTAACAGAATTTTATGTAGCGGACCAGTGATGATACCTGCAGACAAGTGAATTCTCATGCTTACTGGTCCCTGAAACCAGTGGCTTTTTTTTTTTTTTTTTTTTTTTTAATCAGTTCTGACGCCGCACTCAAACAATTATTTTTTTAAATGTTCATCAGTTCTGACGCCGCACTCAAACAATTATTTTTTTTAATGTGGTTGGAACATTTTCAACAGTCTTAAAAAAAAAAAAAAAAGAAGTCAGATTTGCTCCTTTGAATACTTAATTTAAATGAAATGTTTTTAAAATCCATGGAATTAAAAGATCACATACAACTATAACATTTCTATGAGAGAGACTTTTTACAGTTATTAAATTATGTTAAATTGCAGAAAAGTATTTATTATTTTTCTTTTCTTTTCAGTGTTTAAATTAAAATAAGTATTGTATATAGTTTTCTATTTTTATTTTTAAACTGGGATTTTAAAATACTCTAATAATTAATTGTTTACATATAAAATTACACAACCATGTTACAACAAAAATTTTATCTGTTACATTATTCATTTTTTCTAATACAAATTTATTTTTTTATTTTTTAATTAAAACTAGCCACAATATTTTATTTGCTATTTATCCTGAATAAAATGTACTTAAGGAATTTAATGCTACTAAAAAAGTATCACATTATGTCACGAAATATGTTTATGCCAGTTTCTGCCAGTTAAAACCACTTTCTGCCGGCAAAAAACCAGCCCTGGCTTTCTGGGGATCGGGGGGGCAAGGAGAGGGAGTAGTATGTTTTAGTAGAGGTTTTACAGACTCTGGCCAAATTTCCTTTCATAATATTCGAACTAGAGGCCTGCACGGACCGGAATTTCCAGGCCCGGGCACAGCCCGAAGGAAAGCTATTTTGGCCCGGCCCGTTTACATTTTTACCGTTCTCGGCCCGGCCCGACTCAATTTCTACAAAAAATTCCGTTCTCTCTCGACATACAATTAATATTCTTTTAATGAATATTACATGCATATTTATGGGAACATTTTACAGTATATTTTAAATTACTATGCGTTCGCAAAATAGAAAACACACAATAGTAAACATTAACGATTACTTACAGTGTTTTAGTCAACGTTTCTACAGACGCTTCAAAATTTAAATAAGGGTTCATTAAAAGATTAATGTAGTTTAGAATAAAGGGTTAAAAAACATGATAACTTTTGAAGCTTATAATAAAAAGTAGATTTGTGAAAATATTTCTGTCATTTTTAAGGCTTTTCTCAAATCCAAAGGAGCAACATTTTGACACATTTATGAATTCATTTCTTTTCGGAAATGCATGAGATTGGCAGGTATTATTATTCAGAAACCATGTAAATGCCGTTTTTTTCTTAGATAAAAGTAATATATCTTTCAGAAAATACTGCCAAAGTTAGCGTTTCGAATCGAATTTCTGGAAGCGATAGCACAAGAAAGGAGAAAAACACACAGTCACGTGACAAGAGTCTGTTATCTCTGTACGTAATTTATCAAAAATGGAAACACTATTCGATTCCAAATGCCTTCAATACTCAGGCCTGTCAATTTTATGCCTTTATAGTTAAAAATGAGTCAGAAAATGTGTCTGAAAGTTTCGCATTGTTGAGCAGTAAATATGAGAACCACCTTAAGGTGCATTTCCAAAGATACCGTTAACAGAAGTTCATTACCGCTATTAATATTTTTACAAAACATAATGCCTGAGAACACACATCCTGAAAACTATTAAGACCAGTTCCGTCCCGGCACAAGTCTGCCGAAAAAAATTAAACTCGGGATCAGGCATCATATAACTGTACGATGCCGATCTCTACGATGGACATGTTACATTTCTGCATTGATGTTGTTAAACTCGCATAGGTTCGTAACGCACATTAATACTTCTCGAAAAAGTCATATTCATTGAAAATGGCCTCGTATTTTATCTGCTTCTATGAAATTCTTATATCGGGCCGATAGGCCCGATTAATTTTTTTTATTGGCCCGGCCCTGCAGGCCCGTTCAATTTTTTTGCCGGCCCGGCCCGTTGAAAAAATTGTCCTAATTCTGCCAGCCCGTCCCGACCCGCTTGAAAATTCTCCTCCATTCCGCCGGGCCTGGTACGGGCCAAACCCGGGCCCGTGCAGACCTCTAATTCGAACTGGTGTTGAATAATTCGTCCTGTTTTTGCGAATTTGGGATAGGCCCGAATCATTCTTGCCGTGCAAATGTCGTAGCAGCATTTCTTTCTTTCTCTCTCTCTCTCTCTTTTTTTTTTTTTTTATTAATGATATTGTACAGTTATTGAAAATAAGCGAGAGCATCTCCATATATTTTAATCTCTAAATTGGCATAGAGAGGTGTGAAAGGTACTGTTCGACTGGGAATTGTGTCTACTTTTCAAATTTGAATACAAATTTTGAAATAGAAGTAATCTACATAAGAAAAAATGTATATTGACTTTCAATTTTTTTAATGGTAACACCCACTTTTGAAACATTTTATTTCTTTCAACAAGGTAGCCCGAAAAAAAAGCACAGACCTATTGCATATTTTTTCCTAAATCTGCACAGAGTTAGATAAAGTTTGATGATGGTAATGTTAATTCAATGAAAAATTTTATTTATTATCTTCCCAAAAAAATCATTCAAATCATTTTTTAATACGATACAATACATAGACTCAAAGATATTTTAGGCATTTTTTTTCCAATTGAAAAACAAATTTTTGATTATGAAAATTGTTAATAAATTCATGTTAAAAAAATTCTGAAATAAGATCGACATTGATTTTCACAGAAAATGAACTATAATTGTCAAAAAAAAAAAAAAAAAAAAAAAAATTAAATTAAAAAAAAAAAAAAGGTATGTTTTATAACCTAGAAAGTTATAGAAAAACAACTTTAAATAAAGCTGTAAATAAAGCAATTCCAAATAATAATAAACCCAGCATTAAAATATAAAAAATTAACGAGTAAAAATGTGTTGGCAGAAAAAAATTATTTTGATGATTTAGTACTACTTGATTTTAGCAGGAAGTGTCAAAGGGGAAAAAATTACTTCAATCAATGTGTTGCTATACACTGAAGTTGAGATTTACTGCTGGCAGATGATATTAGCAAATTGTTGAACAGAACAAATTTTGCACAAGCAGCAAGTTACAGCCAAATAATTTGGAATGGCACACATTTTCTTCCTTAAGTAGCATTAAAAGTAACATAGTTTCATGCTACAAGTTATTATTTTTAATCATCACACTATCTGCTACACTACATTGTTCAAAACAGAGCAGAAATTAGGGGGGGTGCAGAGGGGATATGTGCCCCAGGCGTCAGAACGAAAGGCATGCAAAATTAAGATTTTGTATGTCATTTCATACAAAAATGTATATATATGTGAAATACAAAGAAACTCACAAGCTAATGTTAAACCTATGGGAGCGTTCTTTTAAAATTTCTCGTTTGCATTTTAAAATGATTTTTCTTTTCTTAGGAACGTTTAGAATGATATTTAGCATTGCTCTACTTTTAGGTTTCAGAACCGGTACTGAAAGTGAAAGTAACTTTATAAAAAAAATCTCTGACATAAAATTGAAAAAGTAAACACTAACCCAATTAGAATTCAACCTCAGCTACCCAGTAGCAGAATTTTCGGTGTCCATCTGCAGCAAACCAAAATTTATCCGCGATCCATCAATGCTGAACCAAGCTACTATCATACATAAATATTTATAGTAACCCATAAAATAAGCAAAATTTGTAATTTACAAAGAATATGTAATAAAAAACACAATAACTCTTAAAACAAAGTAAACTTTTTAAGCCTAGTATTTATTTTTAAGCTGGTTGATTAATCTGCAAGGTCTAAAATAATCTGCAGTGCCGCTGCCGTGCTGCACTGTTTCTGCTATAGGGCTCAGCTATTTTAAGAAAGAAAAAAAATGCATTTAAAACTAAATATGCAAGCGGAAAATTTTAAAAAGAACGCATCCATAGGTTTAACATTGCGTTCCAGTTTCTTTGCGTGACTAGTGTAATCTCTTAATGCTCAAGCTAATGTTAATCCTATCGAAGCATTGTTTACATATTTCTTGCTCAAATTTTAATTATTATAAAATAATTTTTCTTTTATTTTTTTGCATAAGGGTATCTGAGGTTGATAACTTTTATTGTGCGTGAGGGGGGGGGGGGGGGGGTTGAAAATCCATGTTTTTCCCGGGTGCAAAAAAGGCCAGTTTCGGCCCTGGTACAAAATCTAGCATACTACAAACTACGATTAAAAGTAATGACTACTGTAGTTTCGTTACTTGTAGTGTGCTACTTCTGACCCCTGGGTACAATTGTATAACTACTCCTTCTGCCACACCATAAAATTTTAGTTGATTTCCGGTTACATTTTTACAGATTTTACTGTATTACCTACACTTTCTGGTTAAAAGCTCTGCGAAACACAGATAATTGACCTGGAAATTTTAAGCATCACCCCCCCCCCCCCCCAAGAAAAATATGTCATAGCAATGGCTCTGATTGTATGCTGCACGAGAGATTTTGAAATACATGAATATTTCTTAAAATGAAGAATAAAACATGAAATAAGCAAACCTAAGAATTTTTACTTATAACCCTCGATAAAAGACAATTTTTAAACATATAAATATAAAATACCAAAACAGAAGTGTAACAAATATGAAATTGTAAATATTTACAAGTTTAGATACTTTTTTTTTTTTTCTAAATAGATAATTGAAACAGTTTTTGCATCTGTTATGCGTTGTTAATTTTAGACAATTTTTAAACACATTAACATAAAAAAAACTAAAGTGTAGTATATTATACAACCGGTTAAGTGGGGTTTCATGAAAAATCCTTGCTTCTTTTCTGTTATGTTTAGAATAAATTATCCATTTTTTTTCTTTTATTAAAAACTCAGAGGGAAAAATAGAGAAAAACTTGAAGTTAATAATTAATGTTAAAGCACTCCTCATTTCCAAAATAAGAAAATTATACGTATTTAAATCACAATTTGCTATATAACTAATTTTAAATTTTTTTTTTACTATTCAATTCTAAATGACCACAAAGAAATTAAATAAGAGATTTACATTGTTAAGTAAGAATATAACAGACTTCATAAAATAAACAATAAATTGCTAGTGATGAGATGCATATGCAGATATAAGAAGAAACAGGATCCTTTAAAGGAACTTTCACAAAATATTTAATCTCAAACAGGATCCTTTAAAGGAACTTTCACAAAATATTTAATCTCAAACAGGATTTTCACAAACTTTTCAATTTTAAAACAGGACCCTTCACTATATTTTTTGACTTAAAAATAGACCTTTCATAAACCTTTTCCATCATCAAACTGAAACTTTTACAAATTTAATTATTTAAAAGTGGGATCTGTCCTGTCACTTTTACATATATGTAAAGTGAAAATATAGATGTTACATGCATATACTTTCTTAAAGATGTATAAACAAAAACCTGAATATAACGATCATTTCAAATTCACAAAATTATGATTTTAAAACTGACATTTGGATAACTCAGAAAATTTATTTGCAGAAATTGTTTTTATTTTACGTTTAAGATCAGAAAATACACCACATTTAAAAGTAATTTTAATACCGTGAAATAAAACTTTATAGATACAGAATATTTTATTTTTAATCTAGCAAGAAAACTGCAACATTCAATTTTTTGTATTACACTAACATACAGCGCTGAAAACGTAAACAGTTCGGCGAAAAAGTTTTGAAACAGCGCCAAAATAACATATGTGAAATATTATTAATAACAGCAAAGAAATACTTTCAATAAACGCAAAAATGAATTAAAGAAATTAACAGTCATTGAATTTAGTTTTGAATACAAGATAGTTCAGAATAAAAGATGGGAAAATATATAAAAACAAAACATTGCACTTACCAGCAGTAAAGGGGGAAGCAGATTTGTCTCTTTTAATTATAATTAGGCTGTTATATCAAGAGAATTTGTGATTTATCCATCCTCTTTAAAAAACTAGGCTGTCTTTGTTCTCCTAAAAAGTAATACTAATAGTAAAATAAATAAATTTATAATCATTCATGTTTCCGCAAGCGGCCATTTTGACAGAAATGTTGATCTTGAAATCACAGTCAAAAAGTGACGTCAACTTCCTTAAACATTTGATTGGCTGTTACTGGCGAGTCGCTTCTCTCTCAGGGGTCAAAAAGACGCCCCGAACAAGAGTATCGCTCGCGCTCCAAGCGACTCCCCTAGCTCCATAGCATTAACATGGAGACGCCTGGGATCCAAGCGACTTTGACTCCTCGTGTAATAACACCATTACACTGGTCAAAAAATATTTTTTCAGGCAATCTAGTTAATGTTTGTTTTTAAGAATGAAAATATTTATTTCCCGATACAATGACGTCCTTTTCGTCAGCGATAATTTTGCGATGCATAATTTTGACATTTACTATCAATTTGCTTTTCAAAAGTTTTTTTTTTTTTCTCATTGAAATTTTCGATTAAAAATTAAATATTTCTGTTCGCTGCGTCCAGACGATAAACCGTGAGATATTAGTAACGTTTTTTTTAATAATAAGAATTAATATCATGACATAAGCCCCTTTTATTTCAACCTCAAAGCGTATTTGTTTTATTTTTGATATATGAGATCAAATTCACCTTTCCGTTGCTAGGAAACAGTTAAAATAAAATTAAGACAATGAAATATGTGATTGAAAAAAAGTAAATTAAAAAAAAAGAAAGTATTTTATATTATTGGAACACATATATAAAATCCCTCCATAAGATATACACCGAATTTAAAAACTGACAAATGTATACGCAAAATTTCAAACTAATATGAATAATGTAGGGTTCTAATTAGGAAATTCCATCAACCATAATTTATCATTTAAATCTTTCAATCATATGAGCCATTTCTTTTCAACAAATAAAAATGGAAAAATCGTCTGAATTGCTATAGGAAAGCATTAAGGCGGAAAATAAAATGTTCTATATATTCCGAACGAATGAACCAAAAACTATACAGCTAAATCCGGTGACCTCACCAACATGCCTCCTTAATTTCAAGCTAATCGGATGCTTTTTACGACAGTTATCGCTGGACAGACAGACTAACAGACAGAAACCAAAAACTTTTCGGGTCTCCACAGTAAGCCTTCACTGACGTTTCGGTAATTACTCATTTTCAAAAAAATTATTGTAATATAATAGCAATTTTTTCATTAAAAAGTTCTGACAGTTGAACTAATGTATCAAAGGGTTTAGCCGGATAAGCATAGTGAAATGGCTCCCACGGCCGATGTTTGAAATAATGTGTAGTAATAAGGCTTACCATGAGAATACAATATAGAGTGTTTTTAGTCTCTGACCTTGAATTGTCCTTGAGATAAGCGGGGAAGTATGCGCCGACACTACTGTTTTTCAAATACGTTTTTCTCAAAAACTAAAAAAATGAAGCCAACGCCAATTATTGAAGAATATATTAGTTCCCATTATATTTTTTCATATTTTTACACAAATTTTAACATTGAAAAATAAACAAAAATATTTTTAAAAAATTTATTAATGTATTAATTTTATATTTACCCCAACCAAAAAATTACAGAATAAAGCAGTATGTACTTTTAAGAAAAAAAATTAATTAAAATCGAAGATGCGCTTTTTGAGTTATAAAAAAAAATAATGCTAGCAACTTGCTAAAAATTTACGCAACTTTCCCTGATTGCATTTTCAGAAATACGCTACTGTCAATGCATTGGTCGATTCGTGACATTTCCATTCGGGCTGGATGCGCAGTGTGCCAAATTAAGAGAATGTTTCCATACATACCACTTCCCTATAGGTTTGTTTCGTGTTTGTAAACATTCTGTTATTTTGGCAAACTGAGCATCCTTCTCGCATAATAAAAATATCAAGTCGCCAGTACCCCTGGGAGTACGCGACGGTCCCTAGGTGTACGTGAAAATAATATCGGGAACGAGAGAAATCACAAAAATGGTTAATAAATTCACAAAAATGCTAGAAATGGTAATGTAATTTGCATCGATTTATTAATTGGTTGTGATAAGAAGATTAATAATGAAAAAAAAAAGCATGTTTTCATTATCTAACTGAGTGTAGGGTGATGAATGGGGGGGGGGGGGGTGTTATAAGAAATGGGGTACTCCGAATTGAAAAGCCTAAGACAGGGTAACGTAAAAGAAAAAAGGTTGGTAAGCACTGATCTAGTCGATTGTGCAGGTGAAGCTGAATAAGGGTTGTAAATATACATGGCATACCTGCCAACATGTCACTTTTGAAATCCTTACAATTTTTCTGACGTATTTTTACGTGCTTAAAAATGCATAACAGATGCACATGCAATGAAAAAAGTAATATTTCATAACATTTTCAATGCTATATTCATGTATAGGCTTTTTTTCCCCCAAAAATAAAAACATGAGATTTCATAAATTTTTTTGCATGGGAAATTCTAAGTAAAAAAAAAAAAAAAAATCTGAAAGGTTACAACAAAGGGATTGGGTAGGAAAGGGGGATGGGAATTCCCTGCCCGTGCTAATTATGAGTTCTTTCGAAGCCCTTTGACGAAATTCGCGTTTTTTCCATGATCCTGTAAAAAATTCGCGATCTTTTGATGAAATTTGCGTTTTTTCGACGAAATTTGCGTTTTTCGTGATCTTTTGACGAAATTTGCGTTTTTCGTGATCTTTTGACGAAATTTGCGTTTTTCGCGATCTTTTGACGAAATTTGTTTTTATTTCCGAGATCTTTTGACGAAATTTATTTTTCTTCGCGATCTTTTGACGAAATTTGTTTTTATTTTCGCTATCTTTTGACGAAATTTGCAGTTTTTCGCAATCCTTTGATTAAATTGGCGTTTTTTCTGCGATCTTTGACGAAATACGCATTTTTCTCGCGTACGCGATCCTTCACAAAATTCGCGATTTTTTTTAAGAGATCCTTCACAAAATTCGTGTTTTTTGCGATGTTTGACGAAATTCGCTTTAATTCCCGCGATCTTTGATGAAATTAGCTTTGTTTCAATTATTTTTGATAAAATTCGTGTTTTTTCATGCGATCTTTGACGATATTCGCATTTTCATTCGCGATCCTTTGACGAAATTAGCGTTTTTTACTCGTTTTCTGACGAAATTCGCGTTCTTTTCACGATCCCTTGACGAAATTAGTGTTCTTTCCCCGCGATCTTTGAAGAAATTCGCGTTCTTTTCACGATCCTTTGCCGAAATTAGTGTTCTTTCCCCGCGGTCTTTGAAGAAATTCGCGTTCTTTTCACGATCCTTTGCCGAAATTAGTGTTTCTTCTGCGATTTTTGACAAAATTCGCGCTCTTTTCACGATCCTTCGACAAAAGTAGTGTTTTTATGTGCGATTTTTAACGAAATGCGCGTTTCTTTCGCGATCCTTTGACAAAATTAGCTTTTTCTTTTTTGCAAATATTTTTGATAAAATTCGTGTTTTTTCCCGCAATCTTTGACGCTATTCGCGGGTTTTTTTTAGATTCATTGACAAAATTAGCGTTTTTTACCGCGAACATTAATGAAATTCGCGGTCATATCACGATTCTTTGAACAAATTTGCGTACTTTTCACAATTCCTTGTCGAAATTAGTGTTTTTTTCCCGCGATCTTCGGCGAAATTCGCATTTTTTTCACGAACCTCCGACGAAATTAGTGTTTTTCTTCTAGTTTTTTAACGAAATTCGCGTTTTTTTCGCGATCCTTAGACAATATTAGCGTTCTTTCAAAGATATTTGATAAAATTTGGGTTTTTTTTCGCGATCCTTTGACAAAATTAACTTTTTTTCGCGATCATTTGAAAAAATTAGCTTTTTTCGCAATCCTTTGAATAAATTGGCGTTTCTTACGCGATTCTTTGACAAAATTAGCGTTTTTTTTCGTGATCCTTTGACAAAATTAGCGTTTTTTCACGATCCTTTGACAAAATTAGCGTTTTTTTTTTTACGTGATCTTTCACGAAATTTGCGTTTTTTCACGCAATCTTTGACGAAATCTGCGATTTACCGTGATCATCCACGATCGTTTGTTCCGCGCTCAAAACCGTACAATCCTATTGTTCATCCGTACAACCGTACACTTAGAACAAAATCCGTACATTGTACGGCCAATCCGTTGAGCATCCTTCTCGCATAATAAAAATATCAAGTCGCCAGTACCCCTGGGAGTACGTGACGGTCCCTAGGTGTACGTGAAAATAATATCGGGAACGAGAGAAATCACAAAAATGGTTAATAAATTCACAAAAATGTTAGAAATAGTAATGTAATTTGCATCGATTTATTAATTGGTTGTGATAAGAAGATTAATAATGAAAAAAAAAAGCATGTTTTCATTATCTAACTGAGTGTAGGGTGATGAATGGGGGGGGGGGGGGGTGGTGTTATAAGAAATGGGGTACTCCGAAATGAAAAGCCTAAGACAGGGTAACGTAAAAGAAAAAAGGTTGGTAAGCACTGATCTAGTCGATTGTGCAGGTGAAGCTGAATAAGGGTTGTAAATATATATGGTTATCAACGTTTTGACAATTTCGGGCACCGCCCCAACCTTCCGATATCATACGTTATCATTCCTTGAATCCCCTACCCCTAATAACATTGTTATCAGTGTCCTTTGGGTTTCTCTAACAATGAATTATATACGCATATGGCAGGAGAATATTATTCCATATGGGTTATTCCATATTTTGGAATGAAATGTTTTATAATCATTCAATGGTTTTAATAACAACTTTGTATTTTCATAAAAAGAAGAAAATATACTTAAAAAAATTTAAGATAACAGATGTAAAGAAAAAGATACCCAAAAAGTAAATTTGGGTTTCGTCAAAAATGACAAACTCTCCTCCCCCTACAGATATCTTCCGAAGTCAAGTGCCAGAACCCCCCCCCCCCCCCCACACACACACACACACTCCGCTCTAAAATGATACCTTATTTATGTACACTGTACAGTTCCATAGCCTTCTCCTTTGTGGAAGTCATCGTACGCAGTTACCCTTTTGTTTGTCAGTTCTTGATGCTATTACATGAGAAGGATGCGCAGTACGGCAGGATAACAGAATATTTACAAACACAAAACAAACCTATAAGGAAGTGGTATGTATGGAAAAGTTGGAACAGATGTCATATTCGCCCCATATTGGCGCGATTTTTTTCGGTTGCCAATTTGGCGAAAACATCAACAGCATAAACAACATAATCCGGGTTACCACATCAAGCCCTTTAGCACAAGTTAAGTACCCATTGCCTATATGATATGGGGCGAATATGACATCTGTACCGAAAAGTTCTCTTATTTTGGCGCACTGCACATCCTGCCCGAGTAGAAATGTCACGATCCGACTAATGCATTGATAGTAGCGTATTTTCTGCAAATGCAAACAGGGAAAGTTATGAATATTTTAGCAAGTTGCTAGCATTATTTTTTTTAATAACTCAAAAAGCACATCTTTGATTTTAACGGAATTTTTTTTCATAAAAGTACATACTTTGAGCTTGTATTTCTGAAATAATTTTAAGTAAACTGCATTCATCATCTCACAACCTGTTTTTAAAAATACAAGTCTACTTTCATCAGAGTAAAAGCAGTAGATTTTGTAACAGTACATACTTCCTTTTCTCCCTCAACAATTTACAGCCCACTCTCTGCTTTGTTTGTTTACATTATAAAATAATAATCCTAATACACTTTAGCTGCATTGCATCAGTTACATAATAAAATAAATGTCAGAATACAACTGCATGAATAATTTAATAAGTAAACTAGAATCACAATTTAAAGTTATTTTAAATTTTTGCCTTTAAAACAAACATTCATTCATTTTATTTCATTTTTTCCTCCCTTCTCAGATATTTCATAACCTCTTTCTACAGATTATACCCTAAAAGATGAACATTGATCAACCAGAGCAACTTGTATAAGTGATGTATAATTCTTAATTTTTTTATCTGAATTTCAAATAATTTTTGCCTTATTTATTCACAGATTTTCTGCAATTGAATCATGTAAAGATTTTCATTTGAAAATGCTATTGCTAAAGGATTAAATATTGTGTATGGGAAGTTTGTGATGAAGATGTTAGACATTGAATTAATCTAGTTTTGCTTTATAAAAATATAGAGATTAGAGCTGAAAATAACAGTAAATAATGAACACTTTTTAACAGAAAAGTGGTTGGACCCCCCCCCCTTTTTTTTATCAGATGTACCTTTAATATTCTTAAGAATGCCTTTGCAAAGTTTTGTTTTCTAAAATTGTGATACTTTGGAAATATAACTATTAATGTACCGAATATTAGTATTAAAAGAAAACAATTATACAATCTCACAGCAAAAATTTACCATTCACACAACCCTTACTATAACTGTGCAATCAAATGCCAGAAGTATCTTTTACATAAAATATTTAAGTGTTAGGATAGGAAAATATGGCAGAATAAGGTGAGCTTTAAAGGGGAAGAAACTAAGCCCACAAAAATAAATACACCAAGTCCGCACAAAAAGTTTATTTATCAACATTCATGAAATAAATTCACAATCAGATGGAAATAATACTGTTTTTTTCCTTTTTTCAGAAGTCAAAATCAAGAACATCAATTTCTCGTCCCATTAAGGATATTAAACACTATTCAGTTCTTATTTACAATTCACCATTAACATTTCTACTGAATCAAAGTATGTAGTAACATACTCTATATAATACAACACAACATTCATTTATTTTAACTTCAGTTCACAATCAGTATAATACACTACAGCCAGTCTGCTTTGTATTTTAATTTATATATTTGGCATCATCTTCAATGAATGTGCTGGAATATTTTCACCAAGAAATTAATGCTGAAGAAAAAAGTGATTTCTACAATGTGTAGCAAAAATTCAGTTCTATAAATTCACTTAGATAATATAATCTTGTACTTTCCCATTTTAAAGCCTTATCTTAAAATTAAAACTTATCAACGTACATGTACATGTGATATCATTTCATATATTTTATTATGCCAGTAGGAAAGAAACATCTACTATTAAAAACTAATAATAAAATAGTCTTTAAATAATACTATGATTCTCTGAAACGAAAAAAACTGGTACAAGCATTAGACTTTCTGTAAAATTTTCTGTCTGTTTAGAAATTAAGAGTTTACACAGTTAAATTTAGACGTAGTATAAAAAAATCCATAAAATTATACTTGTGAAAGAATGAACTTATGACATGTAAAAAATTTTAATATAACAGGCGTAAACAATATTACTAATGTTTAACGATTTACTTTTTCAATACCAAAACAAATATTAAAATTTTTTATAAGAGTTAAGATGTTAATATACAAAAATTAAGAACTAATATTCATTTTACGATATTTAGGTTTTTATTTGACCTGTAAAATATTTGTACTAATTTATATTACTAATTATGATATTATTTAAAAAAATTAAGAAGCTAAAATGTAAAGAAATTTTCATTTTATTTATAAACAATTTATACCCATTTATATTATTAATTATAAGCAGTTTATTTTTTTAAGTTATGTAATCAATATTAAAAAAAAGTGAAAAAGAAAAATAATAATCTTTCTTCCTCAAGTACACAGCATAAAATAATAAATTTAAAGCTCTTCAAGTTTATCCTACAAGTCTTAAAAGGTTACTGTTTTATAACCCCCTCCATCTCCCCAAGGGAAAGATATGATTATGCTTCAAATACAGCAAGATCATACTAGCATTGAAGTGAAATTTGTGCAAGCGTGCAATTATTTACATTTCAAAAAGAAAGAACTTACACCTAGATAACATAACTAGATTACAGTGTAATACTTGGGCAATAAAATATGACCACTCATGAATTAACAACACAGAAATAAAGAGGTAACTTGCACAGCAAAGGGGGGGGGGGGGGGGACTGAAAACACATTTACAAAAAAACATTTATACAGCAAAGTTAAAAAATAAAATTTAAAGCTAAGAAACTTCAAAATTTTCCTGAATAATTTAGTAGTTAGGAATTATCCAATGCCACAAATGAAAATGGAAAGCATTCAAAAACAGGGGGGGAAATATATAGGTTTTAAATAATGAAAAAATATAAACAGGACGAGGAATGTATGCATATAAATTTTTTAATTAACATTTTATTAGGAATAAACACTCAGTCATGTATCCTGACCATGCTTTCGGGAATCTTCTCTGCTGACCTGATGGATAACAGTAAACTCAAGAGACTCTGTAATGGAAGTTACTACCCAATTCACATTGAACTAAAAATTATAAATAAAACTCATGTATACAATATATTGTACTGTTTAATTTATGTTTTGATTTAAGATTTTAATGAAGTATAACATTAATGATGAATTAAGGGGTTGGACAGGAAAAGGGGATCTCCACCCGGAGCATCAAAATGGCTTCCAAGGTTTGGAATTTTTGCACTGATTAATGGTCTAAAAGTGCAAATCCCGCCTCCCCTCTGAATACAGATATCATTACCAATGACAATTTCTTTTAAAAAGAGAAATGTCTTATATAGCTTGTAAAGCAAAAAATTGGCAGAATACAGAGTCCATGTGACTATTTTACTGGTGAAAGTTGTCAGTAAAATTTTATATTATGGGGGGGGGGGGGGGGGGGGGAGTAGAAAACTCAAGAATATAGAAACAAAATAAAAAGCAGAAATTTGCAAATATCTGAAAATTTTATATACTTACAAAAAAAAAAAAAAAAAAAATAACAGTGAGATAAACAGAATCAAAGTTCTACTTGATCCCTTAAAAAAACAGTAAAGGAAGTTAAACAAAAAACCAAAAAATAAATAAAATTTAAAAAAAAGCAGTCAGTTTTCCCTGAAAAAAAATGACAAGAACAGATGTACAGCTAATACAGAATTGCACAACAAATAATCTTAAAGCATACTTAAAAATAGAATGCTAATTATAAAACAAAAGTGCTGTTTTTTACAGCTGAAGTAAATTTTAGCAATAGTTATAAAAGCTTATTCCACAGACAAATTTACAGTACAGATATGTTCTTTGCATAGTATTAAAAGTGATGGAATAAAGGATGTTAAAATCCTTTTTCAGTTTACATTCATAATCTCAATAGGATATTAGAAAACGAAGACCATAAAATTTTTATAGACAACTTTATAGACAAGTCACTTAACAAGCAAATATATGCAGCTTTTCTTACACACACACATATATATATATAATAAGGAAAATAAGCGTAATCACCACAAAATGAAATGCTATGTACAGTATTCACAACAATAACTAAATGTTTTATCAAAACAAATCTAGCACATTCATTGGAGATAAGGTTCACCTCAGCAGATTTAAGTTAATATAAAGCTAACATATACAGAGTGCAAAAACACACATTTGACAATAGCTCAAGTGTCAAGTTTCAATACCTGTACATATCAGTATGAAAAATGATTCATGTGGATTAATTTTATTTTTGTTTTTTAACAATCAAGCACGTTAAAGGGGGAAAATGTAAGCTTAACATCACCAATCATCTCAGAAATGTAACTGACTGGCCTTAGAATAAATTTTTGATTAAATATGTCAAATTTTATATATATATATAAAGCTTTTACTTTTAAAATAAATTCTCAAAGGGTTTATCTTTTTTTAAGTATTTTTCAGTTATCTCCAGTTGTATATTTTATATGACATGTTTGATCGTATATAAGAATCACGCAAGACAGTACTGAATAGTTTCTTGATTTTTAGATTTGTAAATATGCAAATAAAAAAAATAGCATCTGCACAATAAATATAAATTTACAGTTTTATTAATTAAATAATCCATTTTTTACTTTCTAACATTTATTTATGCTATATTATATCTTTTATCATGAAGAATAACATTCACCTACTAAAACATTGAGAGATTAAATATTTCATATGCACCACAGTTTCCGAATTGTGGATTTTTACATGTTCCAGAGAAATCTAACAAGAAAGTTGTTCGGAAATAATGATAGAAATAAAATATACTGATGCTTTAAAACGAAGATTTTTAAAGGCCAAGAAGTAAGAAATGTTACATAATCTACTTATTTTGAATGGAAAACACAATCCTAATGGTTTTGAATAGCTTAAGATAACTGAAAAATACAGATTTCCTCCACAACCATGCCCAAAAACATTACTGAATATTCCCCATTAAGAGATGACTTGTGATTTTATGAAACAACTGAAACAGACTTGTATGAAAGTACTGAAAACTTCACACATTTACATTCCACTAAAGCGACACTAAAAGACAGACTACACTGGGTTTAACAATCATGCAAAATAAATATAAAACTCTCTTAACCAAATATAAATTTTAAATTCATAGACAAAATGCTAACATCTAAAAATACAAAATTACGTAGATTTTAACCACCAGTAATAGCAAAATCCCACTCAAAAATCCAAGCATACAAACTGCCATGAGTAAGATAACAGTCTTTCTTAAATAATTTGATGGAAAGTAAGTATATTCAACAAACATAACAATGGAATTTTTCAAAAAAATCATTAACAACAATTTAGTAGAAATCTGTAGTCAGCCCTTAGCAGCCAAAACAAAATTGCTGAAGAACTATTCAAATATAATAATTCATGCTGTTTCCAAACTAGCATAAGCTTAAAATAAATTTTAAATGTTTTGGGGTATGGAAAACATGCAGAAACAATAACAAAAACCATTCGAAATATATGCTTTAAAAATAAAAAGCTTAAATACTATAGGTAAAATTATTATTTATTCTACTGCATTGCAGTAATGATTAATGTTGCAAATTAAATCATCAGATTACTCTCCTCTAAGATATATAGTTTTCCTGTATTCATTTTTTTTTTTTTTTTTTTTTTTTTTTGGTGTGTGTGTGTGTGTATGTATGTTATTTGTTACAGCACATTTTTAAAAAGCTTTTTGGCAGCATAAAGAAAAGTATCTACTATAAGAATAAATTTTAATTTTAATTATTAAAAAACAGATGATAGTCTTAAAATTTTAATTCATTACAATGCAATAAGGTTTAAATCAGCAGAAAAATAAATAAAAAATTTCTGCCGAAAATTGGTCATTAAAAAGTTGAGCAGCTTAAAAAAAAAAAATTGTGGCTAAAATAATATTATAAGATAATTCATTTATAATGATTTAGTTTAAAATTTCAGAAAAACATAACTGAAAAAATCTAACAGCATTCAAATCTTTATTGTCACTTAAAAATATTCCATAATAAATCTATTTCTTGAACACTAAATTATATGTATTAGAATTTTGTCTAATAAAATACAAAAAGCATATATCCGGTTTTTTATTCATAAAAACAGCAATGATTTCAGGATCCATTAGTCGGAAGCAGGATTCATGTGACAGATACAACTGAAAAATAATTCAAATTAAAAAATGCTAAATAAAAAAAAATAAAGAGAAATAAAAACATGCAAAACAAAATTACTACTTTAACTAAAAAATGCAAATCAAACATAATAAACATAAGAGGAAATAAGGAATAAAATAACTAACAATAAAATAAAATGACTGTGATTAGTAGCATATTTTTTGTGTGGGTTAACTTTCTAATATTTGTGATTAAGTTTAAACTTAATGCCAACAAACAGGTTTATAAGAAGGGAATGGGGTAAAATTACATGCAGGTCAATAATAATGCATTTCTCACTTTCAACAATCTTCTAAACAACCATGCTAGCTTATAAGAAAATATTTATTTTAACAAATAACCTGTTAAGTGGGACAGTTTTCCCTTCAACTACCAATACTAACTAAATACTTAACTGAAGTAACAAATACTTATTTTGAAATATATAAAACTAACAGAATAGATTCCAAATCTGCATATCACTGATGATCTAATAAATATTTTAATGAAAAAGAAGAGCATTAAAAACTTATTTAATTTGTAAAGCTGATAATTAAATTCAGATATTTTTAAAAACTTATTATATTCCAATCATCTCGTATTCAAAGCTGAGGCCCTTATTTAAAGTCAATATTTTGAAATATTTCACACCAGCTTTCTTGACGTTTTCTTAAACTCTGAAGCTCGGCGAATTTACTACTTTGAAAACTATATAATAAAATATGTAAAAAGATTTTGCAGATTACTTCAGCATAACTTTAATATCACTGTTTAATTAATCTTGTTTTAATGGACTGCAATTTTCTGTTTAAGTGGACCAGATATCATTTAAAAAATATATTTCAAACTTCCTATTTTCAGATTAAGAAAAATGTGATTATGCAAAAATAGCTAAATTCTTTGAGTTAAAAAATAGTTTGTATCCAAATTACTAAACAGATTTATAAACCATACTTTTCATAGTAAATTTATAGTAAAATGAAAATTGCTCATTTTCATATTAAAGGTTATAATCACAACACTCATAAGAAAAATACATTAACAAAATGTTTAGTAAATCAGACAATATTCATAGTAAAACATGTGGGGAAGGATAAGGCAAATACTTGTACAGAGAAAAAGTAAACTCGAATGTGCTAAAAAATAAACATTGGAAATAAATTGTTGATAATGAAGTAAATTAACACACTAATGTTTCCTTAGTCAAAGAGCATTTGAAATCAATTGATAAAACCTACTACACATAATAAACAAAAAGATACACACAAACCTAATATGAGTGAAGCTGCAAAACAATTTTTAAAATATATAAGATAAAACAATATAAACTCACCTACAGATTTGGGATATTTTATCAAAAAGTAACACATATAACATTACATAAAAATTTCTGATAATACATGAAACTAATGCACTACAGTAAATTATGAACCAAGACTCAAATGCAATATAAACAACAATTGGTACCAAATGAGATTTTGAATGAGATTACAAATTATTTTCTAAACTAATTAGAATAAATACAAAATTCTTTAAAAATAGTAGATTCTTTTATATTTAAAATAATACATTCAATTGTACCTGCAATTTTTTCATAAGAGAAAAGTCAAGAAATAAATTTCTTTACAAAATGTCAAAGGTATTCAAACTTCCATAAAAATATTATTGGTGATATTTTTCAGTGATAGGATGAAGTTATTAAAAACTATATTATCTCAAAGTGAGAATAAAACTTATTTCAGAGCTGAAATGTAACAAATATACAAATTTTAACTATCAATGTAAATTGCTAAAAAAATTTCAAAATATTAGAAATCTTTTTTTTTAAACTTGATAATTACAAAATAATGCATTTTTAGTTTATTTTTCCAATTTGCACTGTACCTTTGTTTTAACATTAAAATGCACGAAATAGTGTAACAGATACACTGATTACACCAACATTTATACACTAAATATAGTTACACATAAATGCAAATACATTTTTTTTTTTTTACTAAGTTCATAATTTACTCTCACATTTTCTATCACAGATTTCTGATACAATTCAATTACATGGACTTTTGATATTTTTCATGGTTATAGTATGAATTATCTTTCTTATCACAATATAACCTATAGTTGAAGTAGATAAGATTTTGAACTTTTGGAAAGATGAGTATGACATTTCTTCTGAAGTTTTTATAATAGCAAGGTTCCTAGATTACTATGGAAATGAAGTTAAATTTCCATGCATCTGTATTTCTTTTCTATAAATTTATCTTATTTAGTAAATAAATAAATGCTATAATAGCATTATTAAAACTTATAAAAAACCTAGATTAAAGAGGAAATAAAAGTTTACTAAACATGTTAATGTGCAATAGCTGGTGGCAGTTTACCACAATTGACAGTTTGGCACAAAATGGCAACTGATATTCTGATGCGATTATCAACAGTTAAATATAGGCATGAATTATTGTCAAGGACAAAATGTAGATCAAGTGACTGAATTGGTAGGCTTCTGGCACTTCAAGTGGTCCTAGCCAGCACCTGCACCCATCTTTCAGAAGTTGAAAGCTTAGCTTCTAAATCAGTCACTGGTTGTCATACATACATCATTACTGATCTATGCATCTATATTTTTTCTATCAATAATGGTTCAATTAAAATATTTTTTAATTTCGGGAGTAATGCAGGAACCTTGAAATACTGTATGTATAGACAATTCATGCATAAATCTTTAATTTAAAAATATTTATTCATCCTGGAAATTCAATCTTTGATAAAACATTGGTCTGAATTTCAAGCATCTTGCATTAGAGAATAAATATAGCAAAAACAATCTGGGACAGTGTGGCTCAATCATTACTTTGATTTAAATAGATCATTATTAAAAAGTATGAAAACAATATTACAAATAATGTTTGTGACTTCAAGTGCATGAATACATTTTTTTTTTTTAATACTTGATTTTGATGAATATATATATTTCATCCTTCAAAAATATGTTAATTCATTATTTTCTTTACAAATTCAAATCAATCAAAATGTAAGCTCTTGTTTTTAGACTTTAAAATAAATATATTTATGGACTCATTTTAATTATAGAAGTTCAGGATTTTGAAAAAGATTATGGCTGTATAAAATATGTCTAATATAATAAAGTAAAAATCCCATTTATCAGAAAATACTTCACAAGTTAGATGAAAACTTTATTTAAAAAAAAAAAAAAATCATACAAGCCATTGGTGAGTTTTCTAATATTATATTGATTATATACTAATAATGACAATACATATTTCACAACCCCCCTCCTTTTTTTCCCCTCTGAATTTAGAGTCATTTTCCCTTAAAATACTTTTTTTTTTAAGTAGAAGGGGGGAGTCAAACAGGTAAAATATTGACATAACATAATGCTTCTTAAATACACTATAAAGAAAAGAGTATATTTTAAGAAATTAGTATAGTTGTAATAGAAGATAATTAAATTTTCTCCTTATTAAAACTTTGTTTTATTTTATTTTGTTACCAAATTACAAATATAGAATAAAAACCATCTGATTTCAAGGACATTTTATTGTATTTATTTGTTTACTAAATGAATAGTATCTTAATATCCTTTTTGCAGAGTTCAAAATAAAGCAAACATTCAATGAACAGGTACGCGTGTATATTACATTATTTTATTAACTCAAAAATAAGCTTTTAAAATATTATTACTAAAAACTAATCACCGATGATTTTTAGTACAAATTTTTTCAACTTTATGTTTTATAAGCACTCAGATGCCCTGAAATTATTCTTATTTCTGTTTGTTTCAATGTAAAACAAAAAATAAATTTACATTAATTTCTCAACTAATAAACAAGTGAATCTGCTTAAGGAACAATTTATTTGATAATGCAATGTAAGACATAATGCTTAGAGAGGGGAGTAATGATGTTAACATATGAATATGAAATGAAAAACCATCTAAAAACACTTAAAGTTTCATAAGGTGTGCTCTTTGCCTTTTGACACAATCAATGAAAATTTGATAACTCAACCAAAGGATAATTTAATATTCTGGATAAGCCTTTTTTTTTTTTTTTTTTTTTTTTTTTTTTTTTGTAGACTAATACAATTTTTATAGGACAAAGGGGAAATGTAAACATTTACAGCTGATAGGGAAGCGGTGGTTCATAATAAATTGATAAATGTTGCATTAATATTCAAATTAATGTATAGTTTTTAAATGAAATGTACTACTATATTATTAAAAAACAATAATAGAGCTATTTGCTTGCTGTCAAAATATGTCATACGTAAAATCACTTAACTCACTATTTGGATATCTAGACACTTAGATAACTCAAATTTTTTGCACCCTGAAGCAATGTCAAATTCTTGAAATTCCACTGTATTTTTCTTCTACTCTAGAATATTTCTGTCATTTTATTAAATTGCACATTTACATTTAACATTGAAATAGCTATTTTTACACTGATGGTGAAAGTTTATTTTTTATGCTCATACATTTAGACTGTTTATTAGTTTGCACATTTTAGACATCCTTTTCTCATTTTTAAATCTTGAGATAATTGCACTACAAGCATTTGCATATGACAATCAGTCTTCTGTAGAAACAGAAGCTATTTTAAAAAGTTCATTGTGGCCCAATGTTTCCAGAAAACTGATGGAAGATTGAAAAATATTTTAAAATATGCAAAATTACTCAACTTTAGTTGAAAGCTAAATATATAAAAATTCCAGCTATATTATCATATCATAAGATATGTATAGGAGTTATAATTTAAAAAAAAAAAGAAAAAGAAAAAGAAAACATAGTTGTTCTAAGTAAAAAAAATATTTTTACTGTCTCTTAGACAAAAAACAGGTTTAACTAGCCATTATCTTTTTCAAACAGTTTGATAAATATTTAATAAAACCATTTTTTATTACACAAGGAAATATATAAAATTATAAGTATAAAAGTCAAAATATATTACATCTCATCAATAGCTTATATGATATGAACAGATATGCATTAATATGATGATATAGAATGATTTGAAAAGTGGTTGAAGATTCAGAAAACTATAACTTTTAAATAGAAATGCTTATAAATTCTAACATAATTCACTAAACAAATCATACATTAAACTATTATTAATAATAATATGCAACAACATTGAAGCCGAATACTTCAACTTCTACTGTATGTGTATGTACGGGAGATAATCTGCTTATTTCCTTTTCATTCTGACATCACGAATAAGATACTAATAGAAAATAACACAAAAAATATATAAAGTAAATAGTAATCTTTACAACATACAAGCAATTCAAAACTTAAATTATCCCAACATTATAAATATCATGCATTAAAAAATATATAAAAACAGCATGCAAAAAACCTCTAAAAAATTATCATATTGTTAATATCTTAAATGAAACAACAAATAAAAAATCATGATATAATTAAACAAAATTATTTAAGTAAAACTAACAACCTTATTAGAGGATTCTTACCATCATTCAAATGGCCTGGCTTCCTTAGCCATTAGGCTTTCATTTTTAATTGCTACAGGCTGTCTAATAAGATAGCCCTGGTTCTCAGTTTGCACTTTTCTATTTTATATATAATACAATTAAAATTTTACTATATGCAAGATTATGATTAAGCCATATTTTATGTATAAAGAATTATAGGATAGGAATAGGAATTATAGGAATAGAATTATAGGAAATTATTTATCAATGCAAAATATATGCCAAATTTACTGAATTACTGTCTATATTGTTTTTCCCTATTAAAAAATGTAGGGGAAAAAAAGTTAAAATCTAGAATACAAGACCTTTCCTTGCTGCTATTTAGATAAGTTAGATTTTGCCTATGATTATTGATGCAACTAAAGTTAATTGTTTTAAACTAAATTTTAATAAGTTCAAAAGAAAATATAAATTTATTTTGTTGACAAAAGAGAAGCTGAGCTTTAAAAAAAATTCTCGATACTGCAAAGCATCTAGAATATACTTGTTTTATTAGTTTCTAACGTTAGTAATTGAATTGAGATCAATAACTGATTTAAAAACAATTACAAAAAATTAGAACACATAATAAAAAAGAAAAAATGTATGTTGGGAAAAAAAAAATAATAAATATTAGAATCAATATTTTACAATAAATCAACTACTAATATATTTTTTCATCTGTCGACAGTTTTTCTTTGCTTATTGGTCAAACGCCAGTGGACAACTTTATATTTATCATATCAATTATTAAATATCAACCTTTATATTTAACTAGAACAGAGGAGACTTAAAAATGATGCAAAATATTAAAGCAAATATGAAGTTTATACAGCACTATTTTATTCAGTTTTTACCTAAAACTACATAACCACTCAAGTTTTATTTTAAAGAAGAAATATGTTATAAAATATTTTATCCTCCAAAACTGTGAAGAATCCAAATGCTTTTAAACAATAAAACTATTAAATATAATTCTTCAGAATACATAAATATGGCACAAATTTGTGTAAAATGCAATTAAAATATAGCATTCGACTCATTACAAGTAGCTTTATTTCTTCTTTTATGTGCAAAATGAGAATGCTAGTATTAAAATTTCACAAAAAATGCTGAAATACGAAATTATATTACATATAATTAGATACAGGAAAACTTTTAGCCAAGTTGCTATCACTTACTTAAGTATATACTACCTAATTTATAAATAAATACAATCTACTGTGAAAGGCTACAGGAATGTTGCTCTACATCAAGCATTTCAAATCAGCATATCAAGCAGTTAATATCAGACATTATCAAAAAAATGGATTCATCGCCCACCCATGCAGCAGTAACCATATTTCAGGTTCACCATTTTAATTACAGGGTTAACATTTATTTTGTCATGCAGAAAAAGAAGATATGAAACTTATAATAGGGAACTATTAAAAATTATTTTGAAAATTCTTGAAACTAGATGCAAAATCATTCAAAAAATTTTAGTTACAAGCCCTGAAATAATTTGCTTAAGAATAAATACATGGAAGGTAAATATACCTTCAAACGGACTTAAATGAAAAGATTTAAATAACTAGTATGAGTTGTTTTGAAATTAAAGTTAGTTTATCAATACAATTAATACGCATTTATTGTAAAGACAGTTGTTACACAACCTTTTTTTACACACAAAAGTTTTTCAACGCTATTTTAATATTTACATTAATCAACTATTTTGAATTTATTCCAAATTAAAAAATATTTTTAACAGCAAATCTAAAAAACTCTGGAAACATAAATGAAAAATGAAATAACCGACTTAATATCTATTAACAAAAATAATTACCTCTTGTTAATTCTTAGAGAGCTAATTTTCAAAATTTAATTTGGCATTTCTATTTTAAAAGAGCAATATTTCATGAAAATATCATTTAAAAGTAACACTGAATGACATCCTAATTGTTCAACAGTATAAAATTATTTTAGCTGTATAAGCTTTGTTTATTTTACTAATGTGTAAGGATGTAATTCCAGTGAATAAAATTAAATGTATATACATTAAAATAAAACAGTTTTTATGCTTTCTTCCTTAAATAAAAGAATAGATTGTTTACTTAAATAATAATCTATTTCCAGTCTGACCAAATACACTAAAAAGCAGTCATTGATACCCTTATTTTAATTATACACAAATTAAGCATACTTATGACGTATCCAGTTAATCCTTATATCTTTCATAAATCAAGTTAATAAATTTTTGGCATCACTTTAAACATTTAACATATATAACTGTTTAACTATTCCAAGTAGAATTGAAATTTTATACCAAGCAGAAATATTTATTAAATCTGTACATGTAAACTAAATTTAGGGGAATTTAGAGATAAACACAAAATCATTATGAGAAGGTTATATGCATGGACACCCACAGAATAAATCCAGGGAGGGGCAAGATTTTGGAACATATGTGTCTGTAATCCACTTTCAGGACCACTTTTTTTATGTATGGGAGATAAAATAAACTAATACTTTTTGTCAGAATTCAACATATCAACATAAAAAAACTATACAGAAATATAGCAACTAAGTTATTAAAAATTCAAGATATAGTAATGCTATTATTATTATTTTTTTTCATCAGAGGGACTCAAGCTATTATTTTCATCAGGGGGGCTAAAAGCTGTCAGGGTACTATAACACATGAACATAACAAAAAAGCGAAACTAAAAATTGTCTTTCATAAGGGAGTTCCAGAAACTCACTATTAGTATTTAACTATTTTAAGTCATTTGAGAATAATTTTATTTATTTTCAAAATCATGAGATGAAAAGCAAACTTGGTTATTTAAATATGAAATTCCAGAGAGGCTGTTGCCCTCCCTTGCCCCTCCCCTTTGTGGGTACTCGTGATTAAATGTCATTGTTTGATTAGAACACTTGAAAACTGTCAAATGAACCACACTGACACTTAGATAATTATTATAACTATGTGCACATCAACATTCATAGCCATAGATATTTAGAGATATAATACATGTATTATTTTTCTTTTAAACTCATGTAGCACTCAAGTTATGGAAATGCAAGCACCAACTATGTACAAAAAATTAACAAGAGATCCACAAGAAAATGGTGGAATCAAACTGACAGCCTTAAAACAAGTATGGCTTGGCATCTCCTACATCAAAATATTACATTTTCGAGTTGTACTTGAAGTTATAAAAATCAGATCTAAAAGAGGTCTTTACAAATGTTCCCAGGTATTAAATTTCATTATGAATATAATTTTCATAAACTGTTACAAAGAAGAGATAGTAAATATATGTTTCATACAATAATCATTTAAGAATATTCCATTACATAAAATATTTCATTATCATGGTCATTTTTCATAAAAATCTATACTACTGTATAAAAAAGGAGACGATAAAATTAACTTTCTCCAAAAATAATTCTTATACAATTAGCTCATTCATCAAGATTAAAATTTTGAAAAATCAAACAGTTTCTTTGGACATAGATTTGAATATGCAAAAAATTTTACTATACATAAACGATATGTTGGCTAAATTTACAAACTATCATTTTAAAATTAAATACATTTTTCTTCCGTTTAATATTTTTTACATTTTTCTAATATATTAATTTTTATTTCCTATCCTAATGCTAACATTCACAGCACAAGTTCACAGAAGAGCTGTTTATTTTAACCTCATAATTTACTAATACTATGTGTAATTTTATGCATATGTTTTTCATATCACCGTGTCACTATTTAAACATCAATATCTCTTATACCTAGCGAAATGCATATGAAAATACACATAGACGAAAACAATATTACATGCAAACATGACTTTTGATAATTATTTTCTTTTAATTTAGAATGTGAAGATCAGTAGATGTTAGTTTTCTGTGAGCACATAAGGTGTAGAAACCAAATCAGCTCAATTAATTTAAGAGTATGCCCAAGCTAGAAAGAAGGGAAAAAGAGGTTAGGTTAGGTTATAAAGCATTACTAAGATCAGGTTTAATAAGAACTAACGCAAGCAAGCAAGCAAAAACTAAGATGTGGGCAAACCTAAAAAATTGGATGTGATATGGGAAAATTATTACTATTCATCTAGAGAAGCAGAAACTGGAAAGGAAAGAATCTATTGAATATCTCAAATTTTATGATTCTGAATAAAACAAATTGGTTATTGATAAAAATATACTTACAATGTAAAACACGCATTTAAAAAAAAAGAAACATTAGTGAATTTATACAGGGGTTGCAGCATCCTAATTTTAACTACCACTATTTCCAAATAATAATCTTCATAGTATATTTCTATTGCACATGTTAAAGATTGTTTCAAAATAGTGTTAGTCAAAATATAGGGTACTACGACACCCGACACACATGCAAGTATAATATAGAATAGAATGTTTATTTAAAAGGAAATATGATATATATTAGTTGAATATTTTACTTTTCTGAAAATGTGCTTCATATGTAAGGGCTATGGAAAATATGCAGGCCAGTAAATTATGCAAGTAAATATAATTAAATGTTCTAGTTAAATTTTGTAAATAATGAAGCTCAAAGTTTTATATCTTTTCATAAAATAAAAATAAAATTATAACAATCCTGAAAGAAGGAAAAGAATATAGCCTCAATTATAGATATCACTCAGCATTTTTAAGTCGGCTAATTTGATATTTAATTTTTCGACATATGTACTTTATACAGAGAGATTGAGAGGCTTTCTATGTAGATATACATACCTATACATTTAAATGAATGAATATATAAATAGATACTGCATAATACAAATAAACAGCTACATACAATTCAGAAAAATAAACTATTTCAAAATACACTAGAGAATGAAAAATTATACAGCTACTATAATAACAATTCGAATGTCTGACCTAGCAATTTAAAAATTTACATTTAGAAACTCAATATAATAATTTCTATCATTGAGGATAACAAAAAACAGCCCCCCCCTCCCCCCCCCCACAAACTTTCATATAAGAACATGTTATCAAAATGTTTGCAATTCAATTTTGTTAACATGTTTCTAAGAAAAAATAATTTTATTATAGTATATTAAAAGGGTAGAGGGGAAGGAGGAATCAAACATTTCACAATTGTCTTTCTACAAAAAATACATATAGTAATTAACAGTCAATTTTGTAACATTTCATTATAAATAAAAATGGCAATAAATTCAAAATACACCCTTTTTTACTTCAAAATCTTTTTCAATTAAGCATTCAAACTAGCCACAGAATAAAAGTAAATAAGAAGATATTGTTTTTATGATATAAAATATTTTCTTTTCCAAACTCATTTATTTATTTCCACAGTATTCTTTTTCTTTTTTTAGCATGAAATGAACAGTAACTGAGAATTTACTATTTTTTAAATATGACAAAATTTGTGTTACATTTAAGTATCTAAAATATGAGATAAGAGAAAAAAAAAATGCAATAAATAATGTGCAATAACTTTATCACTTCATAATTGGTCAGTAATATTATAATTTTATCTTTTTGTCAAGAAAAGTGTAATAATACTTATTTAAAAAAGAAATTGAATATAAATAACACAAATAAATACATTTTTAATAAATAAAGTCTTCAAAATTATTCAACTCTAAACTATAACAGGGGTCGATCCAGGCACAATTTGGGTTCTCGTTGAGGCTCCTTCACAAAATTCTATTTAATAAAAGAGATCTCTTCACAAAGTTCTTCGTAATAAAAGAAAGCCCTTTACTAAATTCCAACCCATAAAAGTAAACTTTTCATACTTTTATTTTGTTAGAATTAAAAATACTGTTAAGAAAGGAAGGGAAAAAAAAAAAAAAAAGTTCATCAGAAAGCTACATATTAGCAGGAAAACAAAGTGGTATTAATAAATGTTTAGCTTGTAATCAAGTAACTGGATTTAATCTTTCGTATTAATTATTCTTTTCACAAAAATATAATAAATTTCACAGAACTTTGTTTCTCCCAGAATATTTAAAATGAAAAAAAAAAGAAAAAAAAAACCTGCATTGACTCCTGCACCAAATTATTTACATAGTTTTAACTATGTTTTGCACTTTAAAACATACATGCATACTTCAGTTTTATAAAATACAAAAAACACCTGTAAATTGGTAAGTTTTTTCAAAACAGTTCAAAAGTAAGAGTAAATAAATAAAACAAATAATAAATAAGATGAAAGAAACATCTAAATCAAAAAAAAGAAAAGAAAAGAAAAGAAAAATTCCCCAGTTATTTAGATAAACCAAAATACCATGAATAGCTAAATGCTAAAGTTTTCAGTTATCTCAATCATTTTAAATATTGTTACATATGAGAATTAACATTTTTATGAAGCTTCTCAACAGAATTCTTCGCATAAAGACGGTGATGGAGTACTGTATTTACTCGTATATCATGTACACTCTACTTTTGACAGGATAAAATTGAAAAAAAAAATATATATGCCATATATAATGCACACCTTTGGAAATTTGACAGCAAAAAATCCAGAACTTGGAAAATAAATTCTGTAGCATTTGTGATTCACAATTTTTTTTCCCCTCAAACCTAAATTATCATACTCACTCACATACATATTCGCATCCATATTAAAATACAATAAAATTAAGGTTTCTACAATGCCAGGGTTCCTACGCAATTCTGATAAAAAAATTCCCTGACTTTATTTTAAAATTTCCCTGACTTTTCTCCGTAAAAATTCAGCCTACATATTGTTGTAAAACCCTCCACAATGGACTTTAATTTAGATAAATGCTAAAGAAAAGTATGTGCTGTATGAATTTCCGATTTTTTAATTATTTTTCATATTGTTATATAGTTTGCACAAATTTCATATAGAAATTTTTGATTGGATGAATAATTAATTCAAAATTTTTTCATTTACGATGATAATAGAAATTCCAATGTAAGTAGTACATAAAAAATTCCCTGACTTTTCCCTGACCTTTTCAAATATTTCAAAAATTCCCTGACATTTCGCCTAAATTTTCGAATTCCCTGACTTTTCCCTGACCTGTAGGAACCCTGAATGCGTATCTATTCTAATTAGTGTAAAAATATTTATCAACAGAAATTGTTATTGTATATTTGCTCATGCAAGCTACAGAACTTACTACTTTCTATATTCGTAAACTTACATAATATCTATATGTTATGTTCAGTGACTTAGTGAAAGCATGTGTGGTTTCATATAGCTACCTGAAATATTCGTGCAAAATGCACATCCTACATTTCAGGCCTGAAAATTTGGATAAAAGTATCCATTATACGGGTGTAATAGTTTTTTTTTTTTTTTATCTTTGAAGTATTGAAAACAATCCTCTACTGCTCAAAAAAGATACAAAATGGCTAACTGAGATTATTGTTCTTCTCCTTTTACTGTTAATCTTACACATATTACCAAATATTTTTATTATACCATCATAAAGCTATTAGTACATACATATTTATCCTATCAATCAAAAAAATTAGCAAAGATCTTAAAAAAAATTTTAGTTAAATAAAAGGATATCCCAAGAATTTTAAGTTACCCTATAAATATTTTCTTTTTTCTTATGTTAAGAAGTATTCTCTAACTTCTTCACTGAATGATTGTCTTTTGGATAATGGATGATAAAATTTCCTGAAAAATCTAAATTAGATGTCAAAAATAGGTGTTCATATTGAAAATTTCAAAGTTGAATATTGAAGACAACTGCTTAAGCATTATTTTTAAGGTGCATTTAAAGACGATATAATTTCCAATCAAACAGCTATTTTTATTTTGTTCTGCATCTATTTGACAATAAAATAGATGGGGGGAAGGGAGGGGACTTTTTTTTGGACCAACTGTACATTTTTATTTTTCAATTTTAACCAAGTATGCCATTAACAACCTGGTTTCATTCAGCTTTCTTGGTACCCTAATTTCACAGTGGTTATTCTGCATTGCTTCTTCTACTTGCTTTTTGTTGAGAAAAATAAATTATCTGAAAAACAGTAAAAGTTTTTGGGCTGGAGGCCCCAGCACGGATTTTCGAAACTTTGGGCATCTTATCCTATATTATATTTATATCAATCCATAAAAACATTTTAATTAAAATAAAATCATCTCATCCTAATGCTAAACATACTAATATTTGCACCACTTTTTAAGGGGTATGAGGGGTACTTATGCACAAGCGTTTCAGACAGATTTAGTTAGACAGCATGGGTTGATATTTCAAACTGTCATTTGGGTATCTAAATAATGACTGATGTGCTGGCTGGCTGACTGTAATTGTGGGGCCAGGAGTAATTTAAGTATTTTAGGGACCCCTCCTCACGAAATCATATCAATGATATGATTTTAAAATGTAATGTAAACATCTGTAGGGAGGGGCCTCTACAATTGCAGGCCCAGGGTCGCTTGTCCTGTTTGCTTCTAATTCTTGGAAGCTCTGTTGTGTTCTTGATTTTAATATTTTCTCTCTGAAAGTTCAAGTGTGCTGAATTATGTAGTATAAATACCTTGCAACTTATAATTACAATTGACAGTTTAAAATACCATTAAATTTTCAATCTATATGGAAGAGGAGAGCTCAAAGCATTACAGTGTGTTAGTATGGCCCCGTGAGAGATAACAGCAAATTAGGCAGCATCAATACTGTCTTTGAAGAAAGGACAAAAGAAATATTTCATGTTCATTTCAATATTGTCTTAAAGAAAGGACAAAGAAAATAATCCATGCCCATTTCAATATTGTCTTGAAGAAAGGACAAAGAAAATAATTTATGCCCATTTTAACATCTGAGCCTCAATCTCATACTTTGTAAGCATGGGCCAATATGTAAACTGAATAACATTACAAATATTACATTAAATATATTTTTTTTAATTCCTCCAAAATCAAAGCCTAAATTTTTAAATGCTTATTAACAAATTTCCCACCAATGACTTGCATTCTTAAAAAACATAATGTAACATAAAATAAAAACTAAACTTATTAAACTAAAAATAAAATACAAACAAAAATAAACTAAATAAACAAAACAAAAAGAACTAAACAAAACTTACCAATTATAACAATAATAATAACAAGTATAACACCAATTATTATTGCCCACATCTGAAATAAATTAAAAAATTAATTATAAAAATGTTATAATAGGCATGAGGAAATAATGCTATTTGAATAGAAAATAATCTTTGTTAAAAATTATTCCATTTCTGCAAAACCTTTCCCACAAGAATTATGTTTATGAAGACTTTTAAAAAAAAGTTCTTCGATAAAATTTTTTCTTCATGCCTAGGAGAATAAAAGTCTCGAATGTAAATAACTTACCTGCGATAATGATAATAATAATTAGACCAATAGCAACCATTATGGCAATCATCTAAAACAAAACGAAAGTTTGCATGATGTTAAGCATTACTATTTCAATACCATTGTTCAGATGAAATATATTAAGTTGGAAAAGATGATAAAAGCAAAAATATTATAATCTTAGAAGAATTCAAGCATGGTTAGGAAGAAACAGCGGATGCAAAACAAAACTTCTACTTAAAAAAATGACAAAATAATAAAAGAAGTTTGAACAGAAAATTTCAATTCTATAAAATCAAAAGAATAAAAACTAAGGAATTGGATTATTGTGAATATGACAGATCTATGATATATGTAAAATAACAGCAGATTAAACTGACAAAAATCTAAAGCATTTCATAAGAAATTAGTCTATTGCGAGACATAAATAAAAGAAAAATGAATACTTTTTCCATTAAACAGACACCGGTTGCTTCTTTATTGTTTACAACCACAGCAACCCGATTATAAATCACAATTGATAAATTATATTTTTTTTTCAAGATTTTCCTTTTTTAGAATACATTATTTAAATATAGCTAACATAACCAGGCAATTGTCAAATGATAAACACTCTGTGATTAAGTTCTTCCCAGGCAAAAATTTTATTCATTTTGTGAGATTTGGGATAAAATGATAAAATAATGTATTCTTAATTTCGAAGCACCAAAGAATGAAGATATAAATATTGAAACCTAACTTCAAGATTCCTGGATTCCTTTAACAACTGCTGTTTTACCTATATACCTTTAGTATACATCTATCCATTTCTGTATATATTCTGTGAATCGTAGTTAATTGAATTTAAAGAGAAACATGGTAATGAAAAAAATATTGAATATTTTCAGCAATGCTAAATGAAATCAACAGTATGCAGCTTTGTAATGAAATATAAATTGTTTTTATTTTGTTTGTGAATTCACGCTATATTTTGTTTCTAATAAAATACATACTTATACTTTTCCTTAAACAATATGCACATCATTTGGATGACCTTCCTACATTCTGCATAAGTTAGCTTTTGCGTATACTTTTCTAAATATTTGTGAATGGCTTTTTGTTAGTTTCATGCTAACATTTGTAATTGGCAGAAAGTGTGCCCATCAAAAGGAAAAGTACTAAAAGGTGTTTCCATTGGATGCAAGGATCATTAAGAAAACAAGGATCTTGTAATAGAAAAAAACATGCAATATGAAACAAAAACAAATACTATCAGAACAAGTTGGAAATTGCTCGTCAAACGTGGCAAATGAGGTGCGTTCGTACTATAACTAGTTTTATAATTATTTTTTGCACCCCATATTGTACTGAATGTATATTATTTTGCGCTTCATAAGTGCATAGTCTGTAACATCATTAAAATGCACTTACAATAATTTTTTCCCCATTCCCCGTAATGTAACGGAAAACTTTTGACTGTCCCTGTAATTAAACTATACATTCGATTTTCATAAAATTTGAAATGGCTCGACAAAATTTTGCAGCAATTATATATTTAAAATTTCAGACCATTCGGAAGGCTGTAAAATCATTAAAATGCATTTGCAATAATTTTTTCCCATTGGCCATAATGTAACGGAAAACGTTTGGGAGTCCCTGTAATTAAACTATACATCCGATTTTCATAAAATTGGAAATGGCTCAACAAAATTTTGCAGAAATTATATATTAAAAATTTCAGACCATTCGAAGGCTGTAAAATCATTAAAATGCATTTGCAATAATTTTTTCCCATTGGCCATAATGTAACGGAAAACGTTTGGGTGTCCCTGTAATTAAACTATACATCCGATTTTCATAAAATTGGAAATGGCTCAACAAAATTTTGCAGCAATTATATATTAAAAATTTCAGACCATTCGAAGGCTGTAAAATCATTAAAATGCATTTGCTATATTTTTTTCCCATTGGCCGTAATGTAACGGAAAACTTTTGGGTGTCCCTGTAATTAAACTGTACATCCGATTTTCATAAAATTGGAAATGGCTCGACAAAATTTTGCAGCAATTATATATTAAAAATTTCAGACCATTCGGAAGTCTGTAACATCATTAAAATTCACTTGCAATAATTTTTCCCATTGGCCGTAATGTAAAGAAAAACTTTTGACTGTCCCTGTAATTAAACTATACATCCGATTTTCATAAGATTGGAAATGGCTCGACAAAATTTTGCATCAATTATATATTAAAAATTTCAGATCATTCGGTCGGGTAGTTTTTGCTCTATTATATGCGGACGGACAGACAGACGGACGGACAGACGGACGGACAGACGGACGGACAGACAGACGGACTGAACGACGACTATAGGTGCTACGTATTTATATAATTACGAACGCACCTAATAAGGTAAAAGAAAAATATATTTGAGCAATTATCAGGGACACATTTAGGACTACAAGGTGTATGTAACAAGGAGTTTCAGGTAAACGCAGGTTAAAGCTAAAATGTATTACATTTGATGTTTTATAAAAAGAAAGAAAAATAGATAAACAAAATTAAATGCAAAATAACAATTCAGAAAAATGCATTAAATATAAATCCTGATACAGTTAGATTGAAAATTCAAGAACATAAAAATTTAAAGATAAAAATATATATTTATTATACTAAATGTGATATAAAAAATTTAATTATTAATTAATTAATATTAATTAAACATCTGTTGGACATGTTATTTGATATCGTAGGACAGGTTATTTTTTAGATAGTTGATAAGCTCAGATTTAAAACAACGGTGACAGTGGCAGCTTCAAGCTCACAGACCACTGTTACTCATGGAACAGGCTAAACCGCGACTCCCTGCCTGACTGTTGGGAAGGGCTCTCCAAGCTCAGAAAATCCTACTAGAAAATTTTTAAAGCAATTTTCATTAAATTAAAGACATCAACCAGCAGGATAAAACATATAATACATAGCATGATCCTAAATAACAGAAAAATTCTTAACTAGTATTTCTTGACAATTGAATTAGGGCTAACATATTGTCAGCAGAAACAACCATTTAAAAATATTCACTAATATCTTCCTAGTGATGTATGAATGTAAATAACTAGCACACACACACTGCCACAAAGAGCTAACTCTGCACACAGAAAATTTTATCTGACAAAGAAATGAATAAAACTTTTAAAATCCATTTTCTGAAAACTAAACCAAAATCTGCCAGATGGATACATTAACTAAAAAAAATAAATTTAAGCTCTAATAAACCTCCTAATAAACTAACTAGAAACCTAGAAGGTTGGAATATTTAACTGTAAAATAAGATTAACAAAAGTAAGGTTACAATATTCTACCTAATCAAGTTATCTGAGAAACTCTTTTTTCACCATGAATAAGATGAGAGAGAGAGAAAATTATCGTCTAACTCTTTATAAGATTAAACTCCAACAATTACTTGAATAAAATAAATGTTATAAATCACAAAATTATTTTAAAAAGCTACTATATTAAACTTGGGGAAAAAAATCAAAACATAGCTTATTTTTTTCTGCTCTTTACTGCCACATACTTAAAGGCTTATAATTTTATAAATGTCAATATCGGCAAAATTTACTTGAACAAATGCCTGTAATTACAATTTCTCTTGCAACAAAAGCCTGTTAAAACAGAACCTGCATATGACAAGACACCTGTACAGGATGAATATTTTTTATGATCCTTTCAAAAAGAATGCATTTAAGACAGAAATCAACAACATATAGAGTTAGGCTTAGGATGATGAAAACTGGACAGGACTTAAAAATTTTATATTGCATGTAACAAAAATAGATACACACCAATTTTTAATCGATAAATGTTTCCACTAAAATTAAAGACAAATATTGTTTCCTTGAAAGTTCAGGCAGTTTTTTTTTATTCTTTTTATCTCTCTCTCAAATTATAATTCGACTCAATTACTCTTTCCTACCCTCTCCATAACTCAATTGTTTTACAGTATGGAACCATTTATCCAGAAACCAGTTAGCCAGAAAACCAGTTATCCGGAATGATATTTCAGATAGACTGATTTCAGAATCTTTGCAGAAAAAGGTGTCACACACTGCCAGTTTAGCATAGGCTTTGCTTGAAACAATTTTATAATTTGATGACAACATCTAGTATTTGAAATGAAAACATATTTAGTTGTATTTTAGATGTTTTAATTTTTATGCAGAGGAAACGGGAGAATTTTTGTTCCTAAATTCTTGCATGTATTTTTTATCCAAGTAATCTAATAATTTAAAATCAGAAATAGTCACAACCACACATATTCCACAAAACTTATCAAATAGATGCTGCTTTAATGCACAACCAGTTAACCAGAAAAACCAGTTATCTGAAATACATCTGACTCCAAGCATTCCGGATAAATGGTTCTGTACTGTAATACTTTTAACATAATCTCAAGTGTTAAATTATTTTAAAAATTATAAAAAAAGAACTCACCTTACAATTTTTCCACCAAAATTTCCTTTTAAGTTTTCCTGCCTGTTGTTCAAACTGTGATGCCCCTTGTTGAAGTGCATCTAAAAAAATATTAAAAATTATAGTAGTTATACAAAAATTGCACATAAAATTTAGTATTTGATAGAATAATAGATTATATCAAGAGTTTTCAATTGCTGCGCAACAGCATGCAAGTGTGAAGTGAGAAGATCCTAGGTATGCTGCAGAAGTTTTGAAGGCCATTAATTAAATTGTTATCTTTTGAATATTTTACAAAGAAAAATTTCCAAATACTGGGAGAGAAAAAGAACAAATCACATGTATGAACTTGCATAGAATGAAGTGCACTACAAAAGAAAAAACATTTGTGTTATGTTTTTATGACATAACATTTAGAATTACTGGGTAAAGTTTAAAGGCTATCTCTGCCGTAAAATTCAACTTAGCAAAGACTATTTCCTCGTTTTCCAAAATTTTCTGCTTAGTTATCTTATTAAATATTCATTTATATTAAACACAACTATAAATATTTTTTTTAAATAATGTTCAAAAGCTTTTAAGAAACTAAAGAATGTTAATTGTCTTTTTTTTAGGTACTTTTATATTATCCCAGCACAAATCTCACAAATAACTGATTTCTTTCATTTCATGATGTCTCACGATGCCATCCTTTGTGAAAGGATTGAAACTCCTACATCAGTAAGGAAACACATTTAAATATTAAAATTTTACTTACACGTAAATATTAAAAGAGAAAATAACTTTAAGATAATAACTGCATTGTATGTAAAATGTAAAACATCTACTGCGTTAAAAGCAGTAAATGAAGGAAAAAACAATTTTCTTATAATATGTTGTTAAAAAATACTGGAAGGCAAAGATTGTTTACTTAGCTTATTTTATATTAGCTTATTTTCAACTGTTTAATTGATTTTATTTAATCAAACAAAAACAACCATTAGGCCTTAAAATTTCCCAATAAAAGGGACATGGACAGAAACCCATTTGCAGAGATATCGCCATTGGTTTTTTAATTATAATTCAATCTTCCATAATCTTTTTAAAGCCGATCAAATTAGTGTGTTTTTAGAATATGCGGTGTCTGGACAGGGGTTGGCGAGCATAGCTCGAAAGGGGCAGAGCCTCCTAGTAGTTAAAAAATTTCTGACCATACTCTTACAGGTAAAAAAGTTAAAATTTCATTTTTCTACAACCAAGACTCAAAGTTTTGATACTTTGAATTTCATGAAATTTCAGAACTTTCAGCACTAAAAATGAACTATTTTTTAGTAGTGGAAAGTTCTAAATTTTCCTAAAATTGAATATCTCAATGACTTTTAAATATAAAGGAATAAAATGTTTACTGTTTTACTTGTCACACATGATTTATATATATAACTCACAGGACAAAGAAAACAACAAAAAAAAAAAAAAAACAATTTGTAAGCAAAATAAATGCCATATCTAAAAACTGAACTTGACCTGTATATTTTTTGTAATTAAAAGTATGTTTCTATCATTCATACAACAGTTTAAGAGCCATATGGTTTAAGACACACAATTACCATATTTCTACTTTAAACCACACAGTATATATGTTCATTTTAATTTCAGGGCCTCTGTGCTAAACATTTCCTACCTCAACAAATGACAATATTTTTCATTTCTGGATAGAAAAAAAAAAAAATGTATTTTAGCTAGGTATTTGGTGAATGATTGTTTTACTGCCAATCATCTCAGGCAGGACAAATGACAAAAATGTATTCAAGATTTTATTTTTTTAATAAATGAGATGAGGAAAAGGGATGAAAGCTGAACATAGCATATGAAAAGTTACTCAAAAATGAATCTATTGGTGTCTAAAAGTCACTTTTGTGACATGTACCAAACTCCAAGATTTCAGAGGATATCAAAATATTCAGCAATTAGCATACATAGATTTGACATGTCCTAAGACAACAACAAACAGTGACAAAGATTTGCTATAGAAAGCAAGATACCATGTAATGTGACAGTAAAAATTCCTAAAGTTTTAATTGTGAACTAGACAAAGATTTTTAATTTTGATCAGACTTTTGAATGCTGAAGTATGAATAGACACAAGTCCTTGTTTGATATGCTAAGTATAATATGAAAATATTTAATTATGCATTTTATATTTTACATAAAACTTCAAATTGCTATTACATGTTAAATTAAAAAATACATTCACATTTAAAAGCAAAAGATAAATGTTTCACGTATTAAAGAAATAAATACAGTTTTAAGAAAAACTTAAATGAAGTTTTTGGTTAACACTACTAATGAAAACTGGTTAATGATTTCCAAATTCTGCCAATATGCTGAATATTCTAGTACAGCCTCTGAAATTTAAAATTTCATACTTCCAACTTTCATTAAATATGTTAATCTTAATAAACTATGAACACAAAGTTTTAGTGCATGTTTAATGCTTCAAACAGTTAAAATCATAAAGAAATATGAAACAGGTAATTAAGAATGCCCGTTAAGTCTTTAATGACCATAAACAACAAGAAAAAGTAAATAAAACTTGATTATTTTGTAATAAAGATGTAATCTTTATGTCAAAAGTAAGTTTTTAGAGAGGGAAGGAACCTGCATGAAAATATTTATCGACAGATTACAAGTCATTTTTAATACTAGCATTGTTGATAAATATATTCTTACTGGTGGTAAAGAGTCAGAATAAGAATTAAATTAAAATTCTGCGATTATCAGGACAGACTTAGATAAAATGTAAAACTGTCTGCAAACTCAAATAATTTCTTAAAAATTTTCTGCAGAAAAACGCCACGCCCCTCCTAAGTCCTATATCGCCGCTAACAGCAAAAGTGAAAAAGTCCTCTTTCCAATCCCTCACATTAAGTTACATGCTCTCAACCCCCCTCCTGTTTTCTGAATTAGACTTTATTGAATAGAGGATAATGTTTACTAAGATATTAAAACCGAATTCCCCTTTCGAATGTAAAAAAGTCACTGCAAATCGCAGAGAAATGCTAAACAAGCGCATAAACATTCGCTAAAATTTCCAACCAAATAAACTTTATATAAAAGAGATCAACATTTAACATTTACTTTTCAACACAAAATTTATTTTTAATCTGTTAAATTAATCTGCAAAGCCTAAAATAATCTGTAGCACCTGCTTCGGTGCTGCACTGTTTCTGCTAGCGGCCCTGGCAAAAAAAAAAAAAAAGCTTTATACCTGCCATATAAGCCCCACACTTCCAATATTTTTAGGTTTTAAAAATATATATGCTACGGTGCTTCTTCCATGGTACATGGCAAATAATTTCTAGATAGCTTTTTTTATCTGCAGACCTTCTCACAAGTCTGCGACGGGCCTCGCACAGATTCTCCGCCTGGGGTCTTAATAATTTTTTTATGAAAAATTTGTAAAAAAACAAACCATCAGAACTGTCTGCAAACTTTCTGCGAAACTTTTCTGCGAACGGCGTTCGTCTATATTATCTGACTCTGTATCAGGATTCTTATAAATGAATACACATATGATTAAGTAGTAGTAAATATTGATATAATAACATGAAAGATATTGGATACCAAAATATGTACCACATAATCTTTGTTTTTCAAATGTTTTTACTTTACATTGCCAAGACAAAGAAAGGAAAAAAGAAAAATTAAATTGCAGTCGACTATACTTGCATCCAGATATTGGAAAAGTACCTATTTATGACATCCAAAAGTATACAAATTTAATTTTTCCACAATTTTTTTTATGTGAACTACTAACTATATTTTTTTTTAAAAGAAGGAGCATTAGCAATTGTTTTCATTAAAAAAAAAAAAAAAAAAAAAAAAAAAAAAAAAATACCAATTCCAATACTACATGTACATGTTGTAGATACTTGAAATATTATTCACAATTCATAGCAATATATTAATACATAAAAAATAATAAAAGAGTGACTGCAACAGAAAAAAAAAATTCTAGGAAATGTGATAATGATTTTACTTGTTTGCATGCAGTCTCAGAATTCAAAGGTTTTACCTGCTCGATCATCCAGCTCTGACAATTTCTGATCTCTTTCTAATACTTTTTCCACATTTGTACGCATGATATCCACAACCTAATCAAAGGCATGATCCAAAAAGCAGCATGCGCAAAAAAGAGTGGAAAAGGGAGATAAGATTTATTATTAATTACATAAATTTAGAATGAACTTGGACTACATATTCAGAAACAATAAAATGCTACATTTTAAAACATACAAAATAGGAAATGTAACATACCTTTGAACTTGATCTTATTAGTTAGTAATACACTTTTAAATAGATTATGTTATCCTCGTATTTTTTAGTTACTGCATAGGTCTGTGCACCCATAAATATTTTTATTTTCTCCTATTATTATACTGGGATCATTAACAACCTTCATTCCTCAAATAGATACAGGAAAACAAGATTAGATTGAAAACAAATATGATTATTAAGCCTTATATGTATTTATTTTGCTATTATAGCAATGAATAAATTTACTATAATATGTGAAATTGTCTTATTTTTTCGATTCTGTAATACAACATGAGTTTTTACAGAAAGATATATATATATATTATAATAATAAAAATATGAAAGCCTGTTAACAAGTTATGAGATTTTTTCTTTCAATTTACTTTTAAATCTCATTGAAAAACTACACACTTTCTAAAAAGGAAGAATTCTGTCTAGAAACTGATTCTGACCAAGTTCATAAGCATGTTTCATCTACATATGGTTCTAAAATAAAAGAAAAGTCATCAAATATCGAAGTATTATAGGCACCAAATTTATTTTGTCTTGTTTTCTGAAGTTCCAAGTTCATTCAGTCTAACAATATTACACTGCAGCTCACCTGTACGATCATCCAGTTCAGAAAGCTTTTGATCACGTTCCAGTACTTTGTCAATATTGACACGCATTATTCCAACAACCTATAGCAGTAACAGAATTTGTCTCTACTATTTCCCACAAAATTGAAATTGATGGACATTGAAAAAAAAAAAAATAAGCATATCGGAAATATAAAACAAAGTAATTATATTTATATACATATTTTTAATATAATGAACATAACACCTATAACATAACACTATATTGGTATAAAATATTAATATGCATATCCACATATTTCCATAAGACCAAAATTTTAATCCCTGTATTTACTTCAATTACTGTATAATTCTTTGCATGCATGATTTTTATTTTCTTTCTTATTTTTCTTTTCCCCCCTTGGCTTTTATTTTTATACTGGAATCTTTATTTCTCAAACAGATATGGAACAATAAGAGTAGATTAAAAAAAGGCCTTTGTATGTGTATTTTGTTGTTATATATAGCAACAAATAAATTTATTATAATTTTAGGAATTGTACATTTTTCTCTTCTTTTAGTCCTTTTGTCAGATCACAGGAGTTTCTACAGAAACATACGTATAAACAAAAACAACAGAAATATAAAAATACGGTCCGCCAATAAAACATACATTTTTAATCATTAAATTGTCCCAAAAAGATACAAATAACCATTTGATTGGAAACTATGACTTCTTTAAATTTATGTTAAACAAGTCGGAAATTGTACGTCAAACGTGGGAAATGAGGTTCATTCGTACTATAACTAGTTTTATAAACATTCAGATATTGGTGCAATAGCTGTTGCACTCTTATGCAGAAATGCATGAATACAAAATTTATTATGATTACATATATTAAATTCAGTAATATAGAACTAATATGACTCCACCTTAAATAGGACGTAATCACCATGGCAACCTAGAATCATTAACTATCATGGGATAACACTGAATTAATTACATATGCCAAATGCTATCCCAATTAATTACATATGCTACATAGGAAGAAAACTTTTATTGATGTCGTTTTAAGTTTTGATTTGATTTTCATAACATTTGAAAGGGCGTGAGAAAAAAAATTCTGCAACGATTATAAGTATATACTAAATTTCAAACCATTCGGTTGGGTAATTTTTTTGCTGTTATAAGCGGACAGACAGACAGACAAGACGACGACTATAGGTGCTACATATTTATATAATTATGAATGCAACTAAAAATAAGCTTAGTTGTCACAATCAGTGAAATTGTATTTTCAATACGAGCTCAATATGATATTAAATTAAGTTTCAATGTGATATTAAATTTTGGTATCATATTTGGCTTTTTGGTAAATTTTAACTTAGAATACCAAATGGGAAGTACTTTGGTCAAATAATTTAGGAATTATGCAGGCTTAAAGTTTGGAACTCCTAATGTTAAATTCATTTGTTAATGGTTGCGAAACAAACTGCAATGTGGGAAGTTTCTTAAACATAACTCAAACTCTACTTAATGGAATGAGCTGTAATTTTGAATTTGCATATTTGAAGTATCCAGACCTGCCAACATTTGAAAATGAGAAATCGTAGCACACAAATTTTAAATTAATCTGGAGGTTGGTTGATTGGTTTTTCATGTTACACAGCCATCTTTTGACATTCGTAAAAGGAATAAGGTTTCAGTCTTTCAACTCAATATAATACATTTTTTCCATTTTCTATCATTTCTACGATTTTTAGAGTTTCTTTTCGTTTCGCAGCGTTTATTTTTTTTTTTAGATTTGTAAAAGGAGCCTGGTTCCAATTTTTTATCCCAGTGCAGTAAATTTTGACGAAATTCGCGATTTTTTTCCTGCGATCATTTCAGGATATTCACAATTTTTCCACAATCATAATTCACATTTTTCTATCACGATTCTTTGTTGAAATCCGCACTTTTTACCATGAACTTTCGACGAAATTCGCATTTTTTACCATGAACCTTTGTCGAATTCTGCGTTTTTTTCCGCGATCCTTTTGACGAAATTAGTGCTTTCTTTCTGCGATCTTTCGGTGAAAATTTGCATTTTTTTACTGATCTTTCGATGAAATTTGCATTTTTTTACTGATCTTTCGACGAAATTTGCATTTTCTTACTGATCTTTCGACGAAATTTGCATTTTCTTACTGATCTTTCGACGAAATTTTCATTTTCTTTCTGCGATATTTTGACAAAATTCACGTTTTTACTACGATCCTTTAACGAAATTGATTTTTTTTATAAGGTCATTTGTCGAAATTCGCGGTAGTTTATCGCAAATCGTGTGATTTTGCACACTATTTCAAACCTTCCACCTCAAAGAATCCCCCCCCTCCTCTCCTTTCCAGAAATCCTTAAAATGGCACCTTGTTTCTAAGGAAGCGAATTCCTGTATAAATATCTACAGAAACACGATTCACTCGTGGTTAATATACATAAAGAGAGTGTTTTATGTTAAGAAGTTTGTTTTTGCACCCTACATTTTTTTTCCATGAGCATTTTTTAATGTCCGAATTTTCGAACTAATGGCCAATTTTTTTAAACTTTCGGAAATGAGTACTTTGAAATTTTGGAAATTTCGCAACAGCATCACTCCGGAAAAATATGCTGTGCGGGATAAAAATCGCAACTAGAAACAAAAAATGCGTTTGTGTCTTTTTGCAAAAAATTGTAGTTTAAGACCGATTTTCGTAGCATCGTAGTTTATAGGTCCGAATCGTAGCAACTACGATTTTTTCGTAGCAGTTGGCAGGTCTGAGTATCTACAAATCAAGCTGTTAAAAAATTAACAGGTTACAATTTATGGGGTTTTTTATTATTAATTTCAAATAATATATTTTTTAAATAAATTTCAAAACAAATATGAATAGTAACAAATAATACTTTTTAACAAACTGATTTCTATAAGCTTTAAATATGCAAATCCAAAAACAGATCATTCCAAGTAGTTTGAATTATGATTAAAAAACTGCATGCTTTGCAATCCATTTTACAATGATTACAAGGATTTGAATAACAAAGATTGAATTTAACAATAAGAGTTCCAAACTTTAAACCTTCATAATTTCTAAACTACCTGACTGAATGACTTCATGGTTAATTGTATGACCCATTTGGTACCATAAGATAAAATTTACCAAAGTCAAATATGATATAAAAAATTAGGTGTTCACATTGTAACTTTCAGAATTTGGTACGATTTCATGGTACAAATGAGGCATGAGTATTGAAGTGATTTAGAATTGAATAGCATTTTTAATAAATTGCTTATTGAGGTACAAGCAGTTCTCGTCACGTGATGACAAGTTTTTCCCCTTTATTACGTTGCGGTATTTGAAATTTGGTTCAAACCACCCACTTTGACTGTATTTAAAAAAAAAATCTTCTGCCTTTACCAAAAATGAAAAATGCTATATTCCATTACATAGTTTGAATAGAAACACATGTCAATTTCATGCATTTCCGAACAAAAATGAATCCAGAAATGTGTCAGAAAGTAGCTCCTTTGGATTTGAGAACAGCCTTGCCAAATGTAAAGACATTAAGTTTCAATCGAATAGCTAGTTTTGTTTGAGGGGCAATTTAGTGATTAAAATGTATGGAGCTTTTTTTTTTTTTTTTTTGTGTGTGTGTGTGGGGGGGGGGGGGGGGGGGGGGGGGGCTGGTTTCACATTATTATGTAAAATATAATGAAACTTTTTTTCAATTAAAAAAAGGATTGAAAAACTATGTTAAAGTTCTAAAAATGAAACATTGATTTTGATCAAGTTCATAAGTATGTTTCACTAGAAATACTGTAGAATAATTAAAAAAGCCATCAAAATAGTCCATCAAATTTCAGTCATGTATTATATGTACCAAATTTATTTTGTCTTGTTTTCTGAAGTTCCAAGTTCATTCAATCTAACAATATCACACTGTAGCTCACCTGCACGATCATCCAGTTCAGAAAGCTTCTGATCACGTTCCAGTACTTTTTCAACATTGACTTTCATTATTCCAACAACCTATACAAGCAATAAAATACTGTCTCCACTATTTCCCACAAAATTGAAATTGATGGACACAAAAAAAAAATAAGCACACCGGGAAAATAAAGTAAACAAAGTAATTATATAGTAAGCATAACAAGTTATAAAATAAAACTAAATTACCGATTAACCTCTAAATATTTTTGGGACAATATTTATCACATAAATTAAAATTTCAGGAACTTATGTTATTTAAATAAATATTTTTAATCGATAAGGTATAATAAAAATCAAAATTCAATTTTATTAATAATATTCAAATTAAGATGAAAAAAAAAAAAGCAAGGGATTAAAGTTAATAAATATAGAAATGAAAAATCTCAAGGCAACAAAAGCACAGGGAGATGCATGAGTCTGATGATAAAATGCTCCCCACATAACTAACAACTAATATTTTTGTTTGCTATTAGACTGTGTAAAAATTTAAATTGTGCAATGCTTAAAAGTTTTAAAATTGCATTCATAATCAAATTTATTGGTCCATTCCCTGCCGTCAGCATTACTCAGACATATTTTTGCTTTATAATATAGATAAGACTAGCAGGACCACCTGAGTCTGCCAAGGAAAATTTAATATGGGCCCAAGTAAACTAATATGAAAACAAGAAAGAAAAATCATGCGTCAAGCACAGATTATGAAACACTTTCCAACACTTCCTCAAATCTTTAACAAAACTTTGTTATTTACCGTATTTTTTTGGCCTATAATCCGCAGATTATCTGTTAAAAAAAACTCAAAATTTTTAAGTGCGGATTATCTGTCGGTGCGGTTTATCTGCTGACATTTTTTTAAGCAGAAGTTCATGCCAGATATCCTGTTTCTACCGGCAGTCAAAATAAAAATGTAAACAGCTATCATGCGATTGTTTACTATCGACAGTTCGCGGCGTTGCTCGTGATTCGTTCACATATGACGTATACATGCTAGTGGGAGTGGCTTCCGATTATTATGTTATAATTTTTAGCTTTTTGGCAACATGTTTTTATGAAGAACAAAGCGTTTCTTAATTCATCTCTTTCAAAAATTGCAATGCAATATAATAAATAATGTCTAACAGAAAACGTGTTATTTAACACTACAGAATTTAAACTGAACATTATTATAAAAGCGGAAAATGATTTAAAAACAGCAATTATTATAGAATTGTCTGTATTCACAAGACAGTCTACGTTTTAGATATAGGATTCAATGAAAAAAAAGTATTTGTATTTTTAACTTGTAATTATTTTATAATTATTTTTTCTCAATTATTTTATTACAATTATCATTTTAACAGAGCAACTAAATAAATAGGGAGGTGGTTTATTAGTAGTACTTTGAAATGTTGAAAACAATGAGTAATCCTCGTATAATACGGTGTATTATCCGCGGATTATAAGCTGATGCGGATTATCTGATGAAATTTTTTAATAAGCACTAAAAATTGCGGCTGCGGATTATAGGCCGAAAAATATGGTAGATAAATAAGTTAAATAAGTAAATATTTTAGAAAACAGATAAAACATTTGAAAAACTGATTTCAGCATTTACCATCCATAGACAAATATGTATTCCAATTCTTTTGAACAGCCCTGTATTTCATCTGTAGGTTGATATATATACTATATAATGCAAAAATTTTGTTTACCAACAAAACACATAACAGGTTGAAATTTCTCTTTCAGCAATTTATACTAATAGATGGAGACATACTTGAATACTTTTGTTCTGCCCTGTAATTTGCCTAGTACCTGTATTACACGATACTATTTAGCTAAAATTTAATTCAAACTAAAACACTCTTAAAACAACTAAAATCACATTTTCAGAAATTATCATCCATAGACGGCCATGTATCCAATTCTTTGTATGGTCCTGTATATCATTTTAACTATATTCTACAAACATTTCTTAGTAAACTAAAAGCAGGTCAGCATACAAATGCATAACTCATTTAAAAACCACCTTTAAGCAATTTACACTCATACTCAGTAATCTTTACGAATTCTTTTGTGTAGCCCTGTATATCAACTATGGCATTTATACATGCCATATAGTTTGCATAAATATAGTGAAACTTAAAAGCGCATATCATAATTAAAAAGGCATTTCCTTCCATCATCGCTAATATACAGTACTTCGGATAGAATATATTATCTGAAATATTTTGTGTGTCCCTGTAAATGCTATGCACTTCGTATTATACATGAAATAACTTATAGTAAGCCTCAGAGACATTTTTAAAGCACACTACAAACAATTCCTCCCTCCCTCTACACCATTATGCAACTGAATTCTTTTGTGTGGCCTTGTAAATGAATAATAACTATTCTTTGCACCGCATATTCTACAGAATGCATATTTTAGTTCACTTCCCAAATAGTCCAGGCAAGTTACAATAAATACACCTTCAACCCGAACAAAATTGTAATACAAGCTTTGTTAACTGATTTTGAATCAGTAAACATTACTGAGAAATATTACCAAAATCAGACAAAATCCGAGCACGGGAACACCCTTAAAAACGGATTTTAAAATGGCGAACAGAGTCATATGTCTTTTCACGTTGTGTTGGTATTAATTTCTGATTTTTGGGGGGATTTATGGTATTTTAACAATTAATTTGAGTTTTATTTTGGTTCAGACTGAATTTCCGGTAACAATGGACAGTACTGAATTTTGTGTGATTTGTGAAAAAGAAAAAGACAATGGACAAAACATAGTTAAAATTTCTCAAAAGGGAGCAGACGGTATAAATTAAGCCAGCCGAAGCCGTAAAAGCGTTGTGTTGTAGTTGCAACTGCTGGAATAAGTATCCATATTTTGTGTTGGATGGTATTTACTGATAAAAAGAACATTGGAATTATAAAGCGGAAAGCTAGCTGTAGAGAAACACCAAAGAAAATTATTCGCTTAATTGAGGGTCCAGTTACCAGTTTATTTTGTGAAAAAAAATTAGACTTTTCTTCTAAACATAAACCTAAATCAGAATATGTGAAGGTAAGAAGTGCACAATATTCTGAGGCCATAAAGAAATGCTGTGAATGCCACGCCGCTGTGATGAATAGTCATTTAAGGTAAAAGGCTGGTTGGGCTTATTACTCAGGTGATCTTGTTGCTGCAGATTGTGTCTATCATAAATCATGTAGTACAAATTTTCGTACAGAAAGAAATATTACTCGCGAATATTGCTCTTCCAATAGATCGTCAAGAAAAGGGCGACCAAGTAATGAAGAGCAATACTAAGCATTCCTTCGTACCTGTGAATACCTTGAAGACAATGATGAAGAGCAAATGGTTATTGGGGATCTCGTTTCTAAAATGGCAGAATATAATGAAGGAAGCCAGAGCAATGCATACGAACAAAGGAAAATGAAGAAAACAACTTTTAGAAAGGACACTATGCGGAAAGTATTATAATATCTATAAAAAAAAAAAAAAAAAAAAAAAAGGAAGTCATATCGTAATTCTTTATGGGACAGAACATGAAATTCTTCGAAGTTACCGACAAAAGTCAACACCACTAAAGTTTATGAGTATCCATTACGTAATGACCTCACGGAGGAAAGCGCTTTGGATTACATACCTAGTAGTTTGAAATTGCTATTATCAAAATTATTTGTGCGAAAAGAAATGTCCATGAAAATCGGTCAGTGATGTTGGTCAGACCGTTATGCAAGCTATCCGTTCCGGAGCATTACTATGCCCGTTCAGTTTCCCCATAACTACAGATCAAGATACCTTATTAACATTTTTCACAATCTTGGGTTTTGTTCATCCTACTCAGAAGTAACAATATTAGGAAAAAAAAAAAACAGCTGCAATATCAGGCAGTTCCGCTTGAGTGTTGTTGAAAACACCACATTACTTCTAGCAGAAGATAATGTCGATCACAATATCTGCACTCTGGACATACTTTTCATGGTATGGGTACGATTGCTGTAGTAACTCCAAAGGGCAACATCTATCCTACTGTCAACAGGCTTGATGTTGGAGATATTGATATTAACCCCTTTGGGACGGGAGCCTTTTACGAAATTTTTAATCTTTTGTCACCGTTTTTTAAAAACAGGAATTTGTGTCTTCTTGAATCGTGAAAATGCACTGATTAAATAAGGCAAATTTTACAGTAAAATTTTACTGGTGAGGAAAAACAAGGATTCTGAGCACTTCAAGCGGCACGTATACGTGTCGCTCGTCCCCAAGGGGTTAAGAACTTAGCCAAAGTTGATATTGCAGAATACAGACATGAGAAAATAATCAAGAAGAAGATCTTATTCTGTAAACTTCCAATACTACCGAATGCTTCGCTAAATAGACTCAGTCTTTTGTGGCAAATCTCAGCATCCAAATGACAGGGTCAGGTCAGGAATGAATTGGTCAGGAGCTATACAATTATTTCATTGTAAATCAGAAGTTTCACATCCAGGGGAACCATCTATCTTATTTCTTCCTATCATTGATATGGCAGCCGCCGACATGACTTGTATTTTTTCGACACTAATATATCTTAAAGTAGCATACGATTATAACATCCCCATAGACGCCAACATTGTAAACTGTATCAGGAGTAAACCAGTTAAATTTCAGGAGCTTTGGACACTCTTCAGGAGTAAAATGTTCATGTTTCAGGAGTCATTTCAGGAGTTGCACAAAGTTTTTTACGAGCTATATTTTTTACAAATATTTTCAGTCCTCTTGCAGCTTTTGCATTTATCAACACAAACATAATTTAAATAAAGGTTACTTAATTTACTTTTACTATTAATGTATTAATTTTTTATAATAAATTTATAAAAATGGAATTTTTTTCTTTATCTCTACGGAGCAAAAAATCTGTGATTGATGTGAGTGTGAAATCTCGCGACCAATTAACAAAATTCTCGATTTTCTGCCGAGATTGACTGACGAAAATCACGAATTTTTCGCCGCGACTGACGAACGAAAATCGCGATGTTTTGCAGCGACTAGCAGACGAAAATCGCAATGTTTTGCCGCGACTTGCAGACGAAAATCGTGATGTTTTGCCGCGACTTGCAGACGAAAATCGTGATGTTTTGCCGCGACTTGCAGACGAAAATCGTGATGTTTTGCCGCGACTTGCAGACGAAAATCGTGATGTTTTGCCGCGACTTGCAGACGAAAATCGTGATGTTTTGCCGCGACTTGCAGACGAAAATCGTGATGTTTTGCCGCGACTTGCAGGCGAAAATCGTGATGTTTTGCCGCGACTTGCAGACGAAAATCGTGATGTTTTGCCGCGACTTGCAGACGAAAATCGTGATGTTTTGCCGCGACTTGCAGACGAAAATCGTGATGTTTTGCCGCGACTTGCAGACGAAAATCGTGATGTTTTGCCGCGACTTGCAGACGAAAATCGTGATGTTTTGCCGCGACTTGCAGACGAAAATCGTGATGTTTTGCCGCGACTTGCAGACGAAAATCGTGATGTTTTGCCGCGACTTGCAGACGAAAATCGTGATGTTTTGCCGCGACTTGTAGACGAAAATCGCAATATTTTGCCGCGACTTGCAGACGAAAATCGCGATGTTTTGCCTCGACTTGCAGACGAAAATCGCGATGTTTTGCCTCGACTTGCAGACGAAAATCACAATATTTTGCCGCGACTTGCAGTGGAAATCGCGATGTTTTGCCGCGACTTGCAGACGGAAATCGCGATGTTTTGCCGCGACTGACGAATGAAAATCGTGATTTTTTTTGCCGAGAACTCACTGACGGAAATCGCCATTTTTTGCCGCGACTTACCGACGAAAACAGCGAATTTTTGCCATGACTGATTGACGAAAACAGCAAATTTTTGCCGCGACTCATTGACGAAAACAGCAATTTTTTACCGCGAATGACTAACGGAATTCGAGATTTTTTTTTGCAGTGCAGCGAGCGACTGACAAAATTCGCGATTTTTATCATTGGCCGATTACCGGATTTCAGGATATTCCCCCCCCCCCCCCAACTGATTAACGCAATTCGCGATATTTTGCAGCAGCTGCGATTTTTATTTTAAATTTGCGATTTTTATCAACGACCTATTGATGAATTTGACGATTATTTGCAGCGACTGATTGACAAAAATTGCAACTTTTTTCAACGATTGGTTGGCGAAATTTGCGATTTTCTGCCGTGAATGATTGTAGAAATTGGCGGTTTTATCGATTAATAGACGATTTTCACGATATACTTCAACGACCGATTGACGAAATTCGTGATTTTTTGCCGCGATCAGGCGAAGAAATTCGCGATTTTTTTGCATCAAATTTCCGTATTTTCTACCTTATTACCGTACTTCCGTATTTTATCCTACATTTCCGGAGATATTGGCATCTATGGATCATCCCATGCGTATTTAGTTACTTTTGATCAGCCTTTATTTTGGAAAGCTTCCCAAATCATTAAATGGACAAACAGACCTTCAAGATATTATTTTAACGCTAGGAACATTTCATACTCTAATGAATATTTTAGGTGCAATCAGAACTCTCATGAACGGTTCAGGGTTATTTGACGTACATATGATGAAAAGGAAAGCTATTTCTAGGGCGATACAGAAAAATTCCTGTAACAGACACTGTTACAGGAATTTCTGTTGTTGCTGTTACATAAAAAGTTCTAGGAATCCCAGTTTCCTAGAAAAAATTTAGTAACATTACAGATTTTTTTTTACAGTGTACGATGACATTCTTTTAGTAAAATCATTTGTTAGACCTGAACGTTTGCCTCCGACCAATTCTTCTACAAAATTTCATAGCTATCGCACTTACTTACAAATAAATATCTGGAAAGCTACTGAAGAAAGGACCAAACCAGAAGAATGGTGTCGGTATGTAAAAAGTAACTCATACTACCCAATACTCTGCAACTTACCACCAGCTCCACATTATCTACTTAATATGATTCGATGTTCCTGCAAGACAAACTGTGCTACTTTTCGATTCAGATGCAAGCGTAATAGATAGCCCTTTTCTACAGCTTGTGGGGTGTGCCAAGTCAATGGATGTAACAACAACCTAACTTCTAACTCTGAATATGATTAAAGTGATGAAAATTATTGATACATGTTTTTTTTTTCACAGGGACATTTCTGTAAAAATGAACTTAAACAATAATTTGTTAAGGATAGTAGACTTTTGTGTACTATTTAACATTTTTGACTATACTTCAAAGTTCAGTTGTCAAAATAAAGCAATATATTTCCATAATCGATGTATATTCTTTGCGGTAGTTCCAGAAAATCCCCTCCGCCATTTTGAAATCCGTATATAAGGATGTTCCCATGCTCAGATTTTGATTTTTAGTATGTTATTAAGCAGTAGATCTTGATTAAAAAATTCTGTAAAAAGCTTCTATTACAATTTTGTCTATGTTCATTCACAAAATGCCTGGACTAAAATGCATATCAATTTTCTTATGTTTGAAAGGATGCAACATCTTTAAAATTCATTTGAAACAATTTTTCCCATTGGCCATAATGTAACAGAATACTTTTGACTGTCCCTGTACATAAACTAAACATGCTACAAACTCATTTGAAATAGGGATTGTGCTAGGGTAAGCATCAATAACATCCAAAAATTTCAGGACCACACCGAAATCAAACGGTATGATCCATGTCAATTCAGGCAGCCAAAGAAAAAATCTTACCTTCATAGTGTCAGAAGTTTTTGAATTGAACATATGTTAAAATTCAATAAAAAATAAGATACTTGTATATTTTGGTTTTGCCCAAAAAAATTCCTGGCCCGAGATACAGGCCGCCAAAGATGGCATTCCGGGCACCATTTCCAATTCGCCATTTTCGATAAAAATTTTAAAGTGCTCTATCTCTAGAACGGTGCAAGATATTTTGTTGCGTTTTTTTTTTTATTTTAAAGATAATATTCTTCTGTTTAAAATGATATACCCAATTTTGAAAAATGTATTCAACTTTTCTTGTGGCAACCTTTTGAAAAAAAAAAATTTTTTTCAAAAAAAAAAAATTTTTTTTGAAAATGCCAATCCTAAAAATTGATTTTTTTGCTGTTGATCAATACCATTGGGAACTATCTTCACTGTAAAGGAGAACTTCCACTTTTGAGTTTAACAAATTTTAGAAACATTTAAAAAATTCAGAGAATTTTACAGGAACTGTATATATACAGTTCCAGTAAAAGTCACTGAATTTTTGCTTATTTGTATCATATTTGTAAGGATAAGCGTACTACTTATCCTAAACAAGTTAGAAATTGCAATATCAAATGTGACAAATGAGGTGCGTGCATAGTATTAGCTAGTTTTATAAATATTCAGATCTTGGTGCAATAAGTGTTACACTCATGGTCAAAAACGCATGAATACAAAATTTACTGTAATTCCATATATTAAATTCAGTAATACGGAAGTAATATGAATCCATCTTAAAAGGACTTAATCGCCATGGCAGCCTAGAATCATTGCCTATCATGGTATATCATTGAATCAATTATGTATTATAGGATTTTTAAATAGAATGAAGAAAACTTTTATTAATGTGTTTTATGTTTTAATTTGATTTTCATAGCATTTGAAGTGATACATACTTTATTGCAGAGGTTTACAAAAAATTACTTCCTGTGTCATAGAAAGTGCATAGTGTTTACAGGGACACACAAAAGATTTCGGATACTTTACCTTATTGGAAATACTGTACATTAGCAATGATTGCTAGAGGTGCATTTTTAGTTGCGATATTAATTTTTAAGTTTAATTAAATATTTCCATATTACGTTGTGTGTATAAAGGCTGTAGATCATATACAGGGCTACACAAAAGAAATCGTAAGGGTACTGCTGGAAGTGCATTTTTAGTTGTGTTTGAGTTTTTAAGTTTAACAAAATTTTTCCATATTACGTTGTGTGCATAAATGCTGTAGATCATATACAGGGCTACACAAAAGAAATCTCAAGGGTTTACTGAGTATGAATGAAAGTAGCTTAAAGGTGATTTTTAAATGAGTTATGCATTTTTACACTGAACTACATTTAGTATACTAAGATATGTTTGGAGAATATAGATAAAATGATATACAGGTCCACGCAAAGAATTAGATACATGGCCGTCTATGGATGATAATCTCTGGAAGTGTGATTTCACTGGTTTTAAGGATGTTATAATCTTAATTAAATATTAGCTAAATAGTGGCATGTATATAAAGATAGTAGGTAAAATACAGGGTTGTATGAAAGTATTCAAGTATGCTTCCGTCTATTGACATAAATTTCTAAAAGTCAAATTCTGACCTATTTATGTGCTTTTAACAATTTCCAACATAGTTGAAAGTCTTTATGGATTCGATTTGTCTGCCCATCTGTCTGGACTCTAACTTGTATTAATATAATTTGTATTGCTGTGTAATTGATATATGTTATTGAGATTGTTTTACTATGTTCGGTATTGAAAATAAAGTATGTATCACTTCAAATGCTATGAAAATCAAATTAAAACATAAAAGTCATTAATAAAAGTTTTCTTCATTCTATTTAAAAATCCTATAATACATAATTGATTCAATGATATACCATGATAGATAATGATTCTAGGTTGCCATGGCGATTAAGTCCTTTTAAGATGAATTCATATTACTTCCGTATTACTGAATTTAATATGTAGAATCATAATTATTTTTTTATTCATGCCCTTTTTGCCCAAGAGTGTAACTTATTGCACCAAGATATGAATATTTATAAAACTAGTTATAGTACACACGCACCTCATTTGCCACATTTGATATTGCAATTTCTAACTTGTTTAGGATATATAGTAGGCTTATCCTTACAAATATGATACAAATAAGCAAAAATTCAGTGACTTTTACTGGAACTGTATATATACATTTCCTGTAAACTTCTCTGAACTTTTTAAACGTTTCTAAAATTTGTTAAACTCAAAAGTGGAAGTTCTCCTTTACAGTGAAGGTAGTTCCCAATGGTATTGATCAACAGCAAAAAAAATCAAAATTTTTGGGATTGGCATTTCCAAAAAAAAAATTTTTTTTGAAAAAGAAATTTTTTTTTCAAAAGGCTGCCACAAGAAAAGTTGAATACATTTTTCAAAATTGGGTATATCATTTTAAACAGAAGAATATTATCTTTAAAATAAAATAAACTGCAACAAAATATCTTGCACCGTTCTAGAGATAGAGCACTTTAAAATTTTTATCGAAAATCGCGAATGAGAAAGGATGCCGGGGATGTCATCTTTGGCGGCCTGTACCTCGGGTCAGGAATTTCTTTGGGCAAAATGAAAATATACAAGTATCTTACTTTTTCTTAAATTTTAACATATGTTCAATTCAAAAACTTCTGAGACTATGAAGGTAACCCCCCTACCTGAGTTGATATGGATTCAGCCAAACACTTTTCAACTTTGATGGAAAGTGTTAAAAAATGGTGCAAGACAGTCTTTGTGGTTTTTCCCATGAAATTTTTTCCTTATCAATTCTAAAACCTACTTAGCATCTATGCATGAAAAAATTTAATTTAAAATTGGTTCGGTATGATCCATTTCAATTCAGGCAGCCAAAGAAAAAATCTTCATAGTCTCAGAAGTTTTTGAACTGAACATATGTTAAAATTCAGAAAAAAATAAGATACTTGTATATTTTCGTTTTGTCCAAAAAAATTCCTGGCCCGAGATACAGGCCGCCAAAGATGGCATCCCAGGCACCATTTCAAATTTCGCCATTTTCGATAAAAATTTTAAAGTGTTCTATCTCTAGAACATTGCAAGATATTTTGTTGCGCTTTTTTTTTTTTTTAATATTCTTCTGTTTAAAATGATATACCCAATTTTGAAAAATGTATTCAATTTTTCTTGTGGCAGCCTTTTTTTTCTTGAAAATGCCAATCCTAAAAATTTTGATTTTTTTGCTGTTGATCAATACCATTGGGAACTACCTTTACTGTAAAGGAGAGCTTCCACTTTTGAGTTTAACAAATTTTAGAAACAATGCACCTCATTTGCCACATTTGATATTGCAATTTCTAACTTGTTTAGGATATATAGTAGACTTATCATTACAAATATGATACAAATAAGTAAAAATTCAGTGACTTTTACTGGAACTGTATATATACAGTTCCTGTAAAATTCTCTGAATTTTTTAAATGTTTCTAAAATTTGTTAAACTCAAAAGTGGAAGTTCTCCATTACAGTGAAGGTAGTTCCCAATGGTATTGATCAACAGCAAAAGAATCAAAATTTTTGGAATTGGCATTTTCGAAAAAAAAAAAAAAAAAAAATATTTTTGAAAAGAATATTTTTAAATAAATTTAAAATTTTTTAAAATTATCTTTAAAATAAAATAAAAACAGCAACAAAATATCTTGCACCATTCTAGAGATAGAGCACTTTAAAATTTTTATCGTAAATCGCGAATGGGAAATGGTGCCGGGGATGTCATCTTTGGCGGCCTGTATCTCGAGCCAGGAATTTTTTTAGGACAAAACAAAAATATACAGGTATCTTACTTTTTCTTAAATTTTAACATATGTTCAATTCAAAACCTTCTGAGACTATGAAGATAACCCCCTGCCTGAGTTGATATGGATTCAGCTGTTCAAATGTTGGTTGGTTCACAAATTACTGTGATTGAACTGAGAAAAAATTATGATAGAAAGATTGTTCCATATGACAACCAGAGCCAATAACATTAATTTTGGTGTTAAGGTATTATTATCATTTGCAATAAGAAAAAAAAAACTATTTAAAAAAATTAATTTTCAATTAATTCTTTTGGACATGGCTAATTACTTTTTGTTTTAAATATGCCTCCAACATTAATTTTTTTTTTTTCATGAAATGGAATATCCAAAAACGAAGACTTAACATTACCTCATCAACTTGGGCTTGTGTCTGCTGCAACCTTTTAGATGCTGCTGTCGCCTGTGGCTTAGGAGCAGGTTGCGCAGGTGCTTCACTGCCTTCAGTAGTCGACCTTTTAACGAAGCATCAAAATTTCATTAGAATAACAAAAAAAAAAACTCTCAAATATTAAGTACATTTAAAAAAAGACTCTTGCATCAATTTTATTAAACATTTAGTGAGTTATGCATTTTAGCAACACTAGTTTCAATTGTAACACATTTTTAATAAAAGAAAAATAACTTCAAAATTTACTTACTAGCAATATACAGTGGAACCCGGTTAAGACGCTCACGGTTAATACGCAGATTTTTTCCGATCCCTTGAACTTCGCCCATAAGAATAATGTGAAAAAATCACGTTTAATATGCGAATGGTTACGACGCGATCCCGCTTAATACGCGATAAATTTTCGGTTCTTTGAGGAAAAAAAAAATCACGCTTAAGACGCGAATTCAATGATCAAGATGCGAATTCCTTCTCTCTTCTCGAGTACTACCCATTTAAAGGATTTTTATTATTCAAATAAAAAACAATGTTTCCAAATAGTATTTAATTTATTTAACAACAGATTAATTAAGGCGAAAATTACTAATCGGAAATAGTGGTAGATGTTTTAATTAAAAAAAAAAAACCCGCTAAATTAGCAAAACTGGAATTCTTTGATCCCACTCCTAACATGCTTTGTCTTTCGCTTCGTGTATGTTTTTACTGTGGTAGAGATAATATCATAAAAATGATTATATTAGAGTTGTTCATATGTGTTGTTAGAAATGTTTAAAATGTATGTTATTACAAGTACTAAATATGATTTTAAAAACTGGGTTGTGCTTCAAAGACTTAATATTATTTTCCTTTCTGTTAAAAAAATGAGTCTAGTAAGAAAATTATTTTTGGTTGCAACGCATTAATCGACAATAAAGTTATGTTGGAATCTATATTTATTTTCCGTTGTTATTCCAGTTTGTCGTATAAAAAGAAACAATGTGGATTCAACAAAGTGAAATACAATTACATTTAAATCTGAATATATGTCAAAGATACAATTTTCGACCGTAAAAATATAAATGAAGTTCATTTAGGTGATTAAATGTGTAAATAAGCCCAATTTGATGCAACATTATAGAAATCACGTTTATTACGCGATCCTGCTTAATACGCGACTTTTGACCACTCCCTTGAAACACGTCTTAACCGGGTTCCACTGTATTTGAGTTCAACCTAAAGCCATACCCTACAGTAGGGATGCACAACCTGTGGCACGCAGGGGGCCAAAAGTGGCCCGTGAGTTCCATATATTTATAACGGGATAAAATCACAATTTTTGTTCACATGACGCAGGGAAAAATCGAGAATTTTGTCGATTTGTCGCGGGAAAAAATTACAAATTTTGTCAGTCTGTTAAGAATCACAAATATCGTTGATAGGGTTCGGAAAAACCACGAATTTTATCTATCATCCGCAGAAAATCTCAAATTTCCTTAATTGTCAGCAGAAAAATCGCGAGTTTTGTCAGTTTATCACGAGAAAAAATCATGAAGATTGCCGCGGGAAAAAATTGTAGATTTCATTGGAAGCAGGTAAAAATCGCGAATTTTGTCGATCATGTGCGGAAAATTTCCAATTTCGTTGATCGGCTGTGGAAAAATCGCGAGTTTTGTCAGTTTATCGCGAGAAAAAAATCACGAATTTCATTAATTTGACGCAGGAAAAGTTGCAAATTTTGATAAAGTCAGTTAAAAATCGCAAATTTCGTTGATCGGACGTGGAAAAATCGCTAATTTTGTTTGATTCGGCACAGAAAAATGTCAAATTTTGTTAATCGGGCACAGAAAAATAGCGAATTTTGACAAGCAGGTGCGGAAAAATTACAAATTTTGATGATCGGCTACAAAAAAAATCGTGAGTTTTGTCAGTTTATCTCAAGAAAAAATCGTGAATTTCGTCTGTTTGCCGCAGGAAAAAATTTCAAATTTCGTTTAATCAAGTAAAAATTGCGAATTTTGCCGATAATGTGCGGAGAAAACCTCAATTTCGTTGATCGACTGCGGAAAAATGGCGGGTTTTGTCAGTTTAATGCGAGAAAAAATCACGAATTTTGTCAATTTGCCGCAGGAAAAATTACAAATTTTGTAAGAGTCGGTTAAGAATCGCAAATTTTGTTGATTGGTGGTTGATTTGTGGAAAAATCACAAATTTTGTCGATTCGGTGCGAGAAAATCTCAAATTTTGTTAATCGGGCACTGAAAAATAGCGAATTTTTCAGTGAGGTGTGGAAAAATTGCAAGTTTCGTTGATCGGCTGCGGAAAAATCCAGAGTTTCGATAGTTTGAGAAAAAAAATTGCGAATTTCGTCACTTTGCCATGGAAAAAATTACACATTTCGTCAGAGTTAGATAAGAATAGCAAATTTTGTTGATCGGGCCCGGAAAAATCGCAAATCTTGTTGATCGGGAGTGGAAAAATCACGAATTTCGTCGATTCAGTGCGGAAAAATCTCAAATTTTGTTAATCAGGCACAGAAAAATAGCGAATTTGTTGATGAGGCATAGAAAAATTGCAAATTTTGTTTCTTAGCTGCGGAAAAATCGCGAGTTTTGCCAGTTTATCGCGAGAAAAAAAAATCTCCAATTTCGGAGTGAAAAACTTACAAATTTAGTCAGTTAAGAATCACGAATTTTGTTGATCGGGAGCAGAAAAATCACTAATTTCATCGATCAGGCGCGGAAAAATCTCAAATGTTGTTGATCGGCTGCGGAATAATCATGAATTTTGACAATTTATCATGAGAAAAAAAACGCAAATTTTGTCAATCTGTCAAAGTAAAAAAACAATAAATTTTGACAATTGATGGAAAAAAATTGCAAATTTTTTCAACCGTTCGAGGAAAAAAATTGTATGTTTTGTCAAAAGATCACGAATTTCATGAATCGCTCATGGGAAAAAATTGCAAATTTTGTGCGTTGGTCGCCAAACGTATCATGAAATAGAAATCCATTGGTTGCAGGAAGAAATCGCAAATTTCGTCGATCGTGTGCGGAAGAGAAATCGCGACTTTCGTCAATTTATTGCAGGAACAAAATCGTGAATAACATCAATGTATCTCTCTATTCTAAAAAAAAACTAAAAAAAGTAACTACCGCTGTCACCGCCGCCGCCGGTTTTGAATTTTTTGTACCGGAGGTCTTTCTTCGTTAATATTAAGAAAAATAATGCATACAAAAATATGAAAATCGGTAGTATTATACAGAAATGATTGATAAACACGCTGATGCAGACAGTTTTCAAATCGAAGAATTATTTTAAGAGACATTTAATGCTAAAGTTGGACAAAATCGTTCCACTAAAAAAGTTTTATAGGAGCAAAAACTATTCATGGGAATTTAATCATTTTTAGATCATTTTATACGTTTGAAGTTCCCGGTGTGCAGACTGTATTTCTTTTTCTAATTTGACTCATTTTTTGAGGTTTTATTTCTATTTTAAATTCAAATTTTCAGCATTTCTAGAGATATTTTTTACATATTTTAGAAAGTGATATTAATTTAAACTGTTGCCAACTGTAAGTGCAAACAATGTTTGCTTCGAATAAAAAAAAAAAAAAAATGTTTATACGTGTAAATAAATTAAAACTTTATTTACACGTGACTCTTATAAACAGAAAAAAACATTTGGAATTAGAATTAAATAATTATGTACAAAAAGCAGGAACTTTAAAAACTTTAAGAGGTGATAGTATACATCCAAACAAACAACTTTCATCAAAGAATGCATGGTCCGAAATAAAACAAAGGGGTGCTGGCACATTTGGAAACTTGTTGCCGGTTGGATACTTTTTTAAAAATCAGATTTATTGATTACTACCATTTTTTTGAAATAGCGAAATTTGCCTTATTTAATGACAGATTAAATAAGGACAAAACAAGGTGGAATATTAATTCTTAAAAACTGGTGGCAATCAAAAAATTTTAATTTAAAAAAAGTAGCCCACTCGCAACTCTGACTTGGTCCATATGCAAACGTTAAAGCTCCATTCTTATTGGGAGTTATTGGGAGAAGAATAACACTAATAGCATGCAAATATGATATGGGGAAGAAGAACGTGTATATAAAATTCCTCCTTGATTAATACATTAAAGCTGCTAATCCAAGTGCGCAACTGTCAATCACAAGAGGAACGTAATGGAAGATGTTGCCCTTCACTAATAGGGAAAAGGCTGATATGCATCTTATCTACGAAACTGCAAATGCAAATGGCTCAGAGACTCAACGATTGTATGGAGAGGGGTTTCCTACCTTGCTTTTGCCACTTATTCATTCTTTGCTTGTTTTTGCCTCGCATAACAACATATCCAGTGTTGCCAGTGGGCTACTATTTTAAATTCAGATTTCTTGATTAGCACCACTTTTTTTAAACTGTAAAATTCGCCTTATTTAATGACATATTAATTAAGGCTAAAACAAGGGGAACTTTACCATTTCAAAAAAGTGGTGCCAATCAATAAATCTGAATTTAAAAAAAGTAGCCCACTTGCAACTCTCAATATCTCCTTTGGCTCTCTCTAGCACCTTTGCGTTTTAATTATGTTCATACATTCTTTGATGAAAATTGTTTGTTTTGATGTGTACTATCACATCTAAAAGTTTTGCCCATCATTTATGAAACACCCTGCATATTATCTTCATTTTCCTACATAAAAATCCGAACAAGTAAAGTCGGATAATTAAGAACTTGAATTACACACACCCCTTCAACCCCCCCCCCCCTCCCACTAAAAAAAGAAAGGAAAACTGCCTGAAAGAACTCTACTTCTGAATTTCTAGGGATGAGGGCATTAGTTTATGATCAAGTTGTACACATCTGAGAAGCAATTGATAAAAGAAAATGTCTCACATGTATTTTTTTAATTAGCCAAAATACGATATATGTCTCGCCTTAAGAAAGTTCGAATGGGAAATATTTTTATAATTGTTAATTTCGATGCATAAAGCGTTTATTTAATGCATATGTTTTTATTGTAAATCTGATAAATTATTTTAGCGTTTGAGCATTTTTTAAATATTTGCTTGAGTCTGACAATTGACGATTGATAAATTTTCTGAAAAATCAAATTCCTTGGGGAAGGGGGGGGGGGCTATTGCATCCTCAGCCCCCCTCAAATGACGCCCCTGAATAAGAGTGAAATTAAATCTGATAGTGTAATTTCAGAAAACGTGTTTGAGAATATTAAATTACCTAGGTTATCATTACCTACTTTTGGAGGTAATATAACAGAATGGATAGCGTTTAAGGATCTTTTTAATGCATGCGTAAACAGCAATACAAGTATATCTAATGCTCAAAAATTACAGTATTTGAAGGCTTCGTTGAAAGGTGAAGCGTATCGCGTCATTCAGTCTATTCAAATTTCAAATTCTAATTTTGAGATTGCGTGGAATCTATTAGACGAAAGATATTCAAATGATATAAAAAACTGGTGGAACCAGAGAGAAAAGTAAAGCTCGATCAAAAAAAGTTACAGTAAAAAATTGTCAAATAGTTTCAGTTTAAAAAAGTAAGTAGTGCGTAGAAAAGTAATGGAATCAGATTATCTGTAAAGCTCATGAAATTACCCAAATTTTTGTTGATAGCTGAAAATGTGGACTGAGCTTTACTGGTGCCTTAAAATCAATCAGGGAAGTAAAGGCATTTTTAACTCATTCTGAATTCCAATCATTCACAAGCAGTTTAAACATTTCGGTTCATAAGAATAGGTTAGAGGTTGATTTGGAAATGAGCGAGAACATGAGAGGTCGTTCAGTACGAAGCAGGGTTGGAAAAAAAACGGGTTTTTTTGTAAAAAACCAAAAAAACCGGTTTATTTAGTTTAAACCAGGTTTTTTTGGTTTAAACCGGGTTTTTTAAATATAATTTCCTATTGTATACAGATGCATATCTGTTGATAAAATAAACATTTTTGGATATTATGTAAGTAATATAACTTCAGAAAATATTTAAATTAAATAATTACAGTCAATTATATAGAAAATTGAAATCATTTCTAATTTAAACATTATTAGTAACACCTATGTCTTATGTTCAAAGTAAACTGCTCTACACAGTGAAACATTGATACCTTGAAAACCGTATGAAGAATCCTTTGATTAATAATATAATAATCAATAAACATTTGATGCAGTTTCATGAATATAATATATTATTCTGTGGTTGTTATTATTATTATTATTATTTTAATATCCAAATACTTCTGGTTATTTTGTTTTCTGAGTGATAACTCCAAGTGTCCAAGTCAACATTTTTGGCCATTAGATTCAGCAACTAACAGAAAAGATTGATTGGTATTACTGAAATGCTATAAATAGCATTCAGTTTTTGCAAGCTGTGTTATTCAATTTGATATCTTAAGTTACTCTTTTAAATTCTTTAAGGATAATCTTCCCCAATCCCAATCCAGAAAATTTTCTTTTACAACTTAACCAAAATCTTAAAGATCATTGTATTTTGTTATTAACTGCTGTAAATAATCTGCATTTTTTAAATGAAAATATTTTATGCTAAATATTGAATAATATTTATCTATTTTATCTTTTCTAATTTCACATATTTTAAGGAAAATCTTTAGAGTACCAGATATGTTCATCAGCACATGCTAATTTTCATTCTACATGCATAGAAACATGACCTAGGCTCATTATGTCTCATGTTGACTGCTGAGATGAAGTGTTAAAAGTAGAAATTACTTCTATCTATAATTTAAAACAATTAAATTACAAAAAGAGAAAATATTATATTAGACTTTTTCTAAAAAAACCAAATGGTTTTTTTGAGAAAAAAACCAATTGGTTTAAACCGTGGTTTAAACCATGGTTAAAACCACTTGGTTTAAACCGTGCCAACCCTGGTACGAAGTATGGACCAAATTCTATTACAGGGGTCACTGATAAGCCTGGAAGATCAAAGTCCAAAGTAAGGCCAGAACCCTAAGCATGTACGATTCACCCATATGCCAGAGGCGGCTCCAGAGAATCGTTTTTTTTTTTTTTTTTTGGGGGGGGGGGGGGGGGGGGACGATACCAAGTGACATATAATCAACGTAGTCATAATTTCTGTTGCTCAAATCATTCCTTGCAGTTAATTATTAAATGAATATGAAATAATTAATGCGATTTATAAATATTACAGACGCTCGATTATCCGACATCCGATTAACCGAAACACTCTGTTATCCAACACTTATTATATAATCCCGCCCTCTCCTCAAAATATGGTTTATTGTTTCTTAGGTCGTAAAATTAAAAACGTTATAACAGAATTTATTTATTAAATGTCTTATTTTTTTCTTTTTGATCTTGTACTATAATTATTTATCTTATTTTTTGTTCTTTTAGTTATAGTGAACAACGTTAATAACACAAGCCTGTGTTGATTGTGTTTTTTAACTTTTGATAATTGATTTTGATGCATTTTTTAGCACTGAACCCGAAAATGACCTTCATTTTTAACCATCATGTCACGATTTTCACAAATTGTAAATTTCAAAGTTAAAAAGTAAAAAATAGCGAAAATCTCACAAAGCAAATTGCCAAAGCCTTAACAAAAGAAGGTAAATGTTTTAAATGCATCCGCGAAAAATTTTCCAGCCTTATCAACCGCCAAAATAAAAGAGGATACCGAGATGAACCCCATAGAGAAGATTAAAAGAAAAGCGGGAAGCAGAGCATGAGTGGTTCAAAGAAACTTCCACGCATGGAATAAAATTATAAGGATTTTAAATACACAATATTTTACATGTTTAACTGTAAAAATCCATAGTATAAGCAAAAAAATGAATAAATTATTATGAAAAAAAGTTACGTCTATTTTATAGCAGCAGATTTTCGCAATATTGACTTTTTAAAAATTTACGAATTGTGAAAAATCCTGACGTGATGGTATGGTAAAAAATGAAGGTCATTTTTGGATTCAGCACTAAAAAATACATAAGAACCAATTATCGAAAGCTGAAAAACATAACCATCACATCAGTTTTTTAATACCAGATTTCTGAAAGAGGATAATCTCTGAAAAAGGATCCCCTTCAAAAATCTGAAGGGCCCTTAACATCCTTGAAAGTCAAAATGTGTCATCTAAGTGGTGTGCATACCTCTTCACAGGTGCGGATCCAAGGAATGGGGAGATCGCCCCGATCGAAAAATATAAATCCACCGATTATTGCGAATTTCGACAAATGGTCGATGAAAAATATCATTTTCGTCAATCGGTCGCAGGTCAAAAAATCACACAAAAACGCGAATTTCGTCAAAAAATTGCACAAAAATGTGAATATCATCAAAAAATAGGGCATTTCATCAAAGAATCATGGGGAAAATGCGAATTTCGTCAAAGGATCACGGAAAAAAACCCGCGAATTTCGTCAAAGGATCGCAGAGAAAAAGCGAATTTCGTCAAAGGATCGCAGAAACAAACCCGAATTTCGGCAAAGGACCATAGAAAAATGCTAATTTCGCCCAACTATTACGGAAAAAATGCGAATTTCGCGAAAGAATCGCGCAAAAAATGCGAATTTCGTCAACAAATCTCGGAAAAAATGCAAACTTCGTCAAAGAATTGCGAAAAAAATACGCAAATTTCGCCAAAGGGCCGCGGAAAAATGTGAATTTCGTCAAAAAAATAGGACATTTCGTCAAAGGACCATAGAAAAAACGTGAATTTCGTTAAAGGTCCACGAAGAAAACGTGAATTTCGTCAAAGGATCGCAGAAAAACGTGAATTTCCTCAAAGGATCGCAGAAAAAACGCAAAATTAGTCGAAGGATCGCAGAAAAAAATGCAAATTTCTCCAAAGGAGCGCAGAAAAAAACGTGAATTTCGTCAAAGGATCGCAGAAAAATGATATATGTAAATTACCTCTTCTGTCTTGCCACTGTCCGGGAATTTCCCTCTACATTATACTTTTACATAACAATATATCTATCTCCTCTATATTCACTTTTATTAAATAATACATTTTACTTCTTTATTTATCAGTGATAAAATATCTTTATTAATTTAAATGTTATTCTACTTACCTTTAATTAACTTCTGTTATTATCCCTTTAACTTATTCATTCTGTTTACATTATCGTACTTTCCGGTTTTCATACATTTGTTTCTCCCACGCATTCAACGGCACGTAGCTCTTTCATTTGACGTATGGTTTCACGGTCGCCACTAGATGGTGTCTCTCGTTCGAGCCTACGGCACATCGGATGTACGACACTTCGCCACGATGTCGTCACTCTGGATTCATCGTTAGCTGCCCGTTGAATTGCATGATGAGTTATTATTCGTTCTCCCGGTTTGTATAAATATGAATTAGAGATGCAACGAATATTCGGCCCATTCGGCCTGTCTGCCGAATATTCGGCTTCGGCCGAATATCAAGTCCATTATTCGGCCTTGGCCGAATAATACTGTAATAAATGTTTTTATATTTACACAGTATAACTTTTTAATTTGACAATTTATATTCATCATGTATAATGAAAATTTTATTTGAAATTAACTAATACTTTTTTTTTCCCATTAACTTTCATACCCCGAATGGGTTTTATCTACCCATTTTTATATAAGAGACTAATTTAGGAATCATGTTAAAAAAAATTTATGCTGTATCAGTAAGTACAAAAAGTATGTGTAATAAGCTAACATAATCTGTTAAATTTAAAATTAATCTATTCAAAATTGTTTGAATACAGTTGTACAAGCAAATTCAAATTTTTTTTTATCATAATGGGAAGTTTAACATTTATCCCTTGTTATATAGAAAAATATTTCTTTCAATAATATTTTGAATTATACCTATAAAGAACATAAATATATGATTGATTAGATATAGATGTATTATATGTATAAGATATTTAAGTTATATATGTTGCAATACTTAAGGGGTTTTTTTTTGTAAAATACGCTTAAAAGTTAAATATAATTTAAGTGATTTTTTTTTTTTTTAGTGTGTTACTATTTTTTATTAAATAATGAAAGAAATGTAAGTACTAAATTCTTTTAATTAGTATGCATTTACGTTTTATGTATTTTTTTTTTTTCAAGAATAGCATTGTATTGTTTATATTTGCCTTAAAAAACAGTTAAAATGTTTTCAATAAACGTAGATTGTGATGCAGAAATAATTATAATTCAGCATTCTCAGGTGATAGTCTATTTCCTTTTTTTTTTCGTAAATGCTACCTGCTTCTGAAAATAATCTCTCACTATATATGGTACTTCCTGGTGCAGAAAGGTACTTTTAGGCTAATTGTGAAAGGTTTGGAAAGTCTTCTGAATTTTTTGCCCACCACTCCAAACGACACTGTTGTCTTTCTAGTAGTGGCTGGGAAAGAAAATTACTAATTTCTTTTACTTCTTCACATTGAAAGGAACTTTCTATAGAGCTTCACTCTGCGATTGGCTTGCAATTTCATTAAAGCATGCCCACAAAGAATTTGGAGCTTGTGAAGATGGAATGGTTATGTTGGAAATATTTTGTTCACATTCTGTTACTGGTTTCATACTAGCCTTTCTTAGTCTTACTAAAGCAGTTAATTTGGACTTTACTCCTACATCCTTTGCTTCATCTTTGTTGAAAAAGAACACTTTAAATCTGGGGTCCAAAACCGTTGCAATGGAATTGTCTTAAATCGATACAAAACGCTTCTCCAAATTTTGTAGAAGAGTGTCTTTCATGGTGCCCTACACCAAAAAAATCTCCAGATTTAAATAAATATGATTTTAATGCTACAACCTATTGAGATGACTTCAGAAATTAATGATCTCGATGAGGCAATTTGGTTTGTTATTTCTTCAAATGGTTGTAATGGATTCAGCAATTTTTCTAAAACAGTCCACAGGTTTGCTGTCAGATTATTTATTTCTCCAAATTTAGTTGCATATACAGAAAGTGCATTTTTTTGTTGCAGTAATCTCTCCAACATATAATAGGTGCTATTCAAGCATGTTACCACACTTTGAACTAATTTCTTCTTAGGAATTTTTAACTCATTAATTTGTACATCAGTTAATCTAATGGCGAATGATTAAAATGTGTAAACGATTTTTATCTACAACAATTAAATCATTTATTGATCTTTGGTATGTTAGAGCATCAGATACTGTTAAATGCAATGAATGTTATTTGCTTTTTCTTGCAGATATTTCCTTCCTCTGAATCTGAAAACATTCACTATACACTTCTTAATGGTGCTATCTGCTGACAGCAAAGAAAAAAAAATAATGATAATAATAATGATAAAAAATTTTTTGTTAAATGTGAGCTTTATAAAGTCTACAATGTCTTTCCCCCATTTTAGAGGATATTCCTTTCATCCTTTTTATCAGTGGTTTTTCTTAAGATATTAAGATTTCCTATTTTTTATTTTATTTCATCTGAAAGCTGAAACTTGTGTTTCCTAGTACTTTTAAAATTTTGTCATTATTTTAAAATGTAACAACGCACATAATATCTATTAAAATGTAACTAGACAGTACCTGATGAGGAACTTTTGCTAAGAATTTCTTTTTTGGGCTGAATTATATTATTGAGGCAATTTTTAGGCCGAACATAGCCGAATATTTTTTGAGAGTAAAATAATGCTTTCAAAAATCAAAAATTTGTGTATAAATAACTTTTTAAAAGAAAACTATACATTTTAACCGTGAAATATACAAGAATTGTGCATATAGTGCATACTATATTTTGTTTTTAGGCAAAAATAAGTTCATTATTCGGCGGCCGAATAGGCCGAATATTCGGCTGTATCTTGGCCGAATATTCGGTATTCGGTTATTCGGCCAAACCACTATTCGTTGCATCACTAATATGAATGTTTCCTTTGCTTACTTACCTCCTTCTCCAATTCTCAGTCATTAACAGCTGGTTATCCTTGGATTGTTAAAACGGCGTTTGATGTGCAACTGAAAGTTCTGCATATCTTTATAAGCTGACATTAGGACTGGGCGATGTAGAAATTTCTTAAATCGATTTATCATCCATCCAACATCGCGATTTAGTGTTAAATCGCGATTTAACACCGATTTTACATTTTAGAATATGGAAGCCTATTTTTTAATTTTTAGTAACAAAATACGATCTTTATGTGCCCCCCCCCCCCCCCCCCTCCTGTATTATTTAGTATACTTGGCTTTTAATTTGTCAAATAATTTTGAAAAGAGGTATATTTTACACATAAAAAAGCTTTGAATGTCCCAAAACACTAGTTTTTTTTTTTTTCCATTTTAAAAATTAGTGACCTATTGTAATACATTTTATAAACTCATTCTATAAGAAGTAATATAAAAGAAAATGATTTTTTTTTTTTTTTTTTTTTTTTTTTTTTTTGGTCTGACTTGTTATGCATGCTACAATCTAAATTCCTTAAGGGGGGGGGGCTTCCCCTAGCCCACTCAAATAGCACTTCATTGCTAACAGCCTACATACACTTTTTTTTTTTGTTTTGTTTTTTTTTACAGACACAGATTTAAAAAGTTACTGAGGTAAAACAGAAGCATATTAAGACTTCAATGATGAATTTAACTATTCATTTACCATGATGAGAAAAGTAGTAAAAAAAAAAGGGGGGGGGGAGATATGAGAAATAAGATGCAATTTTATATCTTTTTAACTTTTAGATTAAAATAAGATTTGTTTAACATAAATGCTGACATTTATATAGCGGATGGAGAAGGATTGAAAGTGTGACCCTTGGAGCACATCACTGAAATTGCTGATTTTTTTCGTGGTTGTTGCCATCCTTTAAGATTAGTAATAAAATATAATCTTAAAATATATCTCTTTTTAATGATAACAAAATGTCAAAAAAGCAAAAAATCGCAGATCTGCAGAAAAATCTAATGAATGCCTCCTCCAGCCCTCCCTCATTCTGCCGTAAAAATAAAGTTACTTGACTCATTACAGAACTTTATTAAAGTATTTTTAATTAATTACAAAATAATAATAAATTAAAACTAAAATATTCCCATAATACCTGAACATATGAAAATTAATTTTTCATGAAAATAATGCATAAAAATATAAACTAAAAATGGATGAATTTGGATATAAATAGTGAATCAATTTCAGCAAGATACTCAATCCATGTGACTGGCATTGAAATCGGATGTCAAATCTGATACATGACTATTTTAAAATATTTTAATTAATTACAGAATAATAAAAAATAAAGAATATGTATTAAAATATTACCCAAACATGTGAAAAATGAATGTTTCATTAAAAGAATGCATAAAAATAAAAACTGAAATTCGATGAATTTGGATTTTAAATATGAAACTTTATTCTTTTTTTTCCAACCATAAATACTCGATCAATTTCAGGGAAAAAATATTAGTAGTAAAAGAAAAATATTTCATGTGGATCACGGCCAAATAGTGATACACAAAACAATGCATGACTATACCTTTAAAATAATTTCATTAATTACAAAATAATAAAAAATAAAAGTTAAAATATTACTAAAACATGTAAAAAATGAATTTTTCATCATAAGAATGCATAAAAGTATAAACTGCAAGTCGATGAGTTTGGATTTTAAATATAAAACTTTATTATTATTATTTTTAATCATATAATGCTGAATGAATTTCAGGAAAACAATCTTTTGAAACAATGCAGGATTATACTTTAAAACATTTTAATTAATTACAGAATATTGGAAAATAAAAAATACATATTGCAATATTACTCAAATATGTGAAAACTTAATTTATCATCAAAAGATTGCATTAGCATATAAATTGAAATTCGATGAATTTGGATTTTAAGATTTAAACTTTACTTTTTCCTTTCAACTTTCCACTATATAAATTCTTAATTTCTGAAAAATACACATTCCAATCTCGTAAACTCTGAATCTTGTTTACAAAATAAATAAATTAATATCAATTCTTACTTAAATCATCGTTTTCTTAAATCGCCTTTTTCTTAAATTGGATCCTGCTAAATCGATTTAACACCAGCTTGCCTTGTTTTCATTAAATCGTCTTTTTCTTAAATCAGAAAGCATGGAGGCTTGCGATGTTTGCTTAAATCGGATCATCCTAAATCGATTTAACACCAGCTTGGCTTGTTTTCATTAAATCGTCTTTTTCTTAAATCGGAAAGCATTGAGGCTTGCGATGTTTGCTTAAATCGGATCCTCCTAAATCGAATTAACACCAGCTTGGCATGTAAGTGGTAGATACATCAAAGTAGATAAATCGGTTTTACGATGTTAGCTCAGAATCAGTATTTTGTTTTAAATCGATTTAAAGCAAATGGCTAAATCGCGATTTAAGACAATGGCTAAATCGCGATTTAAGATAATGGCTAAATCGCGATTTAAGACATTGACTAAATCGCGATTTAAGACATTGGCTAAATCACGATTTGACATTAGCTAAATCGTGATTTCCGATTTTAGCTTAAATCGATTTAAGACCAATGGTTAAATCGGATTTCCGATGTAAGCTTTAAATCGATTTAACAGTTAAATCGATTTAAGGCCCATGCCTAGCTGACATCGTAATGATTTACTTTCAGTCTGATGTTTCGTATTACCTATTGAGAGTTTGATAGTTTTGTTATCGATTCCGGATTAGTGTATGACTCCGTGTTAAATATTTCTAGATGGACATTGTTTAGGAAGTCACGTTTGTCGGGAAGTTCAAAGTTAAATCATTTGTGTTTCGTGCAATGTTTATCGCTGCTTTCTCCATGGAAGTGTCATCAGTTATAAAGAAGTTTCTCATCAATTTAATCTTATTTATGGAAGCATTTGACTCGGCATGATTTAAGCAGTTGATGTATTAAATGGGACTTTACATTCGGCAGTCACTCTCTGATGCAGTACTTCATTTCCTAAATGTCATAGGGTTTGTTAGATCACTTTTAATCTTATTACTGTTAAATATATTTATGAATTATTGAACTATATATTGTTTTATCTTTTGATTAATAAACGTTAGATTGTTTTTATATTTATCTTGTAGTTATTTCGCCACCATATATATTTTATTCTTCTTTAGCTATTTAATGTAAACAGGTTTGGGGTCATCAGCTTAAGTTTCCATTGGGCATTTTCAATTCACTCTGCTAAATCTAATACTTATCTAAATCTAATCCCGTAAAAAAAAACGCGAATTTCGTCAAAAATCGCAGAACAAAATGCGAATTTCACCAAAGGATCTTAAAAAAATGCGAATTTCGCCAAAGGATCGCTGAAAAAAATACTAATTTCACCAAACAATTACGGAAAAACGCTAATTTCACGAAAGAATTGCACAAAAAATGCGAATTTCGTCAACAGGCCGTGGGGAAACGTGAATTTCGTGAAAAAATAGGGCATTCTGTCAAAGGACCACGAAAAAAATTTTAATTTCGCCAAAGGATCGCAGAAAAAACACATATTTCGCTAAACAATTATGGAAAGAAAGCTAATTTTGCGAAAGAATCGCGGGAAAAATGCGAATTTTGTCAAAGGGCCGCGGAAAAAATGCACAATTAGTGATAGGATTTAACATCAGTATTTAGTCTCATTTGCTTTAACCCCACTCATATACTCATACATTTAATGCATTAATTCATTCATTCACATTCATTCATCCTCATAGTTATTTTCATTTCATAGTTTTTAGTTAAAAGATCATTTCACTTTGTTTACATATTATACAATAGTAAAAGTAACTTTTTCTTTTATTAAATACACTTTCGTTATTATATTTAACTGATAACTTACCATTTAATAGTTTGCTGTCCAGGTTTTACTTTACAACCCAGTAGCAGAAAGTTATGGTTGTGTCTGCGACAGCAATTTAGTGGGATGAAAATTGTCTGCGGGAGTAGCATGTTACATTTTCTTATGTACAAACATTATGAGTGTTAAAATAAACAGTGTTCTTTAATACCAGGGGTGATTCTGAGTAAAAAAAAAAAAAATCTGAAATTCACAGCAAAATTTCCGAAAGGTTACAACAGAGGGGGGGTGGGGGGAGCGATAATCAACTACCGGCACTAATTATGTGTTTTTTTGCGCACTTTTGATGAAATTTGGGTTTTTTCGCGATCTTTTGACGAAATATGCCGTTTATCTCGATCTTTTGACGAAATTTGCCGTTTTTGTTCGCGATCTTTTGACGAAATTTGCCGCTTTTGTTCGCGATCTTTTGACGAAATCTGCTGTTTTTTGCGATCTTATGAGGAAATTCCTCTTTTTTTTCGCGATCTTTTGACGAAATTTGCCGTTTTTTCACGATCCTTTGACAAAAATGAGGTTTTTTTTTCACGATCCTTTACGAAGTTCGTGTTTTTTCCTCGATTCTTTGACGAACTTCGTGTTTTTTCTGCGATTCAGTGACAGAAATTAGCGTTTTTTCGGCACCTCCGGGACAAAATTCACGTTTTTCCCGGGATCTTTTGACGAAATTCGCGTTTTTACAGCGATCCTTTGGCAGAAATTTGCACTTTTTGCGATTTTTTGACGAAATTCCGCAAATTTAATTCCGATCTTTTGACATAAATTTTCCTTTTTTCGCGATCCTTTGACAGTAATCTGCGTTTTTCGTGATCCTTTGACAGAAATTTGCATTTTTTCGTGATATTTTTTTAGAAATTTGTGTTTTTTCGCGATCGTTTTACAAAAAATTGCGTTTTTTCGCGATCGTTTTACAAAAACTTGCGTTTTTTCGCGATCGTTTTACAAAAACTTGCGTTTTTTCGCGATCGTTTTACAAAAACTTGCGTTTTTTCGCGATCGTTTTACAAAAACTTGCGTTTTTTCGCGATCGTTTTACAAAAACTTGCGTTTTTTCGCGATCGTTTTACAAAAACTTGCGTTTTTTCGCGATCGTTTTACAAAAACTTGCGTTTTTTCGCGATCGTTTTACAAAAACTTGCGTTTTTTCGCGATCGTTTTACAAAAACTTGCGTTTTTTCGCGATCGTTTTACAAAAACTTGCGTTTTTTCGCGATCGTTTTACAAAAACTTGCGTTTTTTCGCGATCGTTTTACAAAAACTTGCGTTTTTTCGCGATCGTTTTACAAAAACTTGCGTTTTTTCGCGATCGTTTTACAAAAACTTGCGTTTTTTCGCGATCGTTTTACAAAAACTTGCGTTTTTTCGCGATCGTTTTACAAAAACTTGCGTTTTTTCGCGATCGTTTTACAAAAACTTGCGTTTTTTCGCGATCGTTTTACAAAAACTTGCGTTTTTTCGCGATCGTTTTACAAAAACTTGCGTTTTTTCGCGATCGTTTTACAAAAACTTGCGTTTTTTCGCGATCGTTTTACAAAAACTTGCGTTTTTTCGCGATCGTTTTACAAAAACTTGCGTTTTTTCGCGATCGTTTTACAAAAACTTGCGTTTTTTCGCGATCGTTTTACAAAAACTTGCGTTTTTTCGCGATCGTTTTACAAAAACTTGCGTTTTTTCGCGATCGTTTTACAAAAACTTGCGTTTTTTCGCGATCGTTTTACAAAAACTTGCGTTTTTTCGCGATCGTTTTACAAAAACTTGCGTTTTTTCGCGATCGTTTTACAAAAACTTGCGTTTTTTCGCGATCGTTTTACAAAAACTTGCGTTTTTTCGCGATCGTTTTACAAAAACTTGCGTTTTTTCGCGATCGTTTTACAAAAACTTGCGTTTTTTCGCGATCGTTTTACAAAAACTTGCGTTTTTTCGCGATCGTTTTACAAAAACTTGCGTTTTTTCGCGATCGTTTTACAAAAACTTGCGTTTTTTCGCGATCGTTTTACAAAAACTTGCGTTTTTTCGCGATCGTTTTACAAAAACTTGCGTTTTTTCGCGATCGTTTTACAAAAACTTGCGTTTTTTCGCGATCGTTTTACAAAAACTTGCGTTTTTTCGCGATCGTTTTACAAAAACTTGCGTTTTTTCGCGATCGTTTTACAAAAACTTGCGTTTTTTCGCGATCGTTTTACAAAAACTTGCGTTTTTTCGCGATCGTTTTACAAAAACTTGCGTTTTTTCGCGATCGTTTTACAAAAACTTGCGTTTTTTCGCGATCGTTTTACAAAAAATTGCGTTTTTTCGCGAGAGTTTTACAAAAAATTGCGTTTTTTCGCGATCGTTTTACAAAAAATTGCGTTTTTTCGCGATCGTTTTACAAAAATTTGCGTTTTTTCGCGACAGTTTTACAGAAATTTGCATTTTTCCCGCGATTGTCTAACTAAATTCGTCTTTCTTCCTCCATCCTTTGATGAAATTCAAGTTTCTTCTGCGATTTTGTGACAGAAATTTGCGTTTTTCTTGCTCCCCTGGAACGAAATCCAAGTTTTTTCGGGATTTTTGGATAAAATTCAAGTTTGTACAGCGATCTTTTGGCAGAAATTTACGCCTTTCGAGATCTTCTGACGAAATTCCTCCTTCTTTCCGCAATCCTTTGACATAAATTTGCGTTTTTTCGCGATCGTTTGACTAAATTTGAGTTTTTCCCACAATCGTTTGTCTAAATTCGCGTTCTTTACGTGATCCTTTTACTAAATTCGCATTCTTTCCGTGATCCTTTTACTAAATTCGCATTCTTTCCGCGATCCTTTGACGAAATTCGTGTTTTTTCCGTGATCCTGTGACAAAATTTGCATTTTTTCTACAACCCTAGGACGAGATTCATGTTTTTTTCCTGTCTTTTTTGACGAAATTCGCGTTTTTATAGCGACCCTTTGGCTATAAATTACAGATTTTTTATGCGAACGATTGCCGAAATTGATATTTTTCGCGATATTTTTTGTCAGAATTTTCGTACTTTTTTTTTTTTTTTTTTTTTTAAAGGAAATACTACTTTTTTTTTTTTTTTTTTCTTTTTCAAGTTGGCAAATTTATCTGCAAGGTCCAAAATAAATCTGCGACGCACGTCGCGCGTCTCGAACTTTCTGCCACTGGGCTTTACAATAGGTTTTGTTTAAGTTTATTTTACTTTAAAAGTTAATTAGCGTTTTAGCTCTTTCATGGCATGACAGTCGAACACAATATCAATTACATCGTAATCGATTCAGTCGGTTTGCCGTATGGCACCAGATGGCAGCATATCGCGAATCATCTTGATTCGTCGATATATTTTAATTATTCATAAAGTTTGTGTTCACGTCACGTCACAGAATATTCTAGCAAATAGGCATTTCCCGGCACGTGTCATCGATCGAATGGTATTTATACTGAGGTCGGAGCATTCAACAGCAGACGCACGTCTGAGTTTTAAGCTTGTTTGGATGTTTCAAGCAGCGGTACCGTTTCGTGTTGCCGAGGAAATAGTCTTGAGCTATTTAAATATGTTTGTTGTATTTTCGTTTTTCCCATTTATCTAATTTAAGTTTACCGTTGATACCTGCAATATCAGTTACGTTTTAGAAACAGCTTTACTCAAATTGGTGCTTGGTATGTTAAATTAATCTAGTCATTTTTCATCATGTTGCATTTTATCGTCATTTTTAACTTATATCTGTTTTAAAAGAAACATTCTGTTTTATCTAAGCTGAACTCAAGAATGTGAATATTATCTTCTAATAAACTGCTCATCTTCACCAGAATTTATGACTCTGTGCTTTTTCTTCAAATACAGTTTTATCTTAATGCTGCTTACCCACATCTCAGTTTAACTTTTACTTTCTTTACACTCTGTGTTGCAAGTCATTATTTTCCAGTGAAGCTCTCACTGTGCATGTTTAAATATCTTTCAGACTCTGCCTTTTAAATATGTTAGATGGGTCTTATCTTATTCGGTTTTTGCCACTTTTAGAAAGAGCAAGATGCATTTTGCCAGTTTTAAAAAGAGCAAGATGCATTTTGCCAATTTCAAAAAGAGCAAGATGGATTTTGCCAATTTTAAAAAGAGCAAGATGGATTTTGCCAATTTTAAAAAGAGCAAGATGCATTTTGCCAATTTTAAAAAGAGCAAGACACATCAGGGCCGAAACTAGAGGAGGGCAGAGGGGCACGTGCCCCGGGTGCCGCTTTAACAGGTGAAGGGAGCGCCAAAATGAAGATTTTGTTTGACGTTTGATACAAGAATGTGTGTATATATATATATACGAAATTTGTATAAAAATGTCTCACAGCCAGAAAATTTAAAAGGAAAACTGAACCAAATGCATTAAACATTACAAATAGATAAAAAGATTCATCTACAATACAAAATTGCAAATAAATAAGAAAAAAGAATTGTCCCCTTAGGCTTTTTTCATTCTGCCATTCCAAAAGTATCATGTCTTTGCCTTTTATCTTTTAAATCACTTCCTGTGTAGGAAAATCACTACCGTTTTTCAAGGTCAGTCTCTATTGTGGTACACTGTCCACTACAGATAACTACCAAACGAGAAGCAACCCCTCAGTCTCACTTTTCTATTAGATAAAAAAATTCCATGAAAGCTGTTTGTTTTTTTTCCGCTGAGCAGTGTTGAGCTTCCGTTCTTTTTTTTTTTTATTTTTTCGTCTTGCCATGGGCGATGACTGCCCGGGACAATAAAAACAAACGAGAGGGGGAATGCACAAAGTAAAATTCTTAGTGAAACCTTTTTTTTTTTTTAGATATTTAGCCTATACAAAAAATGTTTAAAAAAGATTAAAATGCAATTTGTTTCCTCTTGATTCTGTTGATGCTTAGTAAAATTCTTTTTGTAAGTTTACTTTGAGGGGGGGGTGCCAAAATCCATGATTGCCCCGGGTGTCAAAAAGGCTAGTTTCGGCCCTGAGATGCATTTTGGCAATTTTAAAATGAGCAAGATGCATTTTGGCAATTTTAAAATGAGCCAGATGCATTTTGGCAATTTTAAAAAGAGCAAGATGCATTTTGGCAATTTTAAAAAGAGCAAGATGCATTTTGGCAATTTTAAAAAGAGCAAGATGCATTTTGGAAATTTTAAAAAGAGCAAGACGCATCAGGGCCGAAACTAGGGGAGGGCAGAGGGGCACGTGCCCCGGGTGCTGCTTTAACAGGTGAAGGGAGCGCCAAAATGAAGATTTTGTTTGATGTTTGATACAAGAATGTGTATATATATATATACGAAATTTGTATAAAAATGTCTCACAGCCAGAAAATTTAAAAGGAAAACTGAACCAAATGCATTAAACATTACAAATAGATAAAAAGATTCATCTACAATACAAAATTGCAAATAAATAAGAAAAAAGAATTGTCCCCTTAGGCTTTTTTCATTCTCTCATTCCAAAAGTATCATGTCTTTGCCTATTATCTTTTAAATCACTTCCTGTGTAGGAAAATCACTACCGTTTTTCAAGGTCAGTCTCTATTGTGGTACACTGTCCACTACAGATAACTACCAAACGAGAAGCAACCCCTCAGTCTCACTTTTCTATTAGATAAAAAAATTCCATGAAAGCTGTTTGTTTTTTTTCCGCTGAGCAGTGTTGAGCTTCCACTCTTTTTTTTTTTTTTCGTCTTGCCATGGGCGATGACTGCCCGGGACAATAAAAACAAACGAGAGGGGGAATGCACAAAGTAAAATTCTTAGTGAAACCTTTTTTTTTTTTAGATATTCAGCCTATACAAAAAATGTTTAAAAAAGATTAAAATGCAATTCGTTTCCTCTTGATTCTGTTGATACTTAGTTAAATTCTTTTTGTAAGTTTACTTTGAGGAGGGGGGTGTGCCAAAATCCATGTTTGCCCCGGGTGTCAAAAAGGCTAGTTTCGGCCCTGAGATGCATTTTGGCAATTTTAAAAAGAGCAAGATGCATTTTGGCAATTTTAAAATGAGCAAGATGCATTTTGGCAATTTTAAAATGAGCAAGATGCATTTTGGCAATTTTAAAATGAGCAAGATGCATTTTGGCAATTTTAAAATGAGCAAGATGCATTTTGGCAATTTTAAAATGAGCAAGATGCATTTTTGCCAATTTTAAAATGAGCAAGATGCATTTTTGCCAATTTTAAAATGAGCAAGATGCATTTTTGCCAATTTTAAAATGAGCAAGATGCATTTTTGCCAATTTTAAAAAGAGCAAGATGCATTTTTGCCAATTTTAAAAAGAGCAAGATGCATTCTTGCCAATTTAAAAAAAAAATAACAAGATACATTTTTCCAATTTTAAAAAGAGCAGGGTGCTGCACCCCACCCTTAAAAAATGACATAGAAAGAGCACTACTTGTGAATTTGTTTATATTAAAATAATTTTAAATAATTTATTAAGTAATTAACAATTACTACTATTATAACTTCAGTAAAAAGTTAAATTACTTTGGTAACATGAAATAGTTTAACCACAAAACATCCAATTAAAATCACAACATAAGTTGGGCTTTATTAAAAAAAAAAAAAAAATCAGTTTTGCATAATTATCGCTCATTACAGGGCAGTAAGGATAATATCGTATTGAATTCTTTTATCCTTTAAGATAAGAGTTGATTTTATTCATATGTTTTTAATTAATGAATAAAACTTAAAATAATTAAAGTAACAATTTGAAATAAAAGTTTATTATATCATACGTAAAAATCAACGTCATAAATGAGAAAAATTAATTACGACTTTATACAAATAAGTGATAAAAAGAAGTTAGCCTTTATCATGCCACCACAGTCTAATTCAGATTAGGTTATATAAGCAATCAATGAAACAAACTATAGTAGTAATAAAATTGCATATGTGATTAATTAAGATCGAATACAACATACGGAATACAAATATCTTAAATACACAATATAAAAACGAAACAAATGAGAATTCACCGTTAATGAGTAATATGTGCATTCAGCATGAATCACATATTAATTTTCTATGACTCATATTTTCAGACTGTGAGCTCATCACAATCATAAACAATTCTGATAAATATAAAATATAATAAACTCCTCCCTTCCCGAAAAATAGAAAGAACGAAAGCTTAAGTGAAATACTCGAAGTATACATAAACATAATAAAAATAAATAACAGAACTGAAAATTATTAAATAAGATAATAAATAATTAAACAGCGATTGCACAAACTTTGATTTTTTTTTTGCTAAAACTCCTTTTTCTTAACCTGCTTGCTTTAAATATAATACCCTTTACTGTGAAATGAGTGATCAATACAATAATGTACAATCAATCTCAATATCCAAACTAAGATCAAGAGGGCTTAACATTAAAGAAGTGATTTTCCGGGTATCCATTTTTACAAGAATTTATTTTCAATATAATCATGCAAAGAGAAAACTCGCAAAATAATTTTCTACATACTAATACTTACATTTTGATAAATCAAATTTGAAACCCAATAAACTAACAAATGTAAAATTCGATCGTCACAGCAGAAACAAAACCTATGGCGGTCAACGTCGCCCACTAAATTAATTAAATGGACGAATTAAGTGTTGCCATTTGTGAACATTGAAAAATATTTTGCTATTTATTATTGGACTATTCTTCTATATTGTTTTGTTTTTTTAATTTAATGAAATTAATTATCGATTTCTTAATTGCTTTTATTAGTGAAAAATTTCTGAACTAGTATTTAAATCATTAATACTTATAAACTCAACGTCATAGCTTTTTACCGTGACTAAAGGGTTGGTTTTGTTTATCTCGTGTTCGGTGTGCGGTCGGGAAACTGGTCTTGGGTTTTGACAAATGATTTCTATTTTTTTTACTTTTATCAGCTGAAAAATGTCATCTAGATCTAGAGGATTGTCGGAGACAAATAAATTAAAAAGCAATCTAGAAGAACAGCTGGACAGATTAATGGCACAGCTTGCCGATTTGGAAGAATGCAAGTATGTTCTAAAAATATTTACTATTTTATTACTTTTACGGTTATTCTGTTTATGGCTTTCATTTGATGAAAATATAATTAAAACTCATAGATAGGATAATCATAAATATTTTGACTGGTTTTTTGTATAATCCTTATGCAATATCAGAGTTTCCCCCAGACAGTTTCAGGAAGGTGCTGCACCCTGCCTGCCCTTAGATTTCCAAAATAGCACCCCTCTTGCCTCTCATTTAAAAAATTAGTTCCCTTGTTGCCCCCACCTGAAAAAAGTGCCTTTACTCCTTTTTTTTATTAAAAAAATTTACTTGTATAGTAAAAATTGACTCATTGCTGTCTTTAAAATAGTTTTCTGTCTATTAAATATTAAAAAGTAGTTTTAAAAATCAAAAGAATGCCTTTAAAAATTTCAAGAAATACCCTTAAAAATCCAAAACATGCCCTTCGGAATCTAAAAGTGCCCTTTTCTCCCACAAACAGCACCCTGCCCTTTTTTAATGCTGGGGGAAACTTTGCAATATGTTTTATTTGCATATATATTTATTATTTACTTTTCAGATAAATAGGTTTAAAATCAAATGAATATTTTCCTTTTTATCTGAGATCATATATAGGGTAAACGAGCCAGTAATAGTCAGTCTAAAAGAATTTCTCTAAAAAAGATTTTTTTTAAGAAAATAAGTTGAAACTGGTGTGAATCAAAGAACTAAAAAATCTTCTTAAAACACCATCAAAAACTTTTAAATGTGCTTCTACTATGAAAGCAGCAGCAAGTCTCCTTGCTGCTGCTTTCATAGTAGAAGCACGTCTTCTTTGCACATGACGAAGAAAGATTCAGATCTTTCGAAAGGCCTAGCGCATTTAAAAGTTTTTGATGGTGTTTTAAAAAAGGTCATTTAGTTCTATAGAGATTTTTTAATTAATAGTTAATTCCTTTTTTTCTTTTTTTTAAAAAAAAAGATTATATGGTACGGGAGAGGGGGGTACCTTTGAACTGGGAACACCTTTGAACACTCTAAATATTTTCCTTTAACAGGGTTCCTACAGGTCAGAGAAAAGTCAGGGAATTTGAAAATATAGGCAAAAAGTCAGGAAATTTTTTATATACTACTTCCATTAGAATTTCTATAATCGTCGTAAATGAAGAAATTTTGAATTAATTATTCATTCAATCTAAAATATTTAATAAAATTTATGCAAACTATATAAGATTATAAAAAATAATTAAAACATCGGAAATTCATACAGCACATACGTTTTTCTATCATTTATCTGAATTAAAATCCATTATGGAGGGTTTTGCAACAATATATAAGCCGAATTTTTACTGAGAAAGGTCAAGGAAATTTTTAAATAAAGTCAGGGAAAAACCTGGAAAAGTCAGGGAATTTTTTTACCAGAATTGTATAGAAACCCTGTTTAAATGAATTATATTTTTTAAACATATGGCAGCACATTACTACTGCTTCAATGTAACAAGAATACAAAGCTTTACTATTTTGAATACACACTACTGTCTATATGTACATTTTGCTTTCTTGAATCTAATCTAAACTTAACAAAATAAAATTGTAAGCTTTTTGTTCATAATCTTGTATCCCTAAAATTATAATTTACTATTTAATACCTAAATAAAGATGTTAGCTTTAACTTATAAGGTTTGTTTTATTCAAATTGTCAAACCTAATTGAGTAAATAGTTGTAATGCTAAACTCCATGTGATGGGGCACCATTGAACAGAAAAGTTGGGGCGCCATTGAACAATTAAAACTATGAAGTAAAGAGTTAGATGTATCTAAATATTATTATTGTTGAAATTTTTTTAAGTATGAAAATTAAGAGATTAATTAAGTGTTACTATACTTAATATGAAAGTTGTACTGATGTAGGACTTCAACTACAGGCAAATTCAGGACACATAATAATAATTCATGATTTAGCAGATTTGTCTGACAAACCCAATACCTACTGTTTCATTTACAATGGTAAATATTATTTCTGGATTACACAGAACAGGGTTTTATCCATTTTCTATAACAATTTGAATGTAAATGATTTCACTTTAGTTCAGTTTCATACAAAAAGAACTCTTCATTATGTCGGTCAGATTAAAATGCTTAATGTCAGGTTTCTTCGTTAAAAAAAAAAAAACATAAGATACAGGAAACTAGGGATACTTGACCCAATTTTTAGTTTTGGATTGTTAATTATTTTTTTACATTACTTATGGGCAGTGACCCGGAGCCGAACAATTTTTGATTCTCCAGCTCCAGCTCCGCCCCTAGATAAAATGCTGTGGCTCCAGCTCCAACTCGGCTCCGACTTCGCACTTTTGAGTTGCAGATTTTAATTTGCACATTTAATTTTTTGCTCACAAATTCTTTCTTCCTTTACCTTCATTAAAAAGATCTGACAAAATGCATTTTTCTTCTCATCAAACTTAAAATGCTCATTCAGAAAATATGACATCTTTTAGCTTTTGCTTTTAAAATAGAAAGTTTGGTGAAATTTAAAATACAAAAATCTTAAATTTCTTCTACACTTTTCAAACAACCTAAATTGTACAACTACACATCAACACATCTAAACAACACACGGCCATATTTTTCAAATAGTGTTTTTCACTTAGCTCAAGTAGAAAGTAGAAGAAAAGTAGTGTTACCATGTTTTGAAAAGTTTTCCATTTCTAATATAAAAAACCCCTAAAAAATGATAGGGTCACCCGGGATAATTCCTGGTCAGCAAGTTTCTGGGGTAATTCCTGGTCACAGTCATTTTTATGTTTTAAAAACACTTTATCAAAATGAAAAAATTTATAGAAGTACTCTGAACTATCCTCGTTGGAATTTATTACTTAATTATGAGTTTATTATTTATTTATTTTGAAAAAAAAGTCTTTTTGAAATGGCTTGTTAAATTTCTGTAAAATAACATTGGCCTTAGTTATGATACATTTTTACAAAGATGTTTGTCACAACTCAAATTTTAAATATTTTTCTTTTCTTTCTTTTTGGTTCAATTACTAACTACTTTAGCTATTAAAAAACAGTCTTGAAATTTTTTATACTATTTTAAATAATTTACAGAAGTTGGTCAAATATTGCCCCATGTATCCGGGGTAAATCTTGGTCAATGGGGTAATTTCTGGTCAATGTTTTTATCATCATTTAATTCCCTTTTATTGTCATATTTAGTGATTTTAATTTTCTTTGAGAATTAACTGCAACCACACTGTTCACCACATTTTAGTTAATTGTAGTTCTGAATATAGTAGAGTCACCCATGGTAATTCCTGGTCACTGGGTTTCTGAGATAATTCTTGATCATTTTCGCTTTTGTTATAAAAATAACAATTTATGAAACTGTAAAAAATCCCAAAGATACTTTGAATCCTTTGCTTTGAAATATATGCCTTAATTTATGAAATATATGCCATTTAGTTAGATTCAAAACTGCTACTCAAATTTCTGCAAAACATTGATCTTGATTTTTACACATTTCACAACAGATCAGTCATTTTTGAGGTTTTAATTATTGTATTTCAACTAATGACATATTACAGTCTTTAAAAAAGATTATAAATTTTTCCTCTACTATATTAAACACTTTTAAAAGAAGAAAACAGTAAGTGCTCAGAGAATAAGACCCACTATATGACTGAACAATTTAAGTAGAAATACTATCTCATTGCAAAATGCCAAACAGGTGCATAAAATTATACTTAATGCAATAGAGGAACCTAATTATTATGCTGTGTATTATATTAAAGGTCTGTATCTAAAATTTCTTGAAAAGGTAACCGAAAACTTCAGTTGACCTAAGAAAAATAAAATTGGTAACAAACATTGTTATATTTTTTATGGACCAATAAGTTTGCAAGTTATTAATAAATCCATTCACAGTGGATAGTACTAATGAAGCAGGGTTGCAAAATAGCCGGCTAAAATTTAAAAAAGCCAGGCCGGTGGCTTTTATTGGCCAAAATTGGCCTTTTTTGGCCATAATTGGCTTACAATGAAGCATTGTAATTATAAACTGCACATTCTAAACTGTTTTTAATTAGTTTTAATGACATTTCATTGATTTAGCAGGGCTTGAATTTCAGGGCGGGATGGCGGGATTCGCGCCCAAAATTTTGAAATCCCGCCCAAAAGAATATCGTGGACGGGAGGCTCCCGTCCAAAAAATTTCACCCTTTTCCAGAAAATTTTACATTTTGAAACTACGATCAACTCCCGCGAACGCCTTGCAAATTTCATGATATTTTCGCGTTACCGATTGACTCATTTTACGAGTTTTTTTTTACAGCGAAAGATCGTTAAAATTCATGATTTTTCCCTGTGACCGGTAGGCAAATTTCGCTTGTTTTTCCCGTGATCCGTTGACAAGTTTTGCGTTATTTTCCGCGATCGATTGGCGAATTCAGAGGTTTCGAAAATTATGAAAAGGTCATCACTTCGGAAATTCAGACATAGAAAATATCACAAATTTCAACAAATGATCGTTGAAAAAAATCAATTTCATCAATCGTTCGCAGAAAAAATCGCCAATTTCGTCGCAAACGATTGCGGAAAAATGCAAATTTAGTCAAAGGATCACGAATAAAATGCCAATTTGGTCAAAGGAGGGCAGAAAAAACGTGAATTCCGTTAAAGGATTGCTAAAAAAACACGAATTTCGTCAAATGATCGCGAAAAAGTGCAAATTTCATCAAGGGATCGCGAAAAAATACAAATTTCGACAAAGTATCGTGGAAAAAACGTGAGTTTCGGAAACGGATCACGGAAAAAACGCGAATTCGGGCAAAGGATCGCAAAAAAATGCGATTTTGGGGAAAGGATCGCGAAAAAAAACAAATTTCGTCAAATGATAGCGAAAAAAACAAATTTCGAGAAAGGATCGCGGAAAAAACACACGTTTCGGCAAAGGATCGCGGAAAAAATCCGAATTCAGTCAAAGGGCCGCTGACAAAAAACGGAAATTTCGTCAAAAGAAAAATCATTTCGTCAGTCGTTCGCACAAAAAATCGCCAATTTCGTCGCAAACGATCGCTGAAAAACGCAAATTTCGTCAAAGGATCGCAAATAAAATGGAAATTTCGTCAAGGAATTGCGAATAAAATGGAAATTTCGTCAAAGGAAGCGGGAAAACGCGAATTTCGTCAATGGATCGCGCAAAAAAATACTTTCTTCAAAGGATTGTGGAAAAAATGTGAAATTCATCAAAAGATCGCGAAAAACGCAAATTTCGGCAAAGGATCGCAGAAAAAACGGGACTTTAGTCAAAGGGCCGCTGAAAAAAACGCGAATTTCATCGAAGGATCGCGAAAAAACGTGAATTTTATCATGGGATCGCAAATTTCGTCAAAGGATCGCGAAAAAAATGCAAATTTCGTCATAGAATCTCGAAAACATCGAATTTCGTCAAAGGATTGCGAAAAATCGCTAATTTCATCAAAAGATCACGAAAAATGCACGTTTCGTTAAAAGATCTCGGAAAAAAACGCAAATTTCTTCGTATCGCTAAAAAAACACGAATTTGTCAAAAGATCGCAGACAAAATGCGAGTTTCGTCAAAGGATCGCACAAAAAAACGCAAATTTCATCAAAGGGTCGCGAAAAAATGCAAATTTCGGCAAAGGCTCGTGCAGAAACCACTAGTTTCGGCAAAAGATCGCAGGAAAAACGCGAATTTAGTCAAAGGGCAGCTGAAAAAAATGCAAATTTCATCAAAGAATCGCGAAAAAACATGAATTTTATCATGGGATCGCAAAAAAACGCAAATTTCGTCAAAGGATCGCGGAAAAAACGCGAATTTCGTCAAAGTAAAAAAGCGAAATTTGTCAAAGGATTGCAGAAAAGAAACGAATTTCGTCAAAGGATTGCGAGAAAACGCGAATTTCATCAAAAGATCGCGAAAAACGAGAATTTCGTCAAAGGATCGCGGGAAAAAACGAATTTCGTCAAAGGATTGCGAAAAAACGCGAATTGCGACAAAAGATCGCAAAAAACGCTAATTTTATCAAAAGATCCCAGAAAAAAACGCGAATTTCGTCAAAGAATCACGGAAAAAACACAAATTTCATCAAATGATCGCGAAAAACACGCGAATTTCGTCAAAGGCCTGCAGAAAATACGGGAATTTCGCCAAAGGATGCCGGAATAAACGTGAATTTAGTGAAGGGGCTGCTGAAGAAACGCGAATTGACTGCATAGAAGCTTTCTCAATCAAAGAAAATATCAGGGAGTCAGGTTTTGACTATAATTCCATTAAGGATATAATAAAGCAATTTCGCTCAGAAATGGATATTGATGATGCCATCACCGAATATACATTGTTCATGCAAGTAGCTAAAAATGAAGGCAAGTCAGATATTGCAAATTTTTTAAGAGATCATAACCATACATTTCCAATAATTTCCAAAGTTATAATGTTATGCTTGTGCTGTGTTTGTCTGTTACAAGTTTATATTGTGAAAGAGAATTCAGTGCCCAAAATCAAATATAAAATCTAAATTCAGAATTTCATTTAACAGACCCCATTGTTAAGGACCCATGACATTTGGTTGAAAGTTGAAAAATAGACTGAGTAACCGCTTGACTTTCTTCTTTTTTTTAAATAAAAAACATTTTGCATAATTGTTCTGAGTTGATGATTTAAATTGCTTCAATGGTATTTTGTCATGTCTGTATTAATGTAATTCTTTAACACTAGAACGGCGGGAGGGGTCATTTTGACACCTGAGTACTTTCGTCCGTTGATTACTTTTGTTTGCTTGGGCGAAATCATTTGAAATTTTTTGACTTTTCCTAAATAGATAACATATATTTCTGAAAAAAAATTCAGCTTTCTAGATTTGTTAGTTTTTGAAATATTGACTTGTATTCCTAGAACGGCGGACGGGGGTCATTTTGACCCTTTTAGTAAAATACTCTTTGTACTCGAAGCTGCTTTTGTTGCTATACTATAAGTTGGAGGAGCAATAAAAAAAAGGGTTTAGATTTTAATTCATTGTCGTCCAAAGCATGAGGAATACTATTTTGCAAAGAAATTATCTCAAGAGATGGATTCAAAGAAAGAAAAATATTTTTTTGGTTTGATGAAAAGGCAACAAAATCTAGCAGACTACAGAATGATAAATTTGCTCTTGCATCTGAAATGTGGAATAAATTTATTGAAAATTGCAAAACATGCTACCGACCAGGACAAAATATTACAGTTGATCAGTTGATAAACAATTGTTCCCATCTCAAGATAGATATAAATTTACGCAATATATACCAAATAAATCGGATAAATTTGGAATAAAACTTTGGTGATCTGTTGACGTTGATACTTAATACCTCTTGAATGAATTTATTTATCTAGAAAAAGATGAAACAGCCAATCCTTAATTACTTTTATCGGAAAATGTTGTCATGAAATTAACAGATCCCCATCTAAACGAAGGGAGGAATATTGCGACAGATAGCTATTTTAATAGCATCAAATTATCAGAAATGTTAAAAGCTAAAAATACAAGTTTGGTTGCACAATGAAAAAGAACAGTAGAGAAATTTCTATATCATCGAAAAATATGCGCAGTACTCTTTATTCATCGAAGATAGTGGAATGTGATAATATGACACTTATCGTCTATCAAGCCAAAAGAAAGCTCATTACATTCTACTATAAAAACTGAACACGGTCTCAAGAAGTTGCCCGATTCAATAAAATATTACAACGCAACGAAGTATGGTGTGGGTATCCATGATCAGATGTGCCGAAATACTCCGTGAAATCGGTTTCTAGACGATGGCCTGTACATATATTTTTCAATATTTTGGATCATGCAGCTTTAAACACCTGGATAATTTATTAAAGTGTAACAGGCAAGCCTATTAGTAGAAGAGATTTTCTATTAAATTTAGGGGATGTGTTCAGAATGGATCTTATGGTTTCAAAACTCCCAAAGATCTTTTCTGAGTCTTCAGAAAAAAAAAAACACGAAAATAAAATAGATATGAAGAGAAAAATGTCAAGTACAGACATGCAATGGAAACAAATCTCAAGAATTTTGCGCACCATGTTTCAAAGTTGTGTGCAGAAAATGTACTGGAAAAATTGCTATTTTTTTTGTTACAACTGAATTAATTCCTAATCCGTGTGCACAATTTGGAGTATTATAATCATTAAATAAAATTGAAAAAGAATGCTTAACATATTAATCATTCAGCTACACTTATAATGAAATGACGGAAACAACAGAACAAATTTCTCATTTATGGATTTAGAGAGTGAATCATTCGGCGAATAAGTTAGATGAAATACATATATATATATATATATTATTTTATAAATTGTGTTTTATTTTAGTTAACATTAGTTTTAATTTGTGAAAACATTAATTTTAAATCGATTTTTATATCAAATTAATGAGTTTTTTGAGTAGTTGTAGTATGGTCCAATTAATCGCCATGTAGGCGTTACATATACAATACTTCTAAAATTCAATAAATTATAGAGTAATATTAAATATAAATTATGAAATACACGGAAATTACATATTTTTGCCAAAGTATGGCATTTAAAATTGTTTTAGCGTTGTTATTTCAGTATTTTCATCGAGGGGTCAAAATGACCCCTTCCCGCCGTTCCAGTAGGTAAGATTTTCCCGCCGTTCTAGTGTTAAATAGCACGTAAAATAACAGTGAGTTTTAAAGATCTTTTTCTCCCTTCCAAGTAGCTCAACTCCCCTCCATTTATAAATGTTGGTAGGGAGACTCCCCTCCTAGGAAAAATTGAATTTCAAGCCCTGTTTAGAGTTTAATAAGTAACCAGATTTCTCAATAATGAGGACATTAATACTGGAATAAAACTTAGATAGTTTTGCTAGTGATTAGTAGTCAGAATTGCTAATATGTCAGCTAAATTTTAAAGGGCCATACCAACTGCCAATTTTTTTCATTTTTACTGCTTTATAAAATTAGAGGACAATGGTTATTTAGTTACATGTTTTATTACTTAATTTTAAGAGCTATCAATATACAAGTCTTATTTTATTTGTAGTAAACATTTAAAATTATACATAGTCATATTAATAAAAACACCATTTCTCACTATTAAAAACATTATAAATAGCATGTGCATGAATATGCTTAGCAACAAGCTTTTCAAAATTTTATTTAGAGAATTTTTTGTTTTTCTTGTTTAAATACTCTATTTTTTATACACTTATGTACCACTCTCCTCAAATATTACATTCTTTCTCTTTTAACATTTATAATTTAATCTCTCCATATGGACACATAAGAATGTTTCCATTTTGTCATTATTTAAATGTAATCTTTAAAGTGTGTAGTATATGTGGAGTTATGTAATATAGAATTTCAAAACACCAGTTTGGAGCCTAACTCATATTCTTTTCAGTGTTTATATATATATATATTTTTTTTTTTTTCAGACATAATGCCTTTTAGAAGTTATAAAGACTTATTTATTTGACAAAATTTAATAGAAATCTATAATTTTTTTTTTTAGAAAATATTTATAACCAGGGTTGGCAAAAAAACGGGTTTTTTTGTAAAAAAAAAAACAAAAAAATGGTTTATTTGGTTTAAACCAGATTTTTTTGGTTTAAACCAGGTTTTTTTAAATGTAATTTCCTATTGCATAGAGATGCACATCTGTTGATAAAATAAACATTGTTGGATATTATATAAGTAATATAACTTCATTTGAAAATATTTAAATTAAATAGTTACAGTCAATTATGTATAAAAGTGAAATAATTTCTAATTTAAAACATTACTAGTAACAGCCTTATGTTCGAAGTAAACTGCTCTACACAGTGAAACATTGATACCTTGAAAATCGTATGAAGAATCTTTTGATCAATAATATAATAATCAACAAATATTTGATGCAGTTTCATGAATATATTATTTTGTTCTGTGATTGTTATTTATTTATTTTTTAATATCCAAATATTTCTGGTTATTTTGTTTTCTGAGTGATAACACAGAGTATCCAAGTCAACATTTTTGGCTATTAGATTCAGCAACTAACAGAAAAGATTGATTGGTATTACTGAAATGCTACGACTACTGTATATAATCTGCATTTTTTAAATGAAAATATTTTATGCTAAATATTGAATATTATTTATCTATTTTATCTTTTCTAATTTCACATGTTTTAAGATAAATCTTTAAATTACTAGACATGTTTATCAGCACATGCTAATTTTCATTCTACATGCATAGAAACACGACCTAAGCTTATTGTGTTTTATGTTGACTGCTGAGATGAAGTGTAAATAGTAAAAATTACTTCTATCAATAATTTAAAACACTTAAATTACAAAAAAGAAAAATATATTATATTAGACTTGTTGTAAAAAAAACCAAATGGTTTTTTTGACAAAAAAACCAATTGGTTTAAACCATGCCAACCCTGTTTATAACTGTATTAAAAATTAATTGATCCAAATTTAAAATCAATTAACTGTAAACCAACTTTACAAAATAAAAGCCGGCTTTTTTTGGCCTGGCCAAAAGCCAGCAACCCTGTAATGAAGTAATAAGTACTGCTTATAAATGTTGTAAAAATCCATAAAAATTCTTTGGCTAATTAATGATTTGTAAAATGTACAAGAGTCTTTTGCACGTCAAATAACTTTGTATTTATGCCCAAAACAAAGTCTATACTTTATTATTCCACAATTATGAGATGAACAAAACTTTTAGAAGATTGATTTTACCTATTTTATTACTCAGTCATAAAAAAAGTAACTGTACTACTTTATTTACATGAAAAAGGATGCTGACCAATAATTACCACAGAAGTGACCAATTTAAAAATTACAATTATTTTAATTATAAGTGCATATATATTTAGGTAAGCATTTTATAATATAGCCAGCCATCAAAGGGGGCTTATTCCACAAAAAAATTGGGAACAATATTTTTAATAGTTTTTATAATAATTAGATGTTGATGCTTTTTGACCAGGAATTACCCCGGGTGACCCTATAATTAAAATACTGAATAATGATGTAGTTAAAATATTTTAAGCCTGGAAATTTAAAAGACTGAAAAAAAAAATTTAAAAGAACATTAAAAATTAAAGGAACCCTGGAGCAAGGGAAATTTTAGAGCTCTAGCTCCGGGGAAAACACAGCTCTGGAGTGCTCCGGGTCCCTGCTTATGGGTGTGTAAATGCAGTCTATATTTACTTAATGAAGTATTACACAATATTTATTATTATTCCGAAGTATTAATTATAAAAGGTAGTAAAATATGAATATTCAAAACTTTCAATTTGGGTCAAGTATACCAATGCACAGGGATATGGTCATAGATTTGGGAGTATGATTTAAAATAATAAGCAAAACACTTTTACATAAGAACAAAATTAACATTAAGGTTTGTTTTTTTTTTTTTGGGGGGGGGGGGGGGGGGTCATTCCATGTCAAATCGCCCAGAATTTTCTAAAAATGACACCCACCACTTTCAATTTTGATAAACTTTGGTGTATTTGTAGAATTTTTAATGCTGATTCCAAAAATGTCAATCATATTAAAATTGATCAAACGGTTTATGAGTTATGAGCTTTTAAATGTCTTCCAAGATGGCCGCTTTGTTGCCATTTTGAATAGCACATGTGACAACATAAAGATCTGTAACTTCTTTCAGATTTAAGCTAGAACTTTCAAATTTTTTTTGTTCTGTTCAGAATAAAGTATACTTTCATTTAAACTGGTTTTTGTGCAGCTTATTCCATTAAAATGCTGTCAGAAAATGACTTTTTGTCATTTTTTAAATTAAAAAAAAGTGTAACTTTAACAGCTGATTTCCCCCATTGTTCCCCCTGCAATTTTCATCTAATTGCTTAAATAAGCAGCTCAAAGTGTGTTTTGATGCCTGATAAGAAAATTTTAATGGGCAGTTCGCATGTGTTTTGTTTAAAGAAGAATTTCAATTTTACTGACCTTCCATAAGTAACGGAAAGTACAAGGTAATGTTGATATTTCTTTTATTACCAGAAATATCATACATATTTACATCTAAAAGCTTGATAACGCTTTATCTTACATAAACATATAGTACATATTTTTTTATGTGGCTATAAAGAAGGGGAATCCCACAGGAATAAATAGGAATGCTAATAATGAATTCCTGCAACACATAGAAGTATTTTCCTAACAAATTGAAATCTATTGCAAAGTTTCAGTAAATTATAAGTAAAAAAGAAATAATGGGAAAAATTCTACAAATAGTCACATGTTATAGCAAAATCATACTTGTATATAATACAAAATATAATTTAAAAAAAATACATTAAGTAAATATTATCGTACTTTAAAATTATACAAAATAACATTTAGCACATACACAGTAAAAATGCTATTGAAAATATATCTACATCAATAACAATTAAAAATAAAGATAATTAATAAAATTTGTTCTCTTTATATTTTGATTTTATTTCCTTCTAATTTTATGTTTTGCCCACTTGGTGCTTATTAAAGCACTGGATGCATCACCAAGTTTATATATTCTACCATTTGTAGTATTGATGTCACATGCTCAAAGGATATGACTGAAAGGCACAAATACAACTGTCATTTTCTGTCCAATAATACGAAGGTGATGGGCCATTGTGGATGCATGAATTTAACAGTTGTATCTCCTTTTTTGTGGACTTTTGACACTAAGCCTATGTATTAATTCCATTCATACATACATGCTACATAACTTTTAAGAGATAGAATATCCAAAGTCTCTTTAATATTCCTATCAAAAGATGAACAAACAGAAAATTTTTTATCAGTATGTATTCTTTTTCCACTTATTAATAATTTTTCTGTAGATCCATAATAATGCATGCTGCATATTCCAGGAATTGTCGTAGCAAGTTGCATCTGATGAGACATGTTGTTGCACAGTTTTCACATGCCATTTTTTGTGATGATAAAAAAATGTTATACCATCAATGTTTTGTCTGCAATATTCATATACATCATAGCTACATTTGTAATTTGGTCATGCAACAGCCTTTGCAGACTTGCTTTTGTCACAAGTCTTTTAACAGTCCCCCACCCCACCCCATCACAAACAGATTTTCCATGACTTGTAGAAAAAAAGCTCCATTTTGCTTTTATTCCACCAAAATCATGTTCATGGGTTCAAAAATGTTTTTCAATTTTAATATTGGGCAGCAGAGCCATCAGTAAAATATTCTACATTTGTAGCTAAGATATACTTATTATTTAAATGCTGCATGATTAATTTTTGAGTCTAATAAACCATTGGTACATCATGGTCCATATCATCTTGAAAGCATGCAAAGGCTTTCACTTTTTAAGCTGCTTCCATTTTTTTGCTTTACATAAAATGCAACTGTATGTAAAATACAGCAACCAGGCGCCCAATGATAGCTGTTGCCCTTCCTCTTGCAACACAAAAGAAAAGTTCTTACTAAAATCCATTTGTATGAGAGCCTCATGACTAGTAAGATCTTTTTTTCAAATAAATGCTTTGGGACTTGGATATGTGTGTATGGCGTACGAGCTTTTCAATCTTTTTAAGAATAAGATCGATGAAATCGTACAGAGTAGATGTATGTGATGTTAATCGTACTCTGTCAGCTGATACCCACTGTTTATGTTCAATTGCGTCTTCAGGATCAAAATCTGGAAATTTTAACTTTAAAAAAATCTTCAAGAACATCTTTCTTGGGACATTTGCTGCATATATGTAACATACAATTTGTATTGTTAGAGCTGCAAACCAATTTCTGGATTAAATCTTCATATTTTTCTTCAATCCCTGTTGCTGCAATAAGCAACTGAACTTTCTGATGTATTGTATACATGCAGCCAGAATGTGTGCCAGAACTTCCAACTAAGACACAATGCTTAGGTCACAGGTCAGCAATTTTGAAAACCCAATTTTATTAGGTTGGTAGGAAATTTCAATCGAAATTGGGTATACAGTTAATTCAGATTACAAAGAAGAAACCTTTTTTGAACATGGGCGGACATTTTTGTTATGCTGACCTTATCTCCCTGACCAGGCATGAGACATGAAAATTCATTATCTTCATGAAATTCTTTCACAGATTTTATAGTGTCTTCCCAAGCATAAAGTCTATACTTGGTACTCAGTTACACTAAAGGTTTCAATTATTTTCTTTCTTGACCATCATGACTTGGTAATCAAAGTTAGCAACTGAATTTTTTTTCTGGGACTAAATTGTGGAAGCTTTTCTTTCACCATCTCCATTAATCCGTCGGATTCTGAAGCTTTTCTTTTGATTCACATTATCTTCATCAGAGCTACTATTTTCACTCTGAAGAACTTTCTCTTCCAAATCAAAGGTGCAAGCAACCTTCTTTCGCAAGGCAATTTTCATTTGCTGTAATTTTCTTTCTCCAGCAGACACTTTCCTGTGTGCGAAAATTGCATGTAACCTTAGTGGTAAACTTTCATTAAGCTTTACGTGATATTTTTCTTTCTGATCCATGTTTGGTGTAATTTCTTCAGAAAAATCAGTGGACTGACACAAGTCTTTCTGTTCTTTCACATATACTTCCAGCAAAGCTCTTGCTTTTTCCCCTACAGGTTGAACATAGTTTCTTACCAGGAATGGCATCATTATGTAGCTTATACCTGTAATTCTTAGCTTGATCTACACTTATCACATGTAAGGATACTTTTCTTGGTCTTGTTAGGATGAAGATTAAATAAATGAAAACATTTCTTTTGCTGAATTTACATATGCAGAAAGTGTTCTCTGTGAGCAAAGCATATTGTTGAGTTTTCGCTATCTTCTAAATTGCATTTTAATCAGGGTTGTAAAAAACCCGGGTTTTTTGTTAAAAACCCGGGTTAAATGGGCAATTTTCCCCGGGTAAATTGGCTACTAAATTTTGGTACTTTGCAAAATTTATCCATTGAAATTTTGAAAATTCTCAGAGGAATTACTGAGGGAAAATTTAATTTTTTGCTTAGGAAAGCGCAAGAAATTTGATTGCAAAAACAAGTGGCAATCCTGATCTCAAATATAATCTTTGTAAACAAACACTTCATAGTCTAATAGATGGGAATGACTTCATAGTCTTAATAAGGATCTCAATATTTTTCTCTGCTCTTAAAATACATTATATGACCTCTTAAATTTAAATAACAAACAAATTTTAAATTTCAAAGCTATCAATTGTGTGTTATTTAATAATAAAATATAAATATAACTTAAAAAAAACTTGCTCCTTTGAAATTATCATAAGATTAGCAAATGTTGATAAAAAATATCTTACAACAAAAATGTTTCTTATGTATATACAGGGTGTCCACTCTCAACAGTGTCCAATGGCTAATTCCTAAACCGTTAGTCATACACATATAGTTTAAATATTACAAAAATGCTTTCATTTGAGGCAAAGAAATATTTTAAAAGCGATTTGGGTCAATAAAAACATTTCTTAAAAAATTACAAAATTTAAGTGTTTATACAGCCCCCGGTGCTATAAGTTATATTTAGTAAAATTTTCCTATTACACTGACAAGACAGACAAAAAAAGTCCCATTCATATAACACTAAAATTGACTGAGTTATGAAACTTTAAAAATGCATGACTTATACCACTTTTCTGCATCTGAACACAAATGAGTTTGGCCATGCTTTGAAAGGTCATATCCTAAGTGCTTGAAGTATTCGAAGAACTTTTTATGTGTATCAGCACTTTGAAAAAAATAGTAAAGTGTTAGGTTTGAGTTAACTTTTATTAAGTTTCAGATTAAAATTATTGTATTTTAACATGTGTTTTATTTTGTAAGGATTTGAGACTATTTCTTTTCATGATTTCCTTTAACAAATATTATGTTATTTTATTTAACTTCAACGATCGTATGTATGTTTTCCCGGTTCAAAATTTGTAGTCGAAATTTAACTCACTTTCAAGTTTCAAATATCCGATCGAGATTAAATTTTACATGTATACTGATGTAAATCTGATGACAATCTAATATTATTATGATTTTCGGTGGTTACCATTCATATTTATTTTACAGGATATTGGATAACACAAAAAATTTCGGATAGAATACTGCCAAGAAGTTTAAGAAAAAGTTTTAGATTAGATAACACAAGATTGCGATGGTTGAGTTTTTAACTTTTATGTATTTTTTAGCACTGAATCTGAGAATTACCTTAATTTTTAACCATCATCTCAGGATGTTTTGCAAATCATAAATTGTCAAAGTTAAAAAGTAACAAAAATCAAATACTATAAAATAGAGGAGGCGGCTGAGTTTTTTAACTTTTGATAATTGATTTTTATGTACTAAAAAATACACTGAATCTGAAAATGACCTTCATTTTTAACCATCACGTTATAATTTTTTTGCAAATTGTAAATGTCAAAGTTAAAATATAGCAAAAATCTGATATTATAAAACAGATGTAAAACATTTATTTAATTTTCCTTACGTGATGGTTAAAAATGAAGGTCATTTTCGGATTCAGCAGTAAAAAGTACATAAAATAATTTAATAAATATAATAAGTTTAGTAAATATAATACTCTTGAAGCTAACTGAAAAGCTTAAATTTACGTTTTAAATTAAAACCTAAAACATTTTAAAATTATAGGGTTCCCAATCTAAAAGTGCAAGTAAATTAGTACAAATATATTTTCTAAGATTCAAAGTGAATAAATAAAACAAAATAACCATGAACAACAAATACATCATTTGTTCCTTTCCAGAAATACTCTTAAAAAAACCCGGGCTTTTTAAGTGGGCTTTTTATAAAAAACCCAGCCCGGGCGGGCAGCTGGGTGGGTACCCGGGCAGCTGCCCACTACAACCCTGATTTTAATGCAAGAAGTTCTTTATTTTTGGTGGATTCATTGCGATGGTGGATAGCTTGAGGATTTTTTAAATCATAATTTGGATTATTAATATTTAAACTAATATTGTACATTTTTTGTTTATCCATAAGAAAACATCTAACTTAATACAACAAAGCAGCATCATTTATAGTTATAAGATCAAAAGAGAAACTTTAATCTTTTTTAACAGATTGGCATAACAAGTTGTAAAATTCTGCTTAATCTGGTTGGTTGAAAAACCATTCTGGCAAACCAAAGTGATATTATTGGTTAAAATTCTGTCTTCTGGAAAGTTCTAGTAATAAATTAACCCAATCAGATAATTTTAGCAATTAATTAATTAGAAATTTCATATTTTGGACAGCAATTTTCGATTTATAATTCAACAATATTTACAGCTTTAATGTTTTTTACATTTAAAAAATGAAACAAAGTGAAATAGAGTATATATTTTTTTTTATTTTGAACTAAACTTTAAATTTTTAAATCGCCTATTAAAATTTTTTTAACAGGTATCAAAACACACTTTGAGCTGCAATATTAATACAACAGAGCTAATTTTTTAACTAGTTATACAGGGGTGTAAAAATACCGGGCGACTAAATTTTCGACACTGGCACCTAGATATGTCTTAGGAAATGAAAAATAATTCATATTTATAACCTTGATTATTTATGAATTTTTTTTTTCTTTTTGTTCCATGCGCAAAGAAAAAAAAAATAAATGAAGTTCTCTTTCACTGAACTGGACTTATTAAAATTATTATTAAATCATTTCCAGAAATATTTTGTCACACTGAATGTTGATTTGGAAACAACTGAAAGTATTGCTCTTGACGAATGATACGAGTTTAAGGTACTATGCAAAGACATGAAATTTTAACTGTTGCTTCTTTGGCATCCCCCCACCCCCTCTCTATAGGTCAAAACTGGGAAATTTCATTAGCGGCCACTGGCCGGTAGAACTAGTTTTTTAAGTGGCCACTTTTTTATTTAAAAATACTAAACAGTAAAATTTCTATAAGTATTCATCTAAAACTGAATAGCCCAAATAAATATGTTAATGTAAATATATTGGAACAAAAAAAAAAAACAGAATCCTTGATGAAATGCAAGAAAATTTTATTCTCTTCTAGTAAAAAAGTGGCCGGAAGGTGGCCACTGGTAGACAATTTTTGACTGGCCACTTTTTCTCATTTACTGGCCCTGTGGCCAATGCTAATTTTGACCTTTACCCCTCTCACACACATTCACATACGCGAGTGCACTGCGTTAATTCCATTAATTCTCAAATCAGAAATATATAATATATTTGTTCGTGTAACCTTTCAAATATTCGGAAATTAAAATTTTGATTATATCGCAATCATAACATTATCACTTGAATTTGAATTTCTGGGGTGGGCACTGAAACTATCTGGGGTGGGCTCGGCCCCCCTCTAGTTACGCCTATGTGCACCTGTAGGAACAGTAATATATATATATATATATATATATGCAGTGATAGATCTTCTCTTTCTGACGATTTGCCATCCTCTACATATGTCTGAAAGTAGGTTGCCATTTAAGAAATGTTTATTGTTAAAATTTGAAATTATCAAATTTTTACCTAACAGTGCCCAGTAATAACGCACAGAGTTGTATAATATAGACGCACGCCGTGCGCGGAAAATTTTCTGCAAAATTAGGAATTTTGCGGAAAATTTTTTTTGAAAAAAAAAAAAGTAATTTTTGTTCTTGCAACTTATTATTATTAATACCGAAATGTTCAAAATATTTCCGAATTTTATGTACGATTTATTTATTGTTTGGCAGGGGTGATTCTGTTCTGAATTTTCCGAAAATTAAAAAAATCGGCCATCAGCCAGAAAATTCAGGCATAAAAAAATATTGCGAGTTTCAACAAATGGTCGACGAAAAAAAACAATTTCGTCAATCGTTCGCATGAAAAAAACACCCCTTTCGTCAAAGAATCGCGGAAAAAACGTGAATTTGGTTAAGGGACCGCGGAAAAAAACGCGAATTTCTTCAAAGGATCCTGAAAAAAAAAAAAGATAATTTCGTCAAAGAAAGCTCAGAAAAAACGTAAATTTCGTCAAAGGAGCGCTGGAAAAAAACGAATTTCATAAAAGCATAGCGGAAAAAGCCCAAATTTTGTCAAAGGATCGCGAAAAAAACGCTAATTTCGTAAAAGAATCTTGGTAAAAATTAATTTCGTCAAAGGAGCGCGAAAGAAACGCGAATTACGTCAAAGGGCCATGAGAAAAACGCGAATTCCTTCAAAGGATTGCGAAAAAAAACACTAATTTTGTGAAAAGATCGCTGAAAAACGCGAACTTCGTCAAAAGATTGAGAAAAAACGCGAATTTCGTCAAAAGATCGCGAAACAAGCAGCAAATTTCGTTAAAATACAGGAAAAAGCACGCAAATTTCGTCGAAAGATCGCGAAAAATACACTAATTCCTTCAAAAAATCACGAAAAAAAACTTGAATTTTCTCAAAGGATCGCTAGTTTCGTGAAAAAACTAATAAAACGCGGTCAAAAGATAGAAAAAAAACCCTGTAAATTTCTTCAAAGGATCGAAAGTTTTGTCAGAAGATCGCGAAAAACGCAAATTTCGTTCAAAGATAGCTGAAAACAAGCTAATTTCATCCAAAGATCGCGAAAAACACGCGAATTTCGCCAAAATATCCCGAAGAATATGCGAATTTAGTAAAAAGATTGCGAAAAACACGCAAATTTTTTCATAAGACCGCAAAATTACGCGAATTTCGTCAAAAAATCGCAAAAATACGCGAATTTCGTCAAAAGACCGCAAAATTACGCGAATTTCGTCAAAAGAGCGCAAAAAAATACGCGAATTTCGTCAAAAGAGCGCGAAAAATAAGCAAATTTCTTCAAAAGACAGCGAAAGGCACTCGAATTTCGGTAGAAGATCGCAAAAAACACTCAAATTTTGGTAAGAGATCGTGAAATCACGTGAATTTTGTCAAAGCATCGCGAAAAACACGCTCATTTCGTGAAATGGTTGAGGAGATTTTGTTTATTTTGTTTTGTGATTTGCTGAATTTAGGTCCCTAAAAGTTCCTTTTTATGAGAAATATGTGGTCTTCTTTGGTCCCTTTTTTTGAAAAAAAATGGTCCCCTTTTACCATTTTTTACTTTCTTCTATCTTCAATAGAAGAAAGTATTGTAATCGAAATTTTTTTCGACTTCCGGTTTTCGACGGATTTGCATGTTTTAGGGGTCAGAGATTCCAAAAAACATGTTTATAGAAAATGTCTGTGTGTCCGTCTGTCCGTCCGTCTGTCTGTCCGTCCGTCTGTCTGTCCGTCTGTCTGTCGCCATTGTACCATCAAAAAGTGTATGAAGTTATGTATAGAATTAAACCAAAATTTTATTATAAGTTTTTGGCTATGGCCAAAGCTAAGGAAAGCAGGGGAGGAAAGGAAAAGGGAAGGCTAAGGAAAGCAGGTCCTCCCGGAATTTGGAAAAAATTCGCCGGTAGGGGGCGCTGATATAACAATTTTTGTGCGATTTTGAATATTGTACCATCCAAAAGTGTATGGACTTATGCATAGAATTGAACCAAATTTTTAGTTTAAGTTTTTGGATATGACAAGCAGGTCCTCCCTGAATTTGGAAAAAATTCGCCGGTAGGGGGCGCTGTAAATGCGTTTTTTGTGCGATTTTGAATATTGTACCATCGAAAAGTGTATGAAGTTATGCATAGAATTGAACCAAATTTTTATTTTAAGTTTTTGGATATGTCAAGCAGGTCCTCCCTGAATTTGGAAAAAATTCGCCGGTTGGGGGCGCTGTAATAGCGATTTTTGTGCGATTTTGAATATTGTACCGTCCAAAAGTGTATGAAGTTATGCATAGAATTAAACCAAATTTTTATTTTAAGTTTTTGGCTATGGCAAGCAGGCCCTCCCTGAATTTGGAAACAATTCGACGGTAGGGGGCGCTGTAATAGCGATTTTTGTGCGATTTTGAATATTGTACCGTCCAAAAGTGTATGAAGTTATGCATAGAATTAAACCAAATTTTTATTTTAAATTTTTGGATATGGCAAGCAGGTCCTCCATGAATTTGCAAAAAATTCGCCGTTAGGGGGCGCTGTAATAGCGATTTTTGTGCGATTTTGAATATTGCACCATCGAAAAGTGTATGAAGTTATGCATAAAATTGAACCAAAAAAAATTTAAGTTCTTGGCTATAGCAAGGAGGTCCTCCCTTAATTTGTTAAAACATCGCTCGTAGAGGGCGCTGTAATAGCGATTTTTGTACAATTTTTGTGCCATTTTGAATATTGTACCGCCGAAAAGTGTACGAAGTTATGCATAGAATTGAACCAAATTTTATGCGTTTATTTTTGGTCATGTCACGAAGGTCCTCCCTGAATTTGGAAAAATTCTGCCGGAAGGGGGCACTATAATTGCGATGTCTGTACCATTTTCATTATTGTACCATCGAAAAGTGTATGAAGTTATCCATATAATTGAACCAAATTTTTTGTGCATGTTTCTGGCTATGGCAAACAAGTCCTCCCTGAACTTGAAAAAATTCCGAAAGAAGGGGGCTCTATAATTCCGATCTCTGTGCCATTTTCATTACTGTACCATCGAACAGCGTATAAAATTATGCATACAATTGAACCAAAATGTTTGTGCTTGTTTTTGGCTTTGGCCAACAGGTTCTCCTTGAATTTGGAAATATTGCGCGGTAAAGGGGCTCCGTGCTAGCGATTTTTGTATACTTTTCTTGATTTTTCGTAGTTCTATTGTGCATCGACGGCTCATGCAGCGGCGGGAACTCGCTTCCTGCTATGCCGGCTATTCGCAAACAGCTGATAACGACAGAATAAGGAAAAATTAATAATTTTAACAAATATCATGATATAGATTAACTCGTTTTTAGTCCGTTTAATTGACTTGAGCAGAAATTTAAGATGAAAATCAAAGTTGGTATAGTATTGAACTAATAATATTCAAGTATTAACATGTGTAACTAGGTTTTGAAATATTAAGATGTATAAGATAGAAGAAAGTTTTGGGATTGGCACATCCAACTAGTTACTACAAAAGTTGAGTGGGAGTCCTGTATGTTGTATTCATAGGCTTTTCTTTGATTAGTTAAAATTACTGCTCTAAAATAATATTTTTTACAGCCAAATAAACAGATTTTATTTTTCTTCCTGCTGCTAATTTTTCATTATTGAAATCTGTACCCAATTGTCGTTTAGAATGCCCAGAGTTAGCAAAATGTGTAGAGAAATTTTATCTGACAAGGAGAGGGCCAACCTTGTTAATCACAGATTTTGATTATTTTAATATATGTTGTAGGCCCCTTAGTGTCAGGTTCAACGGATTTTATCCAATGCTCCTTAGTTCTTGAGAAACCGGGGGGTCTAATATTAGTGCACAACTTAAATACTTACTTTGCTACAACAATGATAGGTCAGTCGTAGCTCAGTTGGTATGGTGTTAACCGGCTGATTGGTGGGCCCGGGTTCGATACCTGAATGCGCTACATTTGTTTTTCTCATTTTTTGTTTTATAAATTTACTTGTAAGTATAACTTAATAATCTCACTGCCAATTAAAATTTTTAATATTGTATATCAATTATAATTTTAACCTATTTAATTTTTTACTTTTAACTGAATAGTTGTAATAAAACATCATAAAACTGTTATTTTTTTTTTTTTAAATCACTTTTAAAATGTATTTCATATATATTCTTTATCGTTGCAATGATATTGAGCAATTGTGTCAATTCGTGATTTTAAAGAAACATCATTTACGCATTGCTTTAACAAAGGAAGTCAATGAGATAATACTATTATTCTGTTTTTAAAGTAACAAGCATAATCATATTAAAAATTAGCATCAGAATTAAATTACAACCGATTTTTTGCATATTAAAGATTTTTAAATTTGTAATAAGTATGCTTGCGCTTTCAATTATTTTGCTTTCCCCTTTATCTTTTTTCTGCTTTTAATTTATTTGAATATTACTTTTTTTTATCATAACTAGATGGCACCACAACAGAATTTGTCACGATTTTGGAATTTTTATCATTCAATAATAGATCCAATTTCTTTTTAAACCTCTTTAATGGATGAGAAATGATAGTTTACAAATAAGAAATGATAAATTTAAGTTTGTTAACATTATAATTAATGTTTGGTGTTAAAATTTTTAATTGAAATTATTAAATTATAATTATAACTATATTTATAAAACAAAAAATGAGAAAAACAAATGTAGCGCATTCAGGTATTGAACCCGGGCCCTCGGATCAGCCGGCAAACGCCATGCCAACTGAGCTACGACTAACCTGTCATTTTTGCTCCGAAGTAAGTATTTAAGTTGTCTACTAATATTAGACCCCCTGGTTTTTCAAGAACTAAGGGGCATTGGATAAAATCCGTTGAACCTGACACTAAGGGGTGTCTACCCTACAACATATATTAAAATAATCAAAATCTGTGATTAACAAGGTTGTGAGTAATTATTCTTTCAAATGTGAAAATATTTTCAATATAGCAATCATTTTAATTTTTAGGAGTTTATTAGCATTAGAATTTCAGTCTGCTCCAAAAACAGAATTTTAATTTTATTGCTACAAAATTAGATATTTGCTGCTACAAAAATGTATTTTACTGCTACAAAAATGGATTTTACTGCTACAAAATCAGATTTTTGCTGCTCCAAAAATGGATTTTATTGCTTCAAAATCAGATTTTTGCTGCTCCAAAAATGGACTTTACTGCTCTAAAAATGGATGTTATTGCTCCAAAATCAGATTTTTGCTGCTTCAAAGATGCACCAAAGTGGCTTTAGTGCACTTTCATCCCTGTATCAGTCTCTTTAATGATGATACCTATGTATAGACCTCTCCCCATAAAATGTGATTCAGATGTTTTAGAAGTAATGCCGTATTATTTCTGTGATCAGAGTGACTGGCATTTTGTACAAAGAGGTTACAATATTAAGGATTGGGCTGTTTCTAAATGCATTGACAAAATAATTGATAAGAATTCACCTTTTCTTATCATGGATTTTTTGCTTTATTATTTTTTTAATTTAAATGGTAATTACTTTAAAACTACTGTTTTTGATTAATATCGTCAAAATGATATAACACATTATTTTATTAAACATTAAATTAATTTGGAGAAAGTTTTTGACCCAATATTTGCGTGCACAGAAAGTTTTTGGTTTTATACAAGTCTGATAACGCATCTGTACCAAAATTGAGATAAAAAATGTGTTAATTTTTTTTTTCTTTTTTTTTTTTTCAGAAGTGAGAATCTTCTGCATTTCTGTGCATTTCCATAAAAAAAAAAAAAAAAAATCAGTTTAAATTAATTTTTTGCTCTTTGTTTGCAGGAATGAATTAGAAGAAGAAGAATATGAAGAAACAAAGGCTGAAACTATGGATCAGTTACGGGAATTTAATGAGTCACTAAGAAAAATTATATCAGGGAACATGACTCTAGTAGATGATTTAGGAAGCATGCAACTAGTAAGGAAAAGTATTGATTAAAATTTTGGGCCTCATCATTATTGTTGTAATTTTGAAGAAATAAGATTTCTAGCTTTAAAAAAAGTCCCTAATACTTTATACAAAATTTGGTCACAATTTTGTTGAAAGTTTTTTGTAATAAAAAATTATAGAAAATGACAATCTAATAGTATACATTTATATCATTATATTGATGACATAATTTTAATTGGCACTGATCAAACTAATATTTCTCAATTTCCAGTTGATTATCCTACTAATTTAGAATTAACGTAAAACCTCCTATCTAACAATACAATTAACTTTTTAGATCTTAAAATTACACTAAAAAAAAAAAACAATAACTGATCTATATGACAAACATAAAGAATTTAAATTCAAAGTTAATATATTAACTAATTTTAAATCTTGTCTTCATAATTCTGTATATCGTAATATACTCCTTAATCATTTATATTGAATAAAGTATTTATGTTCTTCTCATCTAATTAACAATATTAAAAAACTAATTTATGATGCATTAAAACATGGTTTTCCAAAAAAATTCATATATTCTTTAATATGTAATTAGTACATAAATTATCTTAAAAATCAAATTAACATATGCATAAAAATTTTATAAAAAATTATAAAATAAGAAAATAAATATAAAAAATTAAAAATGTGAAATAATATTTAAAAATTATAATAGGACAGATGGGTGGGTAGATGTTAGAGTACGGAGAAGGGTGGCTTTGACTAGATAATACACAATGGCTAATTGGCTAATTTAAAAAAAGAAATGAAATGGGGCATTTGATTTATAACTACTTTGCTAATACACATTTTATAATGGATGTTGATTCGATATTTTTATATGTATATTGGTGTAGTTATCTTTCTATATAAAAAAAGTAACGATATGGAAATGGACCAATGAAAATCTGCGTGGATTGCCAAATGCATCTGATTGGTCAGAGCTTTCTGACGCTATAAGGGATGTTACCACGGGGTGTGGACCCAGATCTGTCGCCAACTTGCCGATATGTCGCCAAATTTGGCGACCAAAATTATTCGCCAAAAATGACGTCAACTTGGCACTATTTCCAGTATTTCGCCAGATTTCCATAGACTCCCATTGAAATCCAATAGAGTTTACTTCCTTGCAGAAAATCGACAAATTGAGGCATTTCAATTCTAGAAAAACTAATTAGCTTATGAATAGAGCCTAACTGAGCTATTTACATTATTTTTAAGCACAAACACTAACTATTTACAATATTTGTAGCACTATATATATAATTTTACACATATATGTTGCCGGAGAAAAGGCGGCGAAGTGAAAATTTTATATGATAGAGATTATATGAGGTTATATTGTATGATAAGATTATTTACAGTAACTACAAATTAGCGACTTCATTACAAATATAAGGAAAAAAATTCAAATAACTTTAATAAATTTGTTACTTTATAAATTTAACATATTTTTTAAATTTACAATATTTTTAATTTTAAATTTTCTATTAATTTATAATTTTATTTAATTTCTAACTATTCAAATAAATTATAAATTTTACTTTTTTTTAATGATTTTATCTATATATATAAAAGCCGTTCTCTGTGTGTATGTCCTTTATACAAATCTTTAATTTTTGACCGATTTGCACGAAACTCGATGTACATACGTTTTAGAACGTGGAAAAGATCACTGTCTACTTAAAAAAATTATCAGACCACTATTTATCCCTTTTTTCTACCACTTCCATAATTTAACATTATAGAAATATCTCTTTTTAAATCTTTCTTAATTCAAACGTTTCTTTCCTGTTGCCAAACCCTAAAAAATGACACAATAATGGGAAAAAAATAAGGATAACGCGTGTATTTTGTTTCTATTTGCCAATAAAAATTCAGAGTTTCTTGCTATATTTTTGCGTGTTTGATATTGACGTCATTCTAAACAGAAAATTTACATTTTTTTGTATATAAAATAAAAACTTTAACTACAATAGCGGGAAAATAACGTAGCACCTCAATTTGAATGTTTGTTTTTTTTTTAATTAAAACATCTATTTTAATATAGAGTCAAATTTCATGAAAACAATTTAAGAAAAAGGGAAAAAAAGGCTAGATATGATGTCACATTCTATCAAATCTTTTCAATGCGTAATCAAACTCATTGTAAACACATGGCTCCTATATTTTGCTTACTACTTAACTTAGATTGTATACTACAGCCATATCTTATAGCTATACGTTATCGCTAAGTGTTCTATTGGTTTAGATTCAGTGTTAACATTTTCTGTGATTTATAGCAAAAAGAGAGCAGTTATTTACATTTAAAAAAAAATTCTTGACAGATGTCTTGATTTAAAATTTATGGAAAATGATATCATTTCATCTAATCATTGTAGATTTAATTTCAATAAAATTTCAAATTTTCCAAATAAAATTTTAGTAACTACTACCTCATTTGGATGCATGTTTTTGCATTTTCCCCCGTATTGTGGGAGATATTGTAAACTTCTGTTACGCGCGCCAAAGAAAAGATGTATTTTAATTTTAAAAGTTAAAAAAATTACCACAATGTGCCAAAAGAACATCCTTTTTCTGAATTTAAATTTCGCGAGTTCCAAAATTAAAACTAAAAATGTGAGTTTTTTCGTAAACGTCAAGTTAAGGCTGTTCATAAAGTTAAGGCTGTTCTCAAATCCAAAGGAGCTATTTTCGGACATATTTTTTAATTAATTTTTGTTCAGAAACGCGTGAAATTGACAGGAGTTCTTATTTAGAAACTATGTAATCGAAAGATAGTTTCCATATGTTGGTAAAAGTATAAGATCTTTCAGTTGGTGTTTTGAACTGAATTTTGTACGCAACAGTGCAATAAAGGATAAAAACCGGCCGTCACGCAACCACAATTGCTCCTAACTCGATAAGTAATTTATTTATGAAAAAAGGAAAAACTCATTTCAATTCCAAATTGCTTTAATAGTCAGGCCTACAAATTTTAAGCCTTTACGTTTAATGAGTCAGAAAGTTTCGCGTTGTTGAGCAGGGAACTGGAGCATTATTGCAGGTTAGTATTTTGTAATCAAGTTGCATGCCAGATAGTCGCTTAAAACATAAGCCATTCTATATTGTTTTAAACAAAGGTGCATGCCATAATAGGTGTCAGGCACACTCATTAAAATAAGAATGCCCTAGTGCACAGCCCCATTACCGAAGATAAACCCTTCAATACACTTAGAGATAAAAATAGTTGTGCATTTTTCATTCAGCTAATAAGACTAATCCTTCATAATTGGGTTCACATGATTATATAAATTTCCCCTATAATTCTATGACTCAGCAACGGAAAACAATATGTTACGCACTAAAATCTTCCCTAAAAAACTAATAGTACAAGTCGCATGGTAATCCGTTCTGAAGAATTCAAGTTATATGCACCCGGAACGAAATACCCATTTGAATTTTATATACTTATCAGGTTATTTTGAGTAGTTTGAGTTGATATCTGTTAAATTCATGTTTTATTTTATTTTATTTTTGGTGTTTTAATTTCGTTTGCCAATTTAGTTATTGAATATTACGCGAAAGCAAACAAATTCTGAATTATTTACAATGTTTTTAAACAATTGAGTTAATCTTTTGTATTTGGGTTGCAAGCAGTGTTGAATTCAGACACTTTTCTCCGGGGGGGATTTCTGTGGCTCTGGGGGGGGGGACATTATAGAGTTCCAGGGGGGAAATTGCTCTATTTGACCATTGAAAACACAAAATCTCAAATCTTCGGGGTGGGGGGGGGGGACATCTCATTGCTCCGGGGGGGAATGTCCCCCCCGGGCCACCCCCTGAAATCAACACTGGTTGCAAGCATATTTAAAAAATATGCATGCTTAAAAATTATTTAAAAACCCATAAAAAATTTGCAAATTGAGATAACATTACTAACAAATATTACTGAAAGTACTTTTGTTTTCTATAATACGTTGGAACAATCGAATGTACAATGTTTAGACGTTAAACTGCGGTAAGAGGGAAATTTATTGTTGTGTTAAGTTGTTGCCACCGAAAATATGATACCAGCGTTACTCATAGACATGTCTTTTCTTTATACTATTGCATTAAGTGTAAACAGGTTCATCTTTCGTAATCGGGTTGCACTCAACTTTAAAAATATCCATGCTTAAAAATTACTTTAAAATCCATTAAAATCAGAAAACTGGGGTACAATTTTCAAACAAATTTCATTTGAAAGAACTTTTTTCTATTCGACATTGTAAAAAATGAAATTGTGTGATGTTTAAAGGTTATAAAAATTGCAGTAAATGCACATTTTATGGGTTACAATTTATGGGGCACAATTTATGGGCACTGACATAGTGTTTTTACTTTATAATGCAGATAATACCATACAAACGAGAATTTCACTAAGTGCTGCACGATTTAGAGGAATTTTCTTTTTTCGTATTGTCATTAAAATCACATATTTTTCTCTTACACCCGCCAAAGAAAACGTGCATTCTGTTATTAAAGCTCAGGGATTTTACTATGGTTGCGAGGCAATAACGCCATGTTTTTTTATTGTCTTTATAACGATTTGTGGATGGGAATGTACAAATTTCAGTTATTGTGATTGCCGTATTATTTCGTTTTAATTTATTTTACTTGGAAGGCTCCTTATAATTGACACGGGCGAAGCCGGGTAGCTCTGCTAGTATTTAATATTTCTTATAATTATGAAACTCTGTAAGCTCTAATGATTATGTGCTTGGAGATACAGAAATAAAAATGTCAGAAGTTGGGGAGGAGTGTGTTTTACCAAGTGGAATCTAAAAATTGAATGCATAGAAGATAAGGGATTGCGAAGCGATCCAGAATGGAAACGCGAAACAATTACGTCTGGGGTTGGCTAGAAAATAGTGATTTCTTCCCGATACCGAATGGAATTCTCGAAGCGATTACGCGAGGGGTAGGTGAGCATAGCGAGTAGGGAGACGGAGCCCCCTAGTATTTATATATTTATTAATTCATATTAAATTTATTCATATTCATTAATATTTAATGTTAACAATTAACTTGTATTTAAATTTTAGCCCACTGAGGACAATATCATATTAATTTCTAATACATAGTATACTATCTTAAATGAGGATAAAATGCATGCTTTAATTATTAATTTTATTATTTATTCTACCCTCTCCCCTTAAATTATGTGTATTTAATTTTTAAGAAGGTTTGTAGACATTAAATGTAACTAAATAATTTCAAAATTTAATTATTATTAATTCCTTAGCATCTTAATTATAATTTTTTTTATTTATATTTACTTATAAATTAATTTAAGTGATGATGCAATGATGTCACAGGAATATAAATGGTGATATGTTATAGCTTGGTACAAATATTTGTATGAAACATTAATAAATAATCATCAATTTCACCATTTTACATATAATTTTTATTTAATATCAATTACTCATTTTTTCTAATACAATTGTATATATTTATTAACATATTTTTAATTTTTATTTAATTATCATTTATCTGTCTCCAGAAAGTACAGGCATCCCCCGACTTATGTAAGTAATACGTTCCGTGAAATTTTACGTAAATCGAATTTGTATGTTGCTTAGGTAAAATTTTGTAAGAAACTGCAATATTTATTATATATATGTAGAAATGCATATACAGCGTTCAAAATCCTTGGTGGTCCGCTGGCCCAAGACCACTAAAAATTCAATCGGACCACTAATTAAAAAAATTTAGTGGTCCGCAGGACCAGTAACTTTTTTCCCTCTCTGACAGATAAATGTAAATTTTCCCATCCCTGAGAAAACAGCAACCAAACACAAACCACAGAATTTTATTTTATTTAAAAAAAATAAATAAAAAAACAAAAAATTTCATTAAAACTTAGTCAGTTGAAATAAATAATCGGAAATAAAATACATAATTAATAATTTTATAGTTTTTATTTATGTACTGTTTATTTAATTTTTAGCTAATTATAATTTTACATTTTATTATGCCGAAAATGTTGGGTAACTGAAAGGAAGTTTGGTATATTCTAGTAGCAGGAGAGGGGGTGGGGGGGTCACTCAAAGTATTAAAGGTACTTAATAGAATTTTATGTAGCGGGCCAGTGACGATGTCTGCAGACTAGTAAATTCTGATGTTTACTGGCCCTTGGGACCAGTGACTTTTTTTTATCAATTCTACCACTGATATATATATATTATTTACACCATAATATTTTTCAAGTAAAACATCATGCAACAGTATTTACTCGTATGTAAACTATAAAGTATGAAAAAATATAAAAAAAATAACTTTTCAAATATCTTGCAGAATACAGGATTTATAAATCTAACAATGATGAATTGATTTATAACAATTTTGAATCTACATCAAACAACTATAAAAATAAGAAATAATTAAGAGGACTAATTTAACCTATTCTTCGTGAATTTCTGATGGCAATCCAAATGAACAGCACTTACAAAATAAAATAATCCTTGATAAGCACAAACTGTATTTATTATGAATTAGATGACTACTATCAATAAGTAACAATAAAGATTAAGTTGCTTTGTTATAGATTTGATTGTATATAGCAATAAAAATATAACTCTATCTAATATATAAACTATATTATGGTTGTGTTTTATATCTATATATTTTATTTATAAAATAAATATTAAAAGTATGGAATTGTGTATCAAATGTGCTAGTATGTTCACAAATGTAATTTTCGAGATTTATTACGTAACTGCGAATTTATGTAAGTTGGGGGATGCCCGTATTTGCTTTAAAACTTACTCCATTAATAATTATAAATAGTTTTTCTTATAAAATAGTTTTTATTTACTAATAATTCAATTGATGGCAGCACCTCACTGATTCATTTGAATACATCGTGAAGTTCAATTCTAAATTAACTATAGAGGGCACTGGTTATTCAATATATTAGGGAGTGTGCTTGGCTATGCTGTACATTGTTGAACCTTGGTCCATTATCCGTCGTCATTTAAAAAACGTTTTTGGCAACATATACTGGTGATCTCCAATACTTGTATTATGTGATGCCTCATGCTTACATCATACTTTCAATGTGGTAATTTTTTTTTTCCTCTATCCTTTTTAATCTTGTTTTATTTTTATCTTAATTGTTGTTTAATAGTTTAGTTCTCTATTTTATGGGTGTGGTTGTCTCAAATTCATATTCTTTAGCTATTTTATGGCTAATATGAAAATGAAACCACACATTTTATTTGTGGAACTTTAAGCATTTGGAATCTGACGATTCTGTCTAAGTTCTACAAATTTCCATTATTCAGTTTCTGCTATTTTTTACTATGTTTTTGGAATCTGTGTTAAGTGTGTTGGGGAATGTATTGTTGTCAATTAGTTAATTTCTTTTTATTCATAATTTCACAGTTTTTGTTGGTGGTTGGTAATGTTTATTTAATGATTATACATATATATATAGATATATATATGTTATAAAATTGATAAGATGCTCTATAACCTTTTTTAATTAGTAGGGTCACCCGGGGTAAAATGGGTATAAAAAACAGCTTTTTTAATTTTAATGTCTCATAGCAGAAACATTATGAAATATAATCATGTTTTTGTTCAATATTTTTTACATTATGTATCTTAGGTCTAAATTAAACATAATTTTTGTTTCCTTTTTCTTTTAATTTTTGTGTAAAAGACTATACCTATTTTACCCCGGTGTATACCCATTTTACCCCGTGGTTCGGGGTAAAATGGGTATTCGCCGGGGTAAAATGGGTATATGCTTGTTAAAATTTAATTACATTATAATTAATGTGTAAATCATTTAAAAGCTTTGTACCTTCATCCTCTTAGTCTTATATATATATATAAACTGGGGCGAGGGAGGAGGGCAAAAACCCACCACTTTCAGTTTGTTTACATTTTTTTCTTGACAAATAAAAAAACTTATGAAACTAGTAGAAATAAGATGCAAGTACCGACAAATCCTATCCTACACCCCTCTCACCCCAAACTGATCCCGATTTTCACTACATCAATTTACGTCCATGCTCTGAATCATGTTTCTAACAGTGTTTCATTTTAAAAGTTTTTTTTAATTTAATGCAGTCCAAAATCAGATAGATATCAGCATGAGTACGTGTAGGAAAAAATGAGAAATTAAGTTAACTGAAAAATATTTTTAATCAAAAGCAATTTATAAAGTTAACTAGCTATAACTGAATGAAAATTTATGTACAAAATGTATACTGGCAACGAATGGTGCAGCTTGGTTGAGATAGACTTCCTGACAATTCGGGATGCCTGCACATCAGCAATTTCATCTTTCTCAGGAAAGAGATAAAATAATCTGGCAGATGACTTTGTTGCAAACTTCACAGTGTATTGTATTCATCTTCATCAGGGATATCAATAATAAGACATGTGAATTCTTGAATAGACTTCTTTACACTGAATTTCACAAAGACCCAGTCACCAATTATTGGATTCACTACAGCGAGAACCTCTGGTTTAACTTCCATGGGTTGCTTCGACTCTTTTTACTGTTTGTCCTCTTATAATCCGCCCAATTTAATAAATTAGTATAGTTAGCACATGTGTTTTAATTTAATTTATGGCCGAAAATACGATACTTTGATTTAACGTGATTTTTGAGAAATTGTCTGCTAACAGCGATTTTTAATGTTTACATTCCAAAGTGTAGCACGGATAACTGATGTTCGCGACTAATTTATAGCCTAATTTCATATAACAAAGCATAATTTCAGTTTTAGACATAGGATCAATAAAAATTTACTCTCAAAGGTCTTTCAATTTTGATCAATATTCATACATTCATATCTTGACCTCAACTCTCACAAAAAAGATGGCCTATACCCATTTTACCCCATGTAATAAAAAATGGTATAAAATTTTTGTGAGTAAATTAATTTACTCATTTTTTGAGTTTTCTATTAGAAAAATCCTTCTTCTTTAAAATCCAAACTGTTTATTTTTTAAATTCTTCCTGTATATTTTTTTAGAAAGAAGTTTATCATCCACTAGAAACACTTTGTTCTATCTTCTGAAAAACAAAATGGCTGCCAAGCCCAGTACATATATTGCTAGTTTGTTTTTACCAAGTTTAAATATTGCCAGATATGTGAGCATTTCATTCATACTTTAAATTTTTCAAAAACATTTGTCTAGTAAAATAATTAAAAAAATATATAAAATATACCTATTTTACCCCGGGTCCCCCTATACCTTCCCCTTAGTTGCTAACTCAATGTCTATATCGGCCCCAAGTAGCACTTCAAACCATTAGAACCTCAGAAGAGATATTATCAAGTATAGCCTAATTTCGATAATAATCAGTGCAGACATATGTTCGATGTCTTGACACTTCTCAAACTTCATAATTTCTTGGCTACTTCAAATCCCAATTAAATTCAGAAGTAACTCGCAACACATGGCCCAATTATCAAGTATTTATAACTTTTAAATCTAGGGGAGCATGAATACATATCCTATACTAATGTGAAAGCCAATTATCCAAGATTACTCGGGAGCATCTAATATAAAACAGTCTAAGGCTATAAATTGTAATAAAGTAGTCTTCAAGAGGTGATCTTCTCTTAGAACTTTAAATAGAGACTTAGAACTTCACGCAGATACAAACGGCCACTGTGAACAGACGGCATTGGGGTTGCTCGGATTGACCTCGGCAGGTGCCGCCTTGAATGACTGCAACTCCAGCTAAGATGTCTCTCCGCCCAATAAAGAAATGTATGAACAAACTGTGTGTTTTTTAAGTATGAATGCCGCCAGCCACGACTCCAAACCCTAGTTTTATATCATATATATATATATATATTTTTTTTTTTTTCTTTTAATTAAAAATTTAATTCTTTAAATGAATGGCTATTCTCCTAGTAAGTTTATATTTTTGTTGTTCAAAGTGAATTAGAAGATGAAATTAGTCCTTATTTTAAAGTTTTTGATGCTTGAAGAAGTAAAAAAAAAATATTTTTGGTGCTAAAATTCATTTTTTTCTTTGTTGTTGTTGTTGTTTTTCAATACCCTTTTATTGAATCACAAACTGTTGAAAAATTTCAGTTATATATTTTTTAGCTAATTATGTTTGAACTGAGTTTTAAAATTCAACCTTATGGTTTTTTGTTGAATTGATTTATTCAAAAATTAAAGTAATAATAATTAATAAAAATGATTCTGTGTAAAAAACCTGAACGGCATCCGTTTCACATTACTTGAGAAATCCCAGCTAGTAGAAAGTCCCCAAATGACATATGTATTTATCTCATGAGGCTGCCTAAAACTTATTTTAAATATTTGTCATAAGTAATATATAATTGGAAACCATTTATTAAATACAACTATTTGGCCAAAAATTTACTGCTGAAATCTGCTAAGTGATAAGCATATACTCATGCATTTGCATATGAATAAGTTTAATTTCTAATGATTACTTCTTAAAAAATTCAAACAAATTAAAAATTAATAAAATCCTTATTATTACCACTGAAAGCAAAATGTATTTTGCTTATAAAATTATTAATTAATTTTATGATTTCTTATTAATTTTTTCAGAGTTAATTAATGCAGTAAGTATAAAAAAAAGTAACAACTTTTTATTTAGTTCTGAAATTTTGGGCAAATTTAGGAAGTTTTGTGTTACCAGGATATTTAATTTATGAACTGCAATAATAGATTGACAGATCATTTCAGTTAATATAAAAATCATTTAAGAAAAGTTTTATGTACTTTCTTTACTGTTGATTTAAAATTTGTTATTAATTTATAGTACAGTAGACTCCCTCAAATCCGCACAGCTTGGGACCAGAGGTTGTGCGGATTTTTGAATTTTGCAGATTTCTGCTCAATTTTTTGTCATTCATTTGTTTACATTTTTAAAGAGTAATTTCAATGTAATAATGCAATCAAAATTATAATGAATGCTTGCAATATAGTAAAATATTAAAATGATTAAGTAAAGTAATAAACTACAATGATAAAAATTAAGGTAATTTTAAAAATGAGTAAATTATTAAAAGTAAAGGTCAAGTAAATAATTAATAATGTATATTTGAATATGCATAATAAAGATGAGATATATTTTTCTTGAATTATTCAATGAAACTTTCCTTATGAAAAGTACCCTATTAATTCACATCAAATTCATTGTAATAATAACCAAAAAAGCTTGATTAATACATAAATATAATTTGGTAAAAAGATTGCAATTACCAATGATATCAGCAATATCTTGATTTAAAAAAATAAATAAATGTATACTCCTTTCATGGAAAACAATGGAGTTAGTCATATTATTAATAATTACATATTAAAATACATATGAGATGAAATAAAACTAAAAAATTCTTTAATTTTGCCCCTGCATCTGAAATGAAAGTTCCATTGTTTACATCTGTAAAGATGTGTGGATTTGAGGGAGCCTACTGTATATTTACAACAATCTTGTTAATTTCTCTGAAATGTTTTACGTTCATATATTGACAATTTCATTTAAATATTTGATTTTAAAAATGCATATATGTTCTTTCCTCTAATTTAGCATCATGCAGGTATTCTTATAGCAATTTGCATTCTATGTTCAGGATTGCCAAATCTCTTAATTTTAACAGATGACTCCTGCGTTTTAACGATCCTCAAACAATCAGGTTATATAGAAATCGGAGTGGCTTGCTTTTTTTTCTATTTTTTGTGTTTGTCTCTTTTAGCCTCTATTTTTAAGATTTTGTCTCTTTTCTAACCTTTTTTTTTAATCATCCTTTATTTTTTTTATCATTGCTATTCTCCCCTCTTTAATTTGTGTTGATTTATTTCACTTATATTGTGTGAATACAGTATTATATACATGGGCAAGGCAGCAAATATGTTGTATATGTCTCTTTTAATCTCTATTTTTAAGTTTTTGATGTAGAACCTAGAATGAATCAGAACATAAGCATTGCATTTACAGTTGATCTGATGCCCGACCTAAATCAAACTAATTTTCTCTGACCCGAATTCACAAAAACGTTTTCCGCCATCCTGAACTGGAAACTACAGCCCTTTAATAATATTCTAAACCCAACCCAACCTGAAAAGAAAGAATATCAATACCATATCTAAATGTAATGACAGGATTCCTGCCGAAAAGTCTGGCTGGAACCTCTTCTCACCTCCCCCATTTTCTCTACTGGAAATAAAGAAACAAAGACAATGTTTATCAATATTGCAATAACTAAAAGAAATTGGAATCAACGATCTCCAGAAGGCGACATTCCCTTACAAGAGTTCTTGGACAGTGTTGAACTTAGAATTTTTTTCTTGGTAAGATTTTTGCAGTGCTGAGGAGAGTACGAGAAATTACACTTCTAGACCTATTTAATAAAATACAAAATCGAAATCCTTAGGGATTGGAAGGGGGGCTGGCTCCTCCGTTTCAATGCACTAGAGGTAAGAGAAAGTCACTCCCCCATATCTACTCCCTAATGATCACAGTTTCTGATAGAATGGGAGAATGAAAGAATTTCCCACTTTTTGAAAAAAAAAATGTCATATGAAAACTATTGAGCACAGAATATTCTCACACACCATACCATAGATATTTTATCAAGTGTGAGATTTTAGCAGAAGTCAAACATTTTTATCACTTACTAATTTCTGTACAGCTTTTTTTATCTTCATATTCATCGAAATGCATACCCAAAAAAAAAATTATAAATAATAGACTGAACTAAAAATAAGTATTACAAAAAAGATAAAGACAACCTTCAGCTTGCTTTATAAGTGCTTAAAACGAAATACTAGCTGAACAAAATATCAAAACGAATTATATTCTCAACTGTCAAGTGACTCAAAGATTATTCTGTAACACTGATCAATAAATAAACTCTTTTTCAAGCATGAAATAAAAAAATTTACCGCATCTGGTAAAAAAAAATTGTCGTTTACCCCTTTATCTACTGATGGTACTTATAAGTACCATTAAAATAACTTGTTATAAAATTCATTTAATACATTGATTAGTTGTAATGCAGTTTAGAATGAGTTAAAGATACATTACTTTATCTTGTTCCAAAAGCATTATGGGTTACACAAACCAAAATATTTTTAAAAGGATGATTTCTTTTGCCCTTGCATCTTTTCAACTTTCTTGGCATTGGGGGGTGGTGTGGGGGGATTTTTCAATTCGGAAATATTCCTATATTTCTATTGTAAAAACATGATATTTGTACATTTCCTAATTCTAGAAAATACTAAGAAAAATATTTAATAAAATAAAAGATTTGAGTGGTGTTATAAATATTGCACAAAATCCCTATAAATTCAAATTTAATTAATCCTTCTAATATTTATTGAATGATTATGTAAATCTTCTAATGTACTTTAACCAATTCACAAAAAATGATATAGAAGATAAAATTTTCATGAATTCATAATTCAGTACATAAAGGGTTAAACTGACCATCAATTTACAATTAGAATGTGGAAGCAAAAAGTAACAAAACAAGTAAGTGTTCTTGCATATCATTCTGCCTTTTCTTTGGCTGCATGATTTGATAATTTATTTCTAGGTGCTCCATATAATAGTTGTTTGTTGTGCTTCATGTTTTCTGTTTATACAAATATTTCTTTTCGCAAAATAAAATATATAAATATTTTTTTCAAATTAATTTTTTCTCTTATATAAAACTTTATATGAAATTTACCAAATCGATACAACTACGGTAAAATATGAAACAAATTTAAACATAAAAATTCAGTTGAAGGAACTGTGTACTTTTTAATGTTTAATCTAGAGGGAAAAAATTAGAACATTGCACCCTCGGAAGATTACCTTATTTTTGTCAGATATTAGCACAATGCAGTCCTATGCTAAATACAGCTAGAATGATCTCTATTTTGCAAATTGGAAATTATATTCAAATTTAAAATATATTTGTATATACCCTTGTAAAATAGCATTTTTTTTTTTTTTTTTTTTTTTTTTTTTTTTTGTTAGAAATCAGCACAGTGCAGCACCATGCTAAATATAGCTAAATGATCTCTGCTTTGCAAATCAAAAATTATATTCAGATTTAAAATATATGTGTATATACAGTCAAACTCTGTTAATATGAGATGCAAGGGTCTTTAACAGACAAGTTATAAAAGTCCTCATATTAACCATTATCCATAATATCCTTGAATATAATAAAAATCCTAAACATACACACACACAAATAAAGTAATTACAACTATTAATTGCTTTAATTATCTCAGTGCTAAAATTAACATAATATCATAAAATTTTCTGGAAAAGCTCTGCTGACATTGTAATTGCCACTCCAGTTTTTGAGCTATTGCTTTCGCTCATTCTTTTCATTTTAATAATGCAGTAAGATGTCTAGTTAATACAGCCCAGAGTCTGGATTTAAAGAAAGAAACAAATGAAGGTTTCCTTAGACAAATTAATAAAGACATTTCTTCTATGCTCATTCCTCTCCATGACTCGATATTTAATCGTACAATGGGGGCTGTGCAAATGTCAATGAAACTACCTTATGTTTTTCCTTTACCTTTCATTCTTTCAAGACTGCAGGACATTCCTTTGCATTTTTGAGGATGAAAGTAAGGGGCACCTTAAAAATTCAATTTCTGCCTGGCCCGGTAGCAGAAAGTTCCTGACGGGTGACGTACGTCGCAGATTTTCTTTTCCCTTTTGCAGATTTTTTTTTTCTATTGGATCTTTTCCCAACTTTATATTATGTTTAGTTCTTTATTATTTATTACTAAAACTTAAGATTATTATTAATGAAAATGAGTAAAATGCTTAAAAACATCAAAAGTAAATGATTCATTAATTAAAGGTTCATTTGTAACATTTTACCTGCAGATTATTTTCAGTCCCTGAAAGATCTGTCGCAGACACTTGGAAAATTTTCTGCTATTGGGCTGCCTGGTAAAACTGATAAATTGCTACATTTTGACAGTAAATGGCAAAATAGGGTTAGCTCTAGAACAAAACGGCTGCTGGGCGGGAATTTAATAAAACAAGGCACATTATTCTCAAAAAGGGCACAGTTGTTTAGGGTGCCCTTTTATCAGTAGAATTTTGTTATGTTTTCCCGAAAAACTGGCAAATTTTGAAACATTCCCTCAACCAATCGATGAATTTCGCAATATTTCTCATGGCCAATCAACAAATGTCACTTTTTTTTTCACAAAATTGGCAACATGCCAAGTTTCCAGATTTGTCCCTACAACTTACTGGTAAAACTCATGAGGTTTTTTTTTTTTTTTTTTTTTTTTTTCATGCAACTGCTGGGCGAATTTTTCAATTTTTTTTTTTTTTTTTCACACAACCGATTGACAAATTTTGTTATTTTTTTCCATGCTGGATAGATGAATTTTGAGATTTTTTTTATGGCAATTAATCAGCAAATTTCGCATTTTTTTTCTTGCGGACAATCGACAAATTCTTCATTTTTTTCCCCCCATGATCAATCGATTAATTGTACATTTCCCCTTCCCCTCGCCCAATCGATAATTTTCACTATTTTTTCCCTCGGCCGATTCACGGAATTCACAATTTTTTTTCTTAAGGGCAATTAACATATTTTGTGAGAAAGGATACGTCAAAAAGATCAATAAGGATCACCAGGCACATAAAGTAATCGAAAAGGCCACCAGGCCCATAAAGTAGTCAAAAAGAGTTACCGGGCGCATAAAATAAATAAAAATTAAATCCTTTTAATTTTTTTAATTAATAAAGGAATTATAATTTATTAAAGTAATTACAATTTGTTTAATTTTTTTCAATTTTTAAAATAAAGCTAATAAGTATTAAAATCTAAGTTGGACATAATTTGCAATGTTTTATTAATTTCTTTATATGCCATTAAGTTTTCCATTGTACATATTCATTTGTTTCTCTTTCAGGCTATCCAAGCTGCTATTAGTGATGCATTTAAAACACCTGAAGTTATTAGGATGTTTGCAAAGAAGCAACCTGGACAGCTAAGACAGAAATTATCTGAAGTAATTAATTTTCTTATTTAGTGTAATTTCAGTCTGCTAACTCTTTTTTGTTTTTGTTTTTTCAAGGAAGATTTTTGTTTTTCTCTTTTGTTTTCCATTTTTCCTTTTATATATATATATTTCTTTTTTTTTTATTTGAGTTAAAAAAAATAAATTTGAAAATTGCTGTGAAAGATTTTCATGCTTTTCACTGATTAAATTTATCTTTTCATCAGCAAAATGAAAACAACTATTAAAAATTACATCTAAAGTAATGTTTGCAATTTTCTGAATTTCAGGTAGTTATGCAGAATATGAGCTGATATTCAGTGTATTTAAAAAATATATATTCTGAATTTAATTTATCACTTTCTGGTGATAGATAATCTTGCAAATTTATTAATTCCAAAAAGTGATATTTGAAGTGTCCGTTTCGTGCAAAACTTTATAGAAAAGTTTTTATCCCTAGCAAAATCTGCTGCTGCTTTAAAAATAAATAAATAAAATAAAAAATTATAAGAAATTGTAAGAAAAAATATTTTGATTTAGATAGTAAATATTTTGATTCTTTGACAACATTCGACTTAAAATGTATTATATGTATTTAGTATGTGCACAAGTTTTAAAGCTTTTTTTTTTTTATGCTTATTTAAAAAATTATTATTTCTAACTATTTATTTCTTTTGATTGCATTTTGTATTACGGAATATTGTTGTTATTTTTTGTGGAAAACACATCATGCTTTAATCTTCTGTTTTGCTGCTGTTTTCCACCCTTGAAAACACAAAATCTGTTTTTTTCTCTACACAAGATTGGCAGGTTAATTATATACATATATATATATATATATTATGTATATATAATTTTATTTATGTATTTTCTCAGAATGCAATATAATATTTGAAAGCTATTATTTGAAAAATGTAAAATTAATAAATTCATTTAAGGAACTCATTGCTCAAATAATATTAATTGTAACTTGTAACTTTTAAACAGAATAAAAACATTGTTCACCATTTTTCTTATTTGTAAATTAATTTTGTACCTTTCACTCATGAAAAAATACCATTTTCAATAGCAGAAAAGCATAAATATACTTTCACTTAAAAGAATTAAACAAAAACCTAATTTGCAGAACAAATTAAAAAAACAAAATTTATTTCCTAAATTTTTTAAGCCCAAGAAGGGGCAGATATTAAGATATTTCATTCAATTCGTTCTACATTTAATGTTAAATTTTTGTAACAAATAAGCTAAACCAATTGAACATTAAAAAATAAAATTGAAATTCATACAATATAATGCTTTAAACACCTATATACTTCCGTTCAAATGAAATCGAAATAAATCTTAGACTTTTTTTAAAGTTTTGTATTTTGCATATACCTTATCATATTATGTACAATCATCATAAACATAATGCAAAATCTGCAGTACAAATATTTACAACTTAAAAATGTGAAAAGTCTAAGATTTATTTCAATTTCATTTGAACGCAATCTAAGTATATTGCGTTTAAAGCATTATATTGTATGAATTTCATTTTTATTTTTTAATGTTCAATTGGTTTAGCTTATTTGTTACAAAAATTTAACATTAAATGTAGAACGAATTGAATGAAATATCTTAATATCTGCCCCTTCTCGGGCTTAAACAATTTAGGAAATAAATTTTGTTTGTTTTTTTAATTTGTTCTGCAAATTAGGTTTTTGTTTAATATGTCAAGTTTTTTAATAACTACTGCATTCAGACAAACACATTTCAAAATTAATGGAGGGTATCATCATCAGGCTTTGATTTGTGCGATATCGCATCACAATTTGTGGTGCAATTTACCTATGTATAATTCAAAATATTTCACCAGGTCAGTAATGCAGGTTGTTGTAGTTTGGTCAAAAAATTACAATCTGAACTTAAAAAATCTGCTTGAAAATGTCATTTTTTTCCCCACTATGACGTCAAATTCATCTTCTTTTTAATTCTTAAAAAAAAAAAAAAAAAACTATTTCAGTTTCATGTTTCACGTGAAAATCATTCAACTAAAAATAGGCAAATTATTGTTGCGGCTTTTGAATTATTTACAACAATGAAGGAAAAATGTTAAATTTTATTAGAAAATGTCCGTTGCTACTCTCTAGATTATAATCCACCTATATGCAAAGGCATTTTATGATCCGTTTTGATCCTGACATCTGGCAAATGTTTTTACACTTTGAATTTATAATATTATTAGAATTAGCAAAGAATTAAAAATGAGTGGCATTAGGGACAAAAAGGTGGGAAGAAAAAATGAAAAAGTTATGATCTCCATAGGCTTTTCTATGTTAAATTAACATTGAGAAGTGACACTGGAAATAAATAAGTATTGCGCTGCCGCGTAATACTTAAATTAAAGGATTTAAAAAAAAATCATTTAATTGTTTTTTATATTGCTGAGCATTCACCGCCTTGTCTAATGTGAACGAATCTAAAAATTGTTAATAAACAATCCTCACATAAGTTGTTGACATTGGTGACATAATGGTCACATAAGTTGTTGACATTGGACTAAATGCAAATTACATTTATTTTTTAAAAATGCATGTAATTTTTTAAAAAATTCAATGTAACTTTTGATTAATACCTTTGAAAATTGACTTATAATTTTCAAATTTGATAAATTTGTTGGCTAATACCCTGAATTTCCTACTGTGGCCCCTATATTTATGTGTAAACTATATAAACAGTTAAAAGTATATCAAATTGTTCATTAGAAAATTATTTTTTAGTTTATTTATTTATTTATTTTGCAGAAAAAGTTAACATTTTCCTATGTATATAAAGCATTGCATTTTGTGTCAGATCTTTCACAGAAATATTAATTTCAGCTTCTACATAATTGTTATTTCATTATTACTCTTCTTAAGACTGTTTAAAAACTATTAAAAGGTATACTATTAAAAGCAAATAAATTGTACTTTTTAATTCAGAAATTTAAAAAATGCTTGATTATTATTATCTTGCCTTTTTCACTTAAATGGAAACAATTAATATTTTAGTATTTAAATTTCCAAAAATGATTGCTAAAGTGCACTACTGTTTTTCTCTGCTCAGTGTTATTTTTTGTTTTGTTATGCTTGTTTCCTATTTTTATTGCAGTATAATTATAATTATACATATGCAAACATATCTTATTCAAATTATTATTATTTTTTTAAAGTGTAAAAAGATAATTTACAGTACAAACAAAAAGTCAAAAAACCTTTTATACCAGAAATCTGCATTTTTAAACAAATGTTGCACTTACTACTTTTCTTAACAAAAAAAGGCAATTCTTTGATAATATTGTCTTATACTAGAGACAGAAAAGAGACTAATCTGAGAACATACCCTTTAGTATTGCAGTTCTTAAACTTTTACTCTTTATTCATGGACCCCCGTATTATAAGAATGAATTTACTGATCTCTCTAGAATATTGTATAAGGATTTTTTAACTAATAGAGATATAAAATCTAATGAAAATGTATTTTTTAACAGTATTTTTAGTTTTTTCTTTGATTTGACTCACAGTATTTTCATGGGTTCTGCATAAGTAAAAAAATTTACATACAACGTGAGACCTTTACAGCCCTTCTAAAGTTTCATTGCAGACTTTTGTGGGGCCCATGGACCACAGTTTAAAAACTACTACTTTAGAACCTACTATTGAACGATGAAAAGGATGAAGGTATTTACTGTGTGGTTCAGGCAAGAAAAACCCTGAATAGGTTTTCTGCTTTCAAAGTTTCCAAAACTTGTAGGGAAGGAACTTTGTCTGTAGAAGCAGAAGGACAAAAAAAAACTGTGTAGTTCTCAGAATGACCGATTCAATGGAGGAAAATAAAATGCCGGACTTCCCTAAAATAAAGTTGACTGATCTGTTATCCTGACAACAGGACCGAGCCAAGACCAGTTGCAGGGTCTTTTTTGTCTGAGCTACACAGTAGCAGGGTTTATATTCCTTGGCGAAACTTGGAAATCAGAAAAAAAGGTCAGAGAAATTGTTTTAATCTTAAAATATCAGGAAAACCTCAGGGGAAAAGTCCATAATTTCTCCCAAAACACGGCAAAACTGTGTAGTTACTTTGAAAAAAAAAAAAAAAAATCAAATCTATTTTTAAACTTCGGGTTAGTTTCTGCTATTTACCATGCTTCATTGCTGATTATTGTTATATACAAAACATTCATTTTGAAAAATTACTCTGGAAACTTTGTAATTATTTTTGTGAAAATCAATATGAGCCCTACTTAGCCAAAGGCTGAATTCCAACTGGAGGTAATTTTGAAAACTAATTGTCAGTATCATCTACAATTTTCAATTTATCATCCAAAGAACAGCCTGAAATATATTGCAAAAGCTGCAAATCCAAATGTAATCCCCTCTTTATATATTATTGTTAAAATTTTGAAAAATGTTGATTATCTAAAATGCACCCCCCAAAAAGAGCCAAACATTAATTTCTTTTTAGGGTCGTGAAATTCAACTCTTTCAATGGCCCCTAAACTTCCCAGATTTTACTACTTTTTAAAATTAGTGGTTTATCCCTATCAGTAGAAACCAAACTTTGTAATCAGGATTCAATCGATATTATGGAATAGAAACACATTGTTTGTGGATTTATGGATAGGTATGTCTTATGATATTTCAGAGTCTTTTTGCTTTGTTTGTTTCATTGGTACGCCAAGAAGATAACAGGTTAGTATTTTGCAAAATTCTAAAACTATTTAAAAAATAAAACATTATATATTTGATTAGAATTTCTTGAATCCAATTATTAAGGTTTATGTTATTACTAGCAAGCTGCTCTGGTTCATTTTTCCTAACGAACCTTGAATCTAATGAATTGGTGAATTTGACCTTGTATTTTAAAGCAATATGGACCTTCATCTGGAATGTCCTTCTGCATTGGTAAAAACAATGTGAATGCCATTGCGCTATTAAATTATCTTATGCATTGAGCAAACTTTGGGCCATTAAGAAGTAACTTTTTTAATTGATCATTTATAGTAGAGTTTTGTAGGAAAATGAGGCCGTTATGACAACAGGAATTAAAATGTTCTCTAGTCACCATACTTCTGAAATGGAGAGCATTACAATGATTGGCAATTGACCTTAACCACTTCAACGGCAGCCCCGAGATAAGTTGGCGTACCACTACTTCCTTATACCTGCTGCCTGAGGAAGTGGTTAAATAATGTTTGGGTGATTCATCTTATTTTGTTCTTGAACTCCAGGGTTCTCAGTTTGGTGCTCTGTTTGGGTCTGGTAGCTTAAATACATTCTCATTCAATGTCATGTTATATTTCGTAATAAACACCTTGTGGCTGGTCTACTACAGTTTTCCTTCTTTGAATTTCAGCAAAATAAATACAGTCAAAAATTTAATAAATTATTTTCAGACAAAGAACAGTATTTAACTTTCATATTTAAAAGAAAATTGTATCATAAAGTAGATTTCTAAAGCAGATTTGTTTGAATAAAATTAAATAGAACATCATTCTCACTGCCTTTTCATTTTATAGACCAGTTGCAATCATGTAATTGTTAACCTAGAAAAAACAACTCGATATTTTATTCTTGAAGAAAGATAAATGTCTAGCTTGCATCCAATAACAATCTTCCTAATCTTCTATAATCAGCTCCATAGCCAAGTTTGCTGTGAAACATTAGAAATGCTTGCAACAATATGGTTGCAAATGTACCTGTGTTAAAATGAACTTAATTACATGTCAAACTACATTCCATTAAAAAATATCAAATTGCTGTAGACTCAATTATTGATCTTTCACCAAAAGAAGTCCATGTCTTAAATGGAACTGGCAATTACAAATAAAGTTCGTTTTGAAAATTTTTTAGTAATAAACTTTTTGGTGAATACTTGAATCGAATATTTTCTTTGCATTTTCCTAATGAGCACAATAAACACAGAAATAAGTAGGCTTGCTATTTCCTTTATATTCAAGATAAAGTTATTCTTCAGTCTGTTGCCTAAGTGACCACAATAATGAAAATAATTATTAATTTGCCATTAAGTTTAGCTGCTAGAGTTTGCGTGTCAGCCAAAATTGTTTTATAATGATCAAAATTTTATCTAATCAGAATTTCATGTACTCTTTTTCTTATCCAGGCTTAAATGATAAATCATCAAATATTGTTCCATTCACCACCATTAGCATTACAAAAAAAAGTTTCTGTACATTGCAAATATTGCTTTTTTGGCAATAATAAAGTAATTAGAGATTAAAAATATATAATAATAAATCTTATTTTATCCATTTGCTTCATATTGAAAAGCCATAAATTTAGAAATTGCAAAATTCAAAATCTGTCTAATTTTCTGTAATTGGATTTACCATTCAGAGTCCCCTTCAAACATAAACAAAACTTCCAATAATATAGTAGATACACCAAATTATGAGTGACCTGATTTCAGAAAATTAGTCCGGTATCTTTTTAAAACATTCCTAAAAAAGGGAAGATATGCAGAAAAAACTCAAAATATATGACAAATTAAAAAGATATTTAAAAAAATTATTTTAGCAAGCAATTTTTATCGCAAAATGTTGACTTTTGTGTTAGTAATAATGCATAAGTGCCCAAGTAACATGGAACTCACAAGTACAGGCATTTAAAGTTTTTATTTATATGTTTAACAATGTTTTTGTTCCCTACTATGCATTTTCGAAAAACTGTTTTTAAAATTTCTCTTCTAAAAAAAAGGGTTTTTCAAGTGAGAACATTAGACTTACAAATTATTATTGAAGAAATTACAGAAGCTAGTTTCAGTTCACAGTTGAAAATTTAGTTTACAAATTGCTGTGGAAGGGTTGTTGAAATTTAAAAGATGCATCATTTTTTAATGTTAAATGCCTTCTGAAAATTAGAAAGTTACTCTAGTGTGTTTTTACATATTAAAAGACATTTCTTTAATCACATACTTCTGAAGGTATTTTAAAGAACCATTAAGAAAACTTGTTTTAAAATTCATTTAATCCATCAATTGGTACAGTACAGTACTGTGCTGTCCTCTAAAAAAAACCCACTTTTTTAATTTCTCACTATATAAAATTTAATAAAAAATACAAAACAATTTGAAGTAGCTACATTTTCACAGCCTGTCCTGACTAAGATTTTAATGTATAGTATTTTTTTTTTCTATCAATATATTACAAAATGGCAGCCAATTAAACAAGACTTTGAAAAAAACCCACTTTTTTCTAAAAATAACCCACTTCTAGAAATCAAAATATTAAACAGCAAAGTTTTTCTTTTATTATTAATTAGTTTTAAAACACAATTCTGCAAAAAAAAAAAAAAGAAAGAAAAAATAATAATATTTTAATAATTGTAAATTGAAGGATTTACAAATGAAAAATTATAAATGTAATTTTTTGCTTATTTTTTAAAAAACTAAATAAACACTTAAGTAATTTTAAATGCTTTTATTATTGTAAATGACATATAGAAACAGGACAAAAAGAAATTTTGACTTCTGTGATTTTTTTGATTAAGTTCTAGGGTGGGTTTTTTTTTAGGATACATTTTCCTGTGGGTTTTTTTTAGAGGACAGCACTATATAGGATCTGTTATCCAGAATGCTTGGGACCTGAAATATTCTGAATAAGGATTTTTTTCCGTAATTCAAAACACTTTACTATAAGTATTAAGAATTCTACAAAATAACGGTATGAAATCTATATAATAAAAACCTAAGTCATATGACTGTTACTGCTTCGCTTTTAATGTGCCAAGCGGCCATTTTGGTGCTTTAATGTTAGCCAGGCGCAAGTGATAAATCGCCAACTATTGTTCCAACACCATCATTTTATCTATATTATAATAGTCCAAGTCATGTGACTGTCATAAACAATTGCAGGCTGACCCCTTCGCTTTTCTTATGAAAAGCTTCCATTTTAATGAAATAATTTTTTTTTAAAATTCGAATAAAACTACATAAAAGTTGCCACAATCACAAAGAATTCTTAGTAGTTTTATGTTAGCCGGGTACAAATCTTGTCAATAGCATTTTTTAAACACGCCAGTTAGCATTTTTTATTTTTCATGTGGTGAATTAAATCAATGCTTTGATGTTGAAATTAAATGTCACGGTTTATGGTATTATTTTGTATTTTTCTTTTCTTTTCTTTTTTGAAAATTAAAAGAAAAAGTGAAAGCTATAAATTTTAAATCAGTTTCAGTTTTAGATGAAAGTTTTGTATTTTAATTACAATGAGTGAAAAGATTGCATTTTAAATGAAATACGAAAAAATGTGAAGCAAACAATGGTTGGCGATTTATCACCTGTGCCCGGCTGACATAAAAATACAGAGTTCTTGATTTCTGTATCAGAATCTTCTGATTTGGCAAAGGATTGAGCAAGTAAATTAAACTATGAATAAAAGTAATATGATACAATGCTTAGCGTACCTTTAAGGGAGACAGAACTGGTCGCCAAGGGCAGCTAGTGTATAAAATATGAATAATATATGTAAATTCATATGAGTAATAACAAATACAATTACATCAAGATATAAAACTTAGTTTTAAGACTTGAGAGCAGAATTCTTTAATTTGGATTTTTGGAACATTTTTATTAAAATTGCTTGCTTATACATGTCTCTTGCACTAATTGCTCCTGTATCCCATATACTGACATGATTTGTTGTTCATGGAAGTAGCTACTCCTCTGCATTCCACAAATCAGTTGTTCAGTTGAAAAATATCAGTAGCTCATTTGAAAAATTTTTCACCCTTCTCATTCTGCTAGTCATTATCTTCACTTCCATTAGGCATATCATTTGTCATTATGTCTCAAATCTCACTGCCAGTGATCTGATGAGTTACAAGAGTATCGTCATTATGCAATTAGACATTCTTCCACTGACTCTTGATCCAGCATTTGAGCTTTTGAACATGAAAGTCCTTTAGATTAGTTCAGCAGATCCTGTAATAATTTCCTTTTTGGAAATTTTAAAGCCTACAACTTCAGGCTCATTCAAACCATAAAAAAATATTGCAGATGACCACAAATTGTATCACCTTTGGATCAGTGTATATCTGTTTGTTGTATCCCATGCTTGACATAAAATGCATCTTTAGTTTTTATCGTTTCTGAAATTAAACAAATTATTTTTCAGTTTTCATTTTGCATTTTGGTTTTTGAAGCATTCCGAATAACAGGCCTCATACTCTAGTGTATTACACTTTTGTGTGAGTTATAGATACTTTATCATGTTACAAAAGCATTATTCGCTGTACAATAAAAAGTGGTTTTAGATAGATAATTTATCTTCGATTTAGTTTATTAATTTTAATAAACGAAATTTTTTTTTAATTTATTAAATAATTGCACAAAACTTCTAAGGAATTTTCAAAAGTTCAGGGAAAATGCTTTGGAGGGTAAAAAACAAATATAGTCAATATTCATTTTATACTTTTTTTTTTTTTTTTTTTTTGTATCACTCACTTTATTTATTTAGGTTTTTTTTTTTTTTTTCAATTTGTATACTTTTAAATTAGCAGTTATTTTTTATTGTACTGTGTGTAAAAAAAGGTGAAATGCCATAGCTACATCTTGATTTAAGTAATATTTTTTCATATATATATATATATATGTTTCCCTTTCTAGCTTGAACGTGATGCCAAAATTGGGAAAATTTCTCAAGATGTTTTAAACCAACAGAAATTAGAAATTGTTTTTGCCTTAAAGAAATTAGGAGATGATTTAAGTCCTTCTGAAGTAGATTTTTTGCAGCATCATTCCACATCTTCAATGAGGGAATTTGAAGCAGTGTCCAGTGAAACAAGTATGTTTATATGGATATAGTTATTTATTTGATTTTGTGTAATTATAGAGGTTTTAAATTTTCTATTCATCAAAGCATCTGTAGTATGCATGTTTCTCTTGTATATGTTGCTATCAATTGTACGTGAATTTTTCCTTGTTCAAAAGCTTGCCTATAAATAATAGTGTTTAAATTAGGGATGCACAACCTGTGGCCCGCGGGCCAAAAGTGGCCCGCAATGGGTTAACGTGTGGCCCACGAACTACGTCAATTTATAACTTGAAAAAATTGCAATTTTTGCCCATAAGTCGCAAGAAAAAAGCGTGAATTTCATCAATTTGCGGTGCGAAAATTGAAAATTTCACCAGCCAGATAAGAATCGTGAATTTCGTTAATCGGGCGCAGAAAAATCGCTAATTTTGTTGACCGGGTGCGGAAAAATAGCAAATTTTGCCAATCAGGAGGAGAAAATCACAAATTTCGTTGATCGGGCATTAAAAATTCATGAATTTTGTCGTTCAGGTGCAGAAAAAATTGCAAATTTCCCGATCGGGCACGGAAAAATAGCGAATTTTGTCAATCTAGTGCTAAAAAATCACAAATTTCATTGATCGGGCATTAAAAATTCATGAATTTTGTCGTTCAGGTGCAGAAAAAATTGCAAATTTCCCGATCGGGCACGGAAAAATCCCGAGTTTTGTCGATCGGATTCGGAAAAATCACGAATTTCATTGATCGGATGCAGAAAAATAGCGAATTTTGTCAATCTAGTGCTAAAAAATCACAAATTTCATTGATCGGGCGTGGAAAAATTGCAAATTTTGTCTGTCGGCTGTAAAAAAAATCATGAGATTCGTCAGTCACGAGAAATAAATCGCGAATTTCGTCAATTTACAGCGGAAAAAATTGCAAATTTCGTCAGTCCATTAAGATGCGTGAATTTCGCCAAACGGGTGCGGAAAAATCACATACTTTGCAGATTAGGAGCGGAAAAATCTCAAATTTTGTTGATTGCCTGCAAAGAAATTGCGTCTTTCGTCTGTTTACCGCGGGGAAAAAATCGCGAATTTCGTAAATTTGCTGTGGGGAAAAATGCAAATTTCTTCAGAGTCAGTTAAGAATCGCAAATTTCGTTGATTGGGCGTGGAAAAATCGCAAATTTCATCGGTCGGGCACAGAAAATTCACGAGTTTTGTCGATCAGGCTCCGAAAAGTCGTGGATTTAGTTCATCGGGCACAAAAACTCGCGAATTTTGTAGATCAGGCAATGAAATATCGCAAATTTCGTTGATTTGGCACGAAAAGTTACGAATTTCGTCAATGATACGCGAAAGAATTTAAAATTTCGTTGATCGGCTGCGGAAAAATCGTTAGTTTAGTCAATTTATCGCGAGAAAAAATCGCGAATTTCGTCAATTGGCCGCGGGAAAAGCACAAATTTCGTCGATCAGGGACGGAAAATTCACAAACTTCGTCTATAGGGCACGGAAAAATCGCGAATTTTGTCGATCGGCTTCGGAAAAATTGCGAATTTCTTCGATCAGGCTCGAAAAATTCGCGAATGTTGTTGATCGGGTGCGAAAAAATCGCAAATTTCGTTGATCAGGCGCGGAAAATCTCAAATTTCGTTGATTGGCCTTCCTCCCCCCTTCGTTCATAAAGTTCAATTTTTTTCGGTACTAGCCACTTTCATACCTATGTTTGTTTTTTAGCCCTTTTAATAAAACAAAATTTACTCTCCCCCCACAGATCACCTCTACGAAATAGAATTCCCTCTGTGCTACTGATGTGGCCCTCGACAACCCTGACATTTTTGTAAGTGGCCCTTCTCTTAAAAAGGTTGTGCACCCCTAGTTTAAATGCTCCTTTATTACATCTGAATGGCAATTATTTTTCTTGTATATGTCAAGATAAAAATGTCTGATGTTATTAATAAAAATTATTTCTTGTTTCATTAAGATAGGGTTTTTTTTTCTTCTAACAAAAATTTGTAAAGTTAAAATCTAAAAGTTTCTAAAGTTAAAATCTAATCTATTTACAATCCATTAAAGCTTACAGTACATTAAGATAGGGGTTTTTTTTTCTTCTAACAAAAATTTGTAAAGTTAAAATCTAATCTATTTACAATCCATTAAAGCTTACAGTACACAGCCTTGTTTTCTTGACTATGGACCCTAAGGTGCTATGCAACATTATGTCCTAGTCAGGTGGTCAGCCTACCATGGGTCCCAAAGTTAAAATCACAAAACTTTATGTTTTGTAGTCACTGAATCTACTTTTAACTGCATGGTATAGTTCCAAACGAGAAACAGTACAGTAAAATTTTAACAGAACTGAACTTTAGATTGCAAAAAATTTCACTGTTCAAACAGAAATTGTAACTACTGATGTTTTATGATTCAATTTATTTGCAATATGCTTTGTACTGGATACATGGATTTTTATATAGATTTACCTATTACAAAAATGCCATCTCTTTATGAATTAATTGCAATTAAAGAAGTATATAACGAAAACAACAGCAACACTCTAATTCTTGACCTGCAAATAGCGCTTAGCTTTAATCTTTTCAACTTTTAGATTTAATCTAAAAGTTGGACAGCATTTAATATCAAGTGATATTTAATGGGCCAAGAAAACAACTTTCCAGAGGCAGATTCAGAATTAGACATTAAAAGTTAGAAATTGGAAATGAATTTAAATTTTAGATTTTAAATGGAATTTTAATTTATTTCATATATATAAATACTAGCTAAAGAGCCCGGCATTGCCCAGAATTTGAAGAATGTTTGTTCTGAAAAATCAATTTCAAAATTTAACTTACAACATAAAACGAACAATTAAAAATAAGTAGTTGAAGTGTTGTACACATGAACCAAATGAAAACCTAATAAAAAAATGCATAAATTTATATAACAGACGCAAAAGAATACAGCTATAAATGAACTTATTTCAATTCATCATTGGAGCAATTATGTTAAAATACGTCAATATTTCCATAATTGGGTTTTTGCCATGCTTCAATAAGTTTTTTCACACTCATATGACATTATACTATATTCACCACGTCCTTTATATTTCCAATATGATGTAATATTCTCCCTTTTTTTAATTTGTCAAACTATTTATTTCATTTTTCATATGAAAATCTTGAAATAGAAAAGCTATGTCGTAATATTCACTTTAATTTAAATTCGTCAAACTATTTATTTCATTTTCCACTTGGAAACTTAAAATAAAAAAGTTATGATGTAATATTCCCTTTTTTAAAATTCATCAAACTATTTCATTTTTCACTTGGAAATCTTGCAATAGAAAAGTAAATTTTATTGTGGATTTCTAATTGTTGGCAACCGCTATAACGAAAAATGTTTAAATTTTATTGAAAATTGCTGTTAAATTGGTGGTTTTTTTATTAATTAAAAATTACCTATAAATTATTTCAATTCTGGATTACTTACGTTGCCTCTGCCGTGTTTTAATGCACATGTATGTAACATTACAATTCTGGCTTCCAAACTGTGGATTTGAATAGAATTACAGACAGACAAATTCTCATTTTTATATATTAGATATACAGTAGAGTCTCAAAAATCTGCACAGCTTGGGACCAGAAGCTGTGCGGATTTTAGAATTTTGCAGATGCTGATTTAAATGATTTATTTTTTCCAACTTACCTGTATCCATTTACAAGAGCATGTAATAATGCAATTTAAGCAAATCAAAATTTGAATCCCTTTTATTTACCTGTACATTATCATTTTAATACCCAAAATTATTTTTTATTATAAATTTTAAACATTTCTTGTATAGTCCATTGCTTGATAACTTTCACTTTATCTTGATGAAGTTTCTTTTGAATTCTGTAAACAGTCATTATTTCCTGTTGGTCTACACAACTCTGCTGCTCCAAGAAATTCAGAAAATTTCATCTAAAACCAAACCTTCTTCAAACTTTATTTTTTTCTCACAGTCACTGTCAGACTTAGTTTCACTGTCTTCAGGTGGGTTCATTATTGATGAAATAATTTCTTCATCTGGAACATGATTTACCAAGACTTCCATCTTTATTATTCATCCATTCAACAATTTCTTCTTTAACAGCTCTTGTGAACCTGGGTTATTTTTTTTTTACATAATTCAATAGTTCAAATGCTTTAGCTGAGGTAAGGTTAACTGAAAACTTGAAAATCTGTATGTGTATCTTCATCCTCATTTTTGATAAATAAAGAGCCAGGCTATATTTTAGGCCATGCAATAATTAAAGCCTTGCATGAAATATAAAATAAATTAATTTGCTACTTTCTATAGAGGCCAATAGATAGTGCCACTATTAAAACTTTTCTGAGCTTGTTTACATTTCTCGTCAACTTCTATTGTTTTACATTTTGTTGTGTATAACTTTCTGTGAAATAAAAGCACTTTATTTGTATAATATCCTGTCTCATTACTATTTTCTCACAAATTTATGTTAAAAATAATTTTATTTTCATTCACTGATATTTGGAATAAAGATTATATAAAATACTTCTTATCTTCAAATTTCATTGTTTATGTTTTCAAATGCATGCGGATTTCGGAGGATTGCAGATTTTCGAGACTCTACTGCATATTTAAATCAGAGTTATGGAATAAATCTGAAGACAGTTAATTAACTAGTATTATGATAACAAAAATAATGGTTGTCAAATTTATTTTGCTTTTTAATTTATGCAATAAGGTATGCTACTTCTCTAGTGTAGTACTTTTTTTAATGTTGTTAACTGTCACTATGATTTATAATCAGTGTTCAACCGAAAAACAGTTTACAAAGTGTTTAAAATTCATTAAATTATCATGAAGCAAATTTTATGCAGCTTCACACATGTATTATCATTGGCAATGCAAAACATATGATATTCTTATTGGTTAAGGCTGAATCACATTTTTTTTTTTACTTTATTGCAATCTTATCTTTGACTTTCATCATATGGGAGTGGCACATCCCTCTGAGTAATCTCGAATTAACGTGTCTTCGGTGCAAGGGGATGACCGAGAGCTCAGCCAAGTACACCATGTTCTGGCATCATCCATTTTTTGGGATTATCTGGAGTGGGGGTCGTAGACGATAGCCAAGTTCTACTTCACCATAGGTCACATGCGACCCAGGGATCTCGTCAACATGAAGGTGGTATATGTCGTTGAGACTTCACCCCTTTTGGGAATTGTCAGCCCCACTCTGCTGGCACCAGGGCATGAGGGATCAGTAGTGTATTATCACTGAATTGGTGATGAGTGAACCAACTGAGACAGGCAGTCAAATTTTTGCCATTTTTTATTTTTCCTTCTATCCGTGGAAAAATACCTGCAGCCAATTAAGGGAGAATATTTTTTTTTTTTTTTAAATCTGCTGCTAAGGTACAACTGGTAATCTTTGTAAGTGATCCATCTTCCATGTTGCCGATAAAGCAAATCCCATTTGTGTGTGTATGTGGGGGGGGGGGGGGGTAGAACTCTGGATTCATTGCTCTTATGGGCTATCATACATATTCCTGGATGTCGTTCTCGGTATGTTTTGTGCAGGATCTTGTACCTGATCCGACCCTTTACAAGTATTGAGTGGGGGTTTTGTCCAACTGTCTGGATATCAGTGCAAATTTGTAAAGCCCAGTAATAGACATGGCAGGGTTTGTACAGTCCTTGAAAGTCCTTAAAAGTACTTACATTTTTCAAAAAGAATTTTTGGTGCTTAAAAGTACTTATTTTCATGCAAAATCTGCAAAAAGTTCTTAATTTTACTCATATTATTTCTTAATCAGGGGTGAAACTCTTCTGCATTTCTTTTAATTTCTGATTTTTAAAAAAATCTTAATCCCCCCCCCCCCCCTTGCCTCCCCATCTCCCGAAATTTCACTTCCTCCTTTTACTTCCCCTCCACAATATCAAAGTTTAAAATCTTTAAAACTTAATTTTTTTTTTTACTTTTTCTACTCTATTTGTTACTTTATAGTGAATCAGTCATAAATTTCATTGACAATTCATTCCATCACATTCATTTCATTAAAATTTCATCTGAATTTCACTCTCAAAATTATGTTTTCCTGTTTTTCTACTCCCTCCCCCCCCCCCCCCCCTATAATATTTATTACTTTTTTAATTGATCGTTCATGCATCAGTAGTACTCACAATGCCAATATTGTGCAGATTCGTTTGCGGCCTGGTGCACAGCATTTGCACCACACTTGCTGCAGCTCTGATCATATGTTTAATATGATGTCTTTCTTAATTATTTGTAACATGGAAGAGATTCAAAGACAGTAAAAAAAAAAAATAATAATAATAATAATCCTACTTACATAAGTAAATTTCGAGTAATTATTGCCATTCTAATAAATAAATAAATAAATAATATATTATTACAATGTTGTTTTTAAGTTTCATATGTATAAAATTCTTTTCAACTAAATGGATTTTAGTGATTTAAAAGCATGTTATTGCACAAGTACTGTGCTAAGGGGTTTTAATTTAAAGTCTTTTAAAATTATGCTAGTAAAATGTGCGTAAATTAATAACCTAATATTCTATAATTTGAAAGGATTATTTTATATTATTATTTTGCTCAATTATAATGACTGTCACAATTTAGAATTAATTGTTATTTTATTTTATTTAGGTACAAGTGAAAAAGTTTTAGAAGCTGCAGCCTCACAGTTAAAAGCATTTTAATTAACTAATTTGAAAGCAGTCTTTTTAGTAGAATTTTTTTTTCTGTTACTGTTTACTGTGAAAATATTTTTTCACTGAGCAATATATTGAATATGTTAATTTAGATTTGCTCAATTCTTTGTTTTATAATTAGTAATTTAAAGGAAAAAGACTCTGAATCTATATCTGGTAGATTAAACCAATTATATTTGCTTTTGTCATCATTATTTAGCTCATAATATTGCTTGTTTTTATTATTGTTATTTTTTGTAAGTGATAGTGTTTTAATACCAAAGCATAAGCTTTCATTGTGTACAAAACAATTATTTCTGGGAAATTTTGATAAGTGTTTCTATTCAAAATTTCATTTTATCTAAAGAATGGAGTGATATTTTCATTTTATGCACTGATTTGCTTTGTTTTAGCAATTTTTTCTCAAGTCTTTTAGTCGAAATATTAATTAGATCTTATTTCTAACTTAGTGAAGTAATAGAAAGAAAAAAAAGCTCATTTTGTTTATGTTGTATTATTTTGGCCAGTTTAACCTAAAACAAGTATATTTTTTCAATAACATATTCAAGATTTTTTTTTTTTTCTTTTACTGGTAGATGCCTCTATATTCTTACTTATTGCTCGTATTATTTTTTAGTTGACATTCTAAAGCAGCATTTCCCAAACTTTTTTGTTCTTACTGCCCTATTCAGTGTGATACCTTTCCTTCATGACCCTCTAAAATTTTTGCCATTTCTTAAGTAAAATAATGTACAGGACCTATTATCCAGAATCCTCGGGACTGAAGGCTTTCCGGATTTTGGAATGTTCCGGATTTCAAATCCTCCCAAACTTCGTCAAAAAATCGCGGAAAAAACGCAAACTTAGTCAAAGAATCGTGAAAAAACACAAATTTCTTCCAGGTACCACAAAAAAATGAAAATTGCGTCAAAATATAGCCAAAAAAAATTCTTCGAAGGATCGATAAAGCCCATCGCAATTTCATCAAAAGATCACGAAAAAATCCGCAAATTTCATCCTAAGATCGCGTAAAACACCGCAAATTTCATCAAAAGATTGCAAAAAAAAACTGCAAATTTTGTCAAAACATCGCAAAAAAACGAAAATTTTGTAAAAGGATCGCAAAAAATGAAATTTCGTAAAAGGATCGCAAAAAACACACAAATTTAGTCAAAGGATCGCAGGGGAAAAAAAACGCAAATTTCGTCAAAAGATAGCAAAAAAAAAATTCTTCAAAAGACCACAAAAAAAAAAAAAAAAACTCTTGATTTTATCAAATGATCACATAGAAATGCAAATTTCATAAAAGGATCGCGGAAAAAACGCATAATTAGTGCCGAGGGGTTCCCCCCCCCCCCCCCCTCTTCTGTAAACTTAAAAAAAATTTGCTGTGAATTTCACATTTTTTTTTTTTTTTTTTAAACTTAGAATCACTGCTGATTCAAGTAACACAATTGTGTAGCCATAATATTTTATCGAAGTGAGAGGGTGAGTGTGAAATATCTGACGATTTTTTTTAAAAACAAAGTCGGGCAAGGGGGGCAATAACAAAGAGGGACACCACGTTCCCCCATCACTGATGTAACATATTTTAGTGGTTACACATTGCAACACAATAGACAAAAAAAAAATATATAGGAATCTAAAATTTTCGAAAAATTTCAGGAATTGCAAAATTTTAGTAAAAATTTACAATTTTTTTTTTCTGAATTTCAGGTCCTTCCGGATTTTGGGATTCCGGATAATGGGTCCTGTACTGTATTGATAAAATAAAACCTATTTAAAAGGTACAATGTTCAAATATGTTAATAAAAAAAAGCATTTGCTCTTTAAAATATATAAAAAGAATCACATAAACCAATTAATATGAAGTGTGATGCTGTTATGCATGTCAAATATATTCTTCAAGTTTGGAAGAAAAGATAATTTAACTCTTATGTCCGGCTTAACTTCCAGTCCCCTTTTATATTTATTTTCTTTTATAACCCCAAAATGAAACAACACGAGGGTCGTTGTGTTATTTTATTTTTAACGTCGTGTTTTACTTTCAACGTTAAGGTTTTTTTTTTTTTGTTTTTTTTTTTTAACACAGCCAGCATTTGGGAAACACTGATTTAAAGTATTTAAAATTTTCTATTTCATATTTGTCATGAGAAACTATGCCAAAATAGCTTCTTTGCTTGAAATTCAGGCAATCTTTTCTATCTTTATTATACAATTTTTGCACTGTTATATTTTATATTATTATTTTCTTATTTGATGTAGCATATTTGTCTCTGCTTCATATTGCATCAGATAATCATATTTTATTACTGCTGTTGTTGTATATAAATAGGTTGTTTATAAAAATTTCCTTTCGCTTGATCTTGTTGATTAATCATTTGTCAAGAGAGCTTTTTCTTCTTCTCTTTTTAATTTATAATAGAGACTTGTAAAAGATGTCAAAAATCGAGTAGCGTAGCATGTTATTTGAAAAACTTTAGTATTGTATTGAAAATTTTGCACAATATGTTCAAATAGTGCCAAATGTTTCCATGATATTGCAGTAAACTTTTTTTTTCCCTTCCATGTGATGCAAAAACATGTTTCCATTTAAATTTCTTTTAAATATTTTATCTCCTGTGGTTATAAAATTAGTGCCCAGAATATGTCTCAAAGACCATCCTAAACTTAGCCATCAGTTTTAGTTTGCCAGCCATGTATGGCTTTACATTTAAATGCTTGTAATATGAGAAAGTTTCAGAATATGAAGAACAGATTGCTAAATTGGGAATTATTTATCTCCTTAACCTTAGATCACTATTCATCTAATAATCTTGAGGCGCTCGTCTTTTTATTATGCCTTTTACAGTATCTATTGGTAAAAAAGTTCTCCTTATAACCACAGAAATTATTAATAAATGTCCCTGATATCTATCTCTATATCTAATTCATATCTCTAAAGATAATCAATTTTAAAGGGTCAAATGAGCGAAAATCATTCTAAAATAACGAGTACTTTAGAACTACTGAACTGATTTCAAATCTTCTCTAGGGGATAATAATGGCAATCTCTGCTTAAAAGTAGGCTATAGTTTATCTCTTTTACAAACTTCTCTCAATGGGGTGCAAGAATGAAAAATGTTCTAAAATTCAGATTTCTTTGATTTTTTTGAGTCTAAAAAGATGAAATTTAATATAGTGTTTACTTTTAAGATGTAAATGCTTGTAAAAAAAAAAAAAAAAAAAAAAAAAATTAATAAAATGTTTGAGATTTGAAAAGATAAGATTATTATAAAATGTTCTTTAATCCTGATTACTCAGAAACTATCAGGGCTAAAAAGTTTAGATCTGATATGCAGGTTTCTATTAGAATATCATCTCCCCCCCCCCCCCCCCCCAAAAAAAAAAAAAAAATAATAATAATAATAATTCAAATTCAGTGAAATGGGAGAAAAATGTTCTACCATTATATTTTCACTATATCTCTGAAATTTTCAATCTGTCATAAGGATAACTTTTAAACACAGGTGTGTGCAAATATTGTTTTTGTTGTTGTTGTTGTTGTTTTTCTATAAAATTTTCAAAAAATTTAAAAGAGAAGAACATCAATTATTTGTCATGCCGGTATTAGATGCAACTTTTTTTAGCAATAAGATAAATCACAAGTACCGGTAACTACTTTAATTTAAAAAATGGTAAATCAACTAGATAAGGAAGTATTTCCTATTTAGCTTTTTCTGCACAAAAGTGTCTGTTAAATATACTAAACCAATGTTTTCCAACTTATTACTTAATGTTCTTTAATTTTTATGGTGATTCAAGTTTTACTAATATTGTAAAAAGAAACAATTGCTTGTTTGTAGAAAATAGGCTGAAATTACTGAACTGGTCTGTTTGATAGCTGATAAACAAAGTCCCCAAATAGAGTGCATTATATCTGTGGGGGTTTTTTTGTAAGGGGTGACTTCAAATGGGTTGGAATAAAGATATTTTCATTAATTCAAGCCTGATGCTCAGCTAATTCAGTACAAGAATGAAGTTTCCTCAAAATTAAATAATTGGACTTAATTGGTAATAATTTAAATATTATCCTTAGCAGTATAATTTCTCCAATGTAAATAGGTACACAAATACCACTTGGCATATTTCAACTATATCTACAATAAATAACTGATTAAAAAAATTATTTTTTTTATACATAGCTTATGATGTAAGTGATTTGCAACAATACAATTAATTTTATTAGTCTTGAGTTAAATAAATTTATTTTTGATCACCTTACATCTGAACTGAGCTACAGCAGTTTAATTACCCCTGACATTTACTTTACAGTCTTGACCAGAATAAACATCAGTGTCAAATTGGTGTAATCATATCAACATTTTTAGTATTTACTTTAATTAAATAATATAATTTACTCTTTATACTGCTACAGAGTACAATGTTATAAAAAATACCAGCTGCAAATTTGCTGTTTCGCTTACCTAAATATCATTTTGTGATAAAATTATTTTAAAATCTCAATGTTGACTCTCAATATTTCTAAAAACCTTTTTATACAAATTACAATAACAGTGAAGACTTTGTTTTTGCATTAAAACAAAATTAAGGATACATCAAAAGAGGAAATTTTGTTTTTGAAAAATTTCATTCATAAATTTTACATTTTTTAATAACTCTTACATCCATATGGTGTATGAAGTAATGCTGTTTTGGTGCTGGCCTTATAATGTTTATTTTTTATTTGCTTGTAGTATATATATTATAATGTATGTCTCTATCCTTGAAGTATTGATTTAATTATGCGTGCATTAAGTCATTAAAATATTTTTTATATACATTCTGCCATGGTTAAGAAATAGAAATGAAATTGTGATATTTAACATAAAATAGAAATGTTCATTAAAGGTGTTTGAAACTTCTCCCAATGTCGTTTTTTTATTGTCTTTATAAATTAGAAAATTAATAATTTCTAGTGATTGACTAAACTGTAATCACCAGGACCTTATCAAGTCGGTGTGAAGGCCAGATCTTGGTACATATTGAGAGGGGAAGGGTGGTGTGCACATATAGGACATCTTACTTGACTCCCAAATCTAAAATGAAAAAATATCCCCAATGTTTGTGAGCATAGTCAAGGCTGCCATTTTATATTAAAATGCTACTAAAAGCAACTATTTTCAACAGCAGGCAACTATGGCTACTTTAGCCCAAAACCGTTCAAAAGCAGCTATTTTGGCATTGACATCCCTGCATAGTTTAAATGTGGAGGGTCTGAAATTTAAAGTCACATTCGCCAGATACACAAGATCATGTATTAATCAGATCCCGGTAATTACTGTTAAAAGTCAGCCTGTCATAAAATTGAGTTTGGAAATGAATATTGAATTGTATGTTATTAAAATATCTTCAGTAAAAACAAAAATTGAGCTTTTTTCAACCGATGGAGAGGAAAAAAAGCAAAACTTTTAGAGGTAGAAAAGTAAAATATTGTTGCTGTAAGCTTATATTTTTATCTGTGATTTTTCAAAATAATCTATTTTTATAGTTTTAAAGATCTATTTGATCCAATTTTTGCAATATTCCTCCTTGAATATAGTGCAGCAAATCAAATATTTGTTGCTTGATAAGGCAAATGCTATGCTAAAGATGTAAAAAAACCCATATTAAAAATTTAATTGATAAGACTGTTTATATTCCAAATTTAGTTATTGTTTTTCAGGAAGGAAATAATTTATAGCTACTAAAGGATATAAGATGCTGTGTAATGCTATTTTTCAGCAAGAGTCTAGCTAATAGGTATCCCAACGTACAATGTTTCTTTGCATAATATTATATATAAATATGTATATATATATAATTTTGAGGTTTCATTTTAATTGTTTAATTTTTATATTATCTTATCCATTGAGTTTCATGCATGTGATTTCATTTTAATTATATATACAGGAATACAGGAAGCAGTAGGTATTTGAGAACACACATTATAGGAGAAATATCACCCTGTATATCACAGTTACAAATCCTTTTCTGTTACATGTAAACATGCCAGAACCTAGACTAACTGAGGAAATGAAGAGGCATGCTGTCATTATCTCATTGGCTGAAAAACACCCCGATTTAGAGATTGCTTTTTTAAACTCTTCTGGTCATTTGTCTTTAAAGTAAGGAGCAACCTGAAGGCTGCCAGGTTTGATGTGGCATATGTTTCATACAGGAAACGACATTGTCAGCGATATGGCATTATCAGGATGGCAGAATTTGTCAGTCATGTCGATGAAAATCCTAGGAATTGCGGAGTGCACTCGCAGGTTGATAAGGCCACCAACCGATGTATGATTCATGATGACCTTTGTTAAAGGTTGTACGTGATAGGGAGAGGATAGTTCTTGTCCGAGAGAACCAGGGATAACCGTCATGCAAGAGCCAAGCACCTCCTTAACAAGCTGAAAAATGAAGAGGAGCCAGGAATGCTGTTGTTTCCCTCCAACGAGAAAAACTTTGTCTAGGTCCAGAGAGTGAACCGCTAAAAGATTGGTGGCTGTGTAAAATCCCCAAAGAGATTCCGGCCGTCATGCACAGAAAATTGCCAGCATCACTGATGATTCTGAGTGTCGTAAGCAGTGAAGATGACCTGGTGCCTCCACACTTTCTTTGCTCAAGGTGCCAGAATCAGTGCTGTGTCTTATACCGAGGTGTTAGGGGGCTTATCTGGTGGGGAGGGAAAAAAGTGGAATTCCATGTTAACCTATGGGAAAAATACTTATCCTTCTTGTTCATTCAAATTTGGAAATTTCAACAATATTTTTTTCAGCGCATAGATAGGAAGGTTCTTTACCATTTTGTAAGCTTAAAACATTTGAAAGATAATTATGAGTATTTTAAAATTTGTGTTAAAATTTCCGAAAGGTATAAAAAGTACTCTTTACTCATTTGTAACTTATTACTGGAAAAAATATATACAAATTAGGAACTTACAGAGGGATAAAAATCCTTCCTATCTACATGCTGAAAAAAAATATTGTTGAAATTTCAAAATTTGAATAAACAAGAAGGATAAGTATTTTTCCCATAGGTTAACATGGGAATTCACTTTTTTTCTACCCCTTCAGATAAGTCCCCTTAAAGCTCTGGATTACTTCTGTAACATGTGGGAGGCCGTATGTTTTTCAACAAGACTGGTGGGGGACTTAATTCTGATCCACCAGCCCGTACAATCCAATAATGGATGGCTAAAAACTTTCTTGACCATGTCATTCTCAACTTGTTGCCCAGCAGCTCCCCAGATATTAATCCGATGAGCTGTTACGTATGCGTGGTTGAGAGGGACTTTAATAGTCCTCCACTCCACACTGTTACGGCTCTTTGAGCAGCTTTTGTGTATGCAATGGCAAACATTTCCAACATCCATCTGATTATTGCATTCAGTCAGTTTCTATAGCATGTAGAGACTGACATTGTGGTTGGTGTTGGTTTCAATGTAGTGTTGACCCTAAGCCACTTTAGCAGGGCGCAGCACCCGATGGCCCTTTTTATTTCTATTTTGCACCCGGCGGTTCTTTTAAATCCTTCTGATGCGCCCGGCTGCCTTTTTAACACTTCCTATGTGTCCTGTGGCAATTCGGTTGATTCCGGGAAAATATCACAAATTCTAGGGACTCTAAACAAACCAGTTCAAAATATTTTTTGTGAACAAGGTACAAATGTGCCCTTTTTGAAAAAAAAGTGCCCCTTTTTACTTTCTTCTATCTTTACAAGAAGAAAGTATTGGTTTCATGAAAATTTTCGAATTCCAGTTTTCGACGGATTTACACATTTTATGGGTCAGAGATTCCAAAAAACATGTTTTTACAAAATGTTTGTCTCTGAGTCTGTCTGTCTGTATGTATGTGACACAAATTTTGTGGGCGCTCTATTTCAAGAACTAATGCATGGAATTTAATAAAAATTTATATTCAGGTAGTCCCTGATATAGATTGTAGCTGATTAGTTTTTTGTGTAAATCGCCCTGCAGGTGGTGCTGCAGTGTAGCATTTTGCAGGATTTCCGCAAAAGCTCTATCTCAAGAACTAATGCACGGATTTTTATAAAACTTCAGATTCCGTTAGTCCTTGACATGAATGGATGCTGGTTATGTTTCGGTGTAAATCGCCCAACAGGTGGCGCTGCTATGCTGCATTTTGCAGGATTTACATTATTTTCGCAGTAGCTCTATCTCAAGAACTAATGCACACATTTTCATCAAACTTCGGATTTAGTTAGTCCTTCATATGAAATGATGCTGTCTACGTGTTGGTGTAAATCGCCCAATTGGTAGCGCTGCTGTGCTGCATTTTGAACTATTTCTTCAATAGCTCTATCTCAAGAACTAATGTACGAATTTTCATCAAACTTCAGATTTAAGAATAACTTGATTAATATTGCTGCTGATTATGTGTTGTTGCAAATCGCTCAACAGGTGGCGCTTCTATGCTGCATTTGTCATGATTTGCGCAATACCTCTATCTCAAGAACTAATGCACGAATTTTCCTCAAACTTCATATTCAGTTAGACGTTGACGTAAGTTGGTGATAATTAGGTTCTGGTGTAAATAACCCAATAGGTGGTGCTGCTATGCTGCATATTGCTGGATTTACACGATTTCAGTGACAGTCATACCTCGAGAACTAATGCACAGAATTTCATATTTTTAGAATTCTCATGATGAACACAGATTGCCATTTAATTTGGCACTGAGATAGTGAATTTTGAAGTATTGACATGTATGAGATAGAAGAAAGTTTTGTGATGGCCACAACATACTAGTTTTAGAATAGTGTTCCTTTTTTGAAAAAATGCACCCTTTTCTAGAATAGTGACCCCTTTTTGAAAAATTCCCGCCCGGCGGCCCTTTTTTTCTAGAGTCAACACTATCAATGAATGATGTCATTCATTGTGTATGTGGTCACCTGTACAGAACGTTAAAATATAAAAAATGCTCTATCTCCAGTATTTGTTCCTTTTTGAAAGCAGGCATTATTTTGTTCTCAGATACCTGCTGCACCCTGTATGTAATTTTTTTTTTTTTTCAAATTACTGTAAATGGGTCAATCAACTATTCTTTGCACCTATTCCTGACTCTTATTACAAAAAATTAATAGCTCTATTAATTATAGTTTGTATTTATCCAAAGAGTACTTAGACAGACAAAACAAAAAATTTCTCGGCGCAATAACATACAAATGTAGACTTTAATGAAATGAAAAATGATCTTAGAGACAAAAAAATTACACTGCTGTTTAGCATATCTAAAACTTCATTTATTAATCTAGTAAACAATAAACATGTTAAATATTTATATATATACATAAATATCACTCAAGTTATCTTTAGTGTGAAGAATAGTTGATTGACCAAATATTCTTACTTGATTTCTTTAAAAATGTGATTGCTTTCATAATATGAGAACTGTTATAAATATACTGAGCGTTAAGCAAAAGAGGGAAACACAATAGATATTATATTTTGTAAAATTTTGCTGTAAATTTTGTCTGTTTGTATTCAGCCTAATAAAATTTTTATTGAATTTCAACATGTGATTGTTTTCTTATTTTTTAAAGGGCATTGAATATATTAAAAAAAAAATTGAAACACGCACGTTAAAATTTGAACAATGAAACTGTTTAAGTAAAGGTTTTTTTCTATTTAATTAATTATTAAATAGTTATAATAAACATAGATTAGATTGATTGTATGAAAAAATTATCCTGTGTTCACATCATAATTTGAGGGAAAAAAACGTTTCTCCTTGTCTTAAGACAAAATTTGTTCTTATTAAGATTCTATGAGTATTTCAACATTTTATGTTTCTTTATTTCAGTAATATAGGGTGTTTCTTCAAAGGAATTTCTCTTGATTTCAGGAATTTTTGCCTTAAACATTTCGTAATTTCAGGAATTTTTGTAATTATTTTTTAATGACTATTTTTAAAAAGATGTTGAACTATGGAAATTGAAAAAGTTTCTTAATAATTTACTAGCTGCATAACAACCTTTATGTATGGCCGCCTTTGCTTTGTATGACATTTTTTAATTTTTTTGAGGCGGAATAAATCTAATTTTCTGCCACATAAAAAAAAAATATTTATATTATTAGTTTTATTAAATTTCTTATAAATAAATTATATCTAAAATGTAGTTTATCTAGAAATTATAAAAATTACATTTTGTGAATTATGTGATTTTGATGCAATTATAGTAGAGTGCCTTTATAAAAGAATAGCGACAAACTGGCAAATAATAATTTGATTGGTCAAGAGGGTTTTTGATAAAAGCTTGGAGAGCTTAACATTATATCTTCCAATTTGAGTGTGCATATGTTCAATCCTAAATTATGGTAAGTACTCAGTGTGTGATTTCAATGACATTATTTTTAAAGGTGATAAAATTTTGTTCTTTGAAAAATGTCGATACTGTCAGTCTGAAAATGACATCATTTTTACACATATAAAGATATTTCAGTTTTTAAGAGTCAAAATACATGATTCATATTAAATATGATGTGATTTTCATCCAGTAACGCATTCCACTTTTAGGATCTTTGAGAACAATCTTAAACAAGAATGAAAAATCATGTGTCAAGCATATCATGAAACACTTTCCAACCAAGGCTGTAGAGGAGGGTATATGGAGGTATACACCGTTTAGTTACCAGTTTTTTTTTTAAGAAGTTCCATATACCCTATGTTTTTCAAATAAAGCTATAGCGTATATTCTAACCATGAACGGTAATAACTCTAGCATATACCCTCTGTCTCTAACGTATATCCTCTGGGGTTTTTACGACTGTGTCACTGTTTCCAACACTTCTGAATACTTTAACAAAACTTCACTGTTTAATAAGGTGAAAGATTATGTCTAAGTAAACAATGAGAAAAGTGCATAACATGTTTGAAAGCCCAATTTCAGGAATTACCATCAATAGTTGGTAAAATATCCATGTTTCTTTGTGCAGCTCTGTATCTGATCTTTAGATATCTATATATATACTACATAGTATGCAAAATTTACTTGAGCTCGGAAATGCATAATACACTTGAAAATTGTCCTTCAGCAATTTCCATCACTAAACTGAAACATACTCAAGATCTTTTGCACCGCCCTGTGATATGATTTATACATTTTAAGTCATAGGTAAAAAAAAAAAAATAATTATAAAAGAACTAGAGAACAGGAATTCTGCATTTTTAGAATTTAGTATCGCCCCCGAGGAAAAAAATATATATGTATATAAATATAGATACAGTAGAGTCCCGATTATTCGAGTTAGTCGAACTTATACCTTTGGAATGGATCCTTTTCTTCTGATGGACTGATGGCTTCTATTATTATGAAACAGCCATTATAAATGAAGTGTTAGGTGCAGATGAAAGAGCAGCCGTAAAAAGTTAGAACTCTGATTTTCTGGTCAGAATAAGAAACAAAAATAGCCATAATTTTTTTTTTTTTTAATATGGCAATTCTCCCCCCCCCCCCTTCTGACCAGAAAATCAGAATTCTAACTTTTTACGACTGCTCTTTCATCTTCACCTAACACTTCATTTATAATGGCTGTTTCATAATAATAGAAGCCATCAGTCCATCAGAAGAAAATGTCTGGGTTAAAGTGGCAACTCAGTTAAGCGGAACTCTACTGTAGTTCAGTTTTAAGACTTAGAACACGCGATTTTATTATATATAAAACGACGTTATTCGCACCCGCTGAAAAATTCCTCATTTGCGATCCAGTATTAAACAACATCTACAGTAAAGTACGCATAGGACGTCACTATCGCTGAATAATACACAAATCCAAAAAAAAAGCGATTTCGTCATTCAAGAAACTCGGGGGGGGGGGGGGGGGAAATCGGCTATCTCATGATTTATATGACTTCATTTGTTTGTAATATTAATATAGATACTTAAAATTAAATGTAGTTTATAATAGCCCCTATTTTATCAGAAATCATTCATTTATATTTTTTCAAAATAGCACGTATTTTAATTACCCTTTTTTTTTCAGTTTTTATGGGGAAATGGCAACAAAAAGATATAATTGCTATTTTCCATTTACTTTCTACAGAAATGGAGTACTTGAGTTGCCAAAATTAAACAAATGTCCCTAAAAACTACAATAAAATTAATATCTAAAAAATAAATGGAGATGCACTTTTCAAACAAATTGCATTTAAAAGTACTTTTTTTTCCAAATACGACGGTCTAAAAATTGAAAATGTGTGATGCTTAAAAGTAAAAAAAAAAAAAAAAAAAAACTGCTGTAGAGTATTTAATCATATAATGATATATACCTGCTTTGTTTTATGGCTGGCTTATACAACGTAACATTATTTTTTGGAGACGATGCAAAATAAGCTGAGAGAAAGAAATAGCATACCGGGGGCTAAAAAACGCCCTTCCAGCAATTATTGTTAATAGACAGTACTGTAACCAAATTATTTTATGTGTGAATTGCTGTAAGTGAATTATGTTTGCCATGCACACCATATTCTATAGAAAGCCTCTTGTAGAACCTGTTGTAGATATATATTAATATCAGTATGTTTGAAATAGTGTATCATTAAAATACACTACAAACGATTTTCCCCACAGACCATAATATAACGGAATTCTTTTGAGTGTCCCTGTAAATGAAGTATAAATGCTACCCAGAAACGGCAAACCTTTTCACATCTACGTGCCAAACTTTTCAAAAAATATATTTTACGTGATCATGACGTGTCAGCAATAATTCAATGGATCAAATAATAATGAATCATAAAATTTTATTTTTAGCATTAAAAAAATATGAGTAATATTTGATGTTACACTTTAGAAATTTATTTTTTAAATATTATTCCTGTTGTCTCATCTTAAATGGCAAATAATTTATATCAATTTCGTACTTGGGTATTTTTAAAGAATGCACGTTGAATTGGACTCACTTGACAAGATTTTTTACTTAAATTTTTCATATTATTTATTTCCTAAAAGAATGTCTCGCAGAAGAAATTGTGAAAATAGCAGTCGCCAGAACATACAGATTTTAGTGTCTGGAATTGAATTCCAAGTTGTTATAATTTTACCTTACGTTTGCTTATAGTGCCTTTTCATCTTTATTTTGCGATAATCTCCTAATTCTCTCTTATTCTGAAAATTTTGTGACCCAATATTGTGCTAGTTGGAGATACATTAAATTATATTTCAGTAAATGTATGACAATGACAACCAATCGAACTAATCGAATTTAGATAAACAGAGACAACATCTAGATTAATTAATGCATTTTGTGAAATTCTATTATATTTTGATGTAGAACCTGAATCTGTCCCTTGCCAAAAATAATCTGCAGCGTGCCACTTATGGCACGCGTGCCGTAGGTTCGCCGTCCCTGTGCTACACACTTCATTAGGTAGATTTCGTAAGAAATACTACCTATTGCAGTCGTTACCATGGTGCGACTTTTGAAAAATTCCTTCATAACTTTTCATTTTATGACCCCAGGAACCCAAAACCACCCTCACCTAAAAAGTTTATATATATACATATATATATATATATATATATGTATGTATGTATGTACTAAATTTTGTCCGCACGATAAAAGTCGCAATTATGCACGGATTGTCTTCAAACTCGCCAACAACTTTCAGATGGCTAATATCTCGGCGGGGATTGAAAATGGGCAAAATCGGCCCAAGGGAAATGAAATGGGGAGGGTTCAAAATTTTGAATACCGTCTTAACAAGATTTTGATAAAACCAGCTCTCACACAACAATGACAGGAAAAAATAAATATTTTTCGTTATAGCAGTTGCCAACAATTAAAATAATAATAATAATAAAATTCTCACCACAGCAATTGCTGTTCTATTGCAAGATTTCACGTGAAAAATTAAATAAACAGTTTGACGAATTGAAAACAAATTGATATTACGTCATAAGTTTTCTAGAGCAAGATTTCCGCATGAAAACTCAAAATGAAATAAATAGTTTGACGAATTAAAAAAAAAAAAAAAACATTGCGTCATATTGGAAATATAATGGACCTCAGCAGGTGAATAGGTAACGTCATGTGAGTTTGAAGAAATTTATTAAAACAGGATAAAAGCCCGACTATTGAAAAATTAACATATTGTAACACTTTGAGGTTCTCTGAATTTGCTTTAGCTATTTTTAAAACCTATTTCATATACATGCGTGTGTGTATTCGTGTATATTAGAGTTTTCACAAAATGTTTAGCTCCCTAGGGCTCGTTCTTAGTGAAGGAACTGGGTTTCTCTCTAATCTTGATTTAAGTTTTGTTGGTGAATTTAGTACTTAACTTCAAAATCTACCTCCGCCTGTAGACCCGAGCCAACAGGGATTTTTTTTCAATACCAAACAGTCTATATTAAATGTCAATGGCGTATATCAATTGCATGTCAATCCAAGTATATTTATGCTAGTTAGAGCATGGACAGACAGACAAATTGAATTTCTAAATACTTTTGAAGTATGTTGAGAAGTGTTAAAAACATCTATAGGTGGTATGCAAATTACATTTGACAGTGGTATTAGTGCAAAAAGCATCACCATTCATGAAATTCACATTACAACCGGCAACTAATGGTTTTATATTTTTACTTTCTTCTATACGAGAAGAAAGTATTGGATTCGTAAAAATTTCGACTTTCGGTTTTCGACGGATTTACACGTTTTAGGGGTCAGATATTCCGAAAAACATGTTTTTACAAAATGTGAGTCTGTGACTGTCTGTATGTATGTGACACAAATTTTGTGGGCGCTCTACCTCAAGAACTAATGCACGGAATTTAATAAAAACTTATATTCAGTTAGTCCCTGATATAAATTGGTGCTGATTAGTTTTTGGTGTAAATCGCTCAGCAGGTGGCGCTGCTATGCAACATTTTTCACGATTTTCACAATAGCTCTATCTCAATAACTAATGCACGAATTTTCATCAAACTTCAGATTCAGATATATCTTGACATGAATTAACGTTTTAGAGATTTTGGTGTAAATCACTCAACAGGTGGCGCTGCTATGCTGCATTTTTTTGCAATTTCCGAAATAGCTCTATCTCAAGAGCAAATGCTTGGATTTTCAACAAACTTCAGATTCAGGTAGGACCATGATATGAATTAGTGCTGTTTATGTTTTGGTGCAAATCTCTCAACAGGTGGCGCTGCTATGCTGCATTTTTCAGAATTTCCACCATAGCTCTATCTCAATAACTAATGCACGAATTTTCATCAAACTTCAGATTCAGGTATACCTTGGTATCAATTAGTGTTGTTTATGTTTTGGTGTAAATCGCTCAATAGGGGGCGCTGCTATGCTACGTTTATCCGTATTTCCTTTATAGTTCTATCTCTAGAACTAATGCACGAATTTTCATCAAACTTCAAATTCAGATATAATTTGATATGAATTGATGTAATTTCTTGTACTATTTAAATGATTTTATTGACGTGATTTATATAGAAGAAAGTTTTGTGATGGCCACAACATACTAGTTCCTTATAACCTCAAACACCCTGTTTTTCATAGAAGTGACCAGGTGATTTAGTACAGATCCAGAAATATTGTGCTATTCTTTTACAATGACTACTTCTAGTTCATTGGCAGATAAAAACTGTTTATTATTAGCATAAACTTTGCGACTTAATACGCCCCAAAGATTTTCCATCGTGTTCAAGTCTAGACTTCGACTTGGCCATGACAGAACATGATTTTTTTCTTTTTTAAACCACTGCTGGGTGGATTTAGACACATGGCAAGAAGCATTGTCCTGCTGAAACATCTAGCACCACCTAAAAAAGGTCCAAACGGTATCAAATTATCATATAACATAGTCTGATATTGCGCAGAGTTCTTACGTCCCGAAATTCGGATTAAATCGCATAATCCATCATGTCCAAACAGTATCAGATTATCATATAACATAGCGTGATATTGCGCAGAGTTGTTATGTCCCGAAATTCGGATTAAATCGCATAATCCGTCATGACTAAAAGCTCCCCAAACCATTACTGATCATCCTCCCATTTGTCGACTGAAGCATTGTTTTGGTTCCTTCCTCAAATCATGCAAATAGTGTTTATAACCATCCGGACCATCAAGATTAATTTTTTTTTCATCTGAAAATATCACTTGTTTCCATTTCTTATCCCATGACATGACATTTTTAGCCCATTTCAATCTTTCTTCTTTATAATGTATAATTAACATCGTTTTTTTCAACAGTTTCATACATTTTCCATTACTATTTGATTTCAGACTCTTCCATACTGTTACGTGTGAGGTTCTTTTGCTGCAACGGTTCGAAATTTACCAAGTTGAAAGACCTTTTTGAGTTGGTAATCGAAATATTTGTCGATCATCCCGTGCTGTCTAAATCCCTTTTCTTCCAGATCGTTTAATTTTATTTGAATCCCTTTTTCTAATTATTTCATTGTGAATGGCAGTTTCAGAACGCTTCATTAACCAAGCTATTTCTCGTTCAGATTTACCAGCACCCTTATAAAACCAAATTTTTCTTACTTCGGTCGCAGACAACTCTTTACCTCTTCAAATATATCGTAAATAACACTATCTAAACCTGCACCTTTGATTCTCGGAAATACTTTCACGAGATACAAACGCGTACGTTTTATAATGATTCTGATACGACGTACTGTAAAAGTCCTGATTCTATTCAATAGCACTCTGTCAATAGAGGCAGATGTGGCATCTAAATCTCCCTCTCTTGCTACAAGACCGATACATTTTGTGTATCATAAAATCTCTAACAACCCAATTAAACTTGCAATATATTCCACTTCATATCTCTCCAACTGACAGTCTGAAAATCATATTTTAAGCGAAGATCTTAGCTTTAGACATTTCGGGTATAATAGCTCTTACAATACTTGAAATACTCCTCAAACATTTTCAAGTGCTGCCGGTTATCAAAGAACTTTGTCTTACATATACACAAATGCCTGAGGCCGTTTAAAGGAGTCTCGACTAGAGCTCAGAGAGGTGAAGACCTAATTTTCTACGCTGCCTGCGTAGGTCTGTCCAGGTAGCTAAGGACGGGGTGCGGAGATAAACTTTCCCCGGACAAGTGAAATAGAGTACGTTGTACTCTGGCCTAGTGAACCCACACGCGGTACTAACAATACTGCGGACAGAGCTTAGATAAGCTCTAAACTGTAAAAACCTACTTCATTATTTCAACTTTTTCTGATTGTTTTTATATGGCTATTCCATGCTGTGAATAAAGCTTTTGTTGCTATAGATCATCCTTAATTCCTGTCCCGTGACGGTACAGTACAATATGCTAATTTCCTCAGGTGGTCTTATAATTTCTTAACAGTCTTACGTTTCAAATGAAAATCAAATTTCAAAGAATTGCTTAATAGGCGCAAAGGCCAATGTAGTGAAAAAGATTCCATGCCGGGACTCCAACCTGGGCCATCAGTATAGCGCACTGACGTTCTACCGACTAAACCACATGGAACGATATCCAGCCTGGAAAATTTCCCACTATTATATGTTGGCAAGGCTACAAACGCAGCACAAGATGGAATATTTATCGTGAGCCACCGATCTGGAGCAAACACGAAATTTAATTAAATCCAGCATCGATAGAAACTATATTAATGCATGGAAATTATTTCAGAGAGAAATATTCGCCTTGCATACAAAATTTCAAATGAAAATCAAATTTCAAAGAATTGCTTAATAGGCGCAAAGGCCAACATAGTGAAAAAGATTCCATGCCGGGACTCGAACTCGGGCCATCAGTATGCAAGGCGAATGTTTCTCTCTGGTATAATTTCCATGTATTAATATAGTTTCTATCGATGTTGCGGATTTAATTAAATTTCGTGTTTGCCCCAGGTCGGTGGCTCACAATAAATATTCCATCTTGTGCTGCGTTTGTAGCCTTGCCAACATATAATAGTGAGAAATTTTCCACGCTGGGTATCGTTCCATGTGGTTTAGTCGGTAGGACGTCAGTGCGCTATACTGATGGCCCGGGTTCGAGTCCCGGCATGGAATCTTTTTCACTATGTTGGCCTTTGCGCCTATTAAGCAATTCTTTGAAATTTGATTTTCATTTGAAATTTTGTATGCAAGCCGAATGTTTCTCTCTGGAATAATTTCCATGTTTTAATACAGTCTTACGTTTTTTAAAAATAGAAGATTTTAATAAAATGTAAGTGATATTTTAATGTAGCAGTTATAACAGAAAACAATCTACGATCAATTTTAAATACACACTTTAAAAATTTGCATATTGTGTCTTCTTCTTCAGAAGTTGCAATCTTTCAGCTTTTAGTTAACATGTAAGTAAATGTAGAAATAAGTCATGATGAACATGCGCACTTTTTAAAGTACACTTTTTAAAGCAAATGTAAATAAAAACTCATTTAATTTATTTATATGAATGAAACAAAGTCAAATGTATGCGTTCACCACTCAGATAGCAGACAATAATCATGATGTTTTTTTTTTTGTTGTTGTTGTTAATTTGTCAACAATAGACTGATTTTTGTTGCCACCATTTTCAAAAATGTCATAAAATTAGAAAAATCTCAGAAATAATTTGAAAATTCAATGCCCTTGGATACGCGTGAATAACTTATGTTAGTTTCGTCGTGTAACAATCCATATTCTAGAAGAAGCAGTTGAGAAAATACTAACTCGCCGTCAGATTTTAATTATTAGTAATAGATCCTGATCTGTGTCATCTTTTTCATTCATTGAAAAAGGTGTACTGGGTGGTCATTTTCTTGATTACACTAGTTTACAGTGCATCTGTTGCCGAAAAAAAATTTAGCTGTTGCTGACTACATATGATATGCTATTTTCAAAAATATAATTAGAATATTTTAATCAGCTCTAGTTTCTGAGTTTCAGCTATGTAGGTATTAAACAGAAAAAAACTAACTACTAAGAAAATTTTACTAAGAAAAACTTTACTAAAAAAAATTAATTAATCATTGAGTTCTAAAAAACTTCGTTTTAAAGCTCTTCTCCGATGTGCAGACTTTGGAAAAGGACGTATCAGAGACCAACAATAGTCAGACATCATATTCGTATACCAGAAACCCTGATAGCGCTCTTCCATGACGCGTAAGTCCTGATGCATTGCATACGCTCTCCCTGCTCTTCGCCCATATCTCCTAAATTTTCCGGAAACCTGTCCAGGTGACTATGGAGGAAGTGGAATTTTATGCTCATATTGCATCCCATATTTTTTAATTGTAGCAGAAGGTCTTCTACAAGTTCAATATAAATTTCAGATTTTTTATTTCCGAGAAAATTCTGCATCACAGAGACGAAAGCTGTCCAAGCCTTTAGTTCTAACTCAGTCATAGAATTTCTAAATTGAGTATCTTTCGTAAGTTGTCTGATTTGGGGGCCATCAAAAATAGCGGCTTTAATCTTTTCCATAGTGAGCTGAAGAAATTTTTGGTAAATGCAGTTCCCGTCTTTATCTAGTGATTTTACAAACTGTTTCATGATGCCCAGCTTTATATGTCATGGTGGAAGAATAATTTTGTCACGAGCTACTAATGAATTGTGGACTATATTGTGCTTTCCAGGCTCCATATTTTCTCTCAAGGGTCAGTTTTTTCTTACCCAATGCTCTTGTTTAGCTCTACTGTCCCAAAGACGCATATAAAACAGAAACAGGGAAACTTGGTGTAACCACTTTGTTGACCGAGAAGAATGTTGACCATTTTTAAATCAACACAAATTTGCCCCTTATGGTCATTGTATTTTATTTTGTTCAAGACTAGCGAAATGTTACAATATTCTTCCTTTAACTTTGTACTGTGGGCAATAGGTACCCCAGCGTATTTATTTCCATTATGTAATAGAATACATTTTAGGCTACGTTTTAAGCTGTCAATGAATAAACGCCAGTCGTTTGGTTCGTATTGTTTCAAGCCCATTTTTATCAACAAGTTTTTGATATCTGAACAAAAGGTAATACCGTTTTCTTCTGAAAAATAATGCCGTAATTTTGTATCTCTTTCACGATAAAAACTTATTTTAGTATCTGAGGAAAGCAATTTTTTTTCTTTTAGTCTTGATGCTAACAATTCTGAAGCTTGGTTAAAAAGATTTAAATCTCATACAAGATCATCTAACTCATTTTGGGAAAAGCATTTTGGCTCGTTTGACATACCTTCAAAATCAGCATCATTTTGTGATGAGCTTGGTCCTTCAATGTCTTGTTCTAATGGTTCAGATATATTTTTAGGCTCTGAAGAGTCAGGTGAACGCTGCACTGGACGTTGAACATAACTAGTACTTGGGTACTGGCATTTAGCTCGATTTTTAGTGTTTAAACCGTTTACGTTCACGCTACAAAAATAACAGTCTTCGAGATGATTTCGTGATTCTCTCCAAATAGTCGGTGTTCCAAATTTAAAGGCACTTCTTTTACCACTTTTCCATAATCTTAAATATTCCACACACGATTTACAAACACAATTGGGAGCCCAAGACTTCTCATTTTTATCCAAGAGTATCCCAAAATACTCAAAATAGGTATTTTTCACCAACTCTGATATAACTTTTCTACACATGTTAAACACATATTCTCCGCATATATAGCAAAAATGATCTGGATTGTTTAAACGTCTCCTTGAACTACTCATGGCGCAAAAACTTGAGAAACTAATCTTAACACAGTAAAATACGCCTGTTATCGATTAATATATATGCTTAAATGATAAAAATCAAAAACAAAGTAACCCCAGCTGCTCAAAAAATTTTCCGGTTAGATTTGACCAAAACAAGTCATAAGTGAACATTATCAACCACAGAATTCGCGGCAACAGACAAAAAGTTTAATTTTGTAAACTAGCGTTATCACTGACATTTACTTTGGCTATGAATATGATTAGAGGATATTAGCTTCTTATATTTATCATTACATTTTTTAAATCAAAATTAATAAGTTGTACGCTAAAAGTCGGATAAATATAAATTATTATTTATAAATATCACATAATTGCGTTTTCTACCAATTCGCATATTTTAGAGAGAGTGGTTGAGCGGAAAATTAAATATACCATGTTGAAACCAGCTTTCTTTTTTTTTTTATGAGGCAAACATAATGATGATCATATATCCTTTCTTGTCATTGATATCAACCTGGGCTATGAACACGATAATTAAATGTTAGCTATTTATGCATACTGTGATCCTAATATTGTCCTATATTGGCAATTCCTGAATATTTCCGGGACAAGTAAAATAGATCTTCTGTTGAGAGGATTGGAAGCTTAGGGTGAAATGGGAAAAGGACTCCTATTCAGAAACTGCCATGAATAGATTTAAAAAATCCTGGGATGAAAACAACTAGTTCTATTTCAGCTTGAAAATGTTTATGTGCATTAGGTGGAATGTGTATTTCTAAGACTTGTGGAAATGGTTTCTACTGAAATGCGTGGAAACCTCCTGCGAAACCCAGTGATGCCATGAGCAGCTAATCAGACCGGGGAAGTTTCTCTAAAGGTCCAAATAGACGTATAATTTTTGTCATGTAGCATATCGGCATCTTTTTTGTGATCACGCGGTGCTTTTCATCTTTAATGTCTTTAAAAGGAAACTGACGGTTATCCTGCAAGAGGAAAACCTTTCATTCAAGTCGATCTAATCTTCTTATCTCCTGACCCATTGTTGAATCTTCCCATGCATTTGTAAATAACCGCAAAACGGTTGGAGAAGAATAGGTGTTAATAGCTTTTCCTGGACAAGGCAAAACAAGCGTCTAAACGCAGCTTACTCCCTCCTATGATAAAAGGGAAGGAGGGGGAATGAAAAAGGAGCTCTAGAGAGAGTGGACAGTGTAGTCTGAGAGCTGATTCCAGATGAACTTAATATTGACTTGAGAACACTGATTTATCACTTCATCAATTTTATGTCGAGTGGCTCGACATGAAATGGGTGTGAGATGACTCACGAATATTTATAACTTTATTTTATTAATTAATTTATATTTATCTGTTCTAATAAAGAATAACTGAAAGTAAAAAGATGTGTGAACTTTGAATTGAAAGTGTCATACATAAACTGAAATGTTAGAAAACTGTAGCCACGACACCACAATACTAATCCAGTTTTTAAATTCAAATGAATAAGTTGTAAGCTAAAAATTGGATCAATATATAATTATCATTTATAAATCTTCCATAATCGGACCCGATTATGGAGTATTAGCTCCTTATATTTACCAATTCAGTTTTTAAATTTAAGTGGATAAGTGTAAATCATAAACTAATAATTAACTATTATCATATCGCTCACCCGCAAGAAAAGTGACACATCTCGCAAAAATTCATTTTGCGTTTTATTCCACAAATAGGTCTGTCATAGGTGTCTCTTGCTGCACAAAAAGTTTCATAAGTGTAGTTATACGGAAAATCACTTTATTACGCTATTTGTCCATTCGTGATCACAGAAGAGGGGTGGACTGTGTGAGGAGGTAAATTTATCCAACCCTCCAAACCTCATCATATGCCTTCATTCTTAGGGGTTTTATACTTTTATGCACGTTTTTACACCTGCATGCAGAGCTATGATTTCATGTCACAGAAAAATCATGCAAATTTTCTTTTGCCTCCCCTGTGAAATTTACTTTTGTCGAGATGTGTCACTTTTCTCGAGGGTGAGCAATATATAAACCTTATTTAGACCTTTCAGTCACCGTAAGGTTCCTTAAAATTGATCTATTTGTTCATGAGTTTGTAAATATTGAAAGACTGGTTGATTGATTGAATTTCCATAATTTTTACCTGTTTTTACCCGTCTGCCAAGAAGGGTTATGTGTTTCACGTGTATCTGAGTATGTGGATTTCTTTATACCCTCGAAACATCCCAACGGCTGGATGGATTTTAATGAATGAGGTCTCTATCGATTCGTCTTAACCATACGATGGTTATAGGCAAGGTTTTGTTTGTATGGCGGTAGAGACGAAAAAAAATACGCACCATATTGAGCGGCATATCATTGGATAGGTCTTTCAAAATGAAGACGATGTTTCATTGACTATTTTACAGTCAGAAGCTCCGTTTAAATATTAGACTACCTGGAAGTTGTGTAGGTAGGATCTCTAGCTTTACTGCAACTCTAACCTTCATTGACATCTATAGGCCTCATCAAAACAGTGTTTATAGATAGGAACTAACAATTAAACACAACTTAAAAGTCATCAATACAAGTAAATAAAGAAAATTGGTAAGTAATATAAAAAAATAGTTTCACTTTGATGAGAAATAATTAATTAGGTTGCTTTTTAAGCAGTCGAGTTTTTTGATTTTTTAAATTTAATTTTTACTTGTCTCGGAAACTGTTTTAGCCAGCGGAATGCGACAAGCTTAAGATTGTAGCCAAAAATGTTCTCTATCTACACCGATAAGTTTAGTGTTATTTATGCAACCGTATTTTAGTGTGTTTCGTTTAGTAAAAAAATTAATATTGTAAACAGATCTTTTTTACACTCTTTTATTGAACTCAACTTAGTTTTTATATGCTGGGCCGAAAGTAGATGGTGGGGGGGGGGGGGGCAGAGCGGGCGTATGCACCGGGCGCCAGAACAAAAGGCGAAGAGAGCGCCAAATGAAGATTTTGTTTGTCGTTTGCTACAGAAATCTATCAAATGCAAGCGAGATATTTGTCAAGAACGCTCCCATAGGTTTAACATTAGCTTGCTATTAACAGCCTTCGCTTAACCATTATCTATCTTCATCTAGATAGATAATGGTAAGCATCTAAATAATGTTTTATAGTTAAGATGATACTTTTTTATTTGTCTATAACAGAATCATGTCTTATATGAAAAAATATATATATTTCCAACAGAAAGAACACCAACAATTATATATCTGCTAACGGATACCTGTATAAAGCAGGATATTTTTCGGTTCCTTTCATGGATTTAATGAATAAATGTTTAGCAAAGCATATTACGTATTTTATGATTACATATTTTATATTTTAACCCTTTATCTACTGACATTATAAGTATACTACATCCTGACTATTGTAAGTACCATTAAAATAACTTATTATAAAATTCATTTAATACATCGATCAGTTGTAATACAGTTTAGAATGAGTTATAGATACATTACTTTTATCTTGTTCCAAAAGCGTTATTGGTTACACAAAACAAAAATATTTTTAAAAGGATGATTTCTTTTGCCTTTGCATTTTTTCAGCTTTCTTAGCGTTGGAGAGGGCAGGGGGGATTTTTCAATTCGGAAATATTCCTCTATTTCTTTTGTAAGAACATTATATTTGTACATTTCCTAATTCCACAAAATACTAAAAAAAATATTTAAATAAAATATTTGAGTGGGTTTTATAAATTTTGCACAAAATCCCTATAAATTCAAATTTATTTAATCCTTCTAAATCCTTCAATCCTTCTTAAATCCTTCTAAAATTTATTAAATGAATATGTAAATCTTCTAATGTAGTTTAAGGGGTCTCAGGACTCTTAAAATTGGAAAAAAAAAAATGAAAAACACAGACCATTTTCAACATTTAATATCTTAAAATGTAGATGATTTTAAAAGAAAAGTTTTCTTGGGCTGAAAGATATAAGTATGTTCTTTCATTTCACGTATTTAAAAAATTCCAAGATACAGAATTGGTATTTATAGATGTGTGTGTGTGTGTGGGGGGGGGGGCAAACTGACAGACATTTGTCGAGGAGAAAATCGGTATAACAGGTTACGCGCAAGATTACAAAATAAATTTTCCAACTAGAATGAAAATTTATGTGCCTACTTATACTTCAGATTGTAATAATTACCCTGAACCTAAATTAATTTGTATTTAAAGCAGTTTCATATTTTCAATACAAAGTTATATTTAGCTAATACAAAATTTTGAAATTTTCAACAGTATAATCACCTAAAAAAATATTTTTTTGAACAATAAAAGGGAAATTTTAGGTTCAGTTTATACAGACTAACATGAAACATATGTTTTGAAAATTACATGAAAAAATATTCAGAAGTTTTTGATATATCCTGCGCGTTATACCCAAAAACGTCATTTGGAGGAAAATGACTTCAAAGTTTCGGAAACGCCGCTTCAGCTATTGAGCGTATATAATTCTAAAAGCCATAACTTCTGTTCTAATGGGAATTTCAAAGAAACAATCGTATCAAAATGTTCAGACAAAATAGGGGTTTAACATCTAAAAAAAAATCAAAATTTCGAAAATTTTGAAGCTTTAAGAGTCTTGAGATCCCTTAAAAAATTTACGAAAAATGCTTAAAAGATAAAATTTTCACGAATTAATAATTCAGTACATAAAGGGTTAAAATAAATTGGCTATTAGAAACTTAGTAAAATTCTTTTCGTAAGTTTTCTTTGCAGGGGTGGGGCAAAATCCATGTTTGCCCCGGGCGTAAAAAAGACTAGTTTCGGTCCTGTTTGTATGTAAAAATGGAATTTTGTAATCGATTTTTAACTCTCTTTTTGATATGCTAGAAAATTATAAAAATCGTGCGCAAAGATGTGTTTCCGGTGACAGTACAATATTTTAGAACTTAATTTTAAGGCATTTTTGCGTTAGCTCTCCATAGGTGATAAATCGCCAAATATTCTTCATAGCTACAATTGTATACGAGTAGCTACAATTGTATACAATGGATTTAAATATGCGCCAAACTACACTTGCCAAAAAAGACCAACTGGCTAAGGAATTGCAATAATGCGATATTTTAAACACTAAAAAATGGAAAAATAAATATAAAATGAAGAGGGTAATAATTTAAGTAAACGCGCACTATAGTTTTATCAATTGACAGTTTAATATTTAAGTATTGCGCGCAGCGCAATACTTATTTATTTCCAGTGTCACTTCTCAATGTTAATTTAACTTGGAAAAGCCTATGGAGATCATAACTTTTTCATTTTTTCTTCCCACCTTTTTATCCCTGATGCCACTCATTTTTTATTCTTTACTAATTCTAATGATATTGTAAATTCAAAGTACGAAAATGTTCGCCTGACGTCAGTATCAAAACGAATGGTAAAATGCCTTTGCATATGGGTGAATTATAACCCAGAGGGAAACATGGGCCATTTTTTTTTTTTTTTTTTTGTATTATTCAAATATTTTTCTTAATAATTCCAATTTTCGCTCTTTTCATTGAAAATCAACTGACATTTTTCATAGAAAATGTAACATTTTTACTTCATTGTTGCAAAAATTTCAAAAGCCCGTAATAATAATTTATTTCTTTTTAGTTGAAAGATTTTCACGTGAAATATTAAATTGAGCTAGTTTTGGCGTCATAGTGGAAATAAAAAGGATATTTTCAGAATAAATTTTTGCTTTGGTCAAGTTTATATTTTTGTAAAAAGTTTCTAATGGATAGCTATTTTTACGCAAGTAGCGAACTTAGTGGGAATTACATAACTTAAATTTTAAAATGTATTTTTTTTTCCGAGATGAGAACTATTTATACCCCAAATTAAACTTAGATAATAATTTTCTAATGTGCTTACATCATCCCTTGGGAGAAAATAAGGTTTAAAAATTTAAGTAAAACTTTTATTTTTTACTATATCACAGCTATAATATTGTTAAATATTAGCAGTAAGGACAACACAATTCACATTTACATTCATAGCGTTCCTGAGTGGGAAATAGGGTATCAAAATTTAAGTGAAGTTAATTTTTTATGTTTTGATTATAGATTTTATACGTTCAGATTGGAAGTTTTTGTCCAAACTACCGCAACCTGCATTACTACAGTGGTAAAACATTCTGCATTATACATTGGCAAACTGCATCCCACATTGTGGTGCAATACCGCATACATGAAAGCTTGATGACGATACTCACTATTAATTTTGTAATGCGTTCGTCTGAGTGCTGTATAGTTATTAAAAAACTTGACATATTAAATAAAAACATAATTTGAAGAACAAATTAAAAAAAACAAAATTTATTTCCTACATTGTTTAAGCCCGAGAAGGGACAGATATTAAGTTATTTCGTTCAATTAGTTCTACATTTAATGTTACATTTTTGTAACAAATTAGTTAAGCCAATTGAAGATTAAAAAATAAAAATAAAATTCATACAATATAATACTTAAAACACCCTAAAAATTTAGATTCCGTTCAAATGAAATCGAAATAAATCTTAGACTTTTTTTAAAGTTTTGCATTTTGGATGCATCTTATCATTTGATGCACGATTGTCATAAACATAATACAAAATCCGCAATACAAATATTTTCAATTAAAAATGGAAGAAGTCTAAGATTTATTTCGATTTAATTTGAACGGAATATAATTTTTTAGAGTGTTTTAAGATATTGTATGAATTTTATGTATGAATTTATTGTATGAATTTTATTTTTATTTTTTAATCTTCAATTGGCTTAACTAATTTGTTAAAAAAAATTTAACATTAAATGTAGAACTAATTGAATGAAATAACTTAATATCTGTCCCTTCTCTGGCTTAAACAATGTAGGAAATAAATTTTGTTTTTTTAATTTGTTCTTCAAATTATGTTTTTGTTTAAATAATTAAGTTATGCTTATACGTTGAGAAAATAACGATTCACAAATCCCGAATATGTAGTATAAATGATTCTTTTTTTTCTGTTGCCATATCTTAAAAAAGAACAAAATTATAGGTTTTTTGATAAATTTACTACCTCTGCGTTTTCTACAAAGCGTAATAAAAAACTGAATTTTCCATAATCAGGCTTGGTGACCACGCCAAATTAATGTATTGTAACGCCGGAAATTTTTTGGCAAAGTTATGAATTTAAGTTATGAAATTAGGCCTGATTTTCAAAATAAACATTGAATTTTTATGAATGAGTGTATTAAAGAAAAAAAAACTATGTTTAATTTTATACTTATTTCTTTTGCAATCTTCTTTGTTGCAAACCTTTAATATTATCGTAGGGGAGCGAGCATATTTCCTGGCTCATCCTTGACTTCTTCCATTTTACAGAAGTTTTTTTTTTCTTTTTTCCCCTCCTAAATATTTAACACCAAGTAAGAAAACAAATTGTTTCGACTGAAAAACTGGCGCGTTACTATGAGTGTTGATTTCAAACATTTTTATCCTAGGGGATTCGAATTTTTGATTATATATAAGCATAAAATCTCAAACCCCTCGGGAAGATTTGTCTTTCACGCCCTCCCCCCATCCCCACCCCCCACCCCTCCGGCCACACGTGAAGCTATCAGTGGTTACTATAATCTTACCGAGCCTGTTTTTGTGTGTTATAAATAGAGATTGACCGAAAATTCGTTTTCGGCCCAAAGTCAGAGTTTCGCCGAAAATTCGTTTTCGGCGAAAATGCTGTCAAAAATCCGGCCGGACAGAAACTCGACTGAAACTATCTATATTCTAAAAATCGCGTTGCTTCTTCCGGAAATTTTCAATATTGCTCATTGATTTGAGCTATATCGGCTCAAAAGAGGCACTATTTATTGATATGAACTTCACTGTTTATAATTATCAGTCATGACTGACTCAAGCCATGAGTGCAAATTATAAAGCAAGCAATGCCTATAGGACTAAACTTTAAAGACGCTTTTCACGTGCACATTAAAAGCTGTAGACTTATCAGTAATAGAAAATGTTTAGTTTGAAACCACAGAAGTGTTTCAAATACTCTTTGAGAAATTTCTAGTATAAGAGATGATCATTTACAAAAATCATTATAAAAGATAAAGCGACCTAAAACATTTTAAAATTAGATTCGAAGAATTAGAAAATCATTCTGTGTCGTTCACGAAAGAATTCATTTTTTTTTTTTATATAAAAATAAAAATGTTTTGGTTTAAGGCACAGAGAGCCAACTTAGGCCACACGTATAATTAATTAACAATTATGTATATTTAATAAACACGTATAATTAATTAATAATTATAGATATTTTTGTATGTATTATATTAATTTTTTTTTTTTTTTTTTAATTTTGGACGTTTTCGTTTTTGACCGAAAATAGGAAGATACACAAAAATTCGTTTTCGGCCTTAAAAACCTGTTTCGGTTGATCCTTAGTTATAAACAGTCTGGCTGCGCAATTAGAAACCGAAATCTGCAAATTTTCAAAGCTGTTGATTTTACCTACGTGTTAGACAACGAAATGACGTCTTTATTATCAGGAGATGATATGGCGCTCACTCTTCCTGACACAAAAACAGCGACTGAATCTTAAGGGCTGATTCAAGCTTATCTCAGTAGTTACAAATGATAACGTTGAAATGACATGCAGATAAATTATTTTTTCTTTCGTTTGAATAAATAGTACTTGTAGAAATTTTGTAACCGAGATTATAAAGTAAGTAGAATTAATAACACCTCTTTAAAAAAAGAAAGAAAGAAAAGTCATGTTTCAAGCGTAGATTATGAAACTCTTTCCAACATTGCATACAATTATTACAAAATTGTACTTTTGTTGGTCAAGAAATTTCTAAATAACTACAGGTTGCAACATTACTTATCTAGAAATTAATCGCATGTTTTATGGCTGAGTCAATTACAATGTCTCTTTCTACAGTCTTAGTACAAATGTATGATATATTGCAAATAAAATAAATCTTGGAAAAAGAAACAAGAAAGAAAAATCGTGCGTCAAGCATATTTTATGAAACACTTTTCAACACATTCAGAAACCTGTAACAAAGCTTCATTGTTTAATAGCGTGAAAAATGATGTCTATGTAAACAATCTGGAAAACTCATAACATATTTGAAAGTTAGTTTCAGCAATTACCACCAGTAGTCGGAAAAAACAGTCGAATTATTTTGTGCAACCCTGTATAGAATCTGTAGATTTTATATATACTACACAGTATTCTAAATTTTAGTTCAGTTAGGAAACTCATAACACATAGTTCAAAATTTCCCTTTAACAATTTCCATCAATAAACGGAAATGTACTCGAATTCTTTTGTGTTGCCCTGTATAGGATCTACAGAATTTATACCCACACCACGTAATATGCAAAACATTACATTTAAAAGACAGATTTGAAAATGCATTTCCAGCGATTATTGCTCATAAACTGTACTATGTAACCGAGTTATATTTTGCATCATGTAAATGAACGATAATTGTTATGCACACCATATCCTATAATAAGCATCTTGTAGAACGTTTCAGTTAAGTATAATATCAATATGTCTTAAATAGTGTAGCATCCTTAAAATACACTGTAAACGATTTTCCCCATAAACCATAATGTAACGGAATTCTTTTGAATGCCCCTGTAAACGAATTATAAACGCTACCTACTGCACTTTCACTACCGAACATGCCATGGTAATCCCACAATAGCCTATAGAAATTACATGGCAAACCGAGTACATTAACACGAGTTAGAGAATGGGAAGACAGAGAAACCGAATTCATAACTGTCATCTATATTAGAAAGAGCTGTAGAAAGGGGTTATAGCTGCCAGAAAACTAGATTTCATATATATTATTTCTGATATCAACATCCCTTTTTCTATGCACATACAGAAACGCACACAATGAACGAGGTATCATACGAAAGGCTTTTGAACAGGCTTTTGATATAGTACTCTAACATTTTGTAAAAACACGTTGTTTGATTATAAATTACAATTAATTAAAAGTTTATGAACAAAGTATCATTAACCCTTTCGGGACGAGCTTCATGTACGCACCTTATACGTGACGCATACGGTGCTCAGAATCCTTGATTATTCCCACCAGTTATTTTCAATTGTAATTTTTCCCTTTTTTAATGGGGACACTTTCCCGATTCGATTAGGCAAAAATTTCTGTTTTTAATAACCGGTGATAAATAATTAAATAATCTCAAAAGACTGCAGAGCAAAACCCTCCCTCGCGTCCACTGGTATCTAAATATAGTGTAAAATCACACAAACAAGTAATATAGAAAAGTCAATTCTTACTTAGGTCATCAAAGAAAAATTTAATATAATCCCTTAAGCTATAAGATTAGTTTTTGTTGCATTAAAATATCTCAATTTGTTGATTTTCTGTAAGCAAGTAAACCCTGTTGGTTTACAATGGGAGTCTATAGGAATTTGGCGAAATATTAGAAATATCGGCAAGTTGGCGATAAACTTGGCGGTATTTGGCGACAGAACAGGGTCCCCCCTATGGTAACCCCACCCCTTATAGGTTTGGAGATGCATTAAATGCTGTTCAATGACCAATGGCCGTCATTTTGTCTCCCATATAAAACTATAATTAATTAAAATTTAATTAATGAATTAATATTTGAAAAAACTGGATTAACATCAAGTGTCATCCACTACAAGTTTAAAAAAATGCATTTGAGCTTGAGTGGGTGAATAATAAGTATCTATCTATATTATAAAGACAAACATATCTGTGCGTAATGCATACGTCATTTTGTTAATGGCAACACTTTGAAATTTGAAATAAAATTTTGATTTTGCAATTTTCTCTACTGCAAATTTTTAAACTTCTAAACATCGCACATTTTAAATTTTTACACCGTCGTATAAGGAAAAAAATGCTCTTTTAAATGCAATTTGTTTGAAAACTGTATCTCAATTTATTTTTGAGATATTAATTTTTTTGTAGTTTTTAATACCCTCTTTCTTATCGTGGCAACAAACGTACCTCATTTCTATTGAAAGTCTAGAAAGTAAACGGAAAATAGGAGATACTGTATCTTTTTGTTGCCATTTTCTCATAAAACCTGAAAAAAAAGTTGAAATTAAAATACGGGCTATGTCAAGAATATTGTCTATTATTCCGTGATAATGACGTCATATGCACACTTTTCTATAGACGAAGTTTAAGACTGGATTGTAAAAGTGGACCCATCAAAAACATCTAATGTAAAAAAATCCCTGCCGGCTCGGGCCTACAGGCGGAGGTAGATTTCGAAGTTAAGTACTAAATTCACCCACAAAACTTAAATCAAGATTAGAGATAAACCCAGTTCCTTCACTAAGAATGAGCTCTAAGGGAGCTAAACATTTTGTGAAAATTCTAATATACACGAATACACACACGCATGTGTATGGAATAGGTTTAAAAATGGCTAAAGCAAATTCAGAGAACCTCAAAGTGTTAAAATATGTTAATATTTTCATAGTCGGGTTTTTATCATGTTTTAATAAGTTTCTTCAAACTCACATGACGGTACCTATTCACTTGCTGAGCTCCATTATATTTCCAATATGACGCAATATATATATATTTTTTTAATTCGTCAAACTATTTATTTCATTTTGAGTTTTCATGCGGAAATCTTGCTCTAGATAACTTATGACGTAATATTCAATTGGTTTTCAATTCGTGAAACTGTTTATTTAATTTATTTTTTCGCGTGAAATCTTGCAATAGAAAAGCAATTGTTGTGGTGAGAATTTTATTGCTTTTTTTTAATTGTTGGCAACTGCTATAACGAAAAATATTTATTTTTTCCTGTCATTGTTGTGTAAGAGCTGGTTTTATCAGAATCTGTTAAGATGGTATTCAAAATTTTGAGCCCTCCCCATTTTCATTCCCTTGGGCCGATTTTGCCCATTTTCAATCCCCGCCGAGATATTAACCACCTCAAAGTTGTTGGCGAGTTTGAAGACGATCCGTGCATAATTGCGACTTTTATCGTGCGGACAAAATTTAGTACATACATACACATATATATATATATATATATATATATATATATATATATATATAAACTTTTTAGGTGGGGGTGGTTTTGTGTTCCTGGGGTCATATAATGAAAAGTTATGAAGGAATTTTTCAAAAGTCGCACCATGGTAACGACTGCAATAGGTAGTATTTCTTACGAAATCTACCTAAAAAAGCCAAGTCTCCTGACTCTTTGACAGTAAAAAGTTGTGAAATTATGTGTAGAGCCAAGCTTAGTTCTCTTATTAACACTGATATTTTAATTCACAAATTACTCCTAGTCTCTACACCAGGGTCGGCGAACCTTTTTACGTCCGCGTGCCCAATTTTTTTCAAAAAATATGTTACGTAACCATGACGTGCCAAGCGCCAAAAATAATTTAGTGATCAACATTTCTGGATTTTTATTCATTGGTATTTAAAAATATGGGACAATAATTAGATTAACATCTAAATATTATCTAATAATTATTATCTAATAAATAGATTATCATATATTATAAGGTAATAAAATGGTGAATGCGATATCGCTTATGCCAAATATTAATATGGTGTTCAACCTACTTACTTTTAACAGGATGCAAGCTGAATTCGAGTTATCTAACAAGTCTTTGGGGTTTCTAACATTTAAAGTTTACGTATAATTTCCGAAAATAATGATTCGAAGGAATAAATAGAGCGAACAATTGTGAAAACTGCATATTTTGTACCAAGTCGCTTTAGTTTCATCACTGGGAGTTTTACTTATAATGCCTGATATTTTTCTTTTTGATATTCTACCAATCTTCTCTTAATTTGATAACTTATTAAACCCACATTGGAATAATTTAGAAATTAAATTAGTTGCTTTCCAAGAAAAAAGAAAAGAAAAGTCCAGTTTGTATAAGTTTGCGTGTTTTGTTTAAATTAATTCTATTTTGTTTTAGGATTTCAATAAATGTCGTGCCGAAAATATTCTATCGCGTGCCAAGTTTGGCACGCGTGCCATAGGTTCGCCGACCCTGCTCTACACCTTTAGTAAATGATTATTATGTGACTTGGCAATTACGTAGCACAGGAAAGTTATTACGTAAACACTTTGCTTATGTTTTGAATTGGGATTAGATAATTTGATTAAGGCTGAATATGAACGCGAGGCATAGAAGCCTGAAGGAGGGATGCACCGATTGGGGGTATTTGTAAAACAGGGGTCTGGCTCGTATTCACGTTACATAGGAAGAAAATCACCCAAAACTCCGGACATCAAGTTTGACCAGTAGAGAGTTTTCGCATCCGGACTTACAATGTAATGTAAAATTATTTCCATGCTACAAATACATGTTCAGTGCTCTTATAGAAACTATTTTATGCAAAACTTTATAAATAAACGTTAATATTAAAATGTAAACAACAGCCTTTACATTCTTGTGCTGCGTCATTGCCAAGTCACACAATAATCATTTACTAAAGGTGTAGAGACTAGGAGTAATTTGTGAATTAAAATATCAGAGTTAATAAGAGAGCTAAGCTTGGCTCTACACATGATTTCAGAACTTTTTACTGTCAAAGAGTCAGGAGACTTGGCTTTTTTTTACATTAGATGTTTTTGATGGGATTTCACTTCTTTTTGTAAGGAGAAAGCCAAAGAAAGCTTTTCCAGTAGCGTCGATTTCAATTACACTATCTTTAACTTCATAGACTTTATGGCTCCTGATTGCTTCGATGTTCCGCTTTTCCTAGAAAAGCGAATTGGCATGTGTGCTATTGTTTGAAATCCATTCATTCAATTTTTCTAGTAACTATATTAGTTTTTGTTTCAATTTATCAGCTGTTCAATCAAAGTCCTCCAAAGTTAATTTTACTGTGCAGAGTCCATTTTATAACTTTGTCTGCTTCCAGTCTATTTCCCATTTTTTTTAGTTATAGCTCTCGTAATGTTTTCTAAAGTGTTTATTTTAAACTGCAGCTTACCTCTAGACCTTTTTCGTCAGTAAGCACCAATATTCATACCAGGTTAGGCAACAAAACAGCGCGCGACTTCTTAGCGAGCTACGTCTTCCCATTTCAGGGTGTGAATCGCTGTAACGTTTTAATCATAGAGATAACGTTTTAATGTGTGTTTTTGTGTTCGAAGATGGTTTTGAGAGCTCTAGCTTCTTGGAGCTGTTGAGAACGTGATTTCTCGGAACGATTAGGCCGTCCCCTTCTGACCTCAATAGTCTTCTAATTTTTTTTCTCTAGCTGATTTCTCTCTGTGATAGGTATTCATTTGGAAAAATAATAGATTATTGCTAGCTGTTAAGAAGAGGAAGCAGAACGTCAAAGTAACCTCCTAAGAAACTAATCCCAGCTAATCCCAGTGCGCAACCACATACTCAACTATAGCACATCTGATGTCATATGACTAGGCTATTTTACCTAGCACAGAAAAGAAAATATATAGATGAAACAGATACCACCGATCCCCAGATGTAGGAACTACTCGATGAGTGCTTTCTTCGCTGTGATAAAAATATAACATTTCAGTTTTTTCCTTTCAAACTTTCTTCGATCAACAATGTCTTTCGTTGGAATATCATACAATTTCGCGTTTCCCTCCGTCACCGCGTCTTTTCAGGAATTTTGCAGATGTACACTGACATCTAGAATTCAAATTTTACACAATAAAAAACTGTGTCGCCAAAATTTGAAATTCAGTTATTCCTCTTTTCGATATGTAACACTTACAATCATTTTTAGAAACAAGTAGGTGAAAGAATTTTACACTAAACATTCAAACCCTCATTCTTTCGAATTTAAAGTAAATCGTAATAATTTTTTTTATTTAAATGATTTTAGTACACAGTAGACCGAGCATAGCACGGTATTTTTTTTTCCTTTTCTTTTTTTTTTTTTTTTTTTTTTTTTTTTTTTTAGTATATGTAGAAATGTGATAGATACTATCCGCAAAACATCAATAGGTTGCGGAGAATATAGTGGAATTTTCATTAACGCGTCTCCTCTTAAGACGTATCTCCGGTTAATGAGGACAGTTTCATTTCCCCATCATATTTTAATTAATGTTAAAGACATCGTTTATTGCGGATTTCGGTTACAGATGAAAACTGGCCTCCCTTGGAAGTCCACCAACGGTTGTTCACTGAATATTCATATCTACCGCTCGTAGTCTTTGCACGGTTGAAAGTGAAAAGTCAGAGAAAATGACGTCATAGTGGTGCAAAAGTGATGATGCTTAAGTTTTAAATATAAAAGTAATTGATTTCTTTTCAATATGTCATTTTTTCTGGGGAGAGGGGAATGTAGAATTTTTTATTTTGAATTCCAAAACGATAATTTGAGTACCTAAAAAACATATTTAAATTATACATCGCAGAGGAGTTTGTATTGCCATTAAAAAAAAAAAAAACTTTTTTTTATGTATGCGATTATGTTATTCATATCCTGAGTGCCACTCTCCATGTTTTATAAAAATTGAATTTATTATTCTTCAACAATTGTTGTCTACGGCAATAGTTTGGCAGCAAATGTGAGCTATTTTGTAAATATGAGGTAAGTTTGACAGCAAAACTCTCTTCCTTTTAAAACTGCTGCTAATTTTGCGCCATGCTCTATTGCCATTGCATCAAACTATAGCAATGTTTAATATAATATGGTAGTGATGTTAAATATAGCAAAAGTATAAGAGCAGCTATCTATCAAGAAATGTTAGCATATTTGCAGAATGTTTATAAAATATTTAAATTCACCAAATTAACATTTGGTAAAATAAATTAATTTTATTTGGATACTATTTGATTATCCCGTCGATCAATTTCGCCAAACAATTCGCCAAATTATACAAATTGCCGTATTTTTATTTTATATAATGAAAAAACAAATAAATGAATAAAACCTTAATGAAACTACAAGTAAGAAGTCGAATTAAAAATCATTTGATGACGTAACAAACACGTGTATGGTGTTTAATGTCAGGTGAATGCGACATTTACGATCATCCATTATTGGCATTTAATCTTATAGTTTGGCGATAGTTTTTCGGTCGACGGGATAATCAAGTAGTACCTTTATTTGTTCTAGTCAATTAAAACGAATTTTACTGTATTCAGGACCCGGCTATTTCGTGCTCGATTTAGTATAGTTGATAAACCGATGGTTTAGTTGACAAACTGCGTTTTATCATGTTGATAATCAGTGAACAACAGTATTGGCAATAATTCTGATTACGGAAAATAAAAGATTTTCGATTTTTTTTTTTTTCGAATTTTCCAAATTTTATAATTTTTTCTTTCTTTGTATCCCAAATACTACCTTCTTACCAAATTTCAAGTTTCTAGGGCTACAGGATGTACCTCATATTTTTAATGATCGGTGAGTCAGTCAGTCAGTGTCGGAAAAGCGAAATTTTGAGTTCATATCTTTTCTGAACTAGAAAAGATAGAAACGCAGAAATTTTACCATTTGCTTTCGCTTGAAGAGTACTTTTAGAAAAATAAAGTTTCAAGTTCCTGGGAAATTCCAGCGAAGGGTATATACTAGGGCTGTCAAAAGTACCCTGAGTTGCTTCCAGAAAAGGATGCTTACGGCTGTTCTTTCTCGACTTGGCAGGGGCACTGCCGTGCCCCCAGATTGCTTTAGCGAATGCAAATGACGTCATTTTATAAAAAAGCGTGTATTTTAATTCTTAAACCTGAATTATGTTTTGTAGAAGTGTGTCATTTTCACAGCCCAGCTGCTTTGAAATTCTTCACAGATGAAAATGCTTCACTTTTGAAAATAATGTAATCGAAATCACACACTGATAAAACGAAATGTTTTACAAAAATTTAGAGTTTCTTTATAAAAGAAAGGTGACATGCAAATAATAACGATTTATATTACTGAAATTTTTGCTCCGCAGAGTTAGACAAGCACACAAATAATTCGTGCTTTAAAATAATATCGTGTTCCTGAAGTTTTTATCGAAAATTCTCTCGAATAATAAAACTTTAATGCTATTCTTTAGGACATTCTACTATAATTTTATCAAAATAACATAATTTGCTTAATTTAATTTTTCCTAATTTTACATAATCTATATATTTGAAACACAAGTGTGTGTTTTAGTCATTTGCCCTGATCTTTCTGCTGAACCAATTTTACTAATATTTTTTTTAAACTGAAAGCTCTTCCTTCGTAGTGTTATCGCACTATCTGTTTTTTTTTTTTTTTTTTTTTTTTTTTTTTTTTTTTAAATATCCCCACTTTTATATTTTAATTTTAAAAGCATTTTATGAAATTTCTTCAAAATGATGAAAATTAGATAGCTTTCATTATTGCAGACAAGATAGGAATAATGAGGTACAGTGGAACCCGGTTAAGACGCGTTTCAAGGGAGCGGCCAAAAGTCGCGTATTAAGCGGGATCGCGTATTAAACGTGATTTATATAATGTTGTAGGAATTGGGCTTCATTTATACGTTTACGGTCGAAAGTTGAGTCTTTTACATATATTCAGATTGAAATTTAATTGTATTCCACTTTAATGTATTGTTTCTTTTTATAGGACAAACTGGAATAACAACGGAAAATAAATATAGATTTCAACATGAATTTATTGTCGATTAATGCGTTGCAACCAAAAATAATTTTCCTACTAGATTCATTTTTTTTAAACAGAAAGAAAAATAATATTAAATCTTTGAAGCACAACCCAATTTTTAAAATCATATTTAGTACTTGTAATAATGAGTATCATTATAACCTGTTCTTCATTATCAATATAATAAGAAAAACTATCCTTATAAAATATTGATATAGCAAAGAGTAAAGTAAACATAAGAGACTTATCCAATCGCAGTCGTATTTAATCTTTGTGAGTTTCATTTTTTGTTGCCAGTATGCATTATAAAACATAGTAGCGATATAAAGTACATTTAAAACATCTCTAACAACACGTATGAACAACTCTAATCATAATAATTTTTGTGACGTATCTAAGTAACCTGAATGCGTATATCTCTCTCTACTACAGTAAAAACGTACACGAAGCGAGAGACAAAGAATGTTAGGAGGTGGGATCAAAGAAGAATTGCAGTTTTGCTAATTTAACGGGGTGTTTTTGTTATTCAAACATCTATCACTATTTCCGATTAGTAATTTTAGCCTTAATTAATCTGTTGCTAAATAAATAAAATAATATTCGGAAACAGCGTTTTTTATCTGAATAATATAAATCCTCTAAATCGTTAACACTCGAGAAGAAAGAAGGAATTCGCATCTTGATCAATGAATTCGCGTCTTAAGCGTGATTTTTTTCCTCAAAGAACCGAAAATTTATCGCGTATTAAGCGGGATCGCGTCATAACCGTTCGCGTAATAAACGTGATCTTTTTACATTAGCCTTATGGGCGATGTTCAAGGGACCCGAAAAAATCCGCGTATTAAGCGGGATCGCGTATTAACCGTGAGCGTCTTAACCGGGTTCCACTGTACTTTTAATTTCATTCGTGCTATTTTCTGATAAAAATTCAAAATTGTTGATAAAAATTGTTGTATAGGGTTTAGTGGCGAAAATTCCCATTAGAAACATAATATTATATTAGGGGCATAATAACGGAAAATGACATACTGCTTTTGAAAACAGGCGTTTTTCCTCATACATTTTCTATATTGTTTTTCCTCCTGCATGTGTACTGATACTAAGTTTCAGACACTAGGCGAAATGCTTATTTAAGTGAAAATGAAGTCATATTTAAAAGAAAACGATCCTTTTCTTATATAAAACTAAACATTTTAACACAAATGCGTTTAAAAAACATAAATTACGGAAATTTTTACTCTCCGGAATAGAGATTAGAGTCTCAAGTAAAGAGTGCGTCTGTTCACATAAAAGATGTTGCTGATAATCGTGACTTCAAGTTTTGAGTTAAAATGACTTTTAAATGATAAAAAAATATATAATTTTTTTTAAATGATGAATATGGATATGAGAAGTGCGTATGCAAATTTTGAGAAGATGAAAATTGCTGTTATGATGAAAACTGCTGCTATAATTCGTATTTTCCATATGAAAAATGCTTTTTTAATGTAAGTGGTCAATCTAAAAAATTTATTGCATGTAAAAAAATTATTAGTTTTCAATTTAAAAAAATGTTTTCATCTATATTCTTTAACGGAAGCCCGGGTACGATCCCCTAGTTTTATTAACGATTGAAAATTTGAACAATACATACATAGGGGAGTGTGAACTAATAGTAGGAATTGAAAAACATTTAAAAACAACAACAAAAAAATGATGTGTCAGTCAAAGATTATGAAACACTTTTCAGAATTGCCGGAATACTTTAGGAAAACTTCACCATTTAAAAAGGTGACAGATGATGTCTAAGTAAACAATTTGGAAAACGCATAGCACATTTGGAAATGCAATTTCAAGAATAACCATATCAATAGTCTGAAAAATATCCCTGTAAGCAGGGTTCTCGCTAGTTTTTGACTAACCTTAACCCTTTGGCTAATCATCAAAGGAAAACGCTAGCCAAATAAAAATAATGTTAGCAATAAATTCGTCTTCAAATTTTGGTTTTAAAATCATTTTTTAAAACCCTCTTTTGTGTATTGCAAAACAAATTGTATTTGTACAAATTGTATTGTATAATTTAAAGAAATATATTATAATACATTTGTTTTATTATGTTCTATAATTGATAGTTCAATTTAGATCGTTAACCTCTTTAAAAACAATTATATATATATATATAATTATATATTATGCTTTGCAAATTCGAGAAAAAAAATCAAACTTGCCCGATTTATTTTTAAATAGTTTTATGTAAGAAACCCGATTAACTCGGGAAAGACAAGTAATAAGTTACACATAAAAACTTTCAAGTGCTCAATAACATCATCGAAAATGTCACTACATCATACTTCATTTTCAATACCGAACATGCCAGCAAACCTCTTTAACCCTTACCGGCGCGGAGTAATTCTATTTATAAACTGATGAAATAATGGACTGACACCGCAATTTATAAACGAATTTATTAGAAAATACGAACTTGCTTATTTTCATGTACATTATAATAGGAAAATTTTAGTTAAATATTCTTGGTGCCGTTTGTCAGTTTTGGAATTAAAATTAAGTGTCCCTTTTTAAGGACACCGCGCCGGTAAGGGTTAACATATATCAGTTGCATGAGAATCCAAGTACATTTACACGAGTTAGAGCATGGGCAGACAGACAAACAGAATCCGTGAACACTTTTCTATTATGTTGAAAAGTGTTAAAAATAAAAAGGCGTATATACAAGGAGCTTCTAAAAAGATGGGACGAATTTTCAAAGGTAGTAAAACACACTACAATTAAGAATTTCAGTATAAGAAACCAAGTCGCAATCCATTTATTCAGTTAAAATTGTAAGGGTATAAACTTCAAAGCAAACCCTCTTGTTCATTCAGATGTTAACAAAAATGATGATATTTTAACAAAATTATCAACAGATTTACCTTGCTTTATGCTAAATATGAAAAGTACTATATCTGTATAGTATATATGTAATAATATAAATTTTCGCCCTTTTATCTTAATTAAACTATTTCAAATTATTATAATATCTACCTTTTTTACCTAGCTTTAATAATATCTTAAAATCTTTTATATTTTTTTCCATGCTTTAAATGCGTATTCTTTTATTATTCTAAAAACTTTAATTCCACTCGTAGCTTACTTCTTAAAAACCCACTAAATTACTTTATTTCATTTTATTCTGAGACTAAATTCTTTTTTTTTTCGAATGTATTTAATATAATTTATTCTTTTCGTTCGATATCCCATAAGGCATTGCAAGCATCTTGTTTTCTCAATAAAACTGACGTGTCAATTATTAAGTCCCTGCGAAAACGTCACACTTTCTCCACCCTTTGTTCCGGAGTTAGCCAATCGCTGGCATGCCTTCCCCTCGCTTCCCCGCTTCCATTTAACTGGATTGGCCTTCTTTTGGATTGGTACATTGGAACGTACGCGTGTCTTTTTCGCAAGTATTTAACTTGTTGCACTGGCTGGGAGAGACAGAATTTTACGATTGTTGTTTTGCTTCAAAAACCGCTGTCGCCTGGAGAGCTTTGTTTCTTGTATTTTCGTCAAGTTGTTCTAATATTTAACATCTAGCGGTCTATAGTTACTATGTAGCAACGACCTGGGTAACATCATTTCTAGTGGAGTTGGTGCATTTTATAATCACTTAATAAATAATTGATGCATCTATTGGCTTCAGTTGTTATTTTCGGGAAAACTACCAAGGGACGTAGGCCTGATCTTCCACTCTGATCATGATTTCACGACTGCAAAGCTTTGATTTCTCGGTTGAGTTAGATAACGAGTGTATGGCTGCTGCTTAAGACCGATATGTTTATATCATACTAGTGAATTCATATCATATATATAAAATACCTTTGAATCAAAAGTTATCTGACAAGTTTGTATAATAATAATAACCAAATCACTAAATTAAGATGGTGTGTAATAATATTATAAATTACTTGTTCTAGTAAATTAGGTAGGAAATCTCAATATATTGACAATCATGAGCATTTTAGTATATGGATGATACCAAACAAAACTGAAATAAAAAGGAATTAATCTCAAAAGAAACAAAATGTAATAGAAAAATATAATGAAGGAAAATAAAGATGACAAACAGAGCAACACGTATATTTATTCATCAGTTGGCAAAAATGCAACGTATTGCTGAAAAATGCATTATTTCATATAACAGGTTAGCTAAAAAAGCAAAATGTAGCCCGTTAGTTGTCAAGATAATGCATGGTGACCCATAATAGATGAAGAAACAAGAGAGAAAAAATAAATAAAACGAATTATACTCACATCTTTTCATAAGATGTAGATATATCATCCAGCAGATCAGAATGAATAACATTTCAATACAGTTACATTTAAAATAGGTTACATTTAAAATTTACATTTAAAATTTTTACAGTAGCTGACTCGCCCGGCGTTGCCCAGACCCGTGATAATAACCTTAAATGAACCTCAAATTTGTATGATTTTATATTTTTAACTCGATTTTGTCCGAATTTGTATTTTTAAATGAAAAAATAAAGTTCTCGTAAGAACACTTTTTCATTTCAGTAACAGGATTTCAAATTTTGTTACAAAATGTTATAATACATTTCAGAACCTATAATTGTCACAAATCCTTAAAGATTTGTACATGTTATATAAAATACGTGTCCGCTGACTGTGTGATAAATCAGTAAAAAAAAAAAAAAAAAAACCTGATATTTAAGGCTTGACTGTTTTACGCCGTCCTTGCTTAAAACTACATAAGCTATTACTTCCACTTCAAATTATGCACACATTTTTACAGATATTTAACACAATTGTGATATGTTTAATTCTTTTGGATAAAATTTCTTCAAGAAAAAAAATTACAATAATTTTATTTTTATATAGAACTCTCTCTAACACCCTCTACAAAGAAATTTTTCTTACTTTAGTTAATAATAAATTTTACTACAATAATTTTCACAGTACACATTAACTGCAATTTTGTTTTAATATTGCACATTATTGTGTTAAAAAACTGCACATATTTTTATTGGCAAAACCGTTAAGAATTAAATGCGTATCCATTGTATGTAATATACATTTTTTGTGCATTATTGCTAGATTGTTCAGTTTTTAGTTGCTTATTTTTGAGCACAAGTATGTTAGCCCCCTATATGCTATTTCTTTCGGGAAACAATTAAAGTGTCGTCCTTAAAAAATAACGTTACGTTATATAAGCCAGCCGTAAAACGAAGCAGATGTATCACTCTACGGTTAAATACTGATAATCTCTACTGCAATTTTTTTTTAACTTCTAAGCATCGCACATTTTCAATTTTTACACCTTCGCATAGGGAAAAAAAGTACTTTTAACTTCAATTTGTTTGAAAACTGCATCTCAATTTATTTTTGAGATATTAATTTTTTTGTAGTTTTTAATGCTATTTCCGTAATGTTGGCAACTGAAGTACTTCATTTGTGTAGAAAGTAAAGGGAAAATGGTAGGTTGCTATATCTTTTTGTGGCTATTTTTTCAAAACAACTGAAAAAAAAAATTGTAATAAAAATACGTGCTATTTCTAAAAATTATAAATGAATGATTTCTGATAAAACATGGAACTATTATAAACTTTATTTAATTTTAAGTATCCATATTATTATTACAAACAAATGAAGGCATATGAATCAATAGCTGATTTTTTTTCTTTTATTTTATTTTATTTATTTATTTTTTCTTTGTCGAGTTTACGACATTGCGCTTTGCTGGGCTTGTGTATCTTGATTCTTTTTTGAGATGAAAAAGACCTGCTTCCCAAACTGTTAATAATATTTAATGGTGAATATATTTTTGAACATGTAGGTGTTACGAAAGGTTTCACAAAAAATCTAAAGGATTTCCCAGAGCTCTAGGCTTTTTTCCTTCAGGTCCTCTAAACTTCAGCCTATTTGATAACCGCCTCTGCGTCTAGCCAATGCAAGTTTCACTCTTTTGCGTTTCCTGCTTTAAAACTTCCTGGGACCTAGAAGGCGTTGAGTACTTTAAAGTCTAGTGCAGTCTTTTCCAAAAAGTTGAGAGTTCGTCAAAAATTTACACAGCGCTTTGGTTTGATTTAATTTATCATTTAGAGTAATTAATGATTGTATTCTTATATTATGCAATTTTACCGAATTACTTTTCCCTCTCAACTAGGAACTTATATGATCCTAAATATTAATTGTTTACCTGCAAATCGATAAAATCAGGATAGGAAGGGGGAGTTTTACCTGTTTGACTCCACCGCTGTGTTTTGGGATGCTCTTTAGGGCTGTAACCGGGTAAAAATATTATACTTGCCTAGAACTTCCCAGCATTGCCCCCCTCTTATTAATGGCGCCGAAAGTAAATTCTGGCTACGTGCCTGAGTTGGAGACGCAATTTTTACCATTTCACAACAATATTTGCGTGTTGCATCGTATTAAAAAAAATCGTTTCAAGGTGCGAGTTTTAGGAGTTGTGGCACTTTTTCAGCTTGAAAAATGAACATATTTTATGAAGTTGTTTTGACGTCTAGGCCCGATTTAGAAATTATAGGTTTTTGCGATAAATACACATATTCGATTTCAGCGAGTAATTTTAATTTTTGCATTGTCGAATAGGGGTGGGGGTGGGATTTTCAAATGCAATTCGTTTGAAAACTGTATATCAATTTACGAATTTATTTATGGTTATGAGAATGGGGAATGATTTTGAAAATGATTTTTTTTTTAAATCTGTCTATTGCATACAGTTTGATTACGGAAGATTAACCCGTTTGCACTTTAAGTAATATAAGTAGTTCGGCGTTTGTTTTCGTCTAATAATCCATTAAGAAAAGAACACTTCATCAATAAATAAAAAATAAATAAATAAAAGGTAAATAAAACACAAATTTATTTAACAGATTTGATTCTCTCTGTTCTAAAAATAAGTAACTCACGCTGTCACCGCAACAGTAAATAAATTTTTTGTGACCGGAAGTCTTTCTTCGCCAATATTAAGAAAACTGCTGCATACAAAAATATGAAAATGGGTAGTATTATAGAGAAATGTTTGATAAACATGTTGAAGCAGACAGTTTTTAAATCGAAGAATTATTTTAAGAGATATTTAATGTTAAAGTTGGTCAAAATCGCTCCATTAAAAAGGTTTTATAGGAGCAAAAACTATACATAGGAATTTAATAATTTTTTCCAAGGATATACATTAGAAACTCATGGTGTGCAGACTGCATTTATTATTTTAATTTGACTAATTTTTTGAAAGCTTATTTCAATTTTAAATTTAAATTGTCAGCATTTCCAGATATATTTTAGAAATTTTTTAGATAAGGTTATTATCTTAAATTGTTGCCGATTGTAAAACAGCTCAAACAATAATATTTCCTTTAAATTAAAACTTTATTTATAAGTGACTATTATAAGCAGAACAAAAACCTTTCAAATTATAATTAAATGATTACGTATTAAAAGCAGGAAAATATTGAAAATTACGTCAGAAAAATTGTTTTTACGCGTAAATATTTAAAAAAAAAAAAAAAAAAAAAAAAAAAAAAAAAAAAAAAAAACAGAAAGCTATAAAATAATGAATTATTTAATATGTGTTAAAAGAAGTAAATGTGGGGAAATTACGTCTTGTTTCAAATGGCCAAATAATAACATTGGCAAACAGTTTAAATTAAAAAATATATTTACACGTACGCGAGAGATTTATTTCATATTTGGAAATGATTTTCTTCACATTTGTTGTCAACTCTAAGACAGCGCAGATAATAATGTTTCATTTCTAACAATAAAACTATTTTCACGTGAATATTACAAAGAGAAAAAGAAAGTTAGATTTAAAACGTTAGATTTAAAATTCCTTCAATCGAAAGTTGAAAATTTAGTGCACAATTCACCTTGATTTTTAATAAACATATATAAGATACACAAAATGTAAAAACATTGCTTACAGATGTCAAGTATGATAAAATCCTTTAAAAAAACATTAAAGTCATTTAAAACTCATAACGTTTTCGACCGACACTTACTCGGTCATCATCAGTGAAAAACTCTGAGGATGACCGTTTTTCACTGAGGATGACCGAGTAAGTGTCGGTCCAAAACGTTATGAATTTTAAATGACTTTAATGTTTTTTTAAAGGATTTTATCATACTTGACACCTGTAAGCAATGTTTTTACATTTTGTGTATCTTATATATGTTTATTAAAATTCCTTATTTCAAATCATTCCCCTATAGCGTTGTTAAAAAATACCGGGAAGCAAAGACTCTGTTGACTTAGTTTATTTTATATTAGCTGATTTTCAAATGTTTAGCTAATCTTATTTAATCAAACACGAAAACAGCAATTAACAGCAACCGATTCGGCCTTAAAAACCCTCAGTAAAAGGGGAAAAAATTGAAGCCCGTTTACAGGGAGATTTACACGGACTGTATTATTATTATTATTATTATTATTATTATAATTCAATCTTCCGTAATCTTTTTAAAGCCGATCAAATTAACCGATTAAGCGCCGCTACATAAATTAACTAATTTTTTTATGGAATCATTGTTTTTTCTTAATGAGCAGGATGTCATTAAATTACTTCTGAAAAAAAAAAGTAAAAAAAATTTGATTATTTATGAAAAACAGCATGTTCCCGAAATGGGAGCAATGGCGCTTAATGGAGGTAATTTTTTTACAAAAATATACTTTTGCCTTCGTGTAGTTATAACAGTTATTTTTCAATTCTTTTAAAATGAAAAGGACTATATCATTCTGAAACAGACATTTTATGAGAAAATGAGATAAATTAGATCTACAATTATAATAAACATTTACATTTATAATAAAAAAAATCAATTTACCTTTTTATAAGCATTTTCATTACATATCTCTTTATTTTTCATCATTACATTATTTTTTCTTTCTATTTTACATGAAAGACGACTGAACAATTTTTATACGTTTAATTTATTTTCTTTTTTTAATTAGTAAATCACATACTTCTTCGTTGACTTTTGATTTTGAATGGACGGAAAGCCCAACCTCAACAGATATATCACGAGGTAAAGTGTCGCATAAATTGTTTTCTGTTACATATTTTTTCATCTGTTACTATTGCAGGATCAGGTGGCACACAAACGATATCCGGATAATGCGAACAATAATCTGAACCTATAGGTCCTAACTATATAGCACTGGCACCTGGGGCCCATGTCCTGGGCACAAAATTTTTCATAATTTCATCTAAATTTCCATTAAAAAAGTCATAATTCTGAAAAAATGTGATATTTGATATATTAATGCGATGAAAGGACAAAGAATAAGTGTGTAATATGTAAAAACACTTGTATCAGTAAATCAACCAATCTAAGGGGGCACGAAGAATTGGAAGTGTCATGGACACAGAAACTTGCTAGTTGGGTCCTGTGATCCCACTTCTTCAAAGTAATCCAATGCGTGAGACACAGTTAAAAATTTCACAGGCATATTCTCCTTAAAATCGAAATACAAATAAAAAAGCCTGCTAAAATATTATCTTTTAGCAAAAAGAAGATATCTAATAAAGTAAGAAACATATTTTAAGAGTAACACTTCTAAGAAAAGTTTATCAGGAATGGGTAAAAAGCGTTTCTAAAGCTTCTATTCAGACTGTTTTCACGCTCATAATAAAAGCACTTTATTAGGTCTTTCTAATTTGGGACTTTCCGCCTTGAAAACTAACGAAAGCGCCATTGCTCCCGTTACGGGAGCAACTCGTTCTTTCATGAATTATGATCAATCTATTATACTTATTAACTACGGATTTAGGCAGTATTAGACAATAGATAGTTATAAACATATTTTAAATAAAAAATGTAATTTTTATTAGTAAGTTATTTTTTTTTTAAACAATTTCTTGCGAAAGCGGTCAAAAAGCTAAATTCGTCTTTTTAAACAAGTTTTAAAAAATAGAAAATGCAAATGAAACTTTTTCAAAAAATTACAGAAGACATCTCATATATTCAAAATACAAATAACATAAACTTTTTGACAATATATAAAATACACATTTTAGAAAAAATTCCCAAAGTAATGTTCCCAAAATGGGAGCAATGGCGCTTAATGTGTTAACGGATTTTTAGAGTCTGAACGGGGGTTGGCGAGTGTAGCTCGCCGGTGGCAGAGCTTTCTAGTTCTTTATAAAAAACGAGCGAACTAAAGATCAAAAGCATCAGCGAAGAAAAGCATCAGTCAAAGACTATAAAAATATTATAAGCTTCCCTTTGCCGAAATGTCAGTGAAATTATGGAGACGAGGAAAGTTGCTTTGGTTTTTGTCTGTTTCACGATAACTCCCGCAAAAAGTGTCCGATTAGGTTGATATTTGGTAAGGTAGTTTGGTGAGGTACGGGATTCTGGATTTAGCAGCATAGTTTTTGGTTAAATTTGGTTGATTCGTTTGGAAAATACAGAACATTTTCTTTCAAGCCATAACGCTTTTCTATGGCAATTCAGACGAATTTCAAATTTCCATTCGTTGAAAAGAAAATGACGCATTTTATTAATGGATTTAAATGGTAAATGTTGGATGCTAAAATTTACCAACAAGGGTCTTAAATTATTCCTATTAGTTTGAAATTTTGTCAATACATTTGACAGATTTTTCAATTCCTACTATTAGTTCACACTCTCCCTATATTTATTTATTTATTTATTTATACTAGGGGGACTCCACCCCCTGCTCGCTATGCTCACCAACCCCCCCCCCCCCCCCCCTCCGCGCAATCGCTTCTCATTTCCGTTCGGTATAGTGAAGCAATCCCTATTTTCTAGCTAATCCCAGACGTAATTGTTTCGCGTTTCCATTCTGGATCACTTCGCGATTCCTCATTTTCTATGCATTCAATTTTTAGATTCCACTTGGTAAAAATGTGCTCCTCCCCAACTTCTGACAATTTTATTTCCTTATCTCCAATCACATAATCATTAGAGCTTACAGAGTTTCATAATTATAAGAATGATTAAATATTAAATCATTAAAAAAACGTAAAATTTATAATTTATTTGAATAATTAAAAATTCAATAAAAAATATATATACAGTGTTACGAATATTGTAAATATTTAGTGTTGTGCTTAAAAATAATATAAATAGTTTAATTAAGCTCTATACATAAGCTAATATTAGTTTTTGTTGCACTGAAATATCTCAATTTGTTAATTTTCTGCAAGCAAGTAAACCCTATTGGATTTCAATGGCAGTCTATGTAAATCTGGCGAAATACTGGAATTAGCGCCAAGTTGGCGACTAATTTTGGTCGCCACATTTGGCGATATATCGCCAAGTTGTCGTCAAACTTGGCGAAGTTTGGCGACAGAGCCGGGTCCCCTCCCCCTTTGTAAACTCCCTTATAGCGTCAGAAAGCTCTGACCAATCAAATACGTTTCGCGGTATCTACACAGATTTTCATTGGTCCATTTCCAAAGCGTTACTTTTTTTCAATTCCTACTATTAGCTCACACTCTCCCTATATTTTTCAATTCCTACTATTAGCTCACACTCTCCCTATATTTATTTATTTATTTATATATTTATCTTGTTCAAATTTTCAATCGTTAATAAAATACTCATTATTCATCCTATAGGTTGAAATAAATTTTTTTAAACTTGTACTGGATGACAGTTGATGTTAATACAGTTTTTTCAAATATTAATTAATTAATTAAATTTTAATTAATTAATTTTAGTTTTGCATGGGAAACAAAATGGCGGCCATTGGTTATTGAAAATCAATTAAAGTATTTTCAATAAGGGGTTACCATAGGGGGGGGGGGGGAACCTGTTCTGTCGCCAAATACCGCCAAATTTGTCGCCAACTTGGCGATATATCGCCAGATTTGGCGGCCAAAATGAGTCGCCAAAAGTTACGCCAACTTGGCGATATCTCTAATATTTCGCCAAATTCCCATGAGTTCCATTGTAAATCTACTTGCTTATAGAAAATTAACAAATTGAGATATTTTAATGCAAAAAAAACTAATATTAGCTTAAGGGATTATATTAATTTTTTCTTTGATGGCCTAAGTAGGAATTGACTTTAAAAACAAAATTTTTATATTACTTGTTATTTATATATTTATTTATCTTGTTCAAATTTTCAATCGTTAATAAAATACTCATTATTCAGCCTATCAAGTTGAAATAATTTTTTTAAAACTTGTACTGGATGACAATTGATGTTAATACAGTTTTTTCAAATATAAATTAATTAATTAAATTTTAATTAATTAATTTTAGTTTTGCATGGGAAACAAAATGGCGGCCATTGGTTATTAAAGATCAATGAAAGTATTTTCAATAAGTGGTTACCATAGGGGGGACCCTGTTTTGTCGCCAAATACCGCCAAGTTTGTCGCAAACTTGGCGGCCAAAATGAGTCACCAAAAGTTACGCCAACTTCGCGATATCTCTAATATTTCGCCAAATTCCCATAGGGTTCCATTGTAAACCTACTTGCTTATAGAAAATCAACAAATTGAGATATTTTAATGCAACAAAAACTAATATTAGCTTAACGGATTATATTAAATTTTTCTTTGATGCCCTAAGTAGGAATTGATTTTAAAAACAAAATTTTTATATTACTTGTTTATATATAGAAGGATATATCTTGTTCAAATTTTCAATCGTTAATAAAATACTTATTATTCATCCTATCAAGTTGAAATAAATTTTTTAAAACTTGTACTGGATGACAATTGATGTTAATGCAGTGTTTTCAAATATTAATTAATTAATTAAATTTTAATTAATTAATTTTAGTTTTACATGGGAGACAAAATGGCGGCCATTGGTTATTGAAGCATTTAATGCATCTTCATATCTATAAGAGGGGTTACCATAGGGGGGACCCTGTTCTGTCGCCAAATACCGCCAAGTTTGTCGGCAACTTGGCAATATATCGCCAAATTTGGCGACCAAAATGAGTCGCCAAGAGTGACGCCAACTTGGCGATATCTCTAATATTTTGCCAAATTCCCATACAGTTCCACTGTAAACCTACTTGCTTACAGAAAATCAACAAATTGAGATATTTTAATGCAATAAAAACTAATATTAGCTTAAGGGATTATATTAAATTTTTCTTTGATGACCTAAGTAGAAATTGACTTTAAAAACAAAATTTTTATATTACTTGTTTTTAATTAGGTGTATGTTCCCCAGTATACGAAATTTAAAAAAAAAAAACACAAGAATATGTACTAAAATATAAATTGTAATATTCAGGGACATAAAAGTCAAAAGATTGTGAGAATGCCCCATATACAATCGTAAATAAATTTTGTATTCATGCATTTTTGCATAAGAGTGCAACATCTATTGCACCAAGATCTGAATATTTATAAAACTAATTATATTACGAATGCAACCCCTTTTTCCACGTTTAACGTACAATTTCCGACTTGTTTCTTTTATTCTAAACTGCATTATTTTAATGAATTTTTATTTGAATGTTGAAAAGTCTAAGAGTCAAAGAGTCAACGAAATCATTAATGTTGTTATTGAGTATTTTTTGTCTTGCGAACACATACTTATCTAAAATACTACTGTAAAATTTTCCCATAAATTTGTATGCGGTATTCTTTAAAATAATCTTAATTTTATGTTAAGAAAAAATCAAAATTTTTTGTAGAAATTGAATCGGGCCACACCGGGCCTGATATAATTGCTTCTGCAACTTTTGCTTCCGCCGAACTTTTAATTTTTACACCGGGCCTGGAAACTTCGGGACTTCGGCCCATGCAGACCTCTACTACGCCACTGAATAGATTCCAGTATTATGTAATAAACTGGAAATGGCCTCAAGAGTGTATTATTTCATCCTCAAAAGCCAAAATCACGAGCAAATTTCAAAATAAGGGGTAAAAGGGGTTATTAGATCAAAAATACGTTTTTATCCTTGGAATTGGCACTGATACCGTACCTTTTCGCATAGAGTAGAGGCAAAAAGAGTTACATGCTTATATTTGTGATAAATGAGCTGATAACGTACGGATTATCTCTGTCTTTTGGCAATCTTATCTTGTTATCGGAGTCATTTTTATCCTTTATCAATTCACCTGATGTATAACAGGATGAGTAGTTGCAGAAGTGAAGAAAGAAAAGCAGTTGAATATTGTGAAGTAATCAGCTCTGTTGAAGAAGTGAATCAAGGTGTAGTACTTGTTGGGATACATTGCTTCATCTGTTTTTGTAGATAAGATAAGTTTATCTCCACTTAAAATACAATCGTAGACTGCCTATCTTTTTTTCACCTTTCAAAACATTTCTTCAAGCTGTGCTGTTACTTTTTCGCTTTCTATTAGAAACAGGTAAGGTAATTTTTCTCTTTTTTTTCCCCTTTCTTATTGGCTACTAGCTAAAGTACCCGGCGTTGCCCGGGATTTTAAGAATGTTTGTTTTGACAAATCAATTTCAAAATTAAACATACAGTATTAATAAAAGGCAGTAAAGTCATCTTTTTTTCAGTTCTTCACCAAGAATGAGCTCTAGGGACCTAAATCTTTGTGGAAATTCTATACACGCATACGCATACGTATATATATAGAATAGATTTAACAATGGCGAAAACAAATTCAGATAACCTCAAAATGCTAAAATATGCCTCCATAATCGGGTTTTTAACATGTTTCAATACGTTTTTTCAAATTCATATGACGTTATATATTCACCTGCTGACGTCCACTACATTTCCAAATTGGAAGATTTTTTAAATTTGATAGGAAATTGCTGTTAAACTGGTGGATTTTTATTAATTAAAAATTAAGTATAAATTATTTCGATTCCTGATTACTTTAGTTGTCTCAGCCGTGTTTTAATACACATGTACGTAACATTTCACAATTCTGGCTTCCAAATTGTGAATTTGTATAGACAGAGCCTGATTAAGTCTATGTTAGACCGGGGGCACACAAGCCATGTCTGGGCCCCCTTTCTCAAAAAAAAATCATGCATTATAATTTGGACAAACAGTTTTATGTGCAGGTTACAATATAAACCATAACTTTACGAATAAACAATATATTATAGGCACACGTAAAAATGCATTAAAAAATAGAGAAAGGTAAAATCTCCAGAGATATACGATCTTTAGAGTGAGTCAAACGCTAAACCTATAAGTGTATAGACGTTGAAAAAAAAAGTAAACACCCCTACTAACTCCTCAACAAATTATCGTAGAAGAAAGTGACTGCTACCGAACGATTGGAAATAAAGTCTACTTTTAAATTATGTATATAAAATTTGCTTAGGAGACCAACCAGATTTTAAAACGAACCCAGACTTCATTTTTTTCAATGGCAATACCCAATTTTAACAAGATATTTCAAATTTTTTGTTCAAACTATGCCTAGATACCAAATTTCAAGTCATTTGAATGATAAGTTTTTAATTATAAACATTCAAAATTTAGTGTTTGTAATGTTAAATTACATTTTCATATTTTCATTAATATCTCCTGAAATTATACTCCTAATGTGCTAATTTTTTGTGTAGCAATAATACTCAAATACCCAAATATAAATACGTTGAATTTGCAATTTTTATAATTTTATTATATGAATTATGAAATTAATATTCGAAAAAATTATGAATTGCAACCTACAATTTTTTGATGATTTAGATGCATTAAGTCCTGCTTTATGGAAATCCCAAAATTTCACATTTTTCTTCAAAGTAGTTTTCAAATTATGCTTAAAAAACAGCAAAATGATGGTTTAAAGGGCCGTCTATGATAGAAGTGACTAGATATTTTGAAATTTCTTATGCTATCGTGTAATCTAGTAGTCTTCAATGACTGCTTGAGTGGAATGATCAAGAAGGGGGCTCTCTCGGTCAACAATCGAGTACCGAACTTCAATTTGGATACTGCCCCTAAAATACGCTCGTTTTAAAATAATTAATTTCTCGGAAACTTATCGTACGAAGCATAAAAACTTGTTTTTAGGCTAATTGAAGGGTGTAGAGTTCATTTATGCTTTCAGACTTATGTACTGCTGTTGAAAAAAACAAAGTTATGGTTTGTTTTAATATGTTGATGGCCTACTAAGCAAATTTTATATACATCATTTAAGAGTAGACTTTATTACCAATCGTGTGGTACCAGTAACTTTCTTCTACGATAATTTTTTGCAGAGTTAGTAAGGGGTGTTTACTTTTTTTTTTTAAAGAGTTGTATAAATATTTCGGATCGACATTTAGTCGGGAGTTTATTCATAGGCAGCGCTCGAAATGTACCGGAGCAAACCGGAACGATATTCCGATTCGTGAAATTATGACAAATATTGTTCCGGCTTGTGAAATTATGATAAATATCGCTCCGGTTCGTGCAATTGTTAAAAAAATCCCTGCCGGCCCGGCCTTACAGGCGGAGGTAGATTTCGAAGTTAAGTACTAATTACACCAACAAAAACTAAATCAAGATTAGAGATAAATCCACTTAACAATTTTATCCGCCCGCTTTTGACAAGTTTTTAATTTCATTTTTCTGTAAGAGATCGTTTTATCAAAATCATATTAAGTCGGTATTCAAAAAAATATTTTTCCATGCTCAACAACTCGAAATTTTTTGATACATTATCAGATTCATTTTTTAAAATAAAAACATGAAACTTGCTGACGTGATTTTTTGACGAGATTTATAAGCGACCTGTGTTTTTATTTTCCGTTCAGTTAATTAGAACTTGATTTACAATTATTTTCTCAGTACGAATTTTTTTTTCGTTTCCAGCACTATCGCTTCGGGAAATTCGCTTCAAAATGCCCACTTTGACAGCATTTTTTGAAATATATTCTTCTTTTATCAAACTAGTATGTTGTGGCAATCGCAAAACTTTCTTCTATATAAATCACGTCAATTAAATCATTTAAATAGTACAAGAAATAACATCAATTTAGCACCAATTCATATCAAAGTATATCTGAATTTGAAGATTGTTGAAAATCCAAGCATTAGTTCTTGAGATAAAGCTTATGCGGAAATCGCAAAAAAATGCAGAATAGCAGCGCCACCTGTTGAGCGATTTACATCAAAATGTATAAAACGTCAATTCATGTCAAGGACTAACTAAATCTCAAGTTTGGTGAAAATCCGTGCATTAGTTCTTGAGATACAGTTCTTGCGGAAATCGTTAAAAATGCAGCACAGCAGCGCACCTGTTGGGAGATTTACACCAAAAATTAAACAGCAGGGACTAACTGAATCTGAAGTTTGATGAAAATTCGTGCAATTTTTCTTGAATTAGAGCTATTGCGATAATCATGAATAATGCAGCATAGCAGCGACACCTGTTGGGCGATTTTCACAAAAAAGTAATCAGCACCAAACTATATCCTGGACTAACTGAATCTGAAGTTTTATGAAAATCCGTGCAGTAGTTCTTGAGATATAGCTATTGCAGAAATCGCAAAAAATGCCGCATAGCAGCTCCACCTGTTGGGCAATTTTCACCAAAAACTAATCAGGTACAGTTTATATCAAGGTCTAACTGAATATAAAGTTTTGTGAAATTCCGTGCATTAGTTCTTGAGATAGAGCGCCCACAAAAATTTTGTCACATACATACTCACAGAGTAGCAGAGTGACAGACTCATAGACAGACATTTTCTAAAAAACTAGGGATGCACCGAATATTCGGTATCTATTCGGTATTCGGCCTATTTGGCCATGTTGCCGAATATTCGGTTTGGCCGAATATCAAACTATTCGGTATGCCGAATATTCGGCTTGGCCGAATACCAAATTATTCGGTATGCCGAATATTCGGTTTGGCCGAATATCGAAATATTCGAACCTACTTAAAAAAAACTTTTAAAAATTATTTTTTAAAACCTTTTACAACTTATACGTTTAACAGTCAACTTATAAAGATATTCAGAATAATTACAAACAGAATCAGATTTAAATAAAAGAGAATGTTTTTACATTATTTATTTGCTGTTTGTTAAGTACTATTTAAGAAAATTAACCAATCATGAGGATTTTCATTGGAATTAATTATGTACCAATGCAAGTTCCTCAACATTGTCTAGTAAATAATCTGTTTCTTGCTAAGATTTTAAGAACAACGTTTACAACCTCTGAAAATGATTGCCCACTCCAGACACTGATCTAGGATGCATTTAAAAACTTATACTTGCTTGATCAAAGGGAGTAGAACAGTTATTCTTGCTTAGTTGTCACCATATAAAATTTGAATCGATTGTATTATTTATTAACTTTTACTTTAGTCTCTTCCTGACAAGCAAATATACTGTACAATTTTTCTTCCAATTTTTTCACAATTTCTCTTTGATTTTAAAATGTTTGTTTTAGAATTCAAGAAATATTTTTCATTTGTTTTAATTCTCAGAAGAAGCCATGAAATTTAAAATTTTATTAATTAAAAATTTTTTTTAAACTATCCTGTTCTTAAATAACTCAAAGCAGATTTTTTTCAGCATAAAGTTTTGCTTGAAAAAAGCTCTTTTTTATTAGAATAAAAGTTTGTTTTAAATATTATGTAAAATTGTTTTAAATTTAACATTTTAATGCCTTTAAACTTTGAAATATAAAAGTATTCGACAAGCCGAATATTCGGTATTCGGCCGAATAGTTACTATTCGGCAGGCCAAATATTCGGTATTCGGCCTAGCAGTTACTATTCGGCAAGCCGAATATTCGGTATTCGGTTCACCTGTTGGCCGAATATTCGGTATGCGGCCAAAATCACTATTCGGTGCATCCCTATAAAAAACCATCAAATCGTGTTCAGGGCATTCTAAAACGTATAAATCCGTCAAAAGCCAGAAGTCGAAAATTTTCCCGAATCCAATACTTTCTTCTTGTAAAGATAGAAGAAAGTAAAAATCGACCAATACAGCACATTATATATTTTCTGAATAAGAGAACCTGCTAATTGGATGCGCTTGAATGCGAAAATGAATTAAAAAATGAGTCAGAAAATAAGCCGTTTGGATTTGAGTACACCCTTAATATGATAATTTTTTCGTCAACCCCTATTTTTGTTTAATTTTTTTTTTCTGTAAGAGTTGTTCCTATCAAAAACACGTCAATAAGAAAGTTCTAGATAATATTGATAAGATGTATAGTAAAAATAAGTGGATTGGATATCTTGCGAATTAACGAAGTTATGAATTTTTTTCTTCCCCCCCCCCCCCCCCCTCATTTTTTTTTTCGTTTTTAATTATTTTTTGCAGTAAGAGTTGGTCCTATCAAAAAATTGTCAATATAAAAGTTATACATAATATTAAGAAGATTTATAGTAAGTTTAAGTGAATTTTATATCTTAAGAATTGACGAAGTTGTGAATTTTTTTCTCCCTAAAACCCTATTTTTTGCGCCCCTTGAGCCCATTTTTAATTTTATCAAAAATCTGTGATACATAAATTTTTGGCCCTTTTCCTAGAAGTAATAATAACTTTAAACTGATTCGATATGTATTATATAATTAAGAAGTTATGGGGGTTTTTTTTGGTTTTCACAACCCCTCCCCCCCCCCCTATTTCCACCCCCTTGGTCCGATTTTGCAGATTAACGAACCTGACCGAGATTTTCTATCCCTTGATTTTATGTATCAGTTTGGCAGAGATTTGTGCAGAATTAAGGAAGTTATCGTGTCCATGAAAAAGTGATATAGATAGATAGATAAAGTTTTTTACTGAGGGTGGTTTTGGGTTCTAGGGGTCATGATCGGTGTAGATCTGCAAAATTTTTTCAGAAATTCCAACATAGGAGAGATCGCAATAGATAGTATTTCATACGAAATCTTACTAAAATACCGTTACAGTTCCTGAAAAATATTAATATTTCCTTTCCTGTTAAAGTTCATCGGAAAATAATGGATAGAATGAACGGTCACTTAAGGGGACCGGGAAAGCAAAATTCAACCAAAAAATCGATTTTTACTCTTGTATATCATTAAATAGTTTAAACTTTTATCTTTACAACGATGGGTCATACATGTTTATACAGTCGAACCTCGTTATCCCGACACACTAACGACCAGAAAAATGTGTCGTCATAAGCGGAGTGTCGCGGTAACCGGAGTTGGAAAAATAAGTTTATAAAAAGCTGCATTTTTAATTAATTTAAGACAATTTTAAGTTCATAACTGTTCTTGCAGTTTTAAGCAATAAAACATTATTATTAAACAAAATTGAAAAGAATAAAAATCAGATATATGATGATTTCATTTTTTATTGTTATATGAAACATTGATGAATTAAGGTTTTCTTATCCCTCGATCTGCTTCCTATAATTCTTTTTTCAATATTATACAATGAATAGAAATCAATATTCATTGTTTCAGAAATGGATGTTAGATAATTTCTGATCATTTCAATGTAATGCAATGCTTCGGTTTTAGTCGGATGAAAAACGCTGTGCAACCGAAAGAAAGTGCCGCTTGACCAGAACAAAAAGATCGCGAGTAGACTGATACGTCTATCTAGAGCTTATAAGTGGGTCATTCATCGTGTGTAGATTTATTTATTCAAATAAAGGATTGAAGTTAAATTGCTCATTTATCTCAATGGGTATTTTAGAAACTTTTGAGAAAAGTTTGGCTAAGACATTTCTTACCGCTTAATTTCTGTGCTTATAAGATGGATTATGAAAAATGGACAATTTTCCTAAACTGTCGGGATATCTGGAGTTGAAAATCATTCAACTACGTAAAATCCGGAGTATACTTACATTAAAATCATATACATAAAATCGGGATTTTGGAAAACGGACGTGATAAGCGGACTGACGTGAAAACCGGGTGTCGGAATAACGAGGTCCGACTGTACATATAAAAAAATAAGTGTTGAAATTATTCATTCTTTCTAAGAGTACTTCACAGCTTAATGGCCATTTAAATCTTTAGTTGACTTTTTCTCAAAACTTGGATTTTTCATGTTTATGTTCCTTTTTTTCAATATCTATTAAACTTAAGAACTCAGATTTTTTTCTAATACTTATATTATGTTATATTGTATACTTTAACACAGGGATTTAATGATTTGTTGAGAATTATTTATTTTAGGCAGTGAAATCTCACCAAAAATGCTAATTTAAAAATGACTTCCAATAAATAATTAATAATTAATTTTGAGTTTCACTTAGAAAGAAAATGGTCTGTTAAAATACGTAAATCATGTTATTCTAACTACTCAAAAAAATCTAGACCTCTATCTTTCACCATTTCTGGAAAAAAGGTACATAAAGTTGGTGAATTTAACATGGCGGAGATAGGGCTTTGATAAAACCACCACTCCACGACCAAGCTACGACTGTAATGCGGCAGCAATAGGAACAATTTTTATTTCGTCTCACCAGTATTTAGAAAAATGAATTTCATAGTAGATTTCTATTTTACGTGTTAAAGACATTTACCACAAAATTTGTCACTTTTAAATAATGGTGGTATGAAATAAAACTTTTCCTATCGCTAGTGATGCGATTGCGAAAGTTTCTACCCAAAGTGAATGACAGACAAGACAGATGAATATTAAACTTTAGTGACTAAATAAATATGGCAGGCCACACAGCGAAGCTTTTTAATTATAATCTATTGATATAATGAAGATGGAAGCAGCTGAATTGAGGCCTTACCGGATATACTATATAGCTTATTATGCTCCCTGTATAACTTTTTAAAAATTATTATTTAGAATCTTGAATGCATTTTTAGCTCACAGGCTATCAAAACCTTAGAACTAATGTGCCCGCCGGTTCTGTATGTACGTACGTATGTACATAACGTGATAACTCTTGATAGAAATATCCGATTTACTTCAATTTTTTTTTTCTAGGTTAATTCTGATAAGGCGCTTCCCTGACTAATTTTGGGGGTTCATTGTTTAAGTCTAAAGGGGGGAACGGTGAGCTAATACCCCCTTAATTTAGATAACTGGGTTTTTCTATCCGATTTGCTTCAAATTTGGTATACCAGTTTATTCTGATAAGGCGTTTCTCTGATTAGATTTGGAAGTTCATTGGTTAAATATAAAGGGGGGAACGGGGGCTAATACCCCCCTTAATTTAGATAAATGGGTTTTCTATCCGATTTGCTTCAAATTTGGTATACCGGTTTCTTTCGATAAGGCGCTTCCCAGATGACATTTGGAGGCTCATTGGTTAAATGTAAAGGAGGGAACGGGAGGCTAAACCTCCCCTTAAATTAGATAAATGGGTTTTTCGATCCGATTTGCTTGAAATTTAGTATACCGGTTTATTTTGATAACGCGCTTTCATGATGACTTTTGGGGGCTCATTTGTTAAGTGTACAGAGGGGTAGCGGGGGGGGGAGGTCAATCCCCCGCCTTAATTTATGTTTCGAGGGCATTATTCTTTGAAATAAGAGTATAATATACAATTAGTGAGAATAGTCTGTGAGCTCAATGCCATCAGTTAACCTCGGCTCTGTTCTTTTTTATTTATATTTGTTTTTGTATGGTTAAATACATTTGTCTACTATTATCAAGCAAAATTTTTAGCTAAATTTTAAAATAGCGTTCCAGTTCGTGGATTTTTCCATTTCGACAACTGTTCGTAAGCTTTAACGGGATTTGAAAATACCCTTAATTTAAATTGTAAAACTCAAGGGTTCAGTAAAATTTTTTTTAAATGTATAAAAAGGGGGGATTTTGGTATTTCTAAAGTTTTGTACAGTAGGCCTTTTCGAATTTCCAGCATACAAAATATTATGAGTTTAATACTATAACAAGAACGAAAAATCATGTGACCCGCATGGATTATGAAACGCTTTCCAACACATTTATAATGCTGTCACAAAGCTTCACAGTTTATTAAAGCGAAAAATGATGTCTAAATGAACAATTTGGAAAACGCATAGCACATTTCAAAACCCAATTTCTGCAATTATACCATCAATAATCGGAAAAATATCTGAATTTCTTTGTGCAACCCTGTACGACCTATATGTTTGTATGTATACAATATAGTATGCTAAAAGTTGGATCAATTAAACGTATAGCAAAGTTGAAAAGTTGAAATTCCTCTTCAGCAGTTTCCGTCAATAAAAGAAAATATAGGGGAGCTGGGGTTTGAATGGGTCAAGGGATGGATGGGACATTCTCAATATTTCAGGCAAGAAACATTTATTTTAAATTGCTTCCTATCCCCATATAAGGCTCTACCGCAGTGTGATTCAGAACTAAAAGTAGGACCACATTGCTGTTTTCATTTTCCTTCAAAGTTGCATTTTCTGAAATCTCTGCTTAAAAGTAAACTTTTTTTTACGTTTGAAGATGTGAAATATCTTATACAATATAAAAAATTAAGCTATGCTGTAGTTATTTATTTTAAGGTTCAATATCGATAATTAAAATGAATGAATACTAACCATTGTGACAAAATAAGTTTTGAGACAAAATGGCTGACAATTGAATATATGCATCATGGGGATGATTGGGATATTTCAAATGAGGATGAATGGGGCTGTCTCATTCATCCCTAGAGATGTTGAAAATTTTATTTATTAACTAAACAGTATTATATAGGTTGATATATTAATAATTTACGTTAATTAATAGTATTAAATAGTATTATAAAAGTTGTTATTGTTAAAAATTTCTTAGTGTTATTTATTGTATTATAATAATTATTAATGGTTTATCAAAAAAAGGTGCTAAAACTTTATCAAAAAAGATAAAATTGTTAAAAATAGCATATGTTTATTGATCAAATGGGGGAAATTATACTGAATTTTGAAATGTTGCATAAATAAATCCCCACCCCTAACATAATTTCAGTTGTGCATGTTTCTAAGATACATTTAATCAACATTAATTACTAAGTTATAATTGAAAATTATTAGCTATGCCCTATTTCAAAGAAATTTTGCACTTACATTTCAAATATAAAATGCCTCATAAATGTGAAAAAAGAACCGACGTCTGCATTAAATTTAAAACTGCAATAAAAGAAGTTATTGAAAAAAAAAACCATATCGATTGGTGCTGTAAAATCATATATTACAAATATAATTATCAAACAGCACGATAGTGCTGTTTAGTAGAGCTCAGCCGCATCTTTAACATTTTGAAACATGATGGAAAGACAGCAATTCAATTACAATGCAAACCAATAAACATTCAGTGATGAGTAATAGCTTGTTCGAAAGCTTTTAATTTAGCAATATGCTTTTCGAAGGTCGGGTCAAAAAATATTACAGTGCAATATTAAAGGAATGGCACCCATTTAAACTTTACATAGCACTATACCTTTCATAATTTAACAATATAGAAATATCTCCTTTTTTAATTTTCTAATTCAATCGTTTCTTTGCTGTTGCCACACCCTAAAAAGCGGCACAATAATTGTGTGATTGTAAAATTGTAAAAAAAGTGATAACACGTGTATTTTGTTTTTACGAGCCAATAAAAATTTAGATTTTCTCGCTATATTTTTGCATTTTTGAAATCGACGTCATTCTAATCAGAAAATGAAAATTTTTCCTATATATGTGTAAAAACTTTAACTAAACAAGTGTTAAAATAACGTAGTATCTTCATTTGAATGTTTCTAAAGTTAAAAAATATTTTTAATACCGGAGTTTTAATTTCAAGAAAACAGTTTAGGAAAAGGTAATAATAAAAAAATCGTTTGCTAGGTGTGACGTCCATTTCTGTTTAACTGACATAACTTTGTAATGTTGTTTTATTCTGAAGAGAGACTCCTGATATTCTGAAATTAATCCTTATTATTATCATCCATTATTTTTAAGTCATGCGAAAGAAATTTTCGGTATATGCTAGTTCATTTGGTTGTATTTATAGCATTTTCCTGCGTATTGTCAAGGAAATCGTATACTCCTATTGCACGCGCCAAAGAAAACATCAGGGGCGCCATTTGAGGAGGGCTGGGGGGGGCGGCAACAGCCCCCCCCCCCCAAGGAATTTGATATTTCAGAAAATTTATCAACCATCAAATGTAGGGATGCACCGAATAGTGATTTTGGCTGAATACCGAATATGTGGCCTGCTGGTAAATCCGAATAATCGGCCAGCCTAATAGTAACTGTTAGGCTGAATATCGAATATTAGGCCAGCCGAATATTATCTATTCGGCCGAATACCGAATATTCGGCTGGCCAAATACTTTTATAGCTCAGTGTTTAACGTTAAAAAGTTAAATTTTAAACAATTTTTTATAATATTTAGCACAGATACTTCCATTTTGATAAACAAGACTATTTTTATAAGTAAATTTTGCACTAAAAAAGTATGTTTTGAGTTATTATTTAAGAAGAGGATGGTTTAAAAATTTTTTAATAACAAAATTAAATTCCATGACTTCATTTAATTCAAACAAATGAAAAGAATTCTCTCATACTGAACAAGAAGCAACATATCATTCCACTTCTTTCATCAAAAATGAAAGGTGTACAAGCCGTAGCAGAATTTCAGTTTATAAATGTATAAAAATGAAGATATTTTAGCGAAATTTGCATCACATTAATTTGCTTGTATAGAATGTGATGATATCCTTGGAAGAGACTGGATTTTGGTCAGTGGTACAGTATAAGTATTGTTAGATGCATTCTTAATAAAATAATGTCTAGTAGAGTCCTGCATCGAGTCGGGTTACCCGCTTTTACCCGAACCCGACCCGACCCGCGGTTCGGTTCGGGTCGGGTTGGCGCTATATTTTCCTGTTGCGGGTCGGGTTGACTTTAAATTTTTTTGGTGCGGGTCGGGTTGGCTTTTATTGTTTCGGGTTCGGGTTGGCTTTTTTACTCTTGCGGGTCGGGTTCGGGTTGACCCGCTTTTTTAAAAGAATGTGGAAAATATCTTTTCCCGTTAAAAACCTATACAAACCGCAGATCAATGTTTCACAAAAGTAAAATGTGTGCCTGTCTGTTTTGTCTTTAGTCATTTAGTCCAGTTGTCTTTGCGATCCATTTACGGAATTCACGATTTTTTTTCTGAAAGCATTATACGAAATGGGTTTTTTTTCGCGCGAGCACTTGCCAAAATTCACAATATTTTTCCGCGACTAACTGACGAAATTCGATATTTGTTTTCGGGATTTTTTTGACAAAATTCACGATTCCTTATCACTATCATTTATTGAAATTCGTGATTTTGCTTCTGCCACCGACTAATAATATTTGTGATTTGTTTGCGCGAGCGTTAGACAAAATTTTGGACCTTATTACAAGATCGTTTGACGAATTTCTCCTCGATTTTATTGTGCGATTGTTCGACTAAATGTTCGTGAATTTTTGCGGCATCTTTTGACGAAATTCGCGATTTTTTTGGCAATCCTTTTACGAAATTCAAGATTTCTGTTTGTGCAATCATTTGACGAAATTTGTATTTCTTTTGGCGATCTCTGATAAAATTAGCGATATTTTCCATGGTCGTTTGAAGAAACTAGCGATTTTTTAAGCGACCATTATGAGACTTTTTCAAAATTTTCAAGATTCGCGATTTTTTTCTGCTATCCATTGACGAATTGATTTTGCGGATTTTGAAAGAAAGAAAAATCGCGGACTTTCACGAAAATTTAAAAAAAAATTGTGGAATAATCACATGTTTGTGAAAGGGCAATGAGAAGGGCATGGAGACAAAATCATGTAGAGCCTGTTTTATTGTGCGGTATTTTTTTTTATTTTTTTTTCTGTGTGATTTGTGCAGTTCTGCAAGTTGGGCAATTTTATACGTTCCCTGTTCCTCAAAGAAAAATTTTCCTTGTCCTTCGTCAGGAAACTCATGAAATGGCGCCCCTGTAAGTAAAACTTCGAAAGGGACTAGAAAAAAAGCTCCATTTAAACAGGTTTCTGTCTTAGCAAGTATAATTGTATGATGTTTTTTCAACGAAATTTGTTTTTTTTTCCCTTCTAGAAAGAAATCTCTTATAGACAGGTTTCGTTTTCACAAGTTTTACTCTACTGCATCTCTTTTCAGAGCTATACTATAGAGCGGATGGTTTAACAGTCAGTGAGGATACCTGTAAAAATGAAACTTGTCTATAATAGAATCCCGTCTAAAAAGGAAAAAAAATCTTGTTCAATATATTAAAATTTTACCTTCTAAGACGGAAACCTGTCTAAAACGAAATGTTTCATTGGTTCTGAGTTTCCGTATTCGAAGTTTTTACTGTTATTGTAAGCATATGTCAGTAAACTTTTCTCATACGGGGGGGGGGGTGGGTTAGACCACCCTGGATCCTACCTTTAGCTATATAGCATCCGTCAAAAAATGTTTGCCCCCCCCCCCCCCAAGAAAATTCTGAAATGGCGCCCCTGGAAAACATGCATTTTAATTTTAAAAGCTGAAACAGTTTATTATAATTACGGCCTTATAACGCCAAATGAAATTCAATTTCGCGAGTTTAAAAAAAATAATAATATTGTTAGCGCGGAAGTAATCATTTAAAGAACATACATTTTCAAAATTACAGAGTTTCGAGAACTATTGTATGAAATAAATACAAATATACTAAAAATAAAAGCGCAAATAAATATTATACAAAAAATATTTTTTCAAAATCGCATTTTAAACTACATACATGAAATTGTAAAGGTCTCTTAGCACTGCACTAAACATTGCCATTTTTGAATCAGCGAAAAATGAAGTTAAAACTTAATTTTTCTTAATAGTAAAAAATATTTTCAATTCAAAAAACAGTAAATTAAAATTTTTTGCATGGTTACAATGAAATGATAATTAAAGCCAAAAGAGATTCGTTGACTTATTTATTTTTTATTTTATTTATTTATTTATTTTTCAGTTTTAATTCATTTCTTATGACAGTTTCTTACCCTAGTATTTTGTGCGTTTGAGGGGTTGACCTAGGATACTGCATAGTCCTTTAAACCAGAGGAGCGTAGGTACGTAGCAGAAAAATTCAAGAGATCACACTATGTATAAAACTTAGTCTAAGAACTAGTCTGGCGGCCAGTCCTGAGTAAAGTATAGGTCAATATTCCAATATGGGGGTTAGCAATAAGTATGGGGTCATCAGAGCTCTTGAAATACACTGGTGAGCCAATGTTTCTGTTTCTTTTTGATTGGGACAATTGGTTGGGCAGGTTGATTGAGGTCATTGGTTGGTTAGTTGAAGTTGGTTGATTAAGGTCCTGAAAGGATCTGAAAAAGGTGTGAAATGATATAAAAAACTGGTGGAACCAGAGAGCAAAGTAAAGCTCGATCTAAGAAAGTTACAGTAAAAAATTGGCAAATAGTTTCAGTTTAAAAAAGTAAGTAGTGCGTAGAAAAGTAATGGAACCAGATTATCTGTAAAGCTCACGAAATTATCCAAATTTTTTTTGATAGCTGAAAATGTGGACTGAGTTTTACTGGTGCCTTAAAATTAATCAGGGAAATAAAGGCAATTTTAACACATACTGAATTCCAAACATTCATAACCAGTTTTAAAATTTGGGTTCATAAGAATAGGTTACAGGCTGATTTGATAATGAGCGAGGTCAGTTCAGTACGAATTATGGACCAAATTCCATTGCAGGGGTCACTGATAAGCCTGGAAGATCAAAGCTGAAAGTAAGCACGAAACCCTAAGCATGTACCATTCAACTACAGGGTGATTCAGCTCGTCGGTGACAAACTTTAAGGATCGATAGAGCACACCTAGACGAACATTTTTGAATAGGGAATGTAGGGTCCCTGACGCGATGGTAAGGCGCTAGGCGCTTTCGAAAATTTGGGTGCCGAAATTCGAAACGTCATAAAAACTAGGGAAATGGTTAGATTTTCTTGCTTGTTGCGTCGAAATGATTCTGTTTGTTTAGACTTTCTTCAGTACCAATTTGATAAGCGTATCTCTTAAAACATGGATAGGGGGCGCTGCAGACTTTGGAGAGCTAGACAACAACTTTAAGCCCGTTATTTTGATAATTTAACACATGCTCGCCAAAGTTTATACTCTAACTTAAAGTTTGAACCCAAAAGTAGAGCCCTGCAAAAAGCGTAAGAGCCGGAATAAAATGTCAAAGTACAGGGTGGTCGAAACTCGAAGGCTCCTAGGAGATAAACAAACAGATTTCTTGACTTATGGCATGCATTTTCATGATTCTGTTTGCTGGGGCTCTCTGAAACTCAGTTGAACGGTACAAAAAGAAACATCGATAGGGGGCGCTTTGGGCAAAAAACATAATTCGTTGACATTTCGGACGCTAACTGGAAACGGGGCGCTACGATCAGTTAGAAACAAAACAAGAGAGTAATTTACTTATCATAAGAAGCTATTAAAACTGCAGTTTGTTTGTTTTTTTTAACAAACATAGCTGGTTTCAATCATGCACAATGCGCGCAATAAAATTTACATAAGGTGCTTTTTGCTGATTTATGCAAAAGATATCGTACCATATCGATATGCAAAAGATACGTAATGCGTAGACGACAACGCGAGATGACGTAGTTGTATGCGCAGACACGTCTTTTGAACGTGCGGTACCTACTTAAGCTTCGGGTTACTTGTCTGCAGATCGGTAGTAGGATGGAACGGTACACAAACTCTGAATTGGCTGACATGCATTTGGCGTATGGCGCTGCTGGTTGTAATGGACGAGCCGCTCAGCGGTTGTACGCCGAGCGTTACCCCAACAGGCAAATCCCCTGCCATGCCTTCTTCGCTCGAGTACACCAGAGGTTCTCCACAACGGGATCTTTCGACGGAGGCAGGCCTGAACGGGAGCGATCAGTGAGCACCCCCGACAACGAAGAGGCTGTGCTTAACCTGGTTGAGGACAACCCAGGTCTTAGCACGAGAGATATCGCCAGACATGTTGGCATTTCGCAAGCAACTGCGTGGCGCATCTTACGTTCCCGGAATCTGCACCCCTACCACATCCAGCGGGTGCAGTTGCTCAGAGAGCAGGATTTTGGCCCTCGAGTGGAATTCTCAAGATGGTACTTGGCGATGAGATCCAGGGATCCCCGTTTTGTAAACAGCATTTTGTTTACGGACGAGTCCACCTTCAGCCGGGAGGGAATGTGGAACGCCCTTGACAGTCATGTGTGGTGTGATGAAAATCCACATGAAACCAGAAGCCGAGCAGCCCAGGAGAGTTTCTCAGTAAATGTGTGGGCCGGCATTCTGGGGGATTGCCTCATTGGCCCTTATTTGTTACCTGAACGGCTGACAGGTGGAAATTACCTGATTTTCCTGGATCAAGTGCTGCCGCAGCTTCTGGATGAGGCGCACGTACCCGAAGGTTCGCGTCGCCAGATGTGGTTCCAGCACGATGGAGCTCCGGCCCATTACACGAACGACGTGCGTCTCCATCTAAACGCAAGGTATGGCCAGCGGTGGATCGGGCGTGGGGGTCCAGTTCACTGGCCTGCCCGATCACCAGACCTCACCTGCTTGGATTTCTTCCTTTGGGGTTACCTGAAGGCCGAGGTATACCATACACCTGTCAGCAGTGCTGAAGAACTTGTGGCGCGCATTGTGGCAGCTGCAGGGCAGATCAGAGATACTCCTGGCATTGTTGGAAACACACACTCCTCAATGCGACGGAGGTGCGAAGCCTGCATCATGGCCCAAGGTCGAAATTTCGAGCATCTTCTGTAGTGTTATTTTTTGTAAAGAAATTTCCAGTATCATTGATGTTTTTGGTCTAAATTTATTCAGAAGTGTTGAGCAGAGGTAGAAAATGTGTTTTCATTATTACTAACTGATCGTAGCGCCCCGTTTCCAGTTAGCGTCCGAAATGTCAACGAATTATGTTTTTTGCCCAAAGCGCCCCCTATCGATGTTTCTTTTTGTACCGTTCAACTGAGTTTCAGAGAGCCCCAGCAAACAGAATCATGAAAATGCATGCCATAAGTCAAGAAATCTGTTTGTTTATCTCTTAGGAGCCTTCGAGTTTCGACCACCCTGTACTTTGACATTTTATTCCGGCTCTTACGCTTTTTGCAGGGCTCTACGTTTGGGTTCAAACTTTAAGTTAGAGTATAAACTTTGGCGAGCATGTGTTAAATTATCAAAATAACGGGCTTAAAGTTGTTGTCTAGCTCTCCAAAGTCTGCAGCGCCCCCTATCCATGTTTTAAGAGATACGCTTATCAAATTGGTACTGAAGAAAGTCTAAACAAACAGAATCATTTCGACGCAACAAGCAAGAAAATCTAACCATTTCCCTAGTTTTTATGACGTTTCGAATTTCGGCACCCAAATTTTCGAAAGCGCCTAGCGCCTTACCATCGCGTCAGGGACCCTACATTCCCTATTCAAAAATGTTCGTCTAGGTGTGCTCTATCGATCCTTAAAGTTTGTCACCGACGAGCTGAATCACCCTGTATATGCTAACTATTTGTCTGGCTTAAGTCCATTGACAAAAGGCTCCCTTTTCACAGGTTCCCTTTAATTTTCCCATTTTCATCAGTGGTGTAGTCGTAAAAAAAACAGAGGGTATACGCTCTAAGAAGAGGGTATACGCTCAAGGCAGAGCGTATACCCTAGAGTGTATATACTATAGCTTTCTTGAGAAACAAAGGGTATACGGTGTTCCTTAAAAAAAATCCAGAGGGTATGCGGCGTATACCACCCAGTGGCGTGGCGTGAAAATTTCGGTGGTCATCGCAATTATTTAAGTTTGTGGTGAAAAATTATTAACTCTAAAATTTAATGGTTGAATGTTCAAAAAAGAAACTTTAAATCTTACCTTCACTTATACATGAACTCCAAATGTTCTGCTAAAACTGGATCGTAGAGTTTTAAAAGCTTATTAAGAGTTTTAAAATATTGCTTGGTCATCGCCGCATCCAGCGATGACCGGACGCCACGCCACTGATACCACCGTATACCCTCCACTACATCCCTGATTTTAATTCTCATAAGGTTCCCTTTAATTACATGAAATAAAAACTATTATGTTAGATGTGTTATGTCAGAAATGTTAATGACAACAATTCCTCAACAACCTGACTATATTAATGTTATATACTTAAAATATTACTTCATGGATTACATTCTTTTAGCTTTGTAGAGTTTCGCTTGACTTGATGCAATCATGTCCACAATTCTGGGCCTGACAGAAAATTTTTAGTGCATAACTACACATTCTGTTTACTATACCCAGTACTCATTTTGAGTGGATAATATGATTCTGAACATAAGGCACCAATAAAGCTGAGTCCACATTTTCAGAGATCAACAAAAATTTGGGTAATTTCATGAGCTTTACAGATAATCTGCTTCCATTACGTCATTTTCAATACCGAACAGACCATTAGTAAACCCCAATAACCAGAACCCGATCAAGCAGAAGTTGGACCCAGAGCCTGTTAAAAAGTTGCCCCCCCCCCCTACCTCCCTATTCCCGGCGACACTTTCAGAAAAAAAGTAGGTTTATTTGATGAGTTGACAAAATTATTTGGGTGAAAGTTTCAAGTTTACAAAAAAAAAATTCAACTTATAAGAATAATCAAGAAAATTAATTATAGTCCACTTTCTCAAATAAGCATTTGTATAATTCACAAACATCTATGATCCACAGTTTATGTTGCAGAATAAATGAGGACGTCTTTTTCAAAACTCGCCTTATCCAAAATCATAAAAATTGTGTTTTCCCTAACAGTCTAGTAATCATTTTAAACTGTAATTCTGACATTGTAAAATCCTCGTTTATATTGAAACCAATAGACACAGTATGCAGTTTTTGGCATTTTCCCCAAATTTGATTTTCTGGATACGGCAAGTTTTGAAAGTTATAGGTACTCTCAAATTGAAAAGGACTTATACAGAAAAATTAAATATGGGGGTTTTTTATTCAAGTTTGTTTTTACGTCAAGGACCAAAATATAAAACGCAAACAGTGGAGAAACTTAAATTGTGAAGAGATATACACAAATTTGTGGGCCCCTGAAATTGGTGGGCCCAAGGCCGAGGCCCCGGCGGTCCGTGCATTAATCAGGCCCTAATAACATATATCAACTTTATGGCAATCTGACTATATTTACGCGAGTTAGAGCACGGACAGAACAAAATAGGTCAAATGGCTGTCAAACTGCAAAAATGAAACACCTTTGGTAACCTTCAAAAGGTTAAAAAGTACAAAGTAAATTATAAATAAACAAGAAAGAAAAATCATGCGTCAAGCATGGATTGTGAAACACTTTCCAACGCTTCCAGAATGCTTTAACAAAACTTTGTCGTTTAATAAGGTAAAGAACATACCTAAGTAAGCATTTTAAGAAAATGTCTAACCCATTTGAAAACTAGATTTTAGCAATTATCGTCCATAGCTGAAAATGTACTCGGAAAAGTGATACTTTTGAGCAGCCATGTGTATAATCTATAGATTTATTTATACAATGAAACCTCCCTGTGCGACCACCTCCCTGAACGATCTTTTTTCAATGAACGAAATTTATTCCCATAGGCTCAATACCAATTTTACCTCCATTCAGAGACTATCCCAGTTGGACTCCCTCCATGAGCGACCCATTTCTTTGAAGAAAATGAAACAAATTCCGTTTTTTCCTGGTCGCTTGAAGAAGTTTTTATTAGAAAAATAATTCCGGAGAGCGCACTATTCATCAAACTTCTAAACTATGTTTAGATTTTTTTTTATTCCGGTAACTTTTAAGTGTTTCCTTTGTGCCTTTACAAGCAATGAATTTAACTCTGATGACAAATTAAGAATGACGGTCGATAAACTCCCCTGCCCTATTCTGTCAAGAAATTCTGAAAGAAATAGATAAATTAATGAAATCGTTATTATTTGTTCCCGTCCCAAAAAAATTGCCTTTATTTACTGAACTTCGAAAGGACTTGGAAATAAAAATTATAAAGATAAAACGGTAAAATCAAAGCAAACTTCAATGTATTCATTTTTTAAATTCTGCAGTAATTAACTTATGTAATTAACTTTTGTTTTGATACTTAACTTTTTATATTTTTCCTAATGTGAAAAATAAATTTTATTTACTTTAATTGTTACCTTTTTTTCAACAATTAAAATCTAGATTTAAACATGACCTCCATTAAGGGACCACCTTTCGGAGCGACAAATTTTTATTGGAACGGAACGTGGTCGCTTTAGAGAGGTTTTACTGTATATATTTTATACAATGCTAAAATTTAGTTTCGTAAGAAAACTCATAGCACAGTTGGAAATTCACCTTCAGCATTACCACGTGCTGGAATTCTTTTGTACAGACTTGTATATTATTTATAGGTTTTTATACACGGCATATATTAAGGGAACAGTTTACCTCAAAATTGGTCAAAAAATCGATTTTTATTTTAGAATATTAAATGAAAGCCTGTTTATTTGTGAATATTTTGGCACCTTATTTTTACCCATACGGCATTTATATCGCGAGACGGTATATCGCGTAAAGTTTGTTAATACCCTCATAAATTAAAACTTTAACCCCGTGAGGGGCGGTGAAATATCCCACATACGATTATCGAAGATTTTCACCAGAAATTTTTTTATTAAATTTCACTTTTCTAACTTTGGTGGAAAAAAAGATGTAAAATTGCTTTTTCTATTTTTGCAATGAAATTTTTGGAAGATTCCGGTGTGAATTCGACATTACAGAAACACAATTGCTTGCCCCTGAAAGGGTTAAATGGCTTTTGCTCCATGCTCATATTTACTTCACTTTCATGTTTTAAAAATGCTAAGGCTTTTTTTGTATTTGAGATTATAAATTTTTTGTACATGTTCTTTATTATATATGTGATAAATCTGCGCCTTCCGGGTTTTTGTTATTTTTTTAACAATAAAGTATATGAAGGTGAGATGTATCTAAAAATCCATGCGTAGTCTTGTGTAATACACATATGAAAATCTTTAAAAAAAAAAATAGGCAAAAATATTAATATTTAAAAAAGTAATAGGGATTTTAAAAAATTCAAATTTTTTTTAACTTTTTGAAATTTGTAATTAAATTTGCAGTTTTTTTTTTTTTTTTACAAAATGTACTTTTAGTTGAACGTTGAAATGATTGTAGTTCACCATTCGAACCATATTTTTTAAGGTAAACTTGTCCCCTTAAGCTAAAATTTAATTCTTGCAAAAACATGCTTAAATTTACTGAAATCACACTTCCTGAAATTACCACCCATAAACGGACATGTATCACATCTTTGCTTGGCTCTGTAAAAAAATTTATTTATATTCTACAAATATTTCTTAGTATGCTAAGTATAGTTCAGCTTGAAACAGCATAACTCAATTAAAAACCACTTCTATAAGCAATTCACGCTCATACTCAATAATGCTTAAGAATTCTTTTGTGTAACCCTCTATACTCTTAACAGTGTCCAATGGCTCTTAACAGTGTCCAATGGCTAGTTCCCAAACTGTTAGTCATAGACACATAATTCCAATTACAAAAATGTTTTAAATGAGGTAAAGGAGTATTTTAAAAGCGATTTAGGTCAATAACAAATTTCTTAAAAATTACGAAATTTAATTTTTATACTCTCCGCCACCGGTCCTATAATTTATATTTAGTAAAAATTTCTTATTACACTAAGAAGTAATCCAAAAAAAAGTCCTATTATTCAACTATTAAAACTGACCGGGTAATAGCTGCGTAATATTGAAGCATCATTTTTGCTCTTTCACAAATTTACTCGGAAAACAAATAATCGTCAGATACCGGGTGTCCCAAAAAGGACTGACTGATTTTAAAATTCAATAACTTGCAAACGGTGACAGATATTAAAAAAATTCTTGCAGGAGGGTTATGCATAAGGTCAAAAGTTTTATTACAGTGATTTTCAATTTTAGTTCGATTTACAAACAATAGATGGCGCTGTAAGTAATAGTCGCTAAATACAGGCTCGATTTTTGGTCCTTTATCTTGTTCCATGAAGAAAAAGGAGATGGAAATGTATTATCCGGGCCCCAAAGTACCAAAAATCGAGCCTGAATTTAGCGACTATTGCTTACAGCGCCATCTATTGTTTGTAAATCGAACTAAAATTGAAAATCACTGTAATAAAACTTTTGACCTTATGCATAACCCTCCTGCAAGAATTTTTTAAATATCTGTCACCGTTTGCAAGTTATTGAATTTTAAAATCAGTCAGTCCTTTTTGGGACACCCGGTATATATGAAAAAGAAAATAGTTGAGAGTAAAAATAACATGGCAATATAAATTTTAAATCTATTTTCATTCTGATATCGGGCATTCGCATAATATTTTGACTTTCATGTCCCTGGATAATAATTTCTTATTTAATACACTTTTTTGTGTTTTTTTAATTTCATATACTGGGGAACATCCCATTGCATGATTGCATAACAATATTAACGAGATAAATAACTTTTGGACGATGTTGGGTGTCCAAATACCAGGAAAACTCATCTACCGTCCCGTGTCTCTGATGCTGATTTTTAAGTTTGGAGCTCTCTGGATAAAATTGTTTCAATAAAAATAATTCGATGTAATTTTTTTCTGAAACTGGAACTATTGTTTTATATAAATATGTAGCTAAAAATTAACCTGCACACATTTTTAGGGTTGTTATTATTTTTTAAACTCTGCCCCTGGATTTTAGATTCCTTATCATCCCTCTTCTAAAATGATACAGAAAATCATTTCAGATGCAGCCGCAGAATTTTTTTTTCAAGTTTTTTCTCATACAGAAGTATGCTAGAGAAATAATGTCTAAAATTCTTTGGCAGAAAATTTACTGTAGAATTTAAATCAGCATTTAAATATCAATTTCAAGCATCGTGGCTTTATTGGTATTCTCACCGCCCCCAAGGTTTATTCCTGCACTTTTCGAGATAAATTAAGGTAATAATAATAATAATTTAATCCAATGTTAACAATTGTTTCTAAAAATCAATGAACATTGTGGCTATCACTTAGTCTTAACATGATTTTCCTAAAAATAGCTGGTAATTTTCCTTACCGTTCCATCCTTACCGTCACATTTTTTACCATTTCGTCCCTTTCTTCCTATACCATCCCCTTTTTTTACCTTACCGTCCCTTCTTTAACACCCCTTTAAGACAATGTTATACAAAAATTCTGTATTAAAAGTACTACATTGTTATTATTTCTTATTTGAATGTCCTGTGGGTACTATGCAAATTCATTATAAGTAAAAATTTAGAGGAAAATAAAAAGTTATAGGGGTAAAATGGTAAGGAAAATTAAACTCGTAAGTTTAACTTAAACCTAAATGAAAAAAATTTCGCTGCTGACCATTTTTTCTTTATTTTGAATCATTAAGGCATTCGTCTATCAGATTAAAATGTTATTTTAGCAAGTTTAATTTCCCCAGATTTTTCCCCCCAAAAGTCAAAAGATTGTGAGAATGCCACATATACTGAAGCAAAATATACAACTTGTACTAAAAATATAAGAGAAAAAAATAACAGATTTTTTGTTAAATGAAATGGGGAAAAGCAACAAACAGCCTCAGTTCTTTACAAAATGATACATATTTTAAAATGCTATTAGATTACCTAATCTAAAAAATTACTTCTTAAACTTGTAGGTGGTAATGTTTCGAAATTTTCACTATGGTCCTGTAAAATAAGTATAAATGGTAAGCACCGAAAATCATAATAATATTGCATGGTCATTGGATTTGCATCATCAGTATGCAAAATTTGCTGAATTTTTTACTAAATATCACTTATGCGGGGCAGTACTGCAGGACAGTATAAACTAGTCGAATGTGGCGATCCCCAAACTTTATTCTATCTCATATATGCTAATACTACCTAAAAAATGCAGCATATCAGCGCCACCCGTTAGGTGATTTACACCAAAATCTAATCATCAACAACTTATGTCATTTTCTAACTGAATCTTACTTATCTGAAGTTTGATGAAAATTCGCGCATGAGTTTTTGAAGATAGAGCTATTACAGAATTCGCAGAAAATTCTGCATAGCAGCGCCACCTGTTGGGCGATTTACATCAAAAACTAATTCGGACTAATTTATACCAGGGACTAACAGAATTTGAAGTTTGATGAAAATTCCTGCATTATAGTTCTTGAGATACAGCTGTTACAGAAATAGTGAAAAATGCAGCATAGCAGCGCCATCTGTTGGGTGATTTACACCAAAAACTAAACAGCCTAATTTATATTAGGGACTAACTGAATCTGAAGTTTAATGAAAATTCGTGCATTAATTCTTGAGATAGAGCTATTGCTGTAATAATCAATAATGCAGTATAGCAGCGCCACCTGTCGGAGAATTTTTACCAATACGTATTCAGCATACCGAATCTGAAGTTTGATGAAAATCCGTGCAGTAGTTCTTCAGATATAGCTATTGCGGAAATCGTGAAAAATGCAGCATAGCAGCGCCATCTGTTGGGCGATTTACACCAAAAGTAATCAGCACCAGTTTATTATCAAGGTCCAACTGAATCTGAAGCTTGATGAAAATTCATGCATGATAGTTCTTGAGATACAGCTATTGCGGAAATCATGAAAAATGCAGCATAGCAGCGCCACCTGTTGTGCGATTCACACCAAAATGTAATCAGCACTAGTTTATATCAAGGCCTAACTGAATCTAAAGTTTTGTGAAATTCCATGAATTAGTTATTGAGATATAGCGCCCACAAAATTTTTGTCACATACAGACTGACTAACAGACAGAGTGACAGAGAGACATTTTCTAAAAACCATCAAATCGTGTTCAGTGTCACATACAGACTGACTAATAGACAGGGTGACAGAGAGACATTTTCTAAAAACCATCAAATCGTGTTCAGTGTCACATACAGACTGACTAACAGAAAGTCCTTCCGGCCATTGCCGGGAGGAAGAGGTAGCTTTCATAATCCTTATTTAAAAAAAGCCAACTTATATCATGCAAACACACGAAGTTCAATTTAGTGGAAACCGAATATAGGAGATTCAATACTAATTTTTATCAATATAATGAATGAGAATTTCGCGAAATTAGTCAGCTTTATCCAAGCTGCTTTTCTTTAAAGTAACTTATATTTGGCTGCCAAATTCGGCAATTTCTTAAAGTGCCTGTCATTTTAAGACAACATGGTGGATGAGGCTAAGCAGTGAACTTGGTCGAAACCTTAGTAATTGCTGTGCACATGCTCACTCACATCGGAATAAGATAATATATAGGAGTGCTGTCGCATGTAAAAAATCAGATTTTTCAAAATGTCACCCACAATAGAAATTGAAACTGCTATATCTGAGCCATTTTTTAAGGTAAAGACAAACAAAAAATGCTCCTGAATCCTTATATCAAGATCAAATACTTAAGAAAGAAACCTTTTTCAATTTCTAATTTTTTTGCACCTTAGTTTAAATATATATATTTTTTTAATTTAATGGCCGCCATTTTGAAACAAGATGGCTGATGAATCTGGCCAGCGAACTTGGTCGAGGTGTTGATGTATACTATCCACATGCCTTCTTACATCGAAATAGGCGAATACGTGTGTTATCGCGTGACAAATACAAGATCGTTTCAAAATGTTAGCCATGCTAGAAATTCTAAGTGCTATAAATCAACCATTTTTTAAGATATCAACAAAAGAACAAATTTTCAGAAACAAAAACTGCTCCGGAATCTTTGTATCAAGGCCAAACACATAAAAAAAATCTTTTTCATTTTCCAATTTTTTAATACCTCATTTTGAATTTTAAATTTAATTTTTTTTAAATGGCAAACTTTTTGAAACAAGATGGCGAATGACGCTGGCCAACGAACTCGGTCGAGACATTGGTATGTACTATGTACACACCAAGGTACATCCAAGTCGGTTCATAAATACGCCTGTTATTACGTGAGAAAAATCAGGACGTTTCAAAATGTCAGCCACGCTAGAAATTCAAAATGCTATAACTCAGCCATTTCTTAAGATATAGACGAAACAAAAACTGCTCCCGAATCTTTTTATCAAGGTCAAACACATAAGAAGAAAATATTTTTTCAATTTTCAATTTTTGGTACCACATTTCAAATTTAAATTTTTCTTAAAAATTTAAATGGCCGCCATTTTTAAACAAGATGGCGGGTGAAGCTGGCCAACGAACTCGGTCGAGAGATTGGTATGTACTATGTACACACCGAATTACATCCAAATCGGTTCATAAATACGCCTTTTATCGCGTGACAAAATTCAGGACGTTTGAAAATGTCAGCCACGCTAGAAATTCAAAATGCTATAACTCAGCTATTTTTTAAGATATAGACGAAACAAAAACTGCTCCGGAATCTTTGTATAAAGGTCAAATACATAAGAAAAAAATATTTTTCCATTTTTAATTTTTTGGTACCACATTTCAAGTTTTACATTTTTTTAAAAATTTTAAATGGCCGCCATTTTGAAACAAAACGGCGGATGAAGCTGGCCAACGAACTCGGTCGAGACATTGGTATGTACTATGTACACACCGAATTACATCGAAATCGGTTCATAATTACGGGAGTTACAGTGTGACATAGGTCAGATATATATATATATATATATATATCAATTTTGAACGGAGGGTGGTTTCGGGGTCTGGGGGTCATGATCGATGAAAATATACCAAAATTTTTTGAAATCGCTTTCCTCCGAACGGCTGCAATAGGTAGCTTTTTTGTAAAGAAAGCTACCTAACAGAGTGACAGAGAGACATTTTCTAAAAACCATCAAATCGTGTTCAGTGTCACATACAGACTGACTAATAGACAGAGTGACAGAGAGACATTTTCTAAAAACCATCAAATCGTGTTCAGGACCTTCTAAAACGTATAAATCCATCGAAAACCGGAAGTCGAAATGTTTCACGAATCCAATACTTTCTTGTTTCTTCTTGTAAAGATAGAAGAAAGTAAAAGTTAAATTTCGTAACTTTTTAAGAAATGTTTTCATTGGTGCAAACGACTTTTAAAATAATTTTTTAATGCATTAAAAACATTTTTACTTTCTTCTATCTTTAGAGGAAGAAAGAATTGGAGTCGTAAAAATTTTCGACTTCTGGTTTTCGACGATTATACGTTTTAAGGGTCAGAGATCTCGAAAAACATGTTTTTACAAAGTGTTTGTGACTCTGTCTGTTTGTCTGTATGTGACACAAATTTTGTGGGCGCTCTAGAAAATGGAAAAGAGTTTTTCGTTGTTTGGTAAAGACCAGGCCCTGGTTACAGAAAAGGCACGGGAAGCATCTGATCACCTTCAGAAATTTTGAAAAGGGTCCCGAAATTGAGTAAAACAGGCGATCTTCAAATTGCACTACTTCAATCTCTTACAATTTCTTCCTCAAAATTACCAATTCATTTACATTCTTTTTACTTTCTTCTATCTTCAATAGAAGAAAGTATTGTAATCGAAATTTTTTCGACTTCTGGTTTTCGACGGATTTACACGTTTTAGGGGTCAGAGATCCCAAAAAACATGTTTATAGAAAATGTCTGTCTGTCCGTGTGTCTGTCTGTCTGTCGCTACTGTACCATCAAAAAGTGTATGAAGATATGCGTAGAATTGAACCAAATTTTTATTTTAAGTTTTTGGCTATGGCAAGCAGATCCTCCCTGAAGCTGGAAAAAAATCGCCGGTAGGGGGCGCTGTAATAGCGATTTTTGATGATTTTAAATATTGTACCATCAAAAAGTGTATGAAGATATGCACAGAATTGAACCAAATTTTTATTTTAAGTTTTCGGCTATGGCAAGCAGGTCCTCCCGGAATTTGGAAAAAAATCGCCAGTAGGGGGCGCTGTAAGCGATTTTAAATATTGCACCATCAAAAAGTGTATGAAGTTATGCATAGAATTGAACCAAATTTTTTGTGTTTGTTTTTGGTCATGGGCCAAAGATCCTCCCTGAATTTGGAAAAATTCCGCCGTAAGGGGGCGCTATAATTGCGATGCCTGTACTATTTTCATTATTGTACCATTGAAAAGTGTATGAAGTTATGCATATAATTGAACCAAATTTTTTGTGTATGTTTCTGGCTATGGTAAGCAAGTCCTCTCTGAATTTGAAAAAAAATCTGACCGAAGGGGCGCTCTGTAACAGCGATGTTTGTGCCATTTTCTTTATTGTACTATCGAAAAGTGTATAAAATTATGCAAACAATTGAACCAAATTTTTTTGTCCTTGTTTATGGCTTTTGCCAACAGATCCTCCTTGAATTTGGAAATATTGCGCGGTAAAGGGACTCTGTGATACCAATTTTTGTATACTTTTCTTGATTTTTCGTAATTCTATTATCCATCGGCGGCTCGTTCAGCGGCGGGAACTCGCTTCCTGCTAAGCCGGCTATTCACAAACAGCTGATAACAAAAGAATGAGGTAAAAATGTTAATTTTAACAAATATCATGATATAGATTAACTCGTTTTTAGTCCGTTTAATTGACTGAAGCAGAAATTTAAGATGAAAATCGAAGTTGGTATAGTATTGAACTAATAATATTGAAGTATTAACACCTTCGCGACGGGAGCCTTTTACGAAATGTTTATTACTTTGCTACCGGTTTTAAAAAACAGAAGTTTGTGCCTATTCAAATCGGGAAAATGCTCGGATTAAATTTAAAAAAAAAAAAAAAAACCTCTATATAAACTTTATTATATAGAAAAAAAAAAAAGATATATTGCCCTGATTAGTGCCTTTTTGTTTTTGTAGGCAGCCTTGCTGCCTTCCTTAACCGCCGATCCTGCCCTTGCTTGGTGTGAGTAATTCTCTGAACTAGTGCTAACTTCTATTCCAACTTATTTTTCTCTTCATTACAGCAGTTTGTACTGCAGCTAAACCTATATCTTAATATAATTTCATTATGTAAATCCAAGTTCTTAATCTTTTTTCTCTTAACTTTTAAAGCATCTATGATAGTTATACCTTTAGTTTTTTCATTTTATAAGTAGTTGCAAACAACTACACATTTCTTACTTTCCCAATGGCTCTACATTACGTAAGATATCACATTTAATCAGACTGGGTGTAAAGTTGACTTCAACTAGGCAACCCCTTAACCGCTGCTTCACTGTTCAGCACTGTTCGGATTAAATAAGGCAAATTTTACTGGTGAGGATAAACGAGTATCCTTACGCCTATTTCCGGCACGTATACGTGTCGCTCGTCCCCAAGGGGTTAACACGTGTAACTAGTTTTTAGGGTTCCGTTCTTAAAAATTAAAACGGAACCATTATAAGATCACTCCTGTGTCTGTCTGTCACAGCCATTTTACTCGTAAACTATGGAACGTGGAAAGTCCAAATTCGGGGAAGTAATAAAGACCACTGACCCACATATTTCAGATTAAAAAACATTCATAAATATATTTAGTAAAAATGTAGAGGGGCTAATTATGGTACTTGAAAAAAAAAATCTTTTCTTTGTATATCGTGTGGGGTCTCTTGTGAAATCTTTCGTAACGCTGAACTCAAAAATACATTTCTTTTAATTTTAGGCGCTATTATGTTTTCAAAGATATTGTCGAAAATGTAGCGCAAAAATATGCCCCCCCCCCCCCCATATAATTCCGAATCTACTGAAACTAAAATTATGAAAAAAATTAAAGGTAGTAGGTGTTAATTTAAACCTTGCCGGAAAATGATAGCGATCACCATAGGTCACATAGTTTTTGAGAAAATTGTATTTTTCTGTTACACACAAATTTCGATTTATGGGCATTCAGAAAAATTGTTGAGCATCGCTGGATGTACCTATCGTAGCAGAAGTATAAAAGCATTGTTGATAATGAATTTCGAAAAAAATCATCGGTAATTAGCTGAGATATTAGCCCTTAAAGATACGGCCAGTTTGGACATACACAATGACAGGGGCGTCGTACACTATGCCTAGTTAACAACTTTTAATGATATATATGCGTAATGTAATGTCCAGTAACAGTATAAAAGCAATAAATGTCAAATTGTTAAAAACATACTAATTTCAGGGGTCTCAGGACTCTAAAAATTGAAAAAAAAAGAAGACCATTTTCAACATTTAATGTCTTAAAATGTATATCATTTTAAAACACAATTTTAATTGGGATGAAAGATATAAGTAAGTCCTTTCATTTCATGTATTTAAAAAATTGCAAGATGCAGAATTAGTATTTATTGGGGGCTCGAAACTGTTAGACATTTGTCGAACAAAAAAATTTCATAACAATTTGCAGGGTTACAAAATAAATATTGCAACTAGAATGAAAATTTTAGTGCTTATTTATACTTCATATTGTTATAATTACCCTGAACTTAAATAAATTTGTATTTAAAGCATTTTTATATTTTTAATGCAATTTTGCATTTAACTAATACAAAATTTTGAAAATATCAACAGTATAATCACCTAAAAAATTATTTTTTTGAACAATACAAAGGAAATTTTCGGTTCATTTTATACAGACTAACATGAAATATATGTTTTGAAAATTTCATGAAAAAATATTCAGAAGTTTTTGAGGTATCCTGCGCGTTATGCCCAAAAAACGACATTTAGAGAAAAATGGCTTCAAAGTTTCGGAAACGCCGCTTCAGCTTCAGTATAATTCTAAAAGCCATAACTTCAGTTCTAATGGGAATTTCAACGAAACTATTATATCAAAAGGTTCAGAAAAAGATAGGAGTTAAACATCTAAAAAAATTAAAATTTCTAAAATTTTGAAGCTTTAAGAGTTCTGCGACCACTTGACCCTTTCCGGCGCGGAGTAATTCTGTTTATAAACTTATGAAATAATGGACTGACACCAGAATTTATAAACGAATTTATTAGAAAGTACAAACTTACTTATTTTCACGCACATGATAAAAGGAAAATTTTAATTAAATATTCTTGGTGCCGTTTGTCTGTTTTGGAATTAAAATTAGGTGTCCTTTTTTTTTAGGTCACCTTCCTCGAAAGATTTAATTAGAATGAATCACATAAATACTGTGGGATTCGCGACTAGTTTGCATTGAGTGTATCTCTCAATACGCCTCGAGTGACTTTAAAAGTTAGTTAAAAACCTATGTGGAAAAACGCGACACTGACCACGGCGACGTTGCAACTTTGCGACCTCCTTTCGAAGCGCTCTTAGCACAATGCCAAATTTAAACTTTGAACAAAGGTTTTGTTTTAGCTACACTGCAGAAATAAAGGTTATTTCTAGGCTGAATTTAGTTTTATGAAATGCCAAATGAAGTTTAAATATGCACTGATTTTATTGTCAGTACCGAATTAAGTTCATCATAAACAGATTAGGATAATATTAAACTAGTCGGATGTACCAATCCCAAAACTTTCTTCTATCTCATACATGTCAATGCTTCAAAATTCGTTATCACTTTGCCAAAATTAAATGGCAATCTATGCTCATCATAAGGATTCTAAAAATATGAAATTCAGTGCATTAGTTCTTGGAATATGACTATCACTGAAATCGTGTAAATACAGCAAAATGCAGCGTAGCAGTGCCACTTATAGGGTGATTTACACCAGAACCTAAACATCAACAACATATGTCAACGTCTAACTGAATATGAAATTTGGGGAAAATTCGTGCATTAGTTCTTGAGATAGAGCTACTGCACAAATCATGACAGATGTAGCATAGCAGCGCCACCTGTTGAGCGATTTACACCAACACATAATCAGCAGTAATATTAATCAAGGTATACTTCAATCTGAAGTTTGATGAAAATTCGTGCATTAGTTCTTGAGATAGAGCGATTGAGGAAATCGTTCTAAATGCAGCACAGCAGCGACACCTATTGGGAGATTTACACCAACACGTAGTCAGCATAATTTCATATCAAGGACTAGCTAAATCCGAAGTTTGATGAAAATGTGTGTATTAGTTCTTGAGATAGAGCTACTGCGAAAATAGTGTAATTCCTGGAAAATGCAGCATAGCAGCGCCAGCTGTTGGGAGATTTACACAAAAACATATACAGCACCAACTCATATTAAGGAGTAACTGATCTGAAGTTTTATAAAATTCCGTGCAGTAGTTCTTGAGATAGAGCTATTGCGGAAATCCTGCAAAATGCAGCATAGCAGCGCCACCTGCTGGCGATTTGCACCAAAAACTAATCAGCACCAATCTATATCAGGGAATACCTGAATATAAATTTTTATTAAATTCCGTGCATTAGTTCTTGAGATAGAGCGCCCACAAAATTTGTGTCACTTTCAGACAGACTTACAGACAGACATTTTGTAAAAAACATGTTTTTTGGAATCTCTGACCACTAAAACGTGTAAATCCGTCAAAAACCGGAAGTCGAAAATTTTCATGAATCCAATATTTTCTTCTTGTAAAGATAGAAGAAAGTAAAAATGAATTATACCGTATTTGATATTATTTAGGTTCCATATCTCTTTGAACTTTAATGATATATCCATTTGTACTTTTCTAATATATACTGTTATACACATCCCTATGTTGTATAGTTTTTTTCAAAGTCTTAGTATTATTTTAGCAACGTTTTTTTAGGGTTTCGTTCATCTGACGAAACTCTATTCGTCTCGCTCCTCTGTCTGTCTGTCTGTCTGTCCGTCTGTCCGTCACAGAGCCCGTTCTCAGAAACTATATACGTTGGAGACTTGAAATTTTGCATACTTATAGCTGAACGCCTCACATCAAACAACAAATCCTAAAATTTTGAAAAAGTCTTATATTTAACCCCTCTGGGCTCCAACTTGTGTATTTTAATCTTTTTGTTCTAACTGAGCCCCTAATTAAGTTTAAGACTTGAAATTTTACATACTTATAACTGAACACCTCACATTAAACGAAAAATCCTAAAATTTTGAAAAAGTCTTATATTTAACCCTCTGGGCTCCAACTTGTGTATTTTAATCTTTTTGTTCTAACTGAGCCCCTAATTAAGTTGAAGACTTAAAATTTTGCATACTTATAGCTGAACCCTTCATATCAAACGACAAATCCTAAAATTTTGAAAAAGTCTTATATTTAACCCTCTAGGCTCCAACTTGTGTATTTTAATCTTTTTGTTCTAACTAAGACCCTAGTTAAGCTGAAGACTTGAAATTTTACATACTTATAGCTGAACACCTCACATTAAACGAAAAATCCTAAAATTTTGAAAAAGTCTTATATTTAACCCTCTGGGCTCCAACTTGTGTATTTTAATCTTTTTGTTCTAACTGAGCCCCTAATCAAGTTGAAGACTTAAAATTTTGCATACTTATAGCTGAACCCTTCATATCAAACGACAAATCCTAAAATTTTGAAAAAGTCTTATATTTAACCCTCTAGGCTCCAACTTGTGTATTTTAATCTTTTTGTTCTAACTAAGACCCTAGTTAAGCTGAAGACTTAAAATGTTGCATATTTATAGCTGAACACATCACATCAAACGACAAATCATAAAATTTTGAAAAAGTCTTATATTTAACCCTCTGGGCTGTAACTTGTATACTTTAATCTTTTTGTTCTAACTGAGCCCTAATTTAGTTTAAGACTTGAAATTTTGCATTCTTATAGCTGAACACCTCACATCAAACGTCAAATCCTAAAATTTTGAAAAAGTCTTATATTTAACCCTCTGGGCTCCAACTTGTGTATTTTAATCTTTTTGTCCCAACTGAGCCCCTAATTAAGTTTAAGACTTGAAATTTTGCATACTTATAGCTGAACACCTCACATCAAACGACAAATCATAAAATTTTGAAAAAGTCTTATATTTAACCCTTTGGGCTCTAACTTGTGTATTTTAAGCCTTTTTTTTCTAACTGAGCCCCTAATTAAGTTTAAGACTTGAAATTTTGCATACTTATAGCTGAACACCTCACATCAAACGAAAAATCATAAAATTTTGAAAAAGTCTTATATTTAACCCTCTGGGCTCTAACTTGTGCATTTTAAGCTTTTCCTTCTAACTGAGCCACTATTTAAGTTGAAGACTTGAAATTTTGCATACGTATAGCAGAACACTTGCGATCACACGAAAAATCATAAAATCTTCATAAAGTCTTATATTATTTACCCACCGTGCTCTAACTTGTGTATTTTAAGCAATTTTTCTAACCTCCCCCCATTGCAACCGGTGGGTACTTTTCTAACTTTTGCCGACACCACTTTGACCACTCTTTCATACTATGCACATAGCCTTACATATTTCAGTTCCACTTTCTACCACCAGGGGGCGCCTACCCATCTCGGGTGCTATAGACCCGATCCCCTCGACTAATATACCTACGGATAGTTGTAAAAAGGAGTTTCATTCGGATAGATGTTTGTGTAGAATAGAGTGCGCCCCCTGGTAGCGAAAAGTGGAACTAACAGATTTCACAAAAGGATAAAGTGTTTTGAAAGGAATATTAAACGAAACCCTCTGTGCGATCTGTGATCACACTTACCCACTTGTTTAATAATACAATTACAAATTCATATATTTATTCTACGGAACCCTCTGTGCGCGAGTAATACTCGCACTTGAGACCGTTTATTGAAATAGTATTAACATGTATAAGATGGAAGAAAGTTTTGGGATTGGCACATCCAACTAGTTTTTACTTTCTTCTATCTTTACATGAAGAAAGCATTGGATTCGTGAAAATTTTCGACGGATTTACACGTTTTAGGGATCAGAGATTCCGAAAAACATGTTTTTACAAAATGTCTGTCTGTGAGTCTGTTTGTCTGTATATGACACAAATTTTGTGGGCGCTCTATCTCAAGAACTAATGCACGGGGTTTAATAAAAATTTAAATTCTGTTAGTCCCTGATATAAATTGATACTGATTAGTTTTTTGGTGCAAATCGCCCAACACGTGGCGCTGCTACGTTGCATTATTCATGATTTCCACAATAGCTATATCTCAAGAAGTAACGCACGGATTTTCAGAAAACTTCAGATTCAGTTAGTCCTTGATATAATTTGGTACTGATAACTTTTTGGTATAAATCGGGCAATAGGTGGCGCTGCTATACTGCATTTTGCAGGATTTACACGATTTCCGCAATAGCTTTATCTCAAGAACTAATGCACGGATTTTTATCAAACTTCAAATTCAGTTAGTCCTTGATACGAGTTGGTGCTGATTGCGTGTTGGTGTAAATCGCCCAACAGGCAGCTCTGCTGTGCTGCCTTTTTCACGATTCTCGCAATAGCTCTATCTCAATAACTAATGCCGAATTTTCCCCAAACTTTAGATTTAGTTAGATGTTGACACAAGTTATTGTTGATTAGGTTTCGGTATTAATCGTCCAATAAGTGGCACTGCTATGCTGCAATTTTCACGATATTCGCAATAGCTCTATCTCAAAAACTAATGCACGGATTTTCTCCAAACATGAGATTCAGTCAGACTTTGACGTTTGACAAAAGATGTTGCTGATTAGGTTTTGGGATAAATCACCCAATAGGTGGCGCTGATAGGCTGCATTTTGCTGGATTTACATGATTTCAGCGATAGTCATATCTCAAGAACTGATGCACGGAATTCCATATCTTTAGAATCCTCATGAGGGACATAGATTGCCATTTAATTTTGGCAGTGTGCTAGAGAATTTTGAAGTATTAACATGTATCAGATAGAAGAAAGTTTTGGGACTGGTACATCTGACTAGTTTTATATTTATTTAATACTTCAAATATCTTTCATAATGACCTAAATTTTCATGTAATAGGTTTTACAGCATAAAAAAAAAAAAAAAACACTGCACACATAAATATTTCTGCTGAAATGCATAGCCAGTTGGTATTTTCATTCCAAATGCTTCGCAAAATTACTTTTGTGTTTATTTTTCAATTACATCGAATTATTTCTTGATCAAGCGAAGCGACAACTTGTTAATTTATTTCTGCTATGTTTAGATTAAACATTTGGCATAGACACGCAAATAAGGTTGTGCTTCTCTTTAGTTGGAAAATTATTCGGCCCTCGATAAACAATAAAAACGTAGTATAGTTCAGAAAATGCTGACAAAATTGACGTTTTTAACAGAATTTCCAGATGCGTCAGTCCGATAAAGTTTATCAGGAGAAAACAATTATAACTCAAGATATAATCCACTTATCGAAAAATGAAAAGCATTATTAGATTCCAAATGACTTCAATAATCAATAGTCATAGACATGCAAGCTTTATGTTTTTATTTTTATTTTCTTCTATCTTTACAAGAAGAAAGTATTGGATTAATGAAATTTTTCAAATTCCGGTTTTCGACGGATTTACGCGTTTTAGGAGTCAGAGAACAATAAAAACAAGATTTTACAAAATGTCTGTCTCTGAGTATGTCTATGAGTCTGTCTCTGTGTGTGTGTGACACAAATTTTGTCGGCGCTCTATCTCCAGAACTAATGAACGGAATTTAATAAAACTTTAGATTCAGTTAATCCCTGATATAAACTGGTGCTGATTACTTTTTGGTGTAAATCGCCCAACAGGTGGTGCTGCTATGCTGCATTTTTCACGATTTCCGCAATAGCTATATCTCAAGAGCACGGAATTTTATAAAACTTCAGATTCCGTTAGCCCTTTATATAATTTGGTGCTTATTACTTTTTAGTGTAAATCGCCCAACAGGTGGCACTGCTATGCGACATTATTTATGTTTATCTCAATAACTCTATCTCAAGAACTAATGCCCGAATTTTCACCAAACTCCAGATTCCGTTAGTCCCTCGCTGCAAAAAATAATTGTTGATTTTACAGTATAATACTGGCATCTGAGGCGCCAGTATTATACTGTAAAATTAACAGTAATAAGCCGTAAAATAAACAGTAATATACTGCTAAGTAACAATATAATGGTATATTTCTGCATTTTCATTTATAAAACGGTATACTACTGTTTATTTACGGTTTATTACTGTTAATTTTACAGTATAATACTGGCGCCCCAGCTGCCAGCATAATACTGTAAAATCAACAATTTGTTTTTTGCAGTGCTGATATACATTAGCGCTGTTTAGCTTTTAGTGCAAATCGCCCAACAGGTGTCGCGGCTAGGCTGCATTTATCACGATTTCAGCAAAAACTGTATCTCAAGGACTAATGCATGAATTTTCATCAAACTTCAGATTCAGTTAATCCCTCATATAAATTGGTCCTGATTAGTTTTTGGAGTAAATCGAGCAACAGGTGACGCTTCCATGTGTATTTTTTTACGATTTCCGCAATAGTTCTACCTCAAAAACTAATTCACGTATTTTCACCAAACTTCAGATTCAGCTACAACTTGACATAAGTTGTTTGCTGATTAGATTTTGGTGTAAATCATGTAACCGGTGGCACTAACAGGCTTTATTTTTCAGGAAATATTGTCCATGAATGTGTCAAGAAGTTTCGAGTTGCTGAAAAGGGAAAAATATTTTTTGAAAACCGCCTTAAGACTTTTATTATGTTATACAATTAAGACTGAGTTTAGGATTTCTTATTATTTTATCTAATTGTTTTTGCGTTTTCACAGGCCAGTCTACAAAAGATGTGAGGCCCGGTTGCATTCGAGTACCTTTATACATTAGACAAAGATGTACCTCATTAGAGGTCTGCACGGGCCGGAATTTCCAGATCCGGTCCGAACGAAAGATATCTTGGCCCGGTCCGTTTCAAAAACTAAATGTTCGGCCCGAGCCCGGTCCGTTTTTATTTTCGCAGTTCACGGCCTGATGCAACGCGCACAAAAATCAGTGGAAACAGGTCCGGCCGGTGTAAAAATCAATTAAATGAGAACCCGCCCGGCCCGACTTAATTTCTACAAAAAATTCGGATTTTTCTTAATATAAAATTAAGATTATTTTAAAGAATATTGCATACATATTTATGGGGAAATTTTGCAATATATTTTAGATTACTATGCGATCGCAAGATGGAAAATATACAATAGCAACATTAATGATTGCTTAGACTCTTAGACTTTTCAACATTCAAATAGAGAGTCATTAAAAAAATTAATGTAGTTGAGAATAAAAGAAAAACTAGTATATTGTGGCCATCACAAAACTTTCTTCTATCTCATACATGTCAATACTTCAAAATTCACTATATCAGTGCCAAATTAAATGGCAATCTGTGTTCATCATGAGAATTCTAAAAATATGAAACTCCGTGCATTAATTCTCGAGGTATGACTGTCACTGAAATCGTGTAAATCCAGCATAATGCAGAATAGCAGCGCCAGCTATTGGGTTATTTACACCAGAACCTAATTATCACCAACTTATGTCAACGTCTAACTAAATATGAAGTTTGAGGAAAATTCGTGCATTAGTTCTTGAGATAGAGGTACTGTGCAAATCATGACAAATGCAGCATAGAAGCACCACCTGTTGAGCGATTTGCAACAACACATAATCAGCAGCAATATTAATCAAGTTATACTTAAATCTGAAGTTTGATGAAAATTCGTGCAATAGTTCTTGAGATAGAGCTATTGAAGAAATAGTTCAAAATGCAGCACAGCAGCGGCACCTATTGGGCGATTTGCACCAACACGTAGTCAGCATCATTTCATATGAAGGACTAACTAAATCCGAAGTTTTATAAAAATCTGTGCATTAGTTCTTGAGATAGAGCTTTTGCGGAAATCCTGCAAAATACTACATAGCACATAGCAGCGCCACCTGCCGGGTGATTTACACCAAAATCTAATCAGCACTAATCTATATCAGGGACTACCTGAATATAAATTTTTATTAAATTCCGTGCATTAGTTCTTGAGATAGAGCGCCCACAAAATTTGTGTCACATATAGACAGACAGACTCACAGACAGACATTTTGTAAAAACATGTTTTTTGGAATCTCTGACCCAAAGATAGAAGAAAGTAAAAAAGAGGGTTGAAACGATCATAACTTTTGAAGTTGTATAATAAAAAATAGATTTTTTTAAAATATTTCTTTGTAATTTATTACGGTACATTTTAATGATTTCGTTAACAATTCGTTCGTTTTCAATGATTTCGTTCGTAATCACTATTACTATTTTTACTAAAATATTATCTGGCCGACACTTCCTAGGGACAATTCAGTCCAGTTCCTTACCGGCTCAACTATGGAGGAAGAAAAAAAATGTAATCCTGATAAGCCTATAAGATAAGAGCCTATCCCGATAAGCCCGGCCTAAGTTTGCTAAAAATTAAGCCCGGGCTCAGACACGATGTAACTGTCCGATGTCGATCTTTACGTTGAACATGTTATATTTCTGTATTGATGTTGTCAAACTAGCATCGGCACAGTACATTTATACTTATTCTTGCGAAAGTCATATCCATATTATATATTCATGTTTTATAGGCTTCATTTAAATTTTTACATCGGCCCGATCGGCCTGCTTTTAAGCAGGCATAAAGCAGCATTAAGTAATTTTTTTGTCGGCCCAGCCCGTTTGAAAGTTCGCTTTCATTTTGCCAGGACCTATGCACACCTATTTAACCGTTTGAAAGCTGAACAAATCTTGTGGATATAGGCAAAAATGCTAATGTGTTCTGGTATATATATTTAAAAAAAATACGTGTAAGGGGACGATGTACACAGAAGTCGTACGCTTCGTTAGTACAACCAGCTGAAATGCACACCAAACTGAGACAAGAAATAGGAGCGCTATCACCCTTTCCTCAATTTTAGCATAAAACAAGCGGAGAGCTATCGCGCTTCCCGCAATTTTGGCACATAACAAGAGGAGCTATATCGCGCTCAAACGGTTAAACCACATACGGGTAGAGTAACCGAGTGTAAGTAAGGGACAGTGGTGTAACTAGGATGGGTGACACCCGGGGCGGATGTGAATAATGTTACCCTCACCCACCATGGTGTCACCCCCCCCCCGCACATACACACAATCCGTCATGTTTTTTCCATCTTATTACAAATAAAATTTTAACATTTTTTTTTTTGGAGAAATTTTAAGAACTTTATATTAACAAAGAAATAATATTTTCAATAAGAATAATAATTACAATAAGAAAAAAAAAATTATTATTTTTTGATGCTCTATTCTATACTTTTGTAAATCTATTCGGATGTATCCTTCGATAAAACGTATAAAAGAAATTAAGAATTCGTTTGCATCGTATAAGTAAATAATTTAACCTTAGAATATAATGGAATAAAATACGATTTAAGATTCAAAACATTTAAATAAAATAAACTAGTCGGATGTGCCACTTCCAAAACTTTCTTATATCTTATACCTGTTAATACTTCAAAATTCGGTATCATAGACCAAAATTAAATGATAATCTATGCCCATCATGAGGATTCTAAAGGTTTAGAGTCGTCGAATTGCGTTCGTTTATAAACGAGATCGCATATTTCAAACAAATCTTTGAATTTCGGCAACCACTCTCTTAGATGTCTGTAACCAAAATTCACAGCCCAGACAGCATAAATAAATGCGACACTTGTTGGACAGTATACACCCAAGCCTGATAATATCTATTTATGTAAAAGTGTAAGAGAATATGAAGTTTGATTAAATCTCGTGCATTTACTTTTGAGATACAGCTATCGCGAAAATCGTGAAAAATGCAGCATAACAGCGTCACCTATTGGAAGATTTATACAAAGAAACCTAATCAGCACCAATTTATATCAAGGTATAGTTGAATCTGAAGTTTGATGAAAATGAGTACATTAGTTCTTGAGATAGAGCTATTGCGAAATCGTGAAAAATGCATCTTAGCAGCGCCATCTGTTTGGCCATTTACACCAAAAACTAATCAGCGCCAATTATATCAAGGTATAACTTAATCTAAAGTTTTATTAAATTTAGTGTATTAGTTCTTGAGATAGAGCACCCACAAAATCTATGTGACATACAGACAGACAGGCACTTTCTAAAAACAGTCAAATCGTGTTCAGGATCTTCTAAAACGTATAAATCCGGCGAAAACCGGAAGCCGAATTTTTTCACTAATCCAATACTTTCTTCTTGAAAAGATAGAAGAATGTAAAAACGCAAGAAAATTCAACATATGAAAGGTGCTTTACTTATATTTCATTTTTAATTAATGTGTCTATTATAAAACCGTTTTCGTTTATGCTGAGTTTTCCCTTTCTAAAAGCAATCACTTTTCTAATAACAGCGAAATAAAACTATTTTTAAGATAAATGTAATCGCTAACATCGTTTAAAACACTTATTTATATTTTCCCTCAATCAAAATCTTGTAAACATAACGCATGATTTTATTTTCATTCTACATTAGAAGGCGATAACTAGCCAGATAAGATAATCCTAAATCACTTTGTCCGCTTTGTCGAAAAGTTCTCTTCCTATTCTTCTGTTCTTTGAATTGCTGAAATAAACTTTTCTGACCACATGTGACTCATACGTCACAGCCGTCTTCTCCTGATGGTTGAATATTACAATGATTCTGAAAATGAGGTCTACTAGTTTACAACCTAAAGTATGTACTTTCTTGGAATTTGAAATTCAAGGGTTCAATCACATACTAAAGTATAGATTATGTTGCCTTTTAGTACAGATTATATTGTTTGAGGATGAAATCAATTCTTTCAAAAAAAGGGCAGAATAAACCATAGGCAGCAATAGCACAGGAAATGACCATACCATTCCTTATTTGCCTTTTGTCCTCCCACATAAGAAATCCAGAGTAGCAAAAAACCCGCAGTTTTTGGGAGGCGGGAATAAACCCGGGAATTTTGGGGAATAAAACCGGAATTTTGGGGAATATTGGAAATTTTGAAGGAGTTTTGAAGCTAAACAAAACGAGCTATTTTTAAATTTAAAATTTTATTTTTAAGAAATGTCAAACACTGTTCTGAAAAGTTTAAGGTGTTTTTTTTTTCTATATACAAATATTATGATTTGGCGCTCTAAGGTTTTATAATTTATTAAAACTTATTAGTTTTACAACAATGGCGAGTATGAATTGATAGTCCAAGAGCCGACAGCACAAAAACACCTATGTTATCAAGCACAAGAAAAAAAATCTTTATTTTATGGAACAGTAGAAGTAGGGGAATCTAATGATCCATGTCTGCCGGAAGTGAAGTGGGGCATAAGCCAAAAATTTATACCTCCAGTGGTTGACTCGTATGTTTATCATTGTGTTTGTCCTACAAACAAAGATATGAAAACATGGAGGACTGGGAGCAGGAAAACACAATGATAAACCTACGAGTCAACCACTGGAGGTATAAATTTTTGGCTTATGCCCCACTTCACTTCCGGCAGACATGGATCATGAAATTCCCCTACTTCTACTCTTCCATAAAATAAAAGTTTTTTTCTTGTGCTTGAATGAATGTCCAATGAATGGTCAGCTAATGGCCGATCTGCCGTGACGTCAAATTCGAGCTCGTCGGCATTGCTATTGCCAGACAAGCACAGCCATGTTCTAGAGAATCGCTGTCCGGACAAAGCCTTTCAATCTGAGAATGTGCCCTATGCGTATGTTTCCGACTCTCTTACAAATATATCCCAGGCTATATTATATTTATGATTATGATCCTTTCTTGCATGTTATCAAAAACCAATAAAGGGCTTAAAACCTCCCCAAAAAAGACTCGATTTGGTCTTTTCGGCTTAGAACTCGACAGTGCTGAATTTTCTCAGGGGCTGATTTTAGAAGTCCCAGGAGGAAACCATAGAGAATCAAAGAGGAACATTTCGATGCTTTGGGTTGGGGCTGCTCCCCAGGCAAAACTACCTCTGAATCTGAATCCATCACTGGGACTCGCATTCGGTACAATGGAGGATATTCCATCTACGTTTTGATCACGTGGTCAAGGTAAAAACTTCTGGCGTAAAGAAGGGAAGGCTCCGTAGACGTAATGAAAAACCCTCGCCAGCCAGTGAAACAGTTCATGCGGAAAGCAGTAGTAGCCTCCCTTCTTATCAGTTAGAAGTTCTTTGGGTAAATTACCGGTATCACGTGACTTTTTTCAGCCTCGAACCCAGATTTGGAATAAAGTCCATTAACACCTTGAACTCCCTCTGTCCACAACAACGACTCTTTGCTTCTTCACTTCATAATTTTCGTTTGGGTGGAGGGTGAAATGGTACTTAGTTGGCATATTCTATTAATATTTCAGGTTATATATTACTATATAAAAAAATAATTAAGCTCGCCCCTGCACTCCTCTCTTCCGTGCATTCCCCGTTTCCCTTGATATTAAGGAGTTCGAGTTTCAATTTTATTCCTAAGAATTGAGTTTTTTTTTAATTCACACTCTGAGTATGTGTCAGTTAAACTTACCAGTCTCCTTGACCAACCTTATCCAATCCTTGATTTTTGATACGTCATTGTGGATTATAGTTTTATTTCAGAATTTGTTATGAGAATCGTCTTGATTCACTCATTCCGGGATATCCCTTTTTGTACACCAAGTTGAGCAAATGCGTTTCGTCCTGTCTCAAATGTTACATGTAGTCAAATAAAGTAAAAAAATTCTTTTATATTTTTGTTGCATTTAATCTGCAAAAATTTTATGTGGCCAGCATGTCGCAGCAGAGGGCCCAAACTCTTGAAATTTTGGAAGAATAAGGACGGTCTGAAGAAGAAAAACAGGTTTGTTGTGTGTTTTGTTGATGGACTCTTTTTAACGGAAAATGATACATTTAGTGGAATTTATACCGCTTGGCGTATAAAAAATAGTTTCACTGTGCGCTACTTTGATGTATATAATGTAGAAATTTCCTCCTAATCAAGAGCCTTAAGTGCGAAGTTAAAGTGAATCGATTTGTTCGCTTGTGTTATTTTCATACACGTATTTAAAATTGATTGTGATCGTGGGAATCTGACTAATTAAGCCGGCAAACTGTGACCTGTGACTTAGTTTTCGATATACAAGGGTTGGATCCTTTTGTACTGTAGTGTATTGTTCAACGCTATAAAATATTTAATATATATTTTTTTATGTTTCGCATTTATTGCATCTAATCACCTATCATCCTGTCAAATGATACGCTGTATAGTTTTGTTTACTATCATCTTTTGTACAACTCTCTACTAGTAGTTTCCATCAAATAATAAATAAATATAAAAAGGTTTTTATTATCGAGAATAAGCCTTATGTGTGAAAATGGTCAATCTATTACCATAATGTATGTAAATACGGTTAATAGTAAAATTTATTAAATTTACGTTTCATGATATCGATACTTAGATAATAAGTTTTAGATTATTGTTATAATGTGTTTTTTTTCTTTAATATTATCAAACAGTTAAACTATAGAGATAAATAACTGGAAATAATCTTTATTATTCAATCCTTTGTTTATTAGATTTCCTTTTATCTTATAAATGTTTGTAATGAAATTTAAATAGCTATGTAGGGTAGATGTGCCAGTAATGGACACCCTTAAGGAATTTCTTTAAAAATTGTTTTTCAATTAATAGTTATATCCCAGTTTTCTCAATATTTCAATAATCTATCAACAATATTTAACCATTGTCATAGTCTCATTTCCCAATATTGATCAAAATTTAATTGTAACTAACAGAAATGTATCAAAACACCTGAAATGCTAGTAATGGACACCCTCTGTTCCAGTAATGACACCCCACAGGGGTGTAAAAATATTTTGAAAATCTAGGAGCCAGTTACTATCGATAACAAATTTGTAAAATGAAATTAAAGTATAAGTTAATAATAGTACATGTACATACAAATTACTCTTTTTAATTGAATATATCTGACACATGACATAAATTTTTCTTGTATAAAAAAGTAATGTTGCATAAAATTATAAATATTGATATTAAAAAATTGGAAGTGCTGATGTAAAATACAAGTAATAATCATTAAAAACTTCTTTAAACACCTCAGAAGTACAAATATGTAATACACTTCAAGGACTATAATATATGCCATAAATCAATACTGTTAACTTATTGTTTGTCCTCATTTGCTTTTAAATTTTTATGATGTTTATAACCGCTCATGTGTCTTGTTGTTTTTGATGTAAAGTACCAGCATTCAACTGCTTTTGTAGGATCAAATGCTTTTGCAGTATAAAATCCTCCTGATAGCGATTTGCAATGTCTTAATTTTTCCAACATTTCTGTAAATACCAGTTCAGTGAAAGAGAACTTTTTTGTTTTGTTTTGTTTTCCTTTGCACACGGAAATAAAAGAAAACAAATCCATAAGTAATCAAGGTTATAAATACGAATTATTTTTCATTTCGTAAGACATATCTAGGCGCCAGTGTGGAAAATTTAGGTGACCTGGCGCCCAGTATTTTTACACCCCATATAAAAGTAATGAAATATAAGATATTTAGAGCCAGAATTTAATGAACGCATACTTATGAAGCAAAATAGTTATTTTTGGTACTACTTAGTTATCCCGTTGGCCAAAAATCAATCGCCAAACTATAAGATTAAATGCCAATAATGGGTTATCGTAAATGCCACATTCACGTGACTTTAAGCAAGTTACACGTGCTTATGTCATCAAGTGATTTTTATTTCGATGTTTTATTTGTATTTTTATTAATGTTATATACTAATTTATTCGTTCTTTCGTTATTTAAAATAAAAATTATGTCGATTTGTATAATTTGGTGAGTGGTTTGTTGATTTATATAATTTGGCGAAATTGGTCGACGGGGTAACTAAATAGTACCTTATTTTCAAAGAAATTTAACAATTAGGATACCAGTAATTAATAAAATATTTGTGATAATCACTCACTGTTTGCATCAATTTTGTAATTATCAGAAGATTGATGTTTGAATTATTTTAGATGGATAGTTTAAAATACTAAGTATCAGGTATTTGAAGCTATCAGGATTTTAAGGTAATAATTAAAAAAAAGTTTTGGACTATTAGTGTAAATATAGTTTCATGTCACTATTTTTAACAATTAAACTTCCAGAGACTACTTGATATATTTCTTGTAATAATTATTACAAATATGAAAGAAATGATACTGTGAGTTGGATATTTTAAATACTAAATAAAATAATTTCAAATAAAACTGTAGAACTCATGTTTGAGGCTACTGATCTGCAGATTTACTAGTTTCATAATTACCATAACTTTAATTAATATTACAATAATTTCTTTTCTTTTTTTTTGTCAGAGATGAATAAGTAAACATTTAAGACAGAAAATAAGATAACTTCTGTAACTTAATTGTTTTTATTTAAACGGGGAGGGATTAAGCCTTATGAGCCCCTCTTTGACTGTGTCATAAACAATATTTTCTGCTTCCTGACTGCAGACATGAGATTCTTCCGTGGATCTGCAGTTTTCAGCTTTTTCGTCATTTTTTTTCCCCGATTTTTTTCAAATTTCCGTTTTGTCATTTTTTTCGATTTTTAATTTCTTATTTTTCAAGAATTTATTTCGTACAGATATCCATTTTTTATTCGTTTAAATAAAAAAAAGAATCAATGATTTTAATCTGCATCAAAATATGCTTATATTTCAACACTTCAACTACGAGAAGTCATTTATCGCGTGCTGTGGTTATCCTATTTCATCGCGATCGCTGAACCAGAGATCATTCTGTTCTGAAAAGTCCCAAGAATTACGGCACTCATTTCCGAAAATTAAAAAAATATAGGTCATAAATCTGAAAATACGGACATAAAATGTATCGCGAATAACAAATGGTCACCAAAAAAATCAATTTCGTCAATCGTTCAAAGAAAAATTGCCAATTTCGTCAAAGGATCAGGGAAAATGCCAATTTTTGTCATAAGATCACGAAAAACGGCAATTTTTGTCAAAAGATCGCGAAAAAGCAGCATTTTCCGTCAAAAGATCTCGAAAAAGCTGCAATTTCCGTGAAAAGCGACAATTTCCGTCAAAAGATCGTGAAAAAGCGGCAATTTTCGTCAAAAGATCGCGAAAAAAGGTAAATTTTGTCTACAGATCGTGGGAAAAAAAACAAATTTCACATTAATGTTCTGTATCTTGGTAAAATAAACTTTTCATTAGAGTAAGTAAATAATTTCTACATAATTCGTGCTAATAATTTTTTTAATTTACGCAAAGCTAAATTGTATGTAAATTATATATATATATTGATATATATTATATATATTGATAGCAATTATATTTGTTGCGCGTGAAATTCATAAGTGTCATTGTTCAAACGTCGTTCGCGCAATTTTCAGCTTTTTTGCTTTTTGGTCAATCTCATCCCTGTGACTGGTTTGATTGCCAAATTTATAAAATATGCAAGACGGAGTTTATTATACATAAAAAAAAAAAAAAAATATTGAAATTTTATTAACCACATAAAATAACTTAAAAGCAGCTATTTATGAAAGTTTTTGCGTTTATTACATTTTGGTAAGTGTAATTTAAGAATTAAATTTGATTAGTTAGGTTTCCAGTTAAGTCAAAATATTTTATTTGCTGTAAACATTAGTGAAATTGCATTTTTAGCAATGTCTACATGGGATATCTATTACTGGAAAATGACTAATTAAGCATCTCATTAATGGACACCCTTCTTAAAACGCTAAAAATAAATTAAATTTCATAAATGTCTATTAGTATATAAAATTCAAAGTTTTAGATTACTACCAAAACAAAAAGCTGAAAAATTTTAACAATGTCTACATGGGATGTCTATTACTGGAAAATAACTATACTTAGAGAAGATCAAAGAAGTTAGTATTGGAAAGCCTGACAGTGCCTTTTCACATATTTGGCGAAACTTAATTGCCACATCTTGCGATATAGCACTCATTTCGGCGACATAAAATGATTTTATGATTGCACTAGGAAAAATTGATACAGTATTTTTTTTTTTTTTTCGTCTTCACTAGAAAAATTAAATATAATTGGTTATTTACAATCTATCATGAATGCACATTATTTAAATTAGATAAACATACGTCGTTTTCCAAGAAATTTCGACCTTAGAAAGTAATTTTGAATTGGAAGACCCCCCCCCCTCCCCCCCTATTGTTGCAATTCAACATTACCTATAACATTTTGGGAACAACTTGCGAATTCGCCCGGAGTCTGCCATCTTGTTTCTTTGTTGGTCATTTATAACCACTTTATGCTTAATTTAACAACGTAAACAGCAACAAAAATAAAGAAATTTAAAATCGACGATGATCAACAAAGAAACAAGATGGCAGATTCCGGGCGAATCCGCAAGTACTACCACATTTTGTTATTTTCTTAAGCACAGTCATTTTTTTCTTTCAGAAATGGTCTTTTAAAGTAATGCAAATCTTTCTAATCTTAAAAAAAAAAATTTTTAATCGTTTGTTCTAAATTGTGAATTCAGTCGTATAGTCATGTTAAAACTTCTGCACAATTTAGTGCAGAAATTTTAACATGACTGTGACTGAATTATGCTTTTATTTCCAATAGACATAAGTAACGATGTTATATGGGCATTGGCAGTATGAAACCCAGGGAGATAGGTTTTAGAACAGATATTATGACTGTGGTCCACAGCCATTTTTAATGGAGATTATAAACATGAAATAAGCTAAACTAGAAAATAATAATAAAAATATCTCTCCAAGACAATTTTAAAAACATATCAATGTGAAACAACTTAAAAATTTAGCAAATAAACAAGATTAAATATTCAAAAATAAATTTCTACTAAGATTAAAAAGAGAGAAGAGAAAAAAAAAATGGAGCAGTAATGTTTATTTTCATTAAGAGGGACTGCTTTCCCCCCCCCCCCCTTAAACTGTGATAGTTTAAGAGATATTTGAAATAAACCAATGTAAAAATTAAAATACATCTAAAAAAACGACTACCGCAGGGAATTCAAGGGGCTCCCCCTCCCTCCCAGCCAACACACAATCTTCCAAAAAATTATTACTTCCTCTATTTCTAAGCGTTTAATTAAAGTTGACTGATAAAAATACATTCTGCTATTCTTTTTCAAAATTTTCAGAAAAAACAAAATTTGGGTAATTAAATTTCAAAATGTATTGAGGGACAGTGCCCTTCGTCTCTCCTCCCCCACACACACACTTTCGTTCTCCTAACCGGTGCCTATAATGTGTTGCATCAATCTGTTTTTCAAATGTACAATAAGCCAATAAGAAAATATTTTAAATACCATGTATTGCAAAAATATTCTAAATTTTCAAAAGGATAATATAAATAATTTACGAAGGAAAAAATATAAATCTTGATTATTATCTAATAACATGTAAATCTTAGGTGCACTTTAAAATAAGTAAACAATGAGAAAAAGTATGTACATTAGGTTTCATTAATGGGCAAGACGCACAATCTAGATATGGATCTAAGAAAGATATTCGAGGCTGTTTTTACCTTTGCAACCCTAACATTACCATCCTTTCCTGGTATAACCTCTAAGATTCGCCCTAGCATCCACTTACAGGAAGGTAAATTGTCCTCCTTTATGACTACCATCGCCCCTGGTTTGATGTTTTCCCCTTTTACCTGCCATTTTGAACGATTTTGGAGATGACTCAAGTAATTTGATTGCCAATTTCTCCAAATTAATTGGACGAATTTAGTGATTCTCTGCCACCTAGATAATCTCGATTCCGTGATATCAATCAACTGAGGTTCTGAAATGGCATCGATAGGCCGACCAATTAGGAAATGGCCTGGTGTCAATGCATTAAAATCATTTATATCGGTCGATAACAGAGTTAAGGGACGCGAATTTAGTACCCCTTCGATTTGGGTGGTGACTGTTTGGAATTCTTCCATAGTCAATCTAGCACCTTTTAATGTCCATTTAAGATAATACTTGAAAGATTTTACACCAGCCTCCCATAAACCACCGAAGTTGGGCGATCTAGGGGGAATGAACTTCCATTCAATAGCTTCTGCGGTAAGGTAATTAGCTAATTTTTCATCCGGTCTACGAACTAACTCATGAAGTTTGTGCAATTCTGATTTAGCACCCCTAAAATTCGTAGCATTGTCTGTCATAATAGAAGCGCATTTTCCTCGCCTTGAAACAAAGCGTTTAAGTGCGGCAATAAACGCATCAGATGTTAGATCCGTTACTATTTCTAAATGAATAGCCTTTGTTACTAAGCAAATGAAAATCGCAACATAAACCTTATGAAAAATCCCTTTTCTTTGATTTTTATATTTAATCTCAAAAGGGCCGCAAAAATCGGCTCCTGTATGGTTAAACGTAAAATTTGGAGTTACTCTTTCTGATGGGAGGTCACCCATGATTTGTTTAGCAGTAACTGGGTTGTTCTGTTCCTAAAACAGACAATGCAATCATGCACTACTTTTCGCGTTAAATTTTTTCCACTTACGGGCTAAAACCGCATATGTACGTAATGGATTAAAGTTTGGGGGCCAATATGAAAATACTTCCTGTGAAAATGCTCAAATATGAGTTTTGTGAGCTTATGGCCTTTCGGCAAAATGATTTGATGCTTCTTATCAAAGTTTAAATCTGAATTTTCCAACCTACCGCCAACTCTTAAGATATTATCTTGATCCAAAAAAGGGGATAAACATTTAATTTTACTGGAAGGGGGAACCCTTGATTCCCGTTTTAAACCCTTAATCTCTTCCTGAAATTCTGCATTTTGTACTAATCTAATTAGAGAAACTTCTGAATTTTTTATTTCTGGGGTTGTGAGGCTGCCTCTGCGCCGGTCTGCTAACTTACATTTGCACTTGTGAAAAAACCTATAAACATATGCCAGTATACGAAGAATACTATAGTATTTACCACTTATGTTGAGAAAAAAATTTACTTCTTCAGGATTCCTGAAAAGAGAAAGAGAAATATTAGAATTGAAATCATTACAATTATTTTTATATTTTGATTTAGTCTCGGGAAAGTAATCGGTTTCTGGCACAGAAATAGTTTCTTGCTCAGTCACTAAGTCATCAGCTGATAGGAATTTTGGTCCGCTAAACCACATTGGATTCTCTACAAGGGAATTAACACTCGCACCTCTGGTCAAGAGATCGGCAGTATAGGTCAAAATTGGGAAATTTCATTAGCGGCCACTGGCCGGTAGAATTAGTTTTTTAAGTGGCCACTTTTTTATTTAAAAATAGTACAGTAAAATTTCTATAAGTATTCATCTAAAAGTGAATAGCCCAAATAAATATGTTAATATAAATATATTGGAACCAAAAAAGTAGAATCCTTGATGAAATGAAAGAAAATTTTATTCTCTCCTTGTAAAAAAGTGGCCGATGATAAATTTTTCACTAGCCACTTTTTCTCATTTACTGGCCCTGTGGCCGGTGGCTAGTGCTAATTTTGACCTTTAATCGGCAGGGTTGTCCTTGCTGGAGCAGTGATACCAAGAGTTCGAATCTGAAAGTGCATTAATCTCTATGACACGGTTTGCCACAAACTGCTTCCATTGCTTTGATGATCCTTTGATCCAGAATAAGGTTATTTTGGAATCCGTCCAATAATAGACTGTCAATGTGATTTTTTGATCTAGGATGGGTTTTACTTTATTGGTCAGTCTTGCACTTAGGCTCCGAGAAGTTCCAGCCTCGGCAGAGTTATCTCCTTTATCGGGGCAACACGACTCTTCGAGGTCACGAGATTGACTTCCACTCCACTCTCTCTTTTTATTCTCAGATAAATTGCAGAGCCATACGCTATTTTACTAGCATCAGAAAAGGTGTGTACTTCTACAGCTATTACTTGATTCAAGCAATCAAGAATTTTCCTCGGAATTTTTAGTTGTGCTAAATTTGGAAGTTCTTCGAACCACTTTAACCACCTTTCGTGCACATTAGTTGGTAACTGTTCATCCCATGCTGTCTTCTTTAGCCACAGTTCTTGGAACAGGCATTTTATTCTGATGGTGAATGGCGTCAGCATGCCTAACGGATCGAAGATTTTACCAACTGCTTGCAATAGTAGACGTTTTGAGCCTTTTTGCGATGACAAGAATTCTATTAAACTTTTGACTTCGAATGTCAGACAATCTTCTTCTGTTTTCCAGGACATTCCTAATACCTTGCTTAGATTGCTTCTTAGGCTTATTGTAGCATGTTCTGCTTGAATATTTAAACCTTCCTTTTGCCAGCACTTCAGTAACGTTTCATCATTGGTTATACATTTTCAAAGAATCATTCTTGCTTCAGACATTATTTTGTTAGTATTCAGGGAAACATCAAGAGCGTCTTGCAGCGTATCTTCGCCAGATATAAAATCATCCACATAAATATATTTATCGAGTAGGTGAACAGTTCTTGGGTGATGGTTTGTAAACCACTTGATGTGCTCCTTTATTGTAGCAGATAGGAGGAATGGAGAGGCATTGACTCCAAAAATAACACGTTTAAATCTGAAGACCTTGAAAGATTTTAAATCATCATCATACCACAGAAAACGGACAGAATCCTGATCTTTTTCAGCGAGTGAGATTTGAAGGAACGCCTTCTCGATATCAGAAGAAAAGGCAATTTCGTATAATCTGAAGTGGATTAAAATATCAAATAGAAGTGGATTTAAGTTCGTGCCGGGCCTTAAACAATCATTAAGGGACAAATCATTGTTATGAGAGCTGGGATCGAAGACGATTCGGACCTTTGTAGTAAGTTTATCTTCTTTACAGGCCGCATGAGGGGGCAAATAATAAACTGCCCTGTCTAAAACAGGTTCATTTTCTTGCACCTGCTCTATAATTCCTTTCTTTAAATATTCCGTGATTATTTCAGAATATTGTCGAAAAAGTTCTGGGTTTCGATAAAATTTTCTTTTTAGACCTTCCAAACGCTGTTTTGCAACATTAAAATTATTTAATTCCTTCCAGTCTTTCTTCCACGGTAACTGAACTTCATACCGATCGCCTACAAATTTGACAGTTTTATCGAATATTTGTTGTGCTTGATCCGTTTCTGACAATTTTGGATCATCATGTTTAATGCCTATAGACTCAAGCTCCCAAAATTGTTTTAAATTATCATTTATTTCATCGAAATCTCTAACGAAATTGCACATAGCAATATTGTTTGTTTGCGTGTTCTCCTCTAGCGCCCCAGTTGGGATCCATCCAAAAACAGTGTCTTGCAGAAAAAGTTTACCGTTTATCTTAACTGAATTATACTTTAAAATTCTATAAAATAATTCAGCCCCAACCAATGCGTGAATTTTTCCCAGTTTGAAAAATGTGGGGTCTGCCAATTCCACAATATTCGGTAAATTAATGTCCGATACATTTAATTGCTTTGATTGAATTACATCAGTTATTTTGGGAACAATTAAATCTATATTCTCCCTGAAAGTGCCATCTTCGTTTGTAATTACACTCAAAATTTTATTTTTTACATTATAAGCATAACCGTTTAATCCTGTAACGCGTACATTAATTATCCTTTTTTTAAATTTCAGCATGTCAGTGCAATCCTTAGTTAAAATATTGACATTGCTAGCATTATCCAAAATTACTCTAAACTTTCGTTTATTTCCGAAATTATCTTCTATATAAACGAAGCATGTACTCAGTAAAATTGATTTTCTTTCTTTACTTATGTTATTCTTCAAGGTCTTTAGATTCATTATTTACCGAAATGTTTCTCGTTTCTCTATTTACCACACCGTCAAGAGGGGAGGAAATTTTGGGGGAAGCCAATTCATTTTTGGATTTGTTTTCTTTATCTCGATGAAGCGATGAGTTGTATCGCAATCCACAGGTATTACAGTTATATTTTGAAATGCAAGAATTTACAAAATGAGTTATTCAAAGAATTGGTACACAGTTTATTTTTCTTCACAAAATCGTATCGTTCAGAAACATTCATTTTTAGAAACTGAGAACATTTGTTCAAATTATGAAAAGCCAATTTGCACAGAATACAAGTTTTTCCGTTTGATTTATCATTCGAATTTAGCATGAAATTTTTTTGTTTGTTCGAAAGAGGAATGTTTTTATTTAAGGGTTTTGAAGCAGAGTATCTATTTACCGCTTTCTAATGTAGAACTTCGGTTTTCCAAAAATGACATTAATTCATTAAATTGTGGGTATTCTGATTTTTTAATCGAATATTCAAATAATTTTCGAGATTCCTTATCTACCTTTTGCAATATAATATTGATAAGGATAGCATCAGACAGATTGTTTTGTTCATATTGTAATACTTTTAAAGCCCTCAAATTTTTATTTACACAATCAATAAAGGATCTCATCTCAATTCTTTAGAAGACTCGTAATGTATTTTTTCATAATTAATTATGGCTCATAAATGAGTGTCAATGAGCAAATGTTGATTTTCGAATCTTTCAGTAAGTGCTGTAAACTATGACTCAAAAGAATCGTCTGGACTCTCTAATTGTTTTGCTTCATTTTTTAGCGATGCTCGCAAATAAAACAGCTTCTGAGCGTCATTTAACTGGACATTATTGATAATTAAATTTGTAAATTGTACTTTAAAGATTGACCACTCTTCATATTTACCATTGAATGTTGGTAGTGGGATTTCAGGTAACTTTAATATTATTCAAACTTATAGATTCAATACTATCAGTATGCACATTTATTTCAGAAACTTTAAGATTTTTAAGAAATATGTTGAGACTTGCCTCAAGTTTCTCGATGATCTTCGAGTTCATCTAACTCGTTTTCGATTTCTGATAAATCCTTAATATCAGGGATATCATAATATTTATCCCGTATTTCCGATACCTTTGCCTGAAGCTCAGGCAATTTTCGAATCTTTATTTCGAGCTTGGTACTCGTGTAATTAATTTCGTCTGTATTATCTTAAACGAAATTTTCTAATTTCATTATAGTACCTTTTATTTTAGAGCACCTTTTGTTCTATTTAATTTATCCATAGCAGCTATTTCGCTGCGATATCGACGGACCACAAAATTGTATGTGGATACTGTGTGTAAAAGATTCAAGACCAATAGTTTTCTTTTTCACATTTTTATATCACATAGCACACAAATGTTACAATCACAAACACTGAAGAACACATAGAATGATGAGGTGACTTTGGGGTAATAACCAGCTGTTAGAACAAGTGACGTTCGTAAAACATATTTTGGGAAATACTCCCACTATAAGCAACAGAACAATTGGGGATAAGACCCGCTATAACATAACGTGCCACAATGGCAGCTCAAGAACAACATTTCTATACTTGGGGATAAGACCCGCTCGAATACACATCGTGCCACAATGGCAGTTAAAGAACAACTGAACTGGGTCACATGACCACAAAGCTGCGGAGCTCGTTCGGCATGCGCACAAGGTCCGAACACTTATAATATTACAACAAACATACTTTTTTTTTTTTCAAAATAAAAAGAAACACTATCTGAAATTTTTTTTAATTTAAAATTAAAAAAAAATTTAAATTTATTTTTTTAACTGAGCATAGTCAACTTGAGTATCAAATTAAACCTTATAAATTTCTCTTTAAAATGAGGGGTCATAAAATTCTGTATGCCTGATAGAACTTGAGAAATTCAAAATTGAAGAATTTATGCAACCCAAAAAATGATTTTTTCAAAATTTAAATAATTGTATGAAAATTTAATGTGGTAAAAAAAAAAAGATATAAAAATATATTCTCATTTATATCATCAGGGAGAATGATTCCTGAGAGTTTCATTGAAATCTGAAATGGTCAGGTTGAGTCACTGGTTGATTTGACATGGCATGACCCAGCTGTTATTGTATTTCAAATTTCTTTTTCAGATATTTTTAATTTGCACTTGCATTTTTTTTTCATTACTGATGTTTCATTTTAGGGAGATCTGCGTCATGCAGGACTCAAAGTCTGGTAATTGTGTTAATGGAATCATCCATTCTGAAAAAGTGGCAATATTGGATGCTGGAGCTCAGTATGGCAAGGTAAACATTTTGCTTTCATTAACCCGTGTCATGTTGGTACGTCCATGATACTTTAAAGTTTAAAACTTTTTACTTGTAGCACTGTCTGTTCTCATCTGTCCAATTTTTTGTTTTATGAAGCCAACTTTAACTGTATATTTAAAAATATATATTTCTAAAATCTGTGTCTTAATTTAAACTAGCTGACCCGCCTGGTTTTGCCTGGGCCCGTGATAACCTCAAATTTGTATAATTTTATATCTTTAACTTGATTTTGTCTAAATTTATATTTTTAAGTGAAAAATATCTTAAAAGTATCGATTTTTAGTGGTAAAAGCGCTCGTAAGAAGACATTTCCTTGTTTTTTCGTGTTTGGTAGTTATATAAGAAATCAAGATCTTTTCTATTATCATATTGCTGAATTTCCTATGTTTATGTCGATTTGATTAGACTATATGAAATGTTAAACAATAATGGTTATTAAATGTGCAGTTTGAGTTATAGGGTCAGGTGGGGGAAAATGGGTCTATATTAAAAAATGGTCCTTTTCACCACATAAATTTACTTGTTTTAGAATTTTTTTTCTGTAGAAGCATTCTCTGAGATTATGCCTATTTCTAATCAAATTTTTAGATACTTAAATTTTGTTGTTTACATTCACTGAATTGTCTAATTGCAGTTTGTTGTGAAAAACTTTCTTTCTTCTTCTTTAGATAGTGAAAATACTGTTTTATTTTGATGCAGACTATTAGAGGACCCTTTTAGGAACATAATAGGGCAAAAATAACTTTATCATTTTAATTTTTTATAATTTTTTTTCTGAGGTTGGGTAAAATGGGTCTATAGTTAGGCTTAGCTAAAAGCTGTATGATGCAACACATTCTAACTCTGTTCACTTTTGAAGTATTAAAAAATAAAATAAATAACAATTATTTCATCATTAGTTCTTGTTTTATTAACCTAGTTTACAATTTTTTACCTATAAAAACTATTTTCCATTTATTTTCATCATATATTTTGAAAAAAAAAATGCAATCAAAAGAAAGGTCATTCAAACATCAAGTAAAATAAGAATAAAAAAAAACAAAAAGGAAAAATGAAGCTGGTGACCTTGAAAGTAAAATTGGTCCTAATTTAAAAGTAGCAGCACCACACTCAAAAATAAAGCAAGGTTCTTAGGTAGAAGTTAAATACTACAATGACTTAAGAAATAAAGTCAAACATTCATAGGTCAAGTGAAAGAAATCAATGAATTTTATGGCATAAAATAAAAGTTTTATTTTATGAAATTTATCGCATAGTCTAAATCTAAATTAGGGAAATGTTACATTTTTCCTGATATTGATGACAAAGATGATGTGGAGCTCAGTCAGATTTGCCGCATAGTAAAGGAACCAAAATTTGACAATCGTGGACACTATTTCTTTAATTGAATATTTAAAAAAAAAAAAAAAACACATTTTTCAATAATGTTTCTATTTAAATATGTACTGAATACAATAAAATGAGTGTTCTGTAGATTAAACATTGTATTAGCCTCTTTTTATTCAAATATTCACTTAATTTAATACTAGGCCCATTTTCCCCCACCATGGGGGAAAATAGGCCTATGAATACTTGTCTTATTAAATAAAGTACTGAAAAGTAACATTTAAATTATAGTGAAAAATAATGTTATATTTGTAATCTATATAAGCCAAATGTATATAATATGTATCAAAAGTTTCATTAAGAAAATTATAAAAGGTTAATATATAAGCATTTTTTGAAAAATGCTTGATCTTAGACCCATTTTCCCCCACCTGACCCTATGTGAAGTAAATGTGCAGTAATTGTTAGGATTTGTTTTTTCCCCTTTCTAATTTGAAATTTCTAATATTGCCAGCATGCCAGCACAGTTTTTATTTTTTAGCGCCATCTAGTGAGAGTTTTATAAGTTAAAGAATTATATTTTTTTCACTAATTTAATTAAAAAGAAATGATTCAATTTGTCTGCATATCTTTAGAAGTTGAAGATTTATATTTGCTGTCAGATTTATACAAATGTGAGTCTGTTTTACCCAGTATTTTTTTTGCAATATTACATCCCCCCCCCCCCTTCCTCCTTGTAATTATAATTTTCATTTCCTGTGTATTTAGTCTTGCACAGCTTTCCAGTATAAATGCAAACCATGTTTTAGATTCTTAATATCAAAGTTATAAATTTTTTTAAATGAAAGTTTTTAAACAGGTGTGTTACATCTTCTGATGCACAGTAGTTATGCTGCTCCCTCACCCTAGAGCTACTAGAAATTTCCATCTGCCCTGCCCATTTGGGTCTAGGCTAGGGATGCACAACCTGTGGCCCGCAGGCCAAAAGTGACCTGTGACGGGTTAGCATGTGGCCCGCGAATTTCGTCAATTAACTAGAAATAATTGCAGTTTTGTCAATAGGTCGCAGGGGAAAATCGTGAATTTCGTCAATTTGCCGCAGGAAAAAAAATGAAAATTTCGTCAGTCATTTAAGAATCATGAATTTTGTCGATCAGCTGCGGAAATACTGCAAATTTCGTTGATTGGGCTAGGGAAAAATCGCGAATTTTGTCGATGAGGTGACGAAAAATTGCAAATTTAGCTGATCGGCCACGGAAAAATCTTGAGTTTTGTCGATCGGGCTCAAAAAAATCACATCATTAGTCGGGCCTGGAAAAATCGCAAATTTTGTTGATGATGCGTGGGAAAATTGAGAATTTCATTGACCGGCAGCTGAAAAATCGTTAGTTTCTCAGTTTATTGGGAGAAAAAAAAAACGCAAATTCTGTCAATTTGCCACAGGAAAAAATTGCTAATTTCGTCAGTCAGTTAAGAATCGCGAATTTCGATGATTGGGCGCGGAAAAATCGCGAGTTTTGTCGATCGGGCTCGAAAAAATTGCGAATTTCATTGATCAGCCATGGAAAATTCATGGATTTTGTCGATGATGGGTGGAAAAATTGAAGTTTTTATTGACCGGCAGTAAAAATCGCGAATTTCGTCAGTCAGTTAAGAATCCCGAATTTCTCGTTGTCCAGGGGAGTTTGGTGATCGCCCTCGGAAAAATTGCGAATTTCATTGGTAGGGCACGAAAAAATTGCGAGTTTTGTCGATGCGTGGAAAAATTGAAATTTTTGTTGACAGATAGCGAAAAATTGCAAATTTTGTCTATCAGGGCCAAAAAATCACAAATTTTGTCGAAGGGGTACGGATAAGTCACGAGTTTTGTCGATTGGGCCCCGAAAAATTGGGAATTCCGTTGATCGAGCACGAAAAAAATCGCAAATTTTGTCAATCAGGCACAGAAGAATTGTAAATTCAGTCCATCGAGCGCGGGAAAAATAGCGAATTTTGTTGATTAGGCGCGGGAAAAAGGCGAGTTTTGTTGATCGGGCACGTAAAAATTGCGAATTTTGTCGATCAGACACGGAAAAATCGCGAATTTCATTGATCAGGCGTGGAAAAATCTCAAATTTCGTTGATTGGCTCCTTCTCTCCTCTTCGTTCATAAAGTTCACATTTTTTTTCGGCACTAACCAGTTTCATGACTATGTTTGTTAAGCACTTATAATAAAACAAAATTTACTCTCTCGAATAAAGTCAAGGAATATTATCACTCCTTATAAACAATCCTTCCTATATCTGTGTTATATATACAAACATAAACTGTTGATATATCCTTGCCAACTGAATTGAATAAGTTGACTGGGTAGGGGAACCTAGAGGTGTAATCCCCCCCCCCCCCTGAAACCATATTTTTTTATCTAAGCGACAGATCATCTCCTAGAAATACAATTCTCTCCATGTTACTGATGTGGCCCTCGACAACCCAGACATTTTTGTACGTGGCCCTTCTCTAAAAAAGGTTGTGCACCCCTAGTCTAGGCACATTGTTTGACCAATTCGATGCATTCTTTCGGTCGTTCACTAGTTTTCGCTTGTCCTTAACCCTACAGTGTATGCTGTTGCAGGGATGCAGAAAATGTTTCTAGTCCCAACATTTCCCCCAATCCACATGAAAATTTTCCCAAAATTTTACGGTATGTTATAGGTAAATGCTGTATTATCGTAGGTATAGAAAATTTATTTTTCCAATATTTCTCAACTTATGCGCAGGGTTTTATAATATAGACGCATGCACAAACGCCGTGTGCAGAAAATTTTCCGAAAACCCCGGCCCGGAAACCAGGACTGGTCTAAAATGACTAAAATTGTAGCAGAGTGTGGAAGATATTTAATTTGAAGTGATGTAGGTAACGATTGCAGATAGTGACTAAGAAAAAATATAAAAGTATAAACACAAGTAAAGATACATTTAAGTTTGAAATAAAACTAACGTTTATTTTTAACGATAAACATGACTTAAATAATTATCAGACATAACATAATAAAAATAAATTAAATTATGATGAAAGGAATTAGTGACAGATGTATATAGCAGGGGTGATTCTGGGTGAAAAAAAAAAAAAAAAATGAAATTCACAGCAAATTTTCTGAAAGGTTACAGCAGAGTGGGGGAGGAGGGGGGATTCCATTCCCAGCATTTTTTTTTTTTCACGACCCTTTGACGAAATTCGCGTTTTCACGATCTTTTGACAACATTTGTGTTTTGTAGCAATCTTTTGGCAAGTTTTGCGGTTATTTCGCCTTCCTTTTCACAAAATTCGTGCTAATTTCATCCTCTTTTGATGAAATTTGCAGTTTTGCGATTGTTTCACGATCTTTTGATGGAATTGCGGGTTTTCATGATCTTTTGATGAAATGCGCATTCATTTCGCCTTCCTTTTGACAAAATTTGCGCTTATTTCACCCTCTTTTGACGAAATTTGCTGTTTTTTTTCCCCTTTTGACGAAACACGCTGTTGTTTTGCTATCATTTGACAAAATTTGTGGTTGTTCCGTGATCTTTTGACAAAATTTGTGTTAATTTCTTGATCATTATATGAAATTTGTGAGTTCTTTTCATGTTGATTTGATGAAATTCGCTGTTCTTTCGCCATGTTTTGACGAAAATTGTGATTATTTTGCCCCTTTTTGACGAAATTCGCGGTTTTGCAATCGTATGATGAAATTTGTGGTTATTTCGTGATCTTTTGTCAAAATTTGCAGTTGTTTCACGATCTTTTGTCAAAATTTGCAGTTGTTTCACGATCTTTTGTCAAAATTTGCAGTTGTTTCACGATCTTTTGTCAAAATTTGCAGTTGTTTCACGATCTTTTGTCAAAATTTGCAGTTGTTTCACGATCTTTTGTCAAAATTTGCAGTTGTTTCACGATCTTTTGTCAAAATTTGCAGTTGTTTCACGATGTATTGTCAAAATTTGCAGTTGTTTCGCAATCTTTTGACGAAAATAGTGGTTATTTCCCTTCTTTTGATGAAATTCGCAGTTGTTTTGCAGTCGTTTGACGAAATTTGTGATAATTTCATGATCTTTTGATGAAATTGCAGTTGTTTCACGATCTTTTGTCTAAGAATTTGTATCTTGAGTAGCTTGGCAAACTTTAAAAATGTAAGATTGTTAGGGAATCCTGTCATTGGTCCACCACTAGTTAGTCGCATCATGACCTTGAATACATTTGAAAGTAAACGACAATTTTTTCATCTGAACGATAATGCATTGTGTAATGAGGGAGATAAGTTGAGACCAATAGTCGGTACCCTCGAAGAAAATTCTTATCCATTCACATAGAAGAATACCTGTGTTGATGAGCAAATATGTGAGACAAAGAATTTTCACTATATGAAGCAGTATTTACAAAAAAAAAAAAAAAAGCATAATATGGTTTAAAATCTTTTTTTTTTTTGTTTGACTGGAGTATCTAGATTTGCATATTTTTAAATTTATACTGCTGCGGGAAAAAAAAATACACAATCAGTGGACATGACTTGAGGGTTAGTGGTTGAGTCAATGTTCGACTGACTCATTCAGTTGTTGAACATGTAAATCATAAACTGTATTTTGATAACTATTTTACATCAGTGAACCTAATCACACTTTAAAAAAAACAACAAAAAAATTGTGCCTTGGAATAATAAGAAGACAGAATCCCATGCTGCAAAATGCCACCTGACAATGAATAATAAAAAAAAGACCAGGGAAGTATTATAGAATATGATTGCAATGTCAATAGATGTGAGATATCAAATCTTACATGGCAAGACTAGCTATTATGCTACACACACACACACACACACACACACACACACACACACACACACACACACACACACAGACATATCAAGAGCTTGGAAGAGAAAGGGTGAACTCAAAAAATAGATTTTATTTTTTCAATGTCAGATAGATGTAGGCAATACGTAGGTAAGCTGTTTTGTCTGGTTCACCCTTAGTATTCTCACAGTGTCGAGCTAAAGTGAGTAGTTCCCTATTCTATAACACTACTTGCAAAACTTTGAACTTGATTTTCCAAGAGCCCAATTTCGAGAATCGCCCTTTCTGTTCTAAGGCCCTGATATATAATATAATTTTTTCTTTTTTTTTAAGTATATATAGAGCATTATGCATTTAAAAAGCATATAATTTACAAAAAAGAATTGCAATAAAACGTCATAGTGTTGCCAATTGGCACAGTTCAAAAGGTTATTGTTACCATTTGGCAACCATTAAAAAAAATCCAAAGTACTGAAAAATATAAGTGATAACTTTTTTCTGTAATTTATGCCCATTAAGGAATCAATTGTATATTTATTTAAGGCAAAATAAAAAAATCATGCACATTAATTAGTTAGCCTAGTAAATTGCTCTTTATCTTTGTAATAATGTCTTTCAATATTTTTTGTTAAATTAAGAAATGGCAGATCATTCAAATTCTCATGAAAAGAAACAAGTTGTTTCAACCGTAACTGAAAAGCTAGATATTACTTGATGTTTAGAAAAAGGGGGAAAATAAACAAGAATTGATGCGTAAATTTAATATTGGGTCCTCTACAAATTATGACATTAAGTCATAGAAAGAAAAGTTGATGGCATTTGCTTCCTCTGCAGAGACAAGCAACGTATCGTATGAAAGAAAAACACTTCACCAGCCTCAGTATGAAAAACTGGACAAAAGTTTGTATCAGTGGTTTTTATTAAAACGAAAAGAGTTCCTATTTCTGGACCTATGCTAATTGAAAAACAAGAAATTTTTCTGAAAAATTAAATATTGCTACAGAACAAGTTTTCAGATGGGTGGCATTTCTTGATTCAAAAAATGCCGTTGAATTAGAAAGATCGACATATCTGGAGAGACGAAATCAGTGGATAACGAAGGTGCAGATGAATATTCTGCGTTTTTTGAAGATTTTATTAAAAAAAAATTTGATCTGAATCACATTTACAATACTGATGAAACCAGAATCTATTTCATTGTCTTCTGATCTCGACATTAGCAGGTTGTAATGAAAGATCAGTGGATGGTTAAAAAAAACAACAACAACAACAAAAACAGACTAACAATTCTGACTTGTGCCAATACAACTGGCTTCCATAAATTAAAACTGCTAGTGATAGGAAAATGGAAGAATACTTCAGTTATGTTTATTTTCTCAAATGTAACTTCTGAGTTCTGATAAAACCTATGGATCAAGGAATCGCACAGAACCTTAAAATGATTTATCTAAAAAATTTCATGCATAAGCTAGTAAATGCAAAAACAATGCCGTCAGAATTTCTATAAGCTTTCTCAATAAAAGATGCAATTTATGATCTTGCCAGTACATGGAATGCCGTAAAACTGAAAACTCTTCAAAGGGGATGAAGCAAATTATTATTTTTGGTAAACTTTTTTTTTTTTTTTATTCCTCATGAAAAATTTGAAGTATTTAAACCTATGAAAAAGAACGAATTGAATGAAATCATCGAAACATTAAAAAAATGGGCATAATACCAACTTATCTCTATGGAAATGCCAGAAATAGAAAATTGAATAGATATGGATAAAAATATTCCTGTCACAGAAACTTTAACAGAAGAGAAATTAATTGTTAAAAAAGGCAGCTCCAGAGGAAGAAACAAATCATGTTTCTTCAGACTCCGAAGAGGAAATAATCCAGGAGAAAATTTCATAAAGTGAATCTGGGACATGTTTATCCACCTTTTTAAAGTTTTCTGAAAAATTTTTGCAGTATTCGGCACAAGAAGTTTTGGAATTGCATCTAACAAAAGAACATTTAATGAAAAAAAAGATAGCTTTCATTATGTTAGACATCCATTTCGTAGTATTCCTGGCACATCGAAAGAAACAATCAAATGTACAGATTATTTTAAAAGAATTATTTAAGAAAAATCTTTTATATTTTTAAAATTATAATTACTCAAAAATATTTTATAATTGAATGAGTTTGGATCATTTACATTTAACTGAAAATTAATAAAAAGACACTCCAGGGTAAGTTTATTTCTTTTGTTTTATTGTTGGATTTTTATCAGTTCAAACTTTCTCTCCCCATCCGGCTGTCTGTCACTGAGATTGTATCAAATTTTCACGTTGTTGAGGAACAGGGGGGAATATTTTTCAACAGCCTAAATGATAAACAGAAATAGTAATTAAAAAAAGAATGAAACAGTACCCTTTTCTTACTTATTAAAGAAATAATTGATATCTCTGTTGTTAACTGTCAGATTGTGTTAAAATTTTCAGCGAATTCAAATAATAAATTAGGCCTCTTACCAAATTTCTGTTAAAATACAATGTTTTCAGAAAATTAAAGCCCCCCCCCCCCCAAAAAAAAAGCCCACTACCTGAGCCACTCAAAGAAAAATGCTGACTGTTTGTAGTTAGTTTTTATCTTGATTGGTGAAGTCAGATGTTATCAGCTTGCATCTGATAATGTTCTTAACTATGCAGAAAGAATTCATTATTACTTTTGGGTTGCTGCACCTGTGTGGGGCAGGTATAATTGAGGCAATTATATAAAGTGAATCATACAGAACTTAATTTTCCAAGTGTCCATGTGCTTTTTCCGGAAAGGAGGAAAGAAAAGCAACATTAAAAAAAAAAATATATATATATATTAAGGTGAGCAAAGTTGATGTTTTAGAAAAAAGACACTGCACATTTTTCACTTTTAAAAAGAGCAGGGTGTGACGCCCTTTGAAAAATGTCTAACCGGAACACTATATGGTTAGATAGTTCAGTTATTCATACATACTTTATTAGTTTTGTTTTTTCCATGCTGAGGTTTACTTTATTAGCACTTGAAGTAAGAGCAGCATCTGTTATTAATTTTAGTTTTAAAATTTTTGAGATGTCTAATTATAAATAATGTAATGCTATAAAAGATTAAAAAATAAATTTAGAAATTACATCTTAATACAAAATATTGTTTACTTTTATATTTAAATCGGCAATAATAACTTTATCAAATGCAAATTTAATTATAATAAAAGAATTATTTGTGATAGGCTTCCCGATGGCAGGAAAAAAGGCCAAAAAATCATTTTCCTGTTTCACTGTTACATCAATGCACCCCTCCTCCCTTTTTTCATGACAGATTTTGTAGCACTCAACTATCTGACTGTTATCCAGCAATCGGTGCTTTCCATTCATGCCGGTTAGTTGAGCTTTTACTGTAATAGTGACAAATTACAGCTATGCCTATAAAAATAAATGCATGCTTCAAATTTTCTATTAAATCATTACAACCTTGCCACTTTCATTGATACATTATTGAAATAATTTTACATATTAATTTTTATTTTTAACGAGAAGTTGCATTTATCTTACCAGGGGTCTGCTTGGATTTTTTTTTCACACGATTCTGTTTATGCGAAATTGTGAACTTTTGTATTTATGTTTAAAAAATGTAATCAGAATTTTTTGAATTAGAAATTATCATTATATTTAATTTCTTATTTAGACATTTTTAAGAAGATCCTTCCTACATCTATACAGATAGATTTATTGCTGATTTCAGCTATGATGCAACTGGTTTGTTTTATTTTAAAATCGTTACATTTGTGAAAGATCAGTTTGAAACATTTTCTGAAATTTTTTTCAAAGAGAAAAAATTTTGTGAAGGGTCATATTTTTTATGGGGAAATTTTTTTTAAAGGGAAACAAGATTCCTGCATACAGATCAGATTTTCCATTTTAAAGTTTTCATGTAAGACACTAAGCATGGGAAAAAAAAAAAAAAAAAAAAAATATATATATATATATATATATATATATATATATATATATATATATATCAGGGTGTAGCTATTATAAAATTTTGACTATATTATTTTATAAGTGAAATCTCAATTTTTCTAAATTGGAAAAATCGAGAAATACCCCTTACGAAAAAACCTGTTTTTTACCCAAAATTTCTGGGTTTTTTCCTAGCATTCCTATCTTTAGTCATATATACGTCTATAACTTAGTCATAACTCATATATATCATGCATCTTTGCGATTCATCCTCAGGGACTTCTATGGCAAGGGAGTACCAACATTTCTGTCAAAAGGTAAAGCTTGTAAAAAATATTTAAGGACATAAATTATGAGATTAAATATAGCATCTGATTCCAGTTTCTTGGTGCTTTTTCATTTCAAATTAAGTAGCATTGCTTTTCTATTTATGCCAATACAATTAATGTTTTTCATTTGTTTATATATTCTGCCTACAAAAACATGTATCCAAGAAATTAAAAATTTAAATATATACTATAAGCTGAAATATTCTATATTCCTATACTATAATCTCTTTCTGCATGGTTTTTCACGAGTAATTTTAAAAATAAGTTAGACTTTTCTTTTGCCTGATTCTCTGAATGATCCAGGTATCCTGTTGACACATAATGTTAAAAATTAATTATTAGTCTTGTATTTCTGTACATTCAAAAAGTTAGTGCATATCATAAACTTACAGAACATTATTGAAATTCTTTTTAATTCAAACTCCAAAGAATACTTCTAATGTATACTTAAATCCTATAAACATTTTAAAAGAATCAAGATCTTGCTTTATGTAATCTAGTTAAACAAAATAAATATTTTTAAAAAATGCAAATATAATCTACATGCTCATATTTATTGATGTCACTAGGCTTTTGGAATTCCAGGACTGATCCAGGCACTTCTGAAAATCTGGGTGCAGTTTTATTTTTTACAAAAGTGGATCTTTTAGTGAGATTCAGTGTATTTAAGGCTGCTCGTCACCCATCTTCCGAATTCCCCTTGGTAATGTATATGTCTATGGACGTTTGTTGCATTCGTATACAGTACAGAACCATTTATCCGGAATGCTTGGGGTCAGATGTAGTCCGGTTAACTGGTTGTGCATGAAAGCAGCATCCATTTGGTAATCTTTGTGGAATATATGTGGTTGTGGCATTATTTCTGATATTAAATTATTAGATTACTTGGATTAAAAATCAATGCAAGAAAGATGAAAAGTTAACCAGAGTTTAAAAAAGGTAAACTATGGGAATCCCTTAGGAACAAAAATTCTTCTGTTTCCTCTGCATGAAAATTAAAACTTTTAAAATATAACTAAATATGTTTTCATTTCAAATACTAGATGTTGTCACCAAATTATACAATTGTTTAAGCAAAGCCTATGTCAAACTGGTAGTGTGTGATACCTTTTTCTGTAAAGATTCTGAAATCAGCCTATCAGAAATATCATTCTGGATAACTGGTTTTCCGGTTAACTGGTTTCCGGATAAATGGTTCCATGCTGTATTTAAAATATCTCCTCCAGAAATCAATATTTTAAACCCCTTTTTTTCTGTGTACTCTTCTTATAGGTCTTTTTTTTTTTTCTCAGTTTTCAAAATATTTCTAAAATATATGCTTAATTTTATATGAAGTGTTAAAATCTTACTTACAGTTCGTCTGCTTTTAACACACAAAATATTAAATTAAGCATCGATTTTAGAAATATTTTGAGAACTAAATAATTCGGAAGCTGAGTGACAACCTTAATACAAAACATGCCTCTTTTTTGATTATACACAAAATATTTTAATCCTAGTGAGATAAAAATTATGCATCTCTTGAAAGTTATGAGATCTACATTGGTGCTTAAAATCTGGTTGAGATAATTAAAATGTTTTGCACCAAGTCTGAACTTCAGAAATTCATAAAGTCTGAAATTTTAGGTGCATATTATGTCAAAATATAGGTATATCCACAATTTAAATTGATAAAGTACAAAAAATCTGTTTTTCTTAAATATATGAAATTAAAAAAATCTTATTTTTTATAATATTTAGTATGTTATTCACTTTTTATGTAATTAGAAGGTAATAAGTAGTAATTAAAATGCATAAAAATACAAATAAATGTATATATATTGCTTAAAGGTGCATAAAACATAATGTAAAATCATTTAAAAATGCATTAAACTCCTTTTAAAATCAAAACGTTTTCAACCGAAACTTACTCGACCTTCATCAGTGAAAAACTATTAGTCTACTATACAGTGAAAAACTAATAGTTTTCACGGATGGCCGAGTAAGTTTCGGTTGAAAACGTTTTGGTTTTAAAAGGACTTTAATGTATTTTTAAATTATTTTATATTATGTTTCATGCACCTTTTTAAGGAATGTCTATTACATTTATTTGTATTTTTATGAATTTTAATTATTAATCAAAGTGAATTTTGCACTGAAATTTTAAATTATTAATAAGTAGTAGATTGATCTCGTCAAGATAGCTGTTTATTTGCTTTTATTTTCTTGACAGGTAATTGACCGAAGAGTGCGAGAACTGTGCATTGAAACAGAGATTCTTCCTTTAAACACGTCAGCTGAAGCATTAGTGGCTCAAGGTTTCAGGTATGTGTCTTACACTTATGTTGATTGTGTAGTTTGTTTTAATCTGTGGTTATAGAAGTTCTTATAATCCATTATATATTAATTCTTGATGGTAGAAGCTGTTATAATATCATATTTTAATCTCTAATAGAACGTGGTAGCACAAAATTCGTGATGGGAGACAGATTTTCTTTTCTCTTTTGCAGATTCTTTTTCTTCGAAACTTTATTTTGCTTTATATTATGTTTAGTTCCTTATTACTTAATACAAAAACTTAGGATTATTATTAATAAAAATTTATAAAATGCATAAAAACGCTACCAGGTAAGTGATTATTTGATTAAATTAACGCTTCAATTGTAAAAATATTTTACCTGCAGATTATTTCTTGTCCCTGAAATATTTGTTGCAGACACTTGGAGAATTTTCTGCTAGAAGTTGTTGTAGCTGTTATTAGGACTGAGTGATGTAGAAATTTCTTAAATCGCTTTATCATCCGTCTAACATTACGATTTAGTGCTAAATCAAGTTAACACTGATTTTAAACATTAGAATACCGTGCGTGTAAAAACCTTAAGGACAGCAAAAAATTGTAAAAATTTTGATAAATTGAAAATGCGACAAGTGAAATGATAATTTAATGTTGATCATAAAGTGGAAATACTAATATAAAAGTCAACAGAATGTATCTGTGTCCTTTTTATTGCGAAAAAAATCGTAATTATGCAAAAAAACACTATTTCTGACTATGTAAAAACTATAAGGACACCAGTATTTTTTTTTTATAGAAATGTTATATAGAATTATTATTAAGGATTGACCGAAACATGTTTTTAAGGCCGAAACCGAAACCAAATTTCGGCTATCTTCCTATTTTCGGCCGAAAACAAATATGTCCAAAAAAATTTTTTAAGTAATTAAATTGTATGTATTAAAGTAATTAATACATACATAAATATATTATTAATTAATTATACGTATTTATTAAATATGTATAAAAATTAATTATGCATTAACAACGAAGTTCATAGCAATAAATGGCCTCAAAATCGATGACAAACGTTGAAAATTTCCGAAGGAAGAAACGAGATTTTTGGAATACTGATAGTTTCAATCGAGTTTCAGTCCAAAATCCGAGTTTCGCCGAAAATTCGTTTTCGGCGAAAACTATCAGTATTCCCAAAATCTCGTTTTTTCCTTCGGAAATTTATTGCTATCAACTTCGTTGTTTGTAATTGTCAGTCATGACTGACTGAAGATTTGAATGCAGATTATAAAGCAAGCAATGCATATATAACTAAACTTTTTCACGTGCTCATTAAAAATAGAAAATTTTCAGTTTGAAACTGCAGATGTGTTTCGAATACTCTTTGAGAAAGTTCTAGTATAACAGATGATCACTTACAGAAATCATTATAAAAGATAAATCGAGGTGTGTATACATAAAACTAAAATATTTTTTAATTAAATGAAATTCATATAATTAGAAAACCTTTCTGTGTCGATGATGAATTATGTTTTATTTTATATATATATATATATATATAAAGTTTTGGATCTAAGGCACAGAGAGACAATTTAGGCCACATGTATAATTAATTAATAATTATGTATATTTAATAAATATGCATAATTAATTTTTATACATATTTAATAAATATGCATAATTATTAATAGTGTATTTATGTATGTATTAAATACATAATACATAATTTAATTACTTAAAAAAATTTTGGACATTTTCGTTTCTGGCCGAAAATAAGATCGCCGAAATTCGGTTTCGGCCTTAAAAATATGTTTTGGTCGATCCTTAATAATAATTCTATATAACATTTCTGTAAAAAAATTGCTGGTGTCCTTATAGTTTTTACACAGTCAAAAAAAGTGGGTTTTTTTTTGCATAATTATGATTTTTTCGCAATAAAAAGGACACAGATACATTCTGTTGACTTTTATATTAGTATTTTGACTTTATGACCAACATTATATTATCATTTCACTTGTTGCATTTGCAATTTATCAAAATTTTTACAATTTTTTGCTGTCCTTAAAGTTTTTACACACATTGTATGAATGCCTATTTTCAATTTATAGGGACAAAATGCAGTCTTTATGTACCCGTCTCCCCCCTCTTTTATTATATGGCATACTTAGTTTTTTACTTTTTAAATGCCTTTTGAAAATATGTATGTTTTATACATAAAAAGGTTGAAATAATTTCAAAGGCAGTCAGTTTTTTTTAATAAAGAAAATTAGTGGGCTATTTTAATAATTTTGATAAACTTATTCTTTAAGAAATAATATGAAGAAAAGGATTTTTTTTTTTTTTAGTCTGAGTTATATGAGGGCTGCAACAATCTCAATTCCTTGGGCGGGAGGGGGGGGGGGGCACTTCTTTTACTACTTTAGTTCCTGGAAACTATACTCTAGAACAGGGTTGGCGAACCTATGTTAGTGCAAAAAGGCATGCCAAAGTTAGTGCGTAAAACAATTTCTCTGGCACGTGAGAAAATAAATTTTATAACCATTGTATAAAACAACTTTTTTTTTTTTTTCCTATTATAATCAATAGAATTTTGTTCCACACGGGCAGACTATCGCAAAAAATGCAACTATTTTTGCATGATTAACACATCAAAAGAATTTTCTTTTCCTGTGATGTTATGCAGTATTTTTAACATGTATTTTGCCTTTCTGTACGAATTTATAAAGTTGCATTTTTCAGATAAATTTTTTTTTGACAGTCACTGCAATAAGATGGCAAATGGGTATTATAGTTATAAAGAAATCTCCACCGAACGCACAATCAAACATCAGCAAAAATCTCATAAATAAATTATTGATACATTGCTAAATGCAGCTTGGATAGTTATAACCAGATGCTGCATTAATAATAAAGTAAAAAATTGCTAAAATATATATTTTTTTAATTTTTATTTTCTTGTTACAGTTTTGTACTATATAATTAAATCATATTTACGAATTAAAATTTCATTAGTTTAATAGCTTATTCCAAAATACAGAGAAATCATATTTTAATTTTTATTATTTTTAAATTATTAATGTGTGAAAGCAACTGATTTTTAACTAGTGTTTTGTATAAACATCGCACCGTGCAAAATTAATAGTTTGGCACGTTACTTTGTTGATAGATATTGTTTGTGAAATTTTGGCATGCACGAGTAAAAAGGTTCGCCGACCCTGCTCTAGAACCTCTAGTGCTCCTGACATAGTCAATTAAAATTTATTTTTCAGGTCTTTTATCTAATTTACGATACCTTTTTGGAATCAGGGTTCGTTGATATATATCCGATATTTATTTTTAAACTATCCAGATTTTTGATATTTTCAAATTCTTTACATTTATTTTCAAAATATCAAGATGTTTGTATATTGATATTTATCTTCAAAATATCACCGTGCAAGGTAATTTTGATATTTTTCACATTCAAACCAAGTGTAAATGAAATTTTCACCTGTTATTGACTGTGTCATTCTGTAAATAATGAACTTTTGCCTCTGGCAGTGACTTTTTTAGGAAAAAAAGAAAACGAATCTTTTCCAAGCTTTGTTTCAAACTTTTATTTTTAAATGTAGAACTAATAATTATATTAGACAGTCAATTCAGAACAGCCATTGAAAGAGAAAATGTAATTTTGATAATCATTTATATACAGCCAAGGTTCGTTGATATATATCCAATATTTATTTTCAAAATATCAAGATCTTTGATATTTTCATATTACTTTATATTTATTTTTAATACTAGGGGGCTCGGCCCCCTACGAGCTACGCTCGCCAACCCCCGTCCAGACACCGCAGACTCTAAATGCACGCTAATGTGATCGGCTTTAAAAAGATTTCGAAAGATTGAATTATGATTTAAAAAACAGTGGCGATCTCCCTATAAACGGATTTCTATTCATTTCTCTTTGATTGGGGAAATTTTAACGGCAAATCCGCTGTGGTACTACTTGATTATCCCGTCAACTAATTTTGCCAAATTATATAAATCGCCGAATTATACAAATTGACATAATTTTTATTTTAAATAACGAAAGAACAAATAAATTAGTACAACATTAATAAAAATACAAATAAAACGTCGAAATAAAAATAACTTGATGACGTAGACACGTGTAACAACATTTCAAAATAAGCTAATATAAAAGGAATTAAGTAAACAGAATCTTTGTCTCCCGGTATTTTTTAACAAAGCGAAAACAAAGTTCTTTTAAATGAGACATTTTAAATTAATCGTTTTTAACCTGACGTAATTTTGACCAAACTGTTCTTTCTCTTTTTAATATTCACGCGTAAATACTTGTGTTAGAAATAAAATATTATATGCGCTTTCCTAAGAAAAATAGTTGAAAAGTATCCTCTCAAAATATCAAATAAATGTCTAGTGCAATTTGTAAATTTAAACCGTTTTGCAATATTATGTTGTGTTCATTTTATGTAATAACTGTAATGTGACGTAAATATGACATAATTTCTCCTATTTAAGACTTCTAACGCATGTTAATAAATTTATTATTTTACAAATTCCTTTCTCTCTTAAAATTCATGTGTAATTATAGTTTTTATGACGTAATTTTTAATAAGTTCCTGCTTTTTGTACATAATTATTTAATTCTAATTCCAAATGTTTTTTTCTGTTTATAATAGTCACGTGTAAATAAATTTTTAATTTATTACACGTATAAATATTTTTTTTTTTTTTTTTTTTTTTTTTTTTTAAGCAAACATTATTGTTTCCGCTGTTTATACAGTTGGCAACAGTTTAAATTAATATCACTTTCTAAAATCTGTAAAAAATATTTCTCGAAATGCTGAAAATTTGAATTTAAAATAGATATAAAACCTCAAAAAATGAGTCAAATTAAAAAAATAAATCAATTCTGCACACAGCAAAATTATAACGTATAAAATGAACTAAAAATTATTAAATTCCGATGTATAGTTTTTGCTACTATAAAACTTTTTTAGTGGAACGATTTTGCCCAAATTTAACATTAAATATCTCTTAAAATAATTCTTCGATTTGAAAACTCTGCATCAGCGTGTTTATCAAACATTTCTGTATAGCACTACCGATTTTCATATTTTTGTATGCATTATTTTTCTTAATATTAACGAAGAAAGACCTCCGGTCACAAAAAATTCAAAACCGGCGGCGGCGGTGACAGCGGTAGTTACTTTTTTTTAGAATAGAGAGATATCAAGATGTTTCATATTTTTTGCATTTGATATTTATTTTTAAAATATGATTGCCCGCAAGATATTTTTGATATTTTCAGTCGTAATTTGTAATATTTCAGTGTAAATGAAATAAATTTTCAACTGTTATTGACTGTGAATCTGTAGATAAAGAACTTGTCTCTTCCGGATGTGACTTTTTTAGCCAAAAAAGAAAACAAATATATTTTTCAAACTGTACTTTTCGGTTAGCCGGGCGCCAGTGTTATATTTACATTCATATATACATATATATGCATATATATATATATACACATATGTATGTATATATTTATGCGTGTGTGTGTACATATATATATGTGCATATATATGTATATATGAATGTAAATATAACACTGGCGCCCAGCTAACCGAAAAGTACCTTTCAAACTTTACATTTGAAGCATTTTTTTTTTTAATGTTGAACTAATAATTATGTGGGACATAATTAATTCAGAACAACCATTGAAAGATAAACTGACTAATTTAAATAAGCAATTATACAGCTTCATTAGAAAAGAATCTTTTTTCAAGTTTTGGTTCAGTTGAGTTTGAACTATACAGCATGTTAGAAAATATGAAATAAAACATTTTATACTTACATTTATATTAAAATTTTTCAATTAAAAAAAACATTTTTTGTATTTAAAATTTTGTTTTGAAAATATCTGATTTTTTTATACTTGGTCTTGACACTGGATCCTATAGTTAGTTTTTTTATAAGTGTATAAAGTGTCATCTTCAATTTTGTTCAAAGTGAAAAGAAAAAAAAAAGAAAGAAAAAGAGACATGCATTTTTATATTATTCTTTGATTAAGTTTTCATGTTAAGTGCAATATATTTTAGTTTCTAATCTATATTATGCTCGAAAACATTTATTATCAGCGGTAAGTTGGCTGCTTTGAAAATATCGGATATATATTGAAAATATCGGATATATATCAAAATATCGGATATTTTTTATATTTTCGAAAATATCATGATATTTACGAACCCTGGGAATATGTCTATGCATACTGCCTTATAACTCTTAAGTGTTTCGCTGAAATTCCACCTTTCCAGACGTTCAAGGAGCTTTCCCATGCAATATTGTATGAGGGTAGCTATTTTTCAGGTAATTTACAGTACAAACCATTTCAGCCCATAATCCTTTAGGTAAATTAGCCTGAATTAAGATTGCTCTAATTTCCTCCATTAAAGTGTGATTATACCATTCCTCAATGCTTTTTATCTGTGGCAAGTAAATGTTCGTTTTCTCATGTATAATCCCCTCATCTTTTAAGAAATTTTCGTATTGGTTATAGCAAAATCATGCATTACAATCAAAACGGAGCCTTTTAATTACGTAATAGACCTGCTTGTTTCTCAACTAAAACATTATAATGCTTAAAGCAGGGTTGGCAAAAAACAGGTTTTTTCGAAACCCCCCCCCAAAAAACGGTTTATTTGGTTTAAACCGGGTTTTTAAAAAAATCTTTTCTTATTACATATACATGCCTATTTATTGATACAAATAGACATTGTTGAATATATAAGTAGTATAACTTCATTTGAAAATAATTTAAACTAAATAATTACAGTCAATTTACGTAGAAAATTGAAAAAATTCATATTTTAATTTCAACAGTATCAGTAAACAGTTAGGTTCAAAGAACAAACTGCTCTACACAGTGAAAGATTGATACCTTGATAATCTTTATAAATAATTTTTGATTACTAGTAATAAACATTTCATGTAGTTAGATGAACGTAATATTCTTCTTCACAGTTATTCAAAAAATAAATTTCAAATACTTCTTGGGGTTGACAATTTGAGTGACAATATGGAGTCAACATTTTTGGTCATAAGATTCAGCAGATAACAGGGAAAAAAAAAAAAATATATATATATATATACTATATAGATTGGTATTATTAAAATGATATAACTAGCACCCAATTTTTGAATACTCTCTTATTCCACTTTATATTTTGACTTTAATTCTTAAAGATAATTTCCCCAATCAAGAAAAATTTCCTTTACAGCTTGACCAAAATCTTAAAGATCATCATGCTATGTGCAGTTATGTGGCTCCCGCTCCATATTCAAAATCACCATGCGTGTTATGACAGACTACTTTAAATAATTTCCATTTTTAAAAAAATGAAAATATTTTGTACTAAATATTGAATATTTTTAATCTATTTTATCTTTGGAAAATTCACATGTTTTAATTTTTTTTTTCTTTAGAGCAACAGATATGTTCGTCAACACATACTAATTTTCATCCTATAAATGTAAACATGACCTAGACCCACTATAGCTAATGCTTATTGCTGAAATAAAGTGTTAGAAGTAGAAATTTTGTATATCTGATAATTTGAAACATTTAAATTATAAAGGAAAAAAAAAAAAGAAAATAGCATTAGATTTCTTCTAAAAAAACCAATTGGTTTTTTTTGAGAAAAAAACCAGTTGGTTTAAACCATGGTTAAAACCGATTGGTTTAAACCGTGCCAACCCTGGCTTAAAGTACTCAAATACCTGACTTGTATGTTTAAGAATATACACATATGAATATCTAGAAAAAACATCAACTAGAGTAAGGAAAAACCTAGCCTCACCTAAGGGGAGGTTGAGGGACCTCAAATGTCGAGATTCACTCACTCTAAAATCCTACCTGTCTTAATATCACCTACAGTATGATGAGATTCTCTAGTACTCTTTGCCAAATTTTAAACTTCACTTGACTCCATTTCACTTGATAAATTTTTTAAGCCCAGTTACATAGTTTGATTTCGAAAATCTTATTAAATTTTTAACATTTAAATGGCCAAAACACTTATGCCAGAGTACTAACAAGGGAACCACTTTTGGTGCTGCTCGCACCTAACACTGAGACCTGGTGCATTTTGTAGCCCTATACATAAAAGATAGAGAACCGATAAAATTTCTCAGTTAAAATCTTATTTTATGTATTTTTTATGCTTTTAATTTTTTATTACATTTTTGTTTATTTCGTGCCAAAAGCGAGTTAAGTCGCCAAATATGGCGCTATAATTTTCCCTCCCGTTTTATCCAAAGGGTAAATGTACAGTACATATTATTAAAATTATATCAGATTGTGATTTTTTTTATATAATTGATACCATAAGAACAAATATTAGGTTTTTCTTTTTTTTTTCTACACAGATGATAAATATATAAATAGTAAATATAATTCTATAAAAGCTTCCAAGATCATTGAAAACTATTTTTTAGTGAAATACAAAATAAGCAAACTATTTTCTTTTGAAATCGAATGGAATGAAGTTTCGAATGTTGAAATGTTGCTATATTAAATGGCCCTTTGGTAAAAGTAATCATAAAGTAAATTAATATTTTTACACAATTTAGAAAAATTACTGTGGCTAATTAGGTCGGACATTACAGTTTTTACTGAAGTCCAAACCACTCATCACACAAGACAAACAGCTATGACATTTGACTAGGGTTACCAGAAAGCTCTGCTTTTGAAAATTAAACGCCAACTGTTTCTCCGCCAAAAATGTGAATATAATGTTACAATTTTTCAAAATCAAATTCGTGGGTTTTTGAAGGAATTTTTAAACTTTTTTCAATATTTTATACTTATTATTAACTAATTTTTATTTTTAAATGCTTTTCTTTAAAAAACTTCAATATTAATAGTCCGATAAGTGGTCCCGAAAATTACATTTTCAGAAAGTTATGCTGCTTTAAAATCAAGAAATATTATTTGAACAGAAAAATTTTATCAATTCCCAAACTTTATAAGATAGGCAGGGCTCCCAAATGGTCCCCTTCCCCCCCCCCCCCAAAGTCCCCTTTTTGGAAAATGGTCCCCTTTAGTTCCCTTTCATGCATTTTGGTCCCCTTAGTCCCCTTTTTGTGGCTAGAAAAAATTTACTAATGTAGAAAAATTGCCGCAAAACTATAAAAATCACAAAAGTTCAAAAATTGCATTTTACTGTAGCAGGGCTCCCAAATGGTCCCCTTTTCCCCCTCAAAGTCAGTTTTTTGGAAAATGGTCCCCTTTAGTCCCCTTTTATGCATTTTGGTCCCCTTAGTCCCCTTTCTGTTGCTTAATGTGGAAAAATTTCCGCTAAACTCAAAAACTCTAAAAATCACAAAAGTTCTAATATTGAGTTTTGGGTCATTCCATGTCAAATCATCCAGCAATTTTACGAAATGTCACCCACCGTCTCAGATTTTGACGAAACTTGGTACATGAAAACTTACATGAATAAGATGCTATCACGTGAAATTTTAATTGAATCCAATTAAAATATTTCAAAATATAAGCATCTGAACATGCGACACTTTTCTTTTTCGATGGACATTTTTAAAGTGTTGATTTTCTGTATGGTTCTACAAAAAACTTCATAACTCTTCACCAAATAATTAAAATGGTTAAAATTTTTGGCAGAACTTTCTTTATATTATTTATTTCATAAAGTAATACCAATTTTTTTCTTTTTACAACAAATATATTTTTTTAATTTTTGAACTTTTGAATACCCGTATAAAACTGACATTTCATATATGAATTTCACAATAATATTTTTAGATGTGCCACCCATTTTATTTTGCTAAATATTTTTTTATGAGCTCTTTATTAGTCAATCTTTTCTCAATAAAAAAATTAAAGAGGTGTTTTTTGAAAAACTGTAGAAAAAAATTTTTTTTAAAGATTTTTTGAATATCCATATAAAATTGACATTTCATGTATGAATTAAAAAAAAAAAATTTTTTTAGATGTACCACCATTTTTTTTTAATTAAATATTTTTTATGGGCTTTTAATTAGTCAACCTTTTCTCCAAAAAAAAAGGTGTTTTTTGTAAAACTTGAGAAAAAAAAAATCCTTAGATTTTTTTTTTATATGCATGTATTTTGAAGACACATAAACATAAAAAATAATCTAGCATAAAGATGATCTGGAGACTGATAAACTTTATTAATATTCAATCAACTCGTAAATTCCATTATTGATAACATAGTGGACGCCCCTCCCCCTACATTTCAAAGATTCATGAGATAACATATTTAGACAGATTCTTCAATATCCTATCAAAATAAACATAAGTGCCATATTTTTCTAACTAATCCTAGATTTAAATATTTATTTTTATTTATTTTTTTTGGGGGGGGGGGAGGTGGGGGGAGTCATTTTGACAGTTTTTGTCAAAATACTTTCAATTATTAATATATGATATTATAAGAGGATTGACTTTTAAAACTAACATCCAGTCTTTTAACTTCATAAACAGAAATAAAATTATAAATAAATTAAATAGAATTAGTAGCAATTCAAGGTAAAAATAATGAAATTATTAAAAAAGCAAAAAAATAAAGATTTATTTTGATAAATTTTGTGTATAATTTAGCAATATGTTACATAAAATTCTAGGTTATATATCCTGTAATAAAATCATAAAAATTATATATTTTTTTCTTTGTTACTGATGTAATATATACATACAAAATTTACTTACATATATGAGACAGAAGCTTTTCAAGTTTTAACCAATTTCAAATATAAGATTTATTTCTGTGTCAGATTTGCAAATGCTCCACTTATGATTGTTTCAGTAGATTCTTTTGAAAGAGCATATGGCCGTCCTGTTGCAGTAGTCAATTCAATGCAACATAATATATGGTTGAAGTAGAGGTCTGCACGGGCCCGGGCTTGGCCCGTACCCGGCCCGGCAGAATGGGGGAGAATTTTCAAACGGGCCGGGACGGCAGAAATAAGACAATTTTTTCAACGGGCCGAGTCGGCAAAAAAATTGAACGGGCCTGCAGGGCCGATAAAAAAAAAAAAAAAAAAATTAATCGGGCCTGTCGGCCCAATATAAGAATTTGAGAGGAGCAGATAAAATACGAGGTCATTTCCAATGAATATGACTTTTTCGAGAAGTATAAATGTGCGTTACGAGCCGATGCAAGTTTAACAACATCAATGCAGAAATGTAACATGTCCATCGTAGAGATCGGCATCGTACAGTTACATGATGCCTGATCCCGGGTTTAATTTTTTCGGCAGACTTGTGCCGGGACGGAACTGGTCTTAATCGTTCTTAGGATATGTAGGACAGGCATTATGTTTTGTAAAAGTATTAATAGCGATAATGAACTTCTGTTAACAGTATCTTTGGAAATGTACCTTAAGGTGGTTCTCATATTTACTGCTCAACAATGTGAAACTTTGACACATTTTATGACTAATTTTTAACTATAAAGGCATAAAATTGACAGGCCTGAGTATTGAAGGCATTTGGGATCGAATAGCGTTTTCATTTTTCATAAATTACGTACAGAGATAACAGAGACTCTTGTCACGTGACTGTACGTTTTCTCCTTTCCTGTGATATCGCTTCCGGAAATTCAATTTAAAACGCTAACTTTGGCAGTATTTTCTGAAAGATATATTACTTTTATCTAAGAAAAAAATGGCATTTACATGGTTTCTGAATAAGAATACCTGCCCATCTCATGCGTTTCCGAAAAGAAATGAATTCATAAATGTATCAAAATGTAGCTCCTTTGAATTTGAGAAAAGCCTTAAAAATGACAGAAATATTTTCACAAATCTACCTTTTATTATAAGCTTCAAAAGTTATCATGTTTTTCAACCCTTTATTCTAAACTACAATAATCTTTTAATGAACCCTTATTTAAATTTTGAAACGTCTGTAGAGACGTTGACTAAAACACTGTAACTGTAAGTAATCGTTAACGTTTACTATTGTGTGTTTTCTATTTTGCAAACACATAGTAATTTAAAATATACTGTAAAATGTTCCCATAAATATGCATGTAGTATTCATTAAAAGAATCTTAATTGTATGTCGAGAAAAAACTGAATTTTTTGTAGAAACTTAGTTGGGCCGGGCCTGTTTTCACTGATTTTTGTACGGGCCAGGCCGAGAACGGTAAAAATGTAAACGGGCTGGGCCACGCCGAACTTTCAATTTTTACACCGGGCCAGGCCAAAATAGCTTTCCTTCGGGTCGGGTCGGGCCGGGCCCGAATCTGGAAATTCCGGCCCGTGCAGACCTCTAGGTTGAAGGGCATGTTGCAATAATCATTATTTGGCCAGCAAAATGAAGTGGAAGGCCCATTCGGATGCATAAACTTTATATTTGCATCTTTTTCATCATAATCTATGCTCTGAATAATCTCAATATACCAGTGATTATTTATGCTTTTATCACTTTATTTTTATTTCATTTTGAAGACTATAGGTGAAACAAAATTTAAACTACTGTATATACTCGCGTATAAGTCGAGGAATTTCTGACAATTTTCGGTAAGCAAATTTGGAGTGCCGACTTATACGAGAGTCAGTTAAAAAAGAAAAACCAAAAACTTCAAATACTGCAAAATTATGACTTTTTATGTGTATGAATAAAAAAAAAAATACATAAAATATACAAATAACAATAATTTATCATTTAAAAAAATTTCAAATGACTTGTTTTTGTTTACTTACTACCTTTTTGCATTGGCAAGTGAAATCTTTGATTTGATTTTGTGCAAAATGGAAGTAAAAAGTTAGGGGGGTCGGCTTATACACGGGTTTTTGATTTTTTCCAGAATTTGCATTCAAAAGTTAGGGGGTCGACTGATACGCGAGTATATGCGGTATAAATTTATACTTTCCACTTTTTTTTAAAAGAAGATGCAAAGCTTAGATTGTTCGAATGAATATAGCTTTATAAATCAGTTTATACTTGCTGGTTGTTTTTCAGTTAGTATAATGGAAATTTTATTTGAATACATAGCGGAAATTAATTTTCTATAACAGAAATAATACGAATTTTATACTTAAATTTATTTAAATAACATTAAAAAAAGTTTTTAGAAACAAAATCATAGTTTAATTTTAAAATTTGTTTATTATTATTACATGTATTTGTGAAGAATTTTGAACTTTAACAATACTTTAGCTATATTCTGTAAAATTAACAAAAAATTTTTTTTCTCAAGAATTTCAAAAAACACCTTTCTAATTTTTTTTATTATTAAATGGTTTCCTTTTAAACTATGGATATAAAAAAAAAAAATCAGCCAAATCAAATGGGTGGCACATGTAAAAAAAAAAAAAAATGAATTACATATTTTCATATTTTTCTTAACTCCTTAGATAAAATATTTTTTAAAAACAATATTCGAGTTCCAAAAAGTTTTATAAACCATTCTTTTAATAAAATATATTATTAAGAATCTCTAAAAAAATATATATTTAATTTTTTTAATAATATTTAGAAAAATAAGCATTTTTATCCAGCATTACATGTTTGATGGAAGATCATTTTCAGCAAAAAATTGAGTGAAAGGAGTATTTTTAAATGCTTGTAACTCATGAAAAACTTATTATTTTAAACTGAAAATTGGTGTAACACCATATCTTTAGACATTGTTTTTGTGTTTAAAATTTCAAAGAAATCTGTGACTGTGAGTGACATGGTCTGGATGAAGTGACATGGAATGACCCTTTTGCTATAATAAGGTAAAACATTCTAACTGGAATTCTTTCATGGATGTCAAAAAATTGCCGCATAATGTGAAAAGATGTTAAAATACGCATTGAAATTCTCATTAAAAATCACTAAAAATTCAAACGTTACAGAAGACAAAATTTTATTACATTAAGCTAGAAGTTTGAAACCAAATTTCAAAAAATCATCACAAAATGTAAAAAAGAAAGAATTCAAACATTGCTGTAGGAATTCAATTTAATGAAAAAAGGACAAAATTTAATAAATTCTGCGAAAAGATTGAAACTGGAATCCTTTTACAAATGTCAAAAAATCACATAAAAATTTCAAAATTTGCTGTTTAAATTCCGAATAAGCTTCATTGAAAAGAGCACAACATTTACTAAATTGGGCTAAAAAATTGAAACTATATCCCATTTACTAGTGTAAAAAGTCACTGCATAAAAATTGCTAAAAATTCAGAAAGTCAGAGAAGTCAAAATGTACTATAGTAGGGCTAAAACATTGTATCCAGAATTTTTCCCCAAATGGGGGAAAAGAATCCTTGTGGGGTATGAAAAAAAAAAAAAAAATTCTCTTAACAATTCAAACCGGAGGATGCAATCATGGAAAGACAAAATTTATTACATTAGGGTTAAAAGTTTGGAATCGAATTCCTTTTATAAATGTCAACAAATCACTGCAAAAGGCTAAAAAACACTGTAATAATTGCGAAAAATTTAAAAATCACTCTGTACAAATTCCAAATAAACTTTATTGTAAAGAAGAAAAAATTTATTACATTCTGCCCCGGTAGCAGAAAGTTCGAGACGGGAGACGGGCGTCGCAGATTTTCTTTTCTCTTTTGCAGATTCTTTTTCACCAAACCTGTATTTTGCTTCATACAGTGATGGAACAGCTGCGCCAAATCGATAATGCTGCGCATTTCTGCGCCAAAACGATCATTTTTCAACAAAATTGCACCCAACTGCGCCAATTCAATAATAATTCTTGAGCTAAATCGATCATTTTCCACCCGAATTTCGCCAAAAGATTGCGAAAAACATACGAATTCGGTCAAAAGATCGCAAAAAACACACGATGTTTCGCAAATGATCACGAAAAAAAAAAATGAATTTTAACAAAAGATCGCTAACTTCGTCAAAAAACGAACAAAACGCGGTCAAAAGATCGTGGAAAAACGTGATTTCGTTAAAAGATCACGAATAAACCGCAAATTTTGTCATGAGATTACGAAAAGACTCAAATTTTGTCGAAAGATCGGGAAAAACACGCGAATTTTTGTCAAAAGATCGCGAAAAACATGCGAATTTTGGTCAAAAGATCGCGAATTTCGTCAACCGATCGCGAAAAAACACGCGAATTTCGTTAAAGGATCGCGAGAAAAACGTGAATTTTGTCTAAAGATAGCTAACTTTGTCAAAAAACGAACAAATAACGGTCAAAAGATCGTGAAAAAATGCTAATTTATTTTAAAAATAGAGGAAAAAACTGTAAATTTCATCAAAAGGTCTCAAATTTCGACAAAAGATCGCGAAAACCACGAGATTTTCGTCAAAAAATCGCGAATAACATGCGAATTTCGTTAAAGGATCGCGAAAAAAAACGTGAATTTTGTCAAAGGAGCGCTAACATCTTCAAAACACGGTCTAAAGATCGCGTAAAAATGCTACTTTCGTTAAGATATCGCGAAAAAACGCAAATTTCACCAAAAGGTCACAAAAAACATGCGAATTTTGTCAAAAGATCGCGAAAAACACGCGAATTTAGTCAAAGGATCGCGAGAAAAAACATGAATTTTGTCAAACGATCGTTAATTTCGTCAAAAAACGAACAAAACGGGGTCAAAAGATCGTGAAAAAACGTTTCTTCATTAAAATATCGCGGAAAAAAACCCGCAAATTTCATGAAAAGATCGCGAATAAAACGAAAATTTTGTCAAAAGATCACGAAAAACAGCAAATTTCGTCAAAAGGTTTCGAAAAACACACTAATTTCGTCAAAAGATAGCGAAAAACATGCTGATTTCAACAAAGGGTCTGAATAGCATGTGAAAAGTATGCGAATTTCGTCAAAGGATTGTAAAATAATGCAAATTTTGTGAAAGAGTCGCAGAAAAACCACGACTTACGTCAAAGAATTACAGAAAAAACATGAATTTCGTCAAAGAATACCAAAATTATGTTTTGATGCTCCAAAATGAGCATTTTTGCTGCTCCAAAATAGTTATTTTCTGCTCCGAAGTAGCTTTTTGCTGCTCCAAAACAGTTATTTTCTGCTCCAAAATGAGCGTTTTTGCTGCTCCAAACTGGCTTTTTGCTGCTCCAAAATGAGGTCCATGCTGTTCCATCACTGTTCATATTATGTTTAGCTCTTTATTACTTAATACAAAAAGTTAAGATTATTATTTATAAAATTTTATAAAATGCCTAAAAATGCTACAGGGAAGTGATTGTTTGATTTAATTAACGCTTCATTTGTAAAAATATTTTACCTGCAGAAAGTCTAAAAATTGGCTTTGATGTCCATGCCTAACATGCAACTACCTTCCTGCCAAATCTTATAGCTCTGTTTGCAGCGATTTCGTCAGCACAAAGACACATAGACAAACCTCCATCTTTATTAGATTAATTTTTAATACAATTATTCAATTGGTAAATAAATCATATCAGTTGTAAATTTCCAAATGGGAGAGGGGGGGGGGGGGAATCTGGACCAGGATTTGTTGAACCATGAATGTCTTGGCTGGAGCCTGCCAATGCTCTACCTACTAAGCCATCCTGGACGAATCTGAAGGACTAATTCACCCAGCTAACCGAAATATTGCCATACTCTGCTTTTTCCGATGAACATTATAGCTTGTTTCAGCTTTTATTGGGTAGTACAAAGGAACTAAATTTTATGTTTGAGATTAATAATTAACAATATCTAATCAATAATTAATCTAATTTTAATACTCAATGGGAGGTGCTTTTTTATTCACTGATCACTGTTACTCCTTGTTAGATTCGAAGAAATGTACTATACTTTGTAATTTCTAGAGTGCAACTCTATTAGCAATTGATTTGATATTTTCTTAGATACATTCATTTTTAGTGTGTATTTTATTGCAAATCAATTTTTGCTGTTATAAATATTGGGGAGACATGAGTAAAAATCTTTGAAAAATTTGATATTTTCTTATTGGCTTAAAAAACTCTTTGAAGCTTCTTGAATCCATTGGTATGCCCATATTTTTTCTGACCATTAGAAAAAATTGTATGAATTCAAGGGAAGACACGTCTGGGATGCCACACCTACTCACATTAAGGGAAGACTCGTCTGGGACGCCATGCCCACCCACATTAATTTTACTCTAGCATTTTATACTCAATTATTATATGTAACTAAACTTTATTCAAGTGTTTACATATACTTTAATTCATGTGTTCGATAAAACTGTGCAAGAACTTCACATAAGTTAGAAGTGTCTAAGTTTTGTAGCTTTTCGAAAAATTGTACTTTTCAGCTAAAAACCCCATTAACTCCTAAAGTACTTGAGCGATTTCGATCAAAAATTTTTTGTTTGTAGAGTATAAAGATCGATCATAAGTGACATAGTTTAAAAAATTTTTTATTTGTTTCAGAAAAAAAATTTCTGAAAAATTGCCATTGCTCTAAAATAAGAAGTTTTAGTCACAGAAAAAAAAACTGTCTGCCATAAGTCTTGGGCATTATCCAGTGAATAGGGATTCAAAATTTCATCAAAATCGGTCTGGTAGTTTCCCAGGAAACAGGTCTTAAAGCTCGCATTTTTCCTCTCTAGCACCCATTCTTGTCTTCCCTCAAAAACACTTTTCGGTTTTGTCCATTTTGTAATGCAAAGTGCAAGTTAAAAAAATGCAAGTTACAGTTCAACACAGTGGCATAGTCAGGATTTCGTTTGGGGGGTCGAGGGAGGGGTCCAAAATTTTTCCTTCAGGTTATATATAGTAAAACTTGTTAAGATGAAATCGTAAATATTGGTGAAAAATTCCGTTTTACATAGGTTTTCGTGTTTGCAGATGTAATCGTATAGTATCCTTTTCGATAGCACCATGGAACATTTCCGTTTAAGGCAGAATTCCGTTATAGGCAGGTTCCATTTTTACAAGTTTTGTGTATTTATATACTTATTTATATTATATGAATAGTAAAACCTGTCAAAATAGTAATTATCTCTAACAGAATCCTGCCTTAAACAGAAGCGTTACATGGTCTTAATATGTATTGCCATACAATTAAATTTGCTAAAAACCTGTTTGAAAGGGGATTTTCACTGCTCTTTAGTGAAACGTCTGAAAGCGGAATCTTTCTATAACGGGATTCTGTCTGAAACGGAAGAGTTTCAGGCTCCCGTCGAAACGAGCAATACATCTTATTGTGGTAGTGTAGCTTAGAAGTATAATTAATTACACTTCTTTAAAAGGAAGCCTGTCTAAAATGGAAATTTTTTCCAGTCCCTTCCGATCACGTCTTGACAGGATTGACTGTGTATATGTAATAGAAGTATTTCGAGAACTTTAAGAATTTAGGTATATTGTTATTTAATTTCTTAATTTTAAAAAAAGCATAGATAAAAAAAAAAAAAAAAAAAAGTAACTGCAGCTAACAATACGTTGGAGTTACATTAATATTTATCAGTGAAAAAGATTTTACAAACATTATGATGTAAAAAACTGAGCTCATTTGAAGAGTATTAATTTATTTAGCAATTATTAGTGATTTATTTAAATCAAGTTTCAGAATACATAATATTTGCCTACAATAAAGTTAGAATCAAGTGGTTAAGTTTAAAACGGCAATTTCCATGTTTAATTTCTTGCCATTTAATTAAGAACTTGCGCTTTAATAAACATTGGATAATGATTTCACATAAGTGTCAGTGAGTCGTTAGTTGCGAGTTTTAGAGATTAAGAAAAAGATTTTGCAATTTCAGCTACACAAACTAGTAATGTAAGGAGCAGACGCATCAAATATAGTTCATGCCAGGGTTACCAGTTTGGCCTCCACTTTTAATTCGAAATTTCAAATTCACACCGGAAATTTTGAAAGAAGAATCTTTACTTTTTGTAATCGCAAAATTTCTGTCATAAAGCAAAAAATACTATTTTCATTTTCTGGTGTGAATTTGGATTTTCTTAATAAAAATGGAGGCCAAACTGGCAGCTACAGAAACTAGTAATGCAAGAAGCACACACATCAAATATAGTCCATGCTGGAAAAAATAGTTTTGTTACAACTGTCTAAAACAGTCGTAATGATTTGGGGTTTCTATGTTTCATGTCTCGCCATTTTTAATACCATATTCTAACCGTATCTAAATAGTTTCTTCTAATATCTGGTCGTCTTTAAGGAAGTTAAATTTTTGTAACAAATTTATTTGTGTTGGATTAGCACTTTTTTGTAAGTATTAGGATGTGTAAAAAATAATAGTGGTTTCATTTATTGTACTTCACAACCAATTTATTTTAGATATTTCAAAACAGTTTTAGAGCATTCTCCAAGTTCTGCAGTAAGCTCCGGACTTTGGTATGTCGATTAGCTTCAATTCGCTTTCTTATTGTTAAAGACAAAGTGTCACCCAAGACCTTCTCCATACACAAAATGGTTATTGCCACTATAGGTGAAAACTGGGAAATTGAGTTAGTAGCCAGTGGCCGGTAGACTCAGTTTCATTAGTGGCCACTTTTTAAAGTTAGTGGCCACTATAATGTTTCAAACTTTCTTGACATCTAGATAAACTATAATCGCTGTATATATACATATTTTTCTATAAATCAGAGTTTTATACCAGCCAACTATTCATGATAAGAATAGGGAAGCAGTCAAAATTCAAGAAAATTACCTTAAAACGACAAAATCTGTTGTATTAATTTTTTAGAATATATTTTTGGATTATTTGTATATGTTTATAAACACAATTATCAACCAAATTACTATTACTTTCTTTATATAAAAAATAACTAAATCAAAATTCCAACAGCTAGGTGTATACAATAATAATAATCAAATAAAACACAAAATGTTATTTAGATTTTATTTAATAAGTAAATGTGCTATTAACATACTACACAAATTACATACAGTTGAAATCTAAGCTGGTGAGTGTATTTCGCAGGATTAAACAGTATCTCTTGAAGAAAAATAATCTAACTCAGGGTTCGTACGGTCCTTGAAAGTGCTTAAAAGTCCTTAAATTTTTCAAAAGCAAATTTTGGTCCTTAAAAGTACTTATTTTTATGCAAAATTTGTAAAAAGTGCTTGAAAGTCCTTGAATTTTTTCTTTGAATTTCCAGAGATTTTTTTTCCATAACTGGTGAGAATGTGGCAGGAGTCGAAATATTGAAGATACTGCAATGTCCTTAAAATCTGCTTCCATCCAGTGAAAAAAAAAAAAAAGGAATAGATTATTTGAAATGCATGTGGAATCAAAACTGATGAATATATTTTGCAGAATTCTTGAAAAAAAAAATAGAAATTTCATGTAAAAAATAAGTGAGGAGCTAGCATATGACGAAAAGTCGAAATATTGACAATACAGCTAAATCGTTGAAATCTGCTTGCATCCGACAGGAAAAAGAATTAACCAGTTTGCTACTTAGGTGTAATCAAAGTAGAGATGCATATTTCCATGAAAAATGCTGTATTTCCGTTGGCGATCGTTAACAAAATTTAAAATCGCCACTTGGCGAGTGGCGACTAAAGTGGCGATCGATGGCCGATTTTTTAATCGCCACTTTTACAACTTTAATCGCCACGTGGCGAGTGGCGACCGCTAATTTTCACCTATAATTGCCACCATGAAATTTCTTAAAGCAATGTTAAACTGGGCGTTCACAATTAGTAACTGAGGTCAAAGGAAATGTTGAATCCAGACATTTTTTTTTTTGTGTGGGATTTCTGCAACTTTGGAGTTCCGTGGAGAGGGTAGCACATTTAGACGATTAATAAGCATAAAATCCCAAATCTTTTGTTTGCACCCTTAACCCGTTAGGGACCAGCATCTTTTACATGAATTTTATTCCTTTGACACCACTTTTTGTCAAATAATTAAATTTAGTTTATCAATCGAGAAAATGTCTTAATTAAATAAGGAAAATTTTACTTTTAATTTTTAGTGGTATTAAAAACAAGTTCTGTAAGCACCTTTTGAAAATGCATATATGCACTCATGGTCCCGGAGGTGTTAAACAACTTGACATGAGGATCAAAAACCTCATCTCTATATATTTCAGCATTCAGAGTTGCACTGGTAAAAATGTGTAGGTCAGTGTGGCCATTCAAAATTAAGCCCACCCATACCATGATTCCACGATTTTTGTATCGATGATTTTCACGGAAGTTTGTAGCTTTATTGTATGTGTTTTTCCCTCCATATGATAACATGTCTGCAATAATTCTCCAAACAAAATCAGGATTCATCGGTACAAATCAAGAGAGCTCTACTCCAGCCCATGATACTCTAATGACGATGATCTCTGCACCACTTTACCGGGCTCATTTCGCTGCCGGAGTTGGTGGAATACAAATAATGGGTTTTCTTGTATGCTGCCCTTTTTCATACAGCCTGTTACTCACAGTAAATCTGCATAGTAGTGATGTAACGAATAGTGATTTGGCCGAATACCGAATATTCGGCGGCCGAATACTGACTTTAATATAAATGACTTATTTTAATTGTTTAATTTTTTTTTCAATTTTAAAATAACTTAAATTAAGGACTAATTGAAATTAATTTTTTGTTTGGGTTTTCAAAAATCATAACAGCTGAATGTATTTTTTGTTATACTTTAAATGTCTTAAAAAATACTTTAAAGATAACATATGACTTTTAAAAATGTAAATAATAATTTAATTCATAATTTTTTATTTAATCCACAGATAGTTCTAGTAATTTATATACATATATACTATCTAAAATAGAACTCATTACCTCTGTAAAAATGAAACTTTTTTTTATTTTAGTAAAATCCTTTCACCCCTAAAAATAAGAACTTGCATGTGTCCTCTATCTTTTTATATCCTTTTTCATGCAACTTAAACTTAGTAAATTTACTCTGTATGTCAAAAAAAAAAAAAGGTATATTTTCTTCCCGGTAGCAGAAAGTTCCTGACGGGTGACGTGCGTCGCAGATTTTCTTTTCCCTTTTGCAGATTTTTTTTTTCCATTGGATTTTTTTCCAACTTTATATTATGTTTAGTTCTTTATTATTTATTACTAGAACTTAAGATTATTATTAATAAAAATGAGTAAAATGCTTAAAAACATTAAAAGTAAAGGATTAATTAATTAAAGGTTCATTTGTAACATTTTACCTGCAGATTATTTTCAGTCCCTGAAAGATCTGTCGCAGACACTTGGAGAATTTTCTGCTACAGGGATTTTCTTAAAATATAATTATTCATTCCATTAAAATATTATATATTCTTTTCTGCTACCAAGATATACTTTTCTCTTTTCTTTCTCTCAAAATTAACAAGCCCCTCATAATACTTCCTCCACCCCATATTTCAGAATGAGATCTTTTTCCTATAATAATTAATGTATTTAGGTATAATTTTTTAATATTGTTTGTCGAAAATATTTAAAATCATATTTTGTTTTGATTTTCTGGAACATATCTAACCAAATATCTTAAAATATTCGGCCAAATATGCCACTATTCGGCTACAGGTATTCGGTCAAATGTCCCACTATTCGGCCGAATATCTGTTCAATATTCGGCCGGCCGAATATTCGTTACATCACTAAGTCGAGTTCCTGTTGCTGCAATTTGAACTGATGTCAGTTGCCAGTTTCTTTCAGCAATCGTTGCCAAATAATGGTCCTGAGAATCTATTGTGGCACATTTTTTACCTTGACCTGGTTGTCTGTTAACCGTTTTCATATTCTTGACATGACGCTTTTGGATATTTTAAAGTATTTACAGACTCCTGAGAGTATCTGTCCTGCTTCTGTTCTACCTATCGCACGCCATTTCTCGCAATCGGTCATATGTCTTCTGGACGACATATTACACCTACTACAAATTTTACCCAACTACACGTATAATCCTTAAATTAGACTTCAAATCGCCCACGTGCAATCACTTTCACACGTGAACCGAAGGAACCGGCTAAAAAATTTGCATTTTAGGTAGATTTCGTATGAAATACTACCTATTGGGATCATTCCTATGTTGGAATTTCTAAAAAATTTTTGCATATCTACACCGATCATGACCCCTAGAACCCAAAACCATCCTCAGTAAAACACTTTATATATCTATCTATCTATCTATCTATCTATATATATATATATATATCCCTTTCTTCTGGACACGATAACTTTCGTAATTCTGCACCAATCTCTTCCAAACTGATACATAAAATCAATGGGCATAAAATCTCGGTCAAGTTCGTTAATGGGTAAAATCGGACCAAGGGGAGGGAAATAGGGAGGGGTTTTGTGAAAACAGAAAACCCCCCATAACTTCTTAATTTTTGTACACATCAAATCAGTTTAAAGTTTTTATTACTTCTAAAAATAGGGCCAAAAATTTATGTATCACAGATTTTTGATAAATTTAAAAATGGGCTCAAGGGGCGCAAAAAATAGGGTTTTGGGGAGAAAAAAATTCATAACTTCGTCAATTCTCAAGATATCAAATTCAATTAATTTTATTCCATAACACTATCTAAAACTTTTATATTCACAAGTTTTTGATAGGAGCAATTTGTACCGCAAAAAAAATTAAAAACGAAAACAAAAAGGGCGTTTGAAGAAGAAAAAAATCCATAACTTCGTCAATTCTCAAGATATAAAATCCAATTAATTTTATCATGAATCTCCTTAACATTATCTACAACTTTTATATTCACAAGTTTTTGATAGGACCAATTCGTACTGCAAAAAAAAAAAAATAATAAAAACGAAAACAAAAAGGGGTTTTGAAGAAGAAAAAAATCCTTAACTCCGTCAATTCAAAAGATATAAAATCCTCATGAATTTATCATATATCTTCTTAATATTGTCTACAACATCTATATAGACAAGTTTTGGATAGGACCAATTCTTAGAGCAAAAACAAATTAAAAATACATACCGGTTGAAGAAAAAAAATGATCTTAGTTAGGGTGTATTCAAATCCAAACTGCTTATTTTCTGACTCATTTTACAATTCATTTTTGCTCTCAAAGGCTTCCAATTGGTACGTTTTCTTACTCAGAAACTGTATAATGTACCGTAATGGTCGATTTTCTGATAGGGGCAGAATATATTTTTTAAAATGCTGTTAAAAAGGGCATTTTGAACCGAATTTACCGAAGCGGATTGTGTTGGAAAAATCATTGTATTAAGGATGCGCTTAAATCCAAACTGCTTATTTTCGGACTGGTTTTTAAATTCATTTTTGCTCTCAAACGCATTTAATTGGTAGATTCGCTTATTCAGAAACTATATAATGTACCGTAATAATCGATTTTTAGATAGAGGCAGAATATATTTCAAAAAATGATGTCAAAGTGGGCATTTTGAACGGAATTTCCCGAAGCGATTGTGTTAGAAACGAAAAATATTGTCCTTCTGAGAAAATAATTGTTTATATATCAAGTTTTAATTAATTGAACAAAAAATAAAAACACCGGCCGCTTATAAATCTCTTCAAAAATCACGTCAGCATGTTTCATATTTTTTTTTATTAAAAATGAATCTGGAATTATGGCAGAAAATTTCGAGTTGTTGAGCATGGAAAAGTATTTTTTTTGAATGCCGCCCTAACATGATTCTGATAAAACCAGCTATTATATGAAAATGAAATAAAAACTCGTCAAGAGCGGCCAGATAAAATTGTTAAAGTGGATTTATCTCTAATCATGATTTAGTTTTTGTTTGTGAAATTAGTATATTTGACTTCGAAATCTACCTCTGCCTGTAGGCCGGGCCGGCAGGGATTTTTTTTTCTGTAGCGAAGGTTAATCCCATTGGACTATGTGATAGCGTTGGCATAGAGTTACCAATCAATCACCTTTCATTGAAGTTCCCTTAATAGAATTAACACAAAGCACCTTTTTATGGTTATTCCTTTAATTTTTCTCACCAGTTTATTTTGAAAGTGGCAACAAATAACCAGTCCAAAAATAAAGTTACTTTTATTAATTGCTTGCAGCAGATTTAAAATAATTGATTATATTGACCGTTATAAAATAAACAAAGATAAGGGTCGCGAAACTCAACCAATGTGCCATCATTGCGTTTGTGTAAACTCGTCTTTTCCCGCAAGTGTCGGCAACAGTTGGTCCCATCGAAGTCCAAGATAAAGAAGTTTTACGTTTAATCTAGTTACACAAAATTTGTGTAAACGGAATGGCAGGTATACTTGCATAGTTATCCTTCTGTCGCGGGACATTAAAATGTTTGTTTACTAGAGGATTCAGTGTTCACAGAAAACCTGTCGAGAAGGAATCACAATTGGAACAAGTTTCATTTCAGATGGGTTTCAAACGTTAGCAAGCATAAATATATAGTGATGTTTTCGTCGAATCTTGAATTGTTTTCATTTGAGATAGGTTATCTTCACAGATTTTACTGTAATGCATTTAATTTCTTCAGAGGTGTACTATAGAGTGAGTACGTTTTAGCAGTTTTAATGGATAATATGAAAACGGAAAGTGTTTATAACGAAAACCTGTCTAAAACGGAAATGTTCGTAGTCCCGGAGGATGACATAACTTTGAATTATACCAGTGGTGTGGCGTCCGGTCATCGCTGGATGCGGCGATGACCAAGCAATATTTTAAAACTCTTAATAAGCTTTTAAAACTCTACGATCCAGTTTTAGCAGAACATTTGGAGTTCATGTATAAGTGAAGGTAAGATTTAAAGTTTCTTTTTTGAACATTCAACCATTGAATTTTAGAGTTAATAATTTTTCACCACAAACTTAAATAATTGCGATGACCACCGAAAATTTTCACGCCACGCCACTGAATTATACCTTCTAAGACGAACACCTGTTTAAAGCGGAATTTTTCATAGGTTCTTTGTGATTCCGTCTTAGCCGTTTTTACTGTTGTATCCATGATTCAGTAAACTAGTTCTTCGTTCGGGTTCGGGGTGACCTCCCCTTGGCTACGCCACTGGTTCAACACAAAACAAAATACAAAAAGTTTGCGTCATTTGATTGAATAAGTTTTTAAAAAGGTGTACAAACATTTGGCTGACTATCAACACTCCCAATGTCTGTTCTGTCGATACGTAATCAGAAAACTCAATCTGTCATTTGCAAAGAGCAGGAATTGTGAATATCTTTTTTTTTTTTTTTATCTCCTGCAAAATCGTACTTTTCAGGTAAAAATCCATTTATCTCAAAGTACTCAGGTGATTTTGATATTTTTTTTGTAGTAGAGTATAAATATAAGATGACAACATACATTTGTGCCAGACAGTTTAAAAAAAATTCTGAAAATTTGCTATTGCTCTAAAATGAAAAGTTTTAGTCGCAGAAGAAAAACTGTCTGCCATAAGTCTTGAGCATAATCCAGTGAATAAGGATTCCAAATTTCATCAAAATTGGTCGGGTAGTTTCCGAGAAAACAAGTCTTTAAAGCTTGCATGTTTCCCATAGGATCGCACACAGTCTTGTCTTCTCTTAATAAAGCATCACTTTAAATTAGAAGTCCTTTAAGGAGAATTATCAATGTGAGTACTGAATATTGTAATACTTTCTATCTTCTTGCAGTAGAATATTTAGCTGAGTATACTTTTCAGTGGCCTATCTGTATAAAGATAACAACCAATTAACATATTTTTGGGATAATTTTTAAAAATTTGCTTGCATATTTAGGAAAACTCTGTGCAGTATTTTTAGACATAGTCCCCCAAATTCCCCCTTTTTAATATAAATGGTCCTCCAAAGTCCCCTTTTAAAATAAAAATGGTCCCCTTTACCCCTTTTGAAAGACTAAAATGTGTTGGGAGCCCTGAACAATTTAAAATAATGTAAAGTTGTAAAAAATATCTCTTGAAATGCTGAAAATTTGAATTTAAATTAGAAATAAAACCTCAAAAAATGAGTCATTAAAAAAATAAATGCAGTCTGCTTACCGGGAACTTCTAATGTATAAAATGATCTAAAAATGATTAAATTCTTATGTATAGTTTTTACTCCTATAAAACTTTTTTAATGGAACGATTTTGACAAACTTTAACATTAAATATCTCTTAAAATAATTCTTCGATTTGAAAACTGTATCAGCATGTTTATTAAACATTTTTCTATAATACCACTGATTTTCTTATTTTTGTATGCATTATTTTTCTTAATATTAACGAAGAAAGACCTCCGGTCACAAAAAATTCAAAACTGGCGGTGGCGGTGACAGCATTAGTTATTGTATTTTAGAATAGAGAGATAATAGTTTAATCATAACCACACAAAACATCTTAATTTGTTATTTTTTTAATCTAAAATATTTTTTAAGTTACAGTTTTCGCTGATGTGAAGGTGGATTTTACCATTTGGCTGTGCTGTACCTCATGATGAAGCTGCAATAAAATTGTTTCTGGACTATAGAATTATACATAAAGATTTTTTGAGAGATGCCGGCTATGAACATTTCACAATAAATCAAATATAATTTTGTTGACCATAACATTGGATGTTATACTCGATCTGTTGAGAGGCTATAGAGCATTGTAAAATGACATAGTAAAATACAGGGCAGCATTGTTCGTTATCATTTACGATCCTATCTCATTTCATGCCTGCAGTGTAAATCAGGTTTCCTACGGGTCAGGGAAAACCTGGAAAACAGGGAATTCGAAAATTTAGGCAAAAAGTTAGGGAAATGTCAGGGAATTTTTGATATACTACTTCCATCAGAATTTCTATTATCATAAATGAAGAAATTTTGAATTAATTATTCATCCAATCTAAAACTTTTATATAAAATTTATGCAAACTATATAACAATATGAAAAATAATTAAAAAATCAGAAATTCATACAGCACATACTTTTTTCTAGCATTTATCTAAATTAAAGTCCATTGTGAAGGGTTTTACAATAATAATAATGTATAAGCCGAATTTTTACTGAGAAAGGTCAGGGGAATTTTTGAATAAAGTCAGGGAATTTTTTTACCAGAATTGTGTAGGAACACTGGTAAATTTAGTTTTACATTATTATTTTATTGTATAATATTTGTTTATTTTAAGCATACGATTTTAAGCATTTATTTTAATCAAATAGTTTGTGAAATAAATATACAGTAGACTTTCGATTATCTGGGACGGTGAAAATCCTGGTTTTGGATGGAATTTGAGATGATGCTAAATGGAAATTAATAAACACCACGTTTAAGAAATCATGAAGGACAATTTTATCTAATTGCAGGGGGAAATCTTAAAAGATTTGAGAATGTTAAATTGCTTTGAAAATGCGGACGAAGAAGCAGTGCAACAATAGATTAATGAAGATTCAAAATTGGAATGTTACGAAGTTTTTATTGGCGGTGATATTGTGTCATGTATCACTTATGGTTCAGAAGAAACAAGGAATTTCCAAAAATATCCTGAAAGTGATGAAGAAAATCTTGTAACTCATCAATCATTGATTCACAGTGATGCATTAGTACACACTGAGGCGTTACTTAATTACTTGGAGCAAGCAGATGAAGCACACCTGCTGAAAAAATGATGTTGAGAAAATTGCGTAGTAAAATTCGTCAAAGAGTAAATGGAAAAGGAAAACATACTTCTATCATTTCATTCTTTACAAAACAGTGAAGTAAACTACATTTCTATTTTTTTTCCTTTCTATTTTACTAATTGTAAATCTAAATAACATTAAAATTTATGTTCATTCTCTTTCTTTTGTACTAATTAAATTAGTAATGTCCTATTGTGCAATAATTTGACGTTTTCTATTCTTTTTCCAAAATTTTTCATCAAAATTTGCTCATTCGATTATCCGAGATATTCGCTTATCCGGGAAGAGGCATTTCCCGACCACCCTGTTTAATCGAGAGTCTACTATATGTAATATATAATTTTCAAATGTTATTTTTAAATGAACACTCCACTAAAAATGTTAATTTTTTTCAAATGTTTCTTTTTATTGTTTCAGAGCTATAATTATATCAGGTGGTCCTAGCTCTGTAAATGCTTCAGATGCATGTGATCATGATCCTCAGATATTTAACTGTGGTTTGCCTATTTTGGGCATTTGCTATGGAATGCAGGTAATTATGAGAGGTTTTGATCTTTATACTATTTGTATTAGTGTCATCAAAGTATAATTTATTTCATTCTCTGATTAAAAATTAATTTAATGTGGTTTATATTGTAATTTCTTTCAGTAAAATAGTTTTTATTCAATGGAAAGGGCAAATGAGAATTTTAACTTTTTTGACCAATCACCAGTGTTCAATTTGTTTATTCTAGTGATTTGAATTTTTTAGTTAGTGGCTTATGTACTTGTAAAATTATTTCAACAACAAAAACAGTTGCTTTAAAACCTGAAATTAAGCTGAATCTAGAAATAAAATTTCTAACAGACTAACTTGATATTAGTATTAATTTGTTAAACAAACAAATAAAATGCATAGAATATATAATCCAAAGTTTTGGTTTATATGTCAATAAAGGTAATCCAATAATTTTTTTATATGCTGTTCTGACTAAGTATCTTACATCTTTATTAATTTCAAATGTGAAAGTAACAGTTCACATCCATAACCTTAGAAAAAAAGAGTAACACTACCATCTATTTTTCCCTCCGTTCATTGTATAAAAATGATACTACTACCAATGATTGACAATGTATACTATTTAATAACTAGAAGATAGCCCGTCAGAATGATGTGTTTGCATTTTAAAAAGAATGATAAAGTATTGCATTATAAAATAATTATGAAGTAATAAATTATATCTTATCTGACAAATAGGGTCAAGTGGGGTAAAATAGTTATTAAAAACAGCCCATTTTTCATTGAAATTTAATTTGCAAGAAAAATATTAATTGAATTGGTACAATAATGACATGGATTATGCAAATGAACTTCACTCACAAAATTTGAAGAACTATTTCACAAAAAAAAAGTGCAAATTAGTACTAATAAGTGCTATTTTAAAACATATAATCAATTAACTTTCGTCTTCGTTCATTCCATTTAAAAAAATCACTAACCTTCAATTTCTTATAAATCAGAAAAAATAAATAAATAAATAAATGAGTCATTCACGGCTGTGAAGAAAAAGTTAAAACAGCCCGAATATAAAAATTCTAACAATATAGCATTTAATACACACTTCGCTTGCCTTACATTGTCATTTTTTAAGAAAGTTTTTATGCATGGAGTTCGTTCAGATCGCTATATTGCCAATGAACTCTATTGTCTGTATTTTAATGAATCTCAAAGGAATGAGTCGGAAACATTCATAATTAAACATTGTTTTTGAATACAGCTTTATTGAAAAAATTAAATCTCTGAAAATTAAAATTAAATGACTGATTTTAACGAAAGATTATCGGGACCCGGATGAGTTCACTTCGGAAGTGTTATACACTTAGCGCTATTATATATATAATGTGCAATGTAGAATTAATCTCTGTGGGCAATCTACACATAAAAATGTAAGCTATTTTTTAAATTAAATCACAGCATTTAAATTTATATCCAAATATCAAATTTAAAGTTGTTTGGATCAGGGTTGCTGGCTTTTAGCCAGGCCAAAAAAAGCCGGCCGGCTTTTTTTGGTTTTAACCACTTAAAAAAAGCCGGCTTTTATTGAAAAAAGCCAGTTTTTATTTTTTAAAGTTGGTTTACAGTAAATTTGTTTTAAATTTGGATCAATTAATTTTTAATACACTTATAAATATTTTCTACTAAAAAAAATAATAGATTTCTATTAAATTTTATCAAATAAATAAGTCTTTATAACTTCTAGAAGACAACTGTGAACGCATTATGTCTGAAAAAAAATGTATATAACCATTGAAAAGGATATAAGTTAGGTTCCGAACTGGTGTTTTGAAATTCTATATTATATAGCTCCACATATACTGCACATTTTAAAGATTATATTTAATTAAAACTGTTCTTAACTGCTCTGCTCAACAAGAGCAAAATGTTTTGACACATTTACAAATTGATTTTTTAACGGAAAGATGTAAAATTCGAAAGCCTGACCATGGAAGCGATTTGGAATCGAACTGTTTCCATTTTTTGATCCATCAATTATCTATTGAGTTATAAAGAGATTTTGATCACGTGACAAACATGTTTCTTCACCCTTTTCTGAGTGGTTTCTTCTTTTGTGCGGAAATTCGGTTAAAAACGCTCACTTTGACACTATTTTCTGAAAAATCTATAACGTTTGCAAAAAAACCCAGAAAAAACAGTGCAATTACATAGTTTCTGAACAACAACATCTGCTAGTTTCATGCATTTCTGGACAAAAATAAATTAAAACTTATGTCAGAAAGTTGCCCTTTTGGATTTAACAGCCTTAATGACAAAATGTAACACATCAAAATGAAAATGAGGAATTAGAAAAGATGTTTTATTTGAGGAGAGTGGTACATAAGTGTATAAAAAATAGAGCATTTAAACAAGAAAAAAAAATTTTCTCAAAATAAAATTTTGAAAAGCTTGTTGCTATGCATATTCATGCATATGCTATTCATAATGTTTTTAATAGTGAGAAATTGTAGTGTTTTTATTAATATGACTATGTATAATTTTAAATGTTTGCTAGAAATAAAATAAGACTTGTATATTAATAACTCTTAAAATTAAGTAATAAAACATATAACTAAGTAACCATTGTCCTCTTTAATTTTATAAAGCAGTAAAAATGAAAAAAATTGGCAGTTGGTATGGCCCTTTTAAAATTTCGCTGACATATTTGCAATTCTGAATACAAATCACTGGAAAAATCATCCAAGTTTTATTCCAGTATTATATTAATGTCCTCATTATTGAGAAATTGGGTTACTTATTAAACTGTAAATCAATTAAATGTCATTAAAACTAATTAAAATGTGTAGTTTATAATTACAATGCTTTATTGTATGAAGGCCAATTATGGCCAAAAAAAGCCAATTTTGGCCAAAAAAAGCCGGTTAAAACCAATAAAAGCCACCGGCCTGGCTTTTTTTAATTTTAGCCGGCTTTTTTGCAACCCTGGTTTGGATTATAATTTTTGGAATTTAAATTTCTAATATTAAATTTAATTTCGTATTTTTGTTTCACAGTATAATAATTTTACAATGCTGATTTTTTTCTATGGGAGAAAAATTCTAAACATACAAATCTGTACAGTCGATTCTTTGAAATATTTCATTTTGTTATGTAAACAATCAAAATCAACTAATATTTAAGTTCAGTGAACAAATTTAGTGTGTTGGTAATTTTATCATTTACAAATCTTTATTGTGAAATAAAAATATAACACAGCATTTCCTTTACTAAATAATTAAAATATTTACATTTATTTAATAATATTCATCCAATTAAATTTAAAATAAACAAACCCTTTTAATTCAATCTCAATTCAATAACTTTATTTCTCAAAAAATAAAATATTTCCTATTTAAATTAAATTTTCATTATTTATTAAATTAAGCAACAATATCATTTACTGTTAATCATATCATTTACTGTCAACAAACTTTGTATTTACTTTTCAAAGCATCACGATCTCAGGTTAACAGCAATATTAACTAAGTATAAATTTAAAAATCTAAAACCTTTATTTATTAATATTCATCTTTCAATATATATTTAATGGATTAAAATATTCATTCTCGTTCGTCTAACAAAATTTCAGCTAAATCACTCTTCATCTTTGGCTGACAAACGAAACCAGAAAATGTATTTTTCAATTTCAAATGGCCTGCTATTACGGTTGCAAAGATCATATCTCGTCAATACTGATACGCACCTCGGAAAAGCAACTTTCTCCTAGCACGAAGTCTTTTGGACGCCATTCTTTCTTAAATAATGTTTGAGATGGCATGGTCATGTGATTCCACTTCATTGAATTCCTTATTCTAGGAATCTATGTGGGGAGAAAAGGCTTTGTGCAGGGTGGTGGTGATTGGATCGTTTGATTTTGAACCGCCCAATTTGTCGGTCCAGCGGACGTTAAGATTTTAATATTTATGTTAATAGATGTATTGCATCTTTCATCCTGTTCATTTATGTGGATCTTGATTAAATTAATTCTTCATCATAATGTGGTTGTTTCTAGAATAGTTGCTGGCTAAATTGAATGCCTTTATGGACTTTTACCCAGCCACTTATTTCTTCACTCAGCATTTGGAGGCAGCATCTCCCTTCATAATTGTATAGAATATTTCTTACCATTCCTGTTTGACCTGTTCCTTTCTATCTATTCTTCCTGTGTTAATTTTCAACCAACAAGTATTAATCCTTCTATAATTGAATTCAATATTCACCGGTTTTTATGGTTATCTTTCCTCTTGAAAGTGTTATAGTCACCCGCCATTTATTAATATCCTAACATGCACAACTTTTACTTGCTGTAATGAATATTCTTAAGTGAAAAGATAGAACTCTTCTATTGATGTCTTGTTGGATGCTACAAAAAATTGTTATTCAATTGCGTATTTGTATTATAGTAAAGAAGAAATCAATGATCAATTTGTTTTCTACAATATTCATTTGCTACAAATTAAATAATCCAGTGGACTGAATCCCGTTGTGAAACTACAATATTTTTTCAATAACATTTAACAGAAACTAATACTACTATTAAGAAGTCTAGAATTATAAAATACTTATCAAAATAAAATTTCAGCAATTGATATATTATTTAGATATAATTTTGTAGGTAAAATAATATATTTGGTGTAAGGATCCTACACTGCTTAGTATTAATGTCAATAAATAATTAGTTTGGCAAAATCTACTGATTTGTTTCTGACTACCTTCTTTCTTCAGTCGGTTTGAGTAAAGATCTTATATATTTTTTTATTATTTATATAAATTAACTTTGCAAGTTTATTATTTTATATGTTTCTTAACCAGTCTTAAATTCAAATGATTTGTTTTAATATTTATTATTCGACCATAACTTAATTTGAGAGATTAATTCAGCTAAATTTTAATTATAACAGAATGTACATTCTGTACGCGATCGGCAGTGATGCGTTGTTGGATTGATATTTTTGAGATATTTAATTTCAATTTTAAAATTTGATCATTTCTTGTTATTTAATTTTCAAAATTAATAATTAATGATTCTTAATTAATTCTCAAATTTACTCAATCCAACAATACATTACAATCTTCTAAAAATTAATACGTAATTTAAGTATTTTGACTTATTTTATATATTGTATACTAAAAAAAATTAGCTAAAAAAAAAATGGAACAACTAAATGTAAATTTTAGGAGGAATTATAGATTTAACTTATGTATTAATAAAAGCACTTAATTGTTAGCAAAATGCATTGTAATGTTAAAATTAGTTTCAATGCAATTTTGATCCACTCATAAAATCAATCTAAATTCAATCTTTTAGCCCATTAATTTTGTTCTCTTTTCAACAGTTTATTCAGAATTCGTACAATGATTTTTGAATTTATCAAGATTGTTTTTTTTTTTTTTTAAGTCCCCCATTTTGCCGTAAATGAGGAATTTGTTTTTTTTATCAACCAATATCTTTTTGATGCTTTATCCCTCCAATCTTATGTTTTATACCCATGTATGTAACAGACCTTTGTTAATCATAAAAAAAAAAAAAAAACCTTGCTTTTAAATTAATTTGTAGATTTTCACTAATGAGGAAAAAGTTTTAGGTAAAAACTGTTGCAGGGACATATGTGACCTCTTGGTCTTTAGTTTTTTTTTTTTTATGTGTGAAAAGAGGTTTCTTTGGAAAAACCAACCAGTATATCACGATATATTTAAAGTAATTGTTGGAAACTGAAAAATAATTTTAGGCATATTTAAGGTTATAATCCCAGTCCTGAGCAATGTTGAGGCATGTGTCTGCAGGGCCAATGTACGTTTTTTTTTTTTTTTTTTCCTCGAGACACATTTTGTAAAAATTAATAATTATTTTTGTGAAATTTATTACATTTTGTAACAAAAGATGAAACCCAGTTACTCAGATTCGAACCAAGTATTTTATTATTTTGTCCTTCTGCTAATGTTTTCCAGGGCTTGAATTTCAGGGCGGGATTCGCGCCAAAACTTTTAAATCCCGCCCAAAAGAATATCGTGAGTGGGAGGCTCCCGCCCAAAAAATTTCACAATTTTCTGAAAATATTTTGCATTTTGAAACTACGATCAACTCCTGCGAACGCCTTGCAAATTTCGTGATATTTTCGCGCAATCGATTGACATAATTTGCGAGTTTTTACCGCAAATTATCTTTGAAATTCACGATTTTTTCCTGCGACCGATAGAAAAATGTCAAGATTTTTTCCCCGAGATCGATTGACAAGTTTCGCATTATTTTCCGCGAACGATGGCAAATTCAGGGGTGATTGGGTTGACGATTTTCCGAAAACTTACGGCATTCGGTTCGAAAAATTATAAAAATTCGGCCATCAGCCTGAAAATTCGGACATTAAAAAATATAATGGAAAAATATTGAGAATTTCGACAAATGGTCGCCGGAAAAATCAATTTCGTCGCAAAGGGTCGCGGAAAAAAATATTTCGTCAAAGGATTGCGAATAAGATGCAAAATTTCATTAAAGGATCGCGGAAAAACGCAAATTTTGTGAGATAGCAAAAAAATGCAAATTTCGTCAAAGGATAGAGGAGAAAAAGGCGAGCTTCGTCGTCGAGGATCGTGAAAAAAATCCTCGAACTTCATCAAAGGATCACGAAAAAAATCCGAATTTCATCAAAGGATCGCGAAAAAAATCCGAATTTCATCAAAGGATCGCGAAAAAAATCCGAATTTCATCAAAGGATCGCGAAAAAAATCCGAATTTCATCAAAGGATCGCGAAAAAATCTGAATTTCATCAAAGGATCGCGAAAAAATCTGAATTTCATCAAAGGATCGCGAAAAAAATCTGAATTTCATCAAAGGATCGCGAAAAAAATCTGAATTTCATCAAAGGATCGCGAAAAAAATCTGAATTTCATCAAAGGATCGCGAAAAAAATCTGAATTTCATCAAAGGATCGCGAAAAAAATCTGAATTTCATCAAAGGATCGCGAAAAAAATCTGAATTTCATCAAAGGATCGCGAAAAAAATCTGAATTTCATCAAAGGATCGCGAAAAAAATCTGAATTTCATCAAAGGATCGCGAAAAAAATCTGAATTTCATCAAAGGATCGCGAAAAAAATCTGAATTTCATCAAAGGATCGCGAAAAAATCTGAATTTCATCAAAGGATCGCGAAAAAAATCTGAATTTCATCAAAGGATCGCGAAAAAAATCTGAATTTCATCAAAGGATCGCGAAAAAAATCTGAATTTCATCAAAGGATCGCGAAAAAAATCTGAATTTCATCAAAGGATCGCGAAAAAAATCTGAATTTCATCAAAGGATCGCGAAAAAAATCTGAATTTCATCAAAGGATCGCGAAAAAAATCTGAATTTCATCAAAGGATCGCGAAAAAAATCTGAATTTCATCAAAGGATCGCGAAAAAAATCTGAATTTCATCAAAGGATCGCGAAAAAAATCTGAATTTCATCAAAGGATCGCGAAAAAATCTGAATTTCATCAAAGGATCGCGAAAAAAATCTGAATTTCATCAAAGGATCGCGAAAAAAATCTGAATTTCATCAAAGGATCGCGAAAAAAATCTGAATTTCATCAAAGGATCGCGAAAAAAATCTGAATTTCATCAAAGGATCGCGAAAAAAAACTGAATTTCATCAAAGGATCGCGAAAAAAAATCTGAATTTCATCAAAGGATCGCGAAAAAAAATCTGAATTTCATCAAAGGATCGCGAAAAAAAATCTGAATTTCATCAAAGGATCGCGAAAAAAAATCTGAATTTCATCAAAGGATCGCGAAAAAAAATCTGAATTTCATCAAAGGATCGCGAAAAAAAATCTGAATTTCATCAAAGGATCGCGAAAAAAAATCTGAATTTCATCAAAGGATCGCGAAAAAAAATCTGAATTTCATCAAAGGATCGCGAAAAAAAATCTGAATTTCATCAAAGGATCGCGAAAAAAAATCTGAATTTCATCAAAGGATCGCGAAAAAAAATCTGAATTTCATCAAAGGATCGCGAAAAAAACCAGATTTCATCAAAGGATCACTAAAAAACGAGAGTTTCATCAAAGGATCGTGGGAAAAAAGCTAGTTTCATCGAAGGACCGCGAAAAACGTGAGTTTCATCAAAGGATTGCGAAGAAATCGCAAAGTTCACCAAAGGATCGCGAATAAAACGCAAATTTCACCTAAAGATCGCGCAAAAAACGCGAATTCCGTCAAAGGATTGCAGGTAAAAACGGGAAATTCACCAAAAGATCGCGAATAAATTGCCAATTTCACCAAAAGATCACGAATAAATTGCAAATTTCACAAAAAGATCGCGAAAAAAAAAAAAAAAACGTGAATTTCGTCGAAGGATCGCTGAAAAAATGCAAATTTGGAAGGGCCTCTGAAAAACGTGCATTTCATCAAAAGATTGCAAAAAAATTCGACTTTTGTCAAAGGATCGTGAAAAAACGCAAATTTTACCAGAGAATCGCGAAAACAACGCAAATTTCACCAAAGATAGCGGAAAAAAAGCGATTTTCGTCATATGATTGCGGCAAAATGAGAGTTTAGTCTAACGAAGATCCTTGAAATTTGGTTGAAAATTGAAAAATATACTGTATAAAAGCTTGACTTTCTTCCTTATTTAAATTAAAAGGCATTTTGCATAATTATTCTGGGTTGTTGATTTAAAATGCTTCAATGGCATTTTTGCTTATATATATTAATCTAATTCTTTAAATAGCATGTAAAATAACAGTGGGTTTTAAAGATTTTTTTTTCTCCCTCCCAAACAGCTCAACTCCCCTCCATTTAGAAATGCTGGTAGGGAGACTCCCCTCCTATGAAAAATTGAATTTCAAGCCCTGTTTTCCTTTCTGGTGAAACTTTGTTTGCAAATTACACATTTTAAAACTTAACAAAATAAAAATAATTAACTGGTTAGCACTCAGCATCCTCATTTGAGAACAGTTAAGTCCTATTTTTAGTATTTTTTTCCCCCCCCTGTTTAGAATGAACTGGTAAAAGGCTGTAAGTTGGAAATATTCAATCGGTTTTCGCTCAGTTGGAAATATTCAATTCGTAAAAAAGGCTATAATTTTAAAATTTGATTTCTTAAATTTTGCCTTGATCAACTCAGTTCTCCCTACTGTATTTATGAAATATATTTCATTTTCAATCTAAAAAAAAAAAAAAAAAAAACTATTTTTTAAAATGAAATTTAACATTTCTCTAACTTTTAAATTTATGTATATTTAAAACTTTTTGCTTATCCAAAAAATGTTGTCCATAGTCACTTTTTTTTCTGTCCTAAGTTGGAAAGTTTGGCTATCTAATGTTTATTTTTCTATTTGTTGTGGTATCAGTGAATTCCTAAATGAAATTTTTACACATAGAGGAAAATTGCAGAATGTGAAGTATTATTAGAGCAAATTTTGATGACTATTAATTAAAAAATTAACTTTATTTTCTGTGAAAGAATCCTCAAAGTACTCTAGATTTTAAATTTCATAGTAAAGTTAAAGTTTCAAAATTAAATTGTGAATGCTTTTTAGCCAAAGTTAAAAGGTACTATGAATAATGATGGGGAAAAAATCTTATTTTATATATGTATATTTTTTACACTTTATTTTCTATTACATATACAATGTTTAATATTTTTAACCCTGTATTTTAAATTTTTCAAATATCTTCTAAAAAACTTCCCAGTTTTATTTAATCTCATTTTGTTATTTAGTAGGCATACTTTTTTCTTACCATTTTGTATATACTCCTTCAGCTTGCCCGATACACAATTTTATAGTCTATTATAATTACTTGTTCATTTATCTATGGTTGATTTTTCATGTGGTTTATAGTTAATAATTACAAAAAGTTATATAACTTGCGTGTACAAAAGAGTAGATAACTATGTATGTTTGTTTATCTGCATTTTCTAGTTATTCTTTCTTATGCATGCTTAAATGTGTACTTATTTCTGTACTAAGTATTGAATTAATACAATAACATTGCTGTTTTTCAATTACATAGATGATAAACAAGCATTTTGGAGGAACTGTTCTAAAGAAAGAATCTCGAGAAGATGGACAATTTGTCATTCAAGTGGATACGTCAAGTAATTTATTTAAGTAAGTATTGAACTTCCTATATTTCAAATCTGTAGTGTATCTTAATCTAACTACTTCTACTTCCCTTTTATTAATACAAGGGGATAAACCCGAGCTGCGTAGGCTACAGAATATAGGTAAAAACGATTACATATATTATTTTCGACTAGCATATGGCCCCGTCAAAAATGACGGGAAAGTGTTATTTTAAGTTTACAACATTAAGTCAGACTCGATTAAACAGGTGATTGATATGTATGATTATTCAGATAGTGGCAAGTCCTCAAAAGCATTCAAAAAATTGTGTTTGCAAAAGTCAACCTTCAATGAAGAAAATATGAACCACCTCAAGCGGGGGGAAAAAAAGAGCTTTTTCCAACAACCCTATGGCAAAATTCTCACCTTTTCCGCACATCTTTGATGAAATTAGTGTTTTTTCGCAGCCTTTTGATGAAATGGGTGTTTTTATCGGGATTTGTTGAAAAATTCACTTTTTTTCTGCACCCTTTTGACGAATTAAACCTCTTGCGTTTCTTTGACAAAATTCAGGGAAGACTGCCACTTGGCAAAAAAAAAATTGTTCAAAATCTTGCCAAAAATCTTTTCAAGATGGCAGAAAAACATCATTTTTAAATCTTTGTTATTTATAAATCAATGATTTTGTCCAAAAAATAGAAAATGATGTACAAACATGGATTTATAAGTAACATAAAGATTTGAAAACAAAGTTTTTCCGAGAAAAAAGGGGAGTTTCATACAAAAAATAAAAAAAAATTAAAAATACTTACACAAAAAACAAACAATCAGTTAAAATTTACAAACAAAAAAAAAAAAATCAGTAAATTAATGTTTATGGTGCAAATCTCGTTTTTTCTGCACATCTTTGATGAAATTCATGTTTTTTTCGCAGCTTTTTGACAAAAGGACTGTTTTTTCCACAATCCTTTCACGAAATGAGTGATTTTATCAGGATTTGTTGCAAATTTCACGTTTTTTCTGCGCCTTTTTGACGAATTACACCTCTCGCATTTCTTCGAAAAAATTCAGGGAACAGTTCCGCATCCTGTGCCGATTGCCGAAAAAAATTGTGCCAAAAATCTTTTCAAGATGACGGAAAAACACAATTTTTAAATCTTTGTTATTTATGAATCAATGATTTGCACAAGAAATAGAAAATGATGTAAAAACATGGATTTATAAGTAACATAAACATTTAAAAACGAAGTTTTTACGCAATCTTGAAAATTTTTTTACGAATGCAGGTAAAATCTCGCTCACAACTGCCAAAAAATTTATTAAATATAAAAAAAAAAGTAAAAGGATAAATATAAAGAAATACCACTAAATGAGATGGCGATTCATAAAAAAGGGGGAGTTTCATACAAAAAAAATTTTAAATATTTACACAAAAAACAAACAATCAGTTAAAATTTTAAAAAAAAAAATGCAATTTAACAAATTACGACGACTATTTGGAAAATGATTTTTTCAAAGACTAAAATTTAAGACATAAAAAATAGCACGGAGTTGATCATACATTACGTACGCCATGAATTAAACATTAATAGTGTTATTACACGTAAAAGTTGCAAGCGACAGAAATCGCTTGCAACTCGTACATATTATCCACCTGAAACTTAAGTATTATCCAAGCATTTCATTGGCTGTTCGAGAAAAGGCTTTTCCATCGTCAGATTTCTTGGAAATCTGACGATGGAAAAGCCTTTCCAAAGGAAAAGATTTCCAAGAAATCTGACAGCCAATTTTAAATGAAATTTATTTCTTAAACTTCTAAACATCCCACAATATTACTTTTTATATCATCGTATAGAGAAAAAAATGTACCTTTAAATGCAATTTGTTTGAAAGCTGTATTCATGTATGTATCTCAATTTGTTTCTGAGTTATTAATTTTTTGTAGTTTTTATTACTTTTTTGTCATAGTGGCAACACTCTGTTGTCCATCTCTGTTGAAAGTAAATGGAAATATTACTGTATAGACCAATCAGAAAACGAATAAATTTCAGATTAAACCAATAAAAAGCTTCATATATGCTTTTGATTTCCTACCCTGACGAGGACAATAACCATTTTTCCAAATGGTTAAAAAAAAAAATCAATAATTTAATGTTTAGAAAAAGGGATCCTAGTCAGGGTCTGAAACACCGTCAAGGTATGGTACTTCTCTTCTAACTGAATTAAATTTGAATTTTGATGGATGTTTGGTAATAAACCCTCGATGTTTTCAGACTCTGATTTTTTCGGCAGCTGTTGGCTGAATCTTCCATCTCTAAAATGGTAAATCATGTAAAAATCGTTATATTGGCCAATAAAGGGTGCATTTTTTAAAGAGCTAATGCAAAAATCCTAATAAAAAACAGAAAGAAATAAACAGCAGAGCAAGCGAGACATACCTTACAATCAAAATACGTTGACAGAAGCACAGGTGCATCCGAACGTATGCAGCAAATTAGTTATGTAACAGAAAATTTAGCTGACTAACGGTTCACCTGATACTGATGAACCAATAAGCTTCAAGATCTCCTGATTTCAAAAATTACCTTTTTTTTCAGGAAATTGATGAAATAATGCATTTTTTTTCTGCAGTCATCTGATGAAATTTTTCAACGATTATTTGGCGAAATTCACATATTAAATGATCCTTAGACGAAACATGCATTATAAAAGGACCCTTTGGGAAAAATTGTGTTTTTTTCTGCGATCCTTTGACAAAATTTATATTCGTTTGACGAAACCACCATTTTTCTACGATCTTTTGATGATTTTCGCAATCCTTCAAGCAAAGTAGACAGATAATAGTTGCAAGATCCTGGCTATGTTTTTTTTTTCATGCTTTTTGTTTCTATACATGGACTAAATGCACAGTAGGTCATGGGAAAGGATTAGAAATAAACTCAATTTGGCACTATTTGTACTCGCATTTTTATTTTGTCAAATTCTGTTACCCCCCCACCCCCCCTTTTCGTCCTAAAAATATCAACAAATTTTAATACTGATTTGCATCAATCCCAGGGATGATAAATTGGGCCGAAAAAGTGGAATTCCATGTTTTCGCTGGAAAGTGGCATGTCTGTAAATGCTTTTAAAAATATATGCATAGTTGGAAAAAAACAAAGCTGTTCAAACAGCAAAAAATAATTCACAGAAATATATTAAATTCAGCTTAAAATATGCATAGGTAAAATAAGAACTTAAAAATAAAACAAAAAACATGTGGCATTTCTTTAAAAAATCAGATGTTTATATTTTATAAATAGCAAATAAATAATAAATATAAATAGTAAATAGCAAATTTCGTTATATGCCCGTTTTGGTCATAGAATTTTTTAAGATTTGGTCAGGGAAAGCGCCAGACATGTTTTGCTGGGAACCCTGCAACAGGGATGCATCAAATAGTAATTTTGGCCAAATACTGAATATTTGGCCAGCTCATTATTCTTGTATTCCAGAAATCCAAAATTTAAAAATAATTTATCATTTTTAGCTTTCATTTTGATAAACAGGACTTATTTGTTAGTAAACATTGCACTAAAAAAATATGTATACTTTGAATTAATATTTAGGAGGACAATATTAAAACATTTTCTATAATAATAAAGAAAGAAGTTTGTGTGTGAGTGAGTGAGTGTGTCGACGGTGTTCTGAAGAGGCCACTGCACATAGAGCTACAAAATTTGGGGAAAAGGTACGTCTATATATGAAGTTTTGCACCTCGAAGCGCGATTTTCGATTAGATTTTTTTTTATTTAATTTTTTATGCGATTTTTAGCACTTTTTTAAGTTTCGAGGTGATTTTTTTCCATATAAGTGAGAAGAATATGGTTTCTTTCTTTTAACCCAATATAGTAAATTTTGTTCCCTTTTCAAAAAAGTTTATTCGGAATTCATGCAGCGAATTTTTTATGCTATTATTGAACAGCATTTAATGCATTTCCATACCTATATGGAGGTTACTGTACAGGGACACAGTTCTGTCGCCAAGTTTGTTGCCAACTTGGTGGTATATCGCCAAATTTGGCGACCAAAATGAAGTCGCCAAAAGTGATGCCAACTTGGCGATATCTCTAATATTTCGCCAAATTCCCATAGACTTCCATTGCAAACCAATATGGATTACTTGCTTACAGAAAATCAACAAATTGAGATATTTTAATTTTTAATGCAACAAAACTAATATTAACTTAAGGGATTATATTAATTATATTTAAGGGAATCCAAGTAAATTCAATTGTGCAGAAAAGTAACATGATACAATGCTTAGATTATTGTATTTTATTGATATTTTCGACGAAAGGGTTGCAGTGGTCATTTTGGCGAAAATTATAGTTGATAAATGAATTGAAATGGCTATATCCGTTAGAAAATAATGTAAACAACTCGCAAATTAAAAGAAAATAACTGTTATTTAATTTAAAAAAAAAAAAAAAGAATCAAAAACCTTTTTAATGAGAGATAAAATTTATAAAATGAAAATATTTAATTTAAATAACAGTCTTTTAGTCTTTCTTTTTTTTAATTCAATTTAATTATCATTTTTATGTAATTTTCCCATCGTATGTCTTACAGGAGAAAGGCTTTATTTGTGAGTTACATGCTATTTAATTATTACCTTGGTCGCCAAACAATGCAATTTTAAGCCACAAAGGCAGAAGCGTGAAATAAGCCAGGCGAATGTCGCAATGAGTATAGGAGAACATTTTGGAGTAAATCTTTATATTCAAATGTAAATATATAAAAAAGAGTTAAAATTATAACTATGTAGTCAAGTATTTAAATTTTAGTGTAAAAATGTGCCATATACACACATATTTTACAATCTTCGATAATCAAGCCACCACCAAATGACATATTTACTATATTATTGAAAGTTTTGTTGTCACAGCACAGATGTCATATACGCTCCATGGTACATAATGGGCTCCAAAATGGTGTTATTTTGCCTGACATGGTAACTCGGCTATTGTTGTTTATTAATTGTTTATTTACTTTTATTTTCTTTTTTACAGTTGTATAAACTGTTTTGTTCTATAGATATTAATTAAACTTTTTATTATTTATTGCTATTTCCTTTTAAAATAATAGAAAATAAATATATATATGTAACTGGTATTCGAAAACTATGTTTTCACCAAATTGGCGTGAAAAAAAATCGCGCCAAACACGGTACGTATCTATGCCTAATAGTTATTTACATTATTGTGATTACTTAGTATCAGGCAACAGATTGAAGAGTGTTTGATATATTTTTAATATATGGGCTTTGGTGAGTTAGAGAAAATGGCCTTGGCGAGTGAAGTGAATTTTACGTATATTTACTGGCAAACTATTTACTTTTCATATACATATAAGCATTTTTTTTTTCAATAGTTATTTTATTTATTTATTTAAAGAAGAGCTATTTATCTACTTTTAAATACGAACAGAAATAATTTGTGGTTCTACCTGATTATCCCGTAGACCAAAAAAAAAATATATATCGCCAAACTATAAGATTAAATGCCAATAATGGGTGATCGTAAATGTCAAATTTACTTGACATTAAACACTTTACACGTGTTTGTTACGTCATCAGGGGATTTTTAATTCATATTTACGTTTCTTCGTGATCTGCTGCAATTTTTTGACATTCCATTTTTGACCTATAATACTAAAGTAATTTCTACCTTCATTTCAATAAAGTTTATTTGGATTTCGTATAACAATTTTCAAATTTTTCGGGTATTTTGTATGTGATTTTTAGTGTAGTTTAGCGATTTTCTACCATTTTTCCACATTAGTGAAAGACGTTGATAGAAGTTGAATCAACTTTCAATCTTCGAATACAATATATAATTTTTTTTTCTCTTTTTGAAATATGTGCAGCGATTTAAAATTTTTTTGCGATATCTTATTGTGATTTTCAGAGGTTTTTTGCAATTAGTGCTGTTTTTTTTACGTATCCAGGCAACGCCGGGCAAGTTAGCTAGTTAATTAATAAAACTTAAACCTATTACATTTGTGGCTTCCTCTGTGAATGAAAGTAAATTAATATCATTTTCCTATATTCTAAAACAAATATTTCAAAATGAAAGAAAAATTTTTCTCTTGTCAAATCAGTTCAGAAAAGATTCTGAACAATTGATATCAAAATATTTCCAGAGAAAAGTGCCATATAGTGCCAGTTTGACATTATGCATAGCTTGATACATTATTGCATGCATGGCATAGCATTGCTAGGATTTGAAATGGAAAATTTTAAATATAAGGCATCTTTATTTTTATGTAGAATTATTGAAAGGGATTTCCATAAAATTTTAGATGAAACTTTAAAATTTGATTCATATATTTGGCTAAAACTAAAACACCATTATGTGCATCATTCACATACATGATACACATACATAAAGCTATGTTTTTTAACGGTACAAAAATGTAAAATAAAAAAAAAGAATTTTCATTTTTAAATCTTTATTATAATGAAACATTCCTGCGAGTGATAAATGATTTTAAAAATCTGAATGAACATGAACTTAAAATATGCATAGTTTAGATAAAAAATAAACAAAAAATTGTGCGTATTGGTGTTTAATTCTTCTCCATGTAAACTCAGCTGAGTTTATCAGGCAAACTGTGAAATCTGTTGATTGCCGTGATCGCCAATGTGCAATTCTTTTCCTGGTCAATTGGTGCCTTCTTTCTGAAAGCGATTCATTCGGAAAATCCATAATAAAAATTAAAAAAATTGTTTTAAAACATTCACAAATAACTGCAGATAGATCAAAGCGAATAGCGGCAAAATATCAGCATGTTTTTCCTAAAGAAACAAAGTTTCACTGTTGCCACTGCAGAAGAGGGAAATATATGAATCATTGATATGAATCAATATTCATATGAATAATGATGAATGATGAATGATATATTTTTTTAACAATAATAATAATGATTAGCAAAGTGAAATGTAATTTCTGAAAATTTCCCATTAAATTTTAATATGCTAATTATATGCAAATATTAACTTGTATTTTTAACAAACTTCGATTGTTTATATTAATTGACGATAGACAGCTGCAAAATTAGTTTTTGAAGGTTTAAAACAAAATTAAAATATTTAAAGTCTTTAATATGCTACTACAAATATTTTAAGAACAAAATCAGATAATTAACCTGTATTTTTTTTAATGAAGCGCTCAGAGTCATTCATTTGTTTCAATATTCGGAAATTGTGAATGGCAACAGTGTTCTTTTGTTTATATCTAGTAATCTGATGTTTATAATAGCTTATTTTTAATTTGGAGCTTAATACATTATAATTGGATATGATATACATGTTTTAGTGAAAATATGCTGAACAGACATGATTTCAAGTAGAAAAAATTATCATTTAGCTGTCATATGTTAAGATATGTTTTTCATTAAGCCTAACATGGCGTTTAGCTACGGTCGATTCGCACACTGGAGTGGTCCGCACCGGCATACTTACCGACAATCATATTTTATTATAAGTAGATGTTAACATCCTCTTTCCTCTGCACATACTAAAAACACACCGATAAACAAAATATTTTTCAAAAAGTTCTGCAAACAGTTTTTGATGTAGTTTTTGACTTATATATTGTTAAAACACGTTTTGGTAAAAAAAAATTGCAGGTAATAAAAAAAATTACTACCGTAAAATCCCGATTGTAAGCCCCCTCTCCCTTTTTCAAAAGAAAAAGCAGTTAAATTTGGGAGGGGGGCTTATAATTGAGATTTAAAAAAAAAAATTATTTAAAAACCTGTTTTTATCATTAATTTAGAAGTAAATAAGGTAAATACAGGGTGAGAATCTTGACAGCTTTCCAATTTATATAAAAAAATAAAAAAAAAAAAAAAAAATTAAATATCTCGCCCCCCTCTCCCCGGGCCTGTAGAAAAAAAAATTCCTTCCAAAAAAATCTAAGCAAAATTTGAATTTTTTTTTTTTTTTCCCCCAAATGCACTACTTTGTTATTTTACTGCAACAATATTTAATCAATCATCTAAGACCCTTCCTCCAAAAAAAATATTACTTTTCCCTTTGCCCACCCCTTTGGTACCAAACATGCATAATTTAACCTATAAAACTCTTTAATTTTCTTATATACAATATGCTATACAAATACACTATAGTTGCAATAAATAATCTGTCAGTTAAATTATTCTCTCCCTGTCTCTCCTGACTCTTATATCATGAACTCCCCCCTCCCCCCCTCTGTCCCTGCATCTCATGCACTTTAAAATCTGTAATTTTTTTTTTTTTTTAATTTCTGCTTGATTTGTGATTTTGTCGTAAGATATTTAAATAACCACCTAAATTATTTCAGCACCCCCCCCCTACAAACACATGCGGTATATTTAAAAACAAATTATTTTTACTTTTTTTGGCTCTATTTAATCATGAAATATCCATGTAATTCAAGGTTTAGAACAGCCAAACTGCAGAAAATTCTTTTGCTTTCCTTCTGCATATTTAGAAATCCACACACCACCATTTGGAGAAAAAGGATGGAAAAATTTTATCAAAGAGGATAAAGATTTTAGATGAGTGATACTTGTATGAGATTAGGTAGATGAGATTTTAGACCAATCGCCTTGCTACAAAATACAGTTGAACATTGAAAATCCAGACATCCAAATTCCGGAAATCTCTAAAATTCAGACATTTTTTCTGATTTCAGTTTTATTAATTTTTTAAATAAGACTGCTGTATCTTTCATATTTCTCATCAAATACAGTTAAATTCTTTCAACTATAAACACTAAATAAATATAGATATATTCTGGTATATTTTTAGAATGATTGACTGTCAATTAAAGATTTTAGTTATTACAAAACTGGAAAGTAAAAAACGGCATAAAAAAGACTTGATACTTTGATGACTTTCCTATATTTTAACTTTAATAAAATCACTTAAGTACATATTTATAACTAAAGAAACAAACATGCAATTTCATTTTCTTTTGATTGAACTGAAAGATAAACACACTTTATAGTCACTCTATTAACACCTAGCGATCAACTTAGTGACACATTGCAATATGACCTTGACACGCACATTTGCTGAATTCGATGTGCTGTTTGTTTCAGTTTTGTTTCTTTGAAATGAACTTAGAATGCAGTAGAAAAATAAGAAAACAAGATGAGGTTTTTTTTTTTTTTTTTTTTTCAATCTTTTGACAAAATTCTCGTTTTTCTCTTCCCGCAATCATTTGCAAAATTTGCTTTTTTTCAGTTTCCGATCGTTTGAGAAAATTGGCAATTTTTTTTCTGTGATTGATTGACAAGATTGTTTTTGGCCGATCGTTTGCCGAAATTCGTGATATTTTTCCCTGACAAACTGACAAAATACAAAATTTTTTTTCTCACTCTTTTGACGAAGTTTGCAATATTTTTCTTTGATCCTTTATCGAAACTCTTTTTTTTTTTTTTTTTTTTTCTGCAACCTATGATAAAATTGACGATTTTTCTCAGCAAATAATAGACAAATTTGATTTTTTTTTTATCCCTTTAATTTATTATTAAAATTAACAACTTTTTAGAGCGATCAGTTGAAAAAAAATCTGATTGTTTCTTAGATGTATGTTACGAAATTCACGATATTTTCCACGATTGAAGAACTTCTCTAAATATATTCTCGGAAGAATTGCAAAATTTTACATGTTATCTCAAAGCCCCCTCCCCTTTTCTTGTAACTCTAGAAATGGGACTAAACCTTCTCAGATAAAGAATTTGTGATGTAACTAAATGATTTCACTCATATTTAACAGCCATTAAGAGGATTTTGTGTTAAGAAGTTTGTTTGATCTGATGGCCAATATTTCTTTAATTTTCGGAACCGAACGACTTAAATTTTGGGGAAATTCGGAATAAAATCACTTCTGTATTATCTATTGCATACTATATTTTAATTTATTGTGTTTTAATATGTATATTTTATTTCAGCGTAAGTGTTATGTTGTAGTGTATCATTCCTATTTTATAACTTAATGCAGCAATTTGATCGTCGTTTATTTGCTCTAGGGAAAAAAGTGCATTTTGTATGTTATTGCCATGAAAAATATTTTTTAACAGACCTCCAAAATCCAGAAAATTTGAAAATCCTGAATCACTGCGGTTCCACCGATTCTGAATTTTCGAGGTTCAACTGTAAGAAATAGGGCAGGATTTTTTTACAAACTAAATTCAAGGTTTTTAAACTTTGCAGGGTGGGGGGTCAGAGGAGAAATAAGGACTTTTGGAGAAAGGGGTGTAATTTAAATAATCGATTATTTACTTGTTATTAGTGAGCAACAAATAGAACAACAGAATTAAGATTTCCATGATTTTAATTTTTTTGTGCTGAGGAGAGAGGGAGAGCAGAGAAAGAAGGTGGACATTTCATGCAGAGGGGTGGGTGGGGTTCATTAATATTATGTAAAAACATGTAGAAACCTGCCAAAACAGTCAAAATTCCCTTAGATTTTTAAATTTTCCCCAAAAACATTTTGTGAAAGGAAAGGGGGAAAGCTTATATTTGGGAGTGTAAAATAAAATAAAAATTGCTTAAAAGTGGGAGGGGGTTTTACAATCAGGATTTTACGGCTATGAAAAAACGCATCAGCAAATAACCACAAAGATTGAGGCTGGAAAGTCTTGCACAGGTTTACTGTTTTTTTAATTGTTAACACTAATAGATTTTTACATTTTGTATTTTTTAGAATGTCCTCTTAAAATATTAAAAATCATATTTATATGAAAAATAGCAATGTGTTCAAATAAAGTTTTTAAACCTGTTAAATGTGATATTTTCATATTTGCCTCGCATCAAGAGTTAACAGCCAAAGGAATTTCTATTTACAATCAGCTTTTTTGATTCTGTTCATTTCAGTGGTTTAAGCGCTAAATTCAATTACATGCCTTACATTTGAGTTTTATTTATATTTTATTGTTTTATTGATTATGTTTTAATTTAGTTATGGAATATATAAGCTGGAAACAAATGATGAGCTATTTATATTAAGTGTAAATGGAATTATTTTTTTGCAATCGTCTGCATGTGTTATAGATATAAATTTTAAAAAGATTTCATGCTTGAAAATTATTTTAAACAAAAATTGAGTAAATTGAAATATAATTTAAAAAATAATTGTGATATAGTTTCAAACAAATTGCATTTGAAAGTACATCCCGCTCCCTGTTTGACAGTGTAAAAATTGAAAATTTGCAGTATTTAGAAATTAAAAAATTACAATAAAAGTTAAATTTAATTGTCTGCTGTTGCTACTGTTAAAATGTCAGCGTTATGCATGGACACGTTTGTTCTTTATAATATAGATATTTTTTAGTGAAACGTTTTAATGACTTTTTCCGCATCGAAAGTAAGCAACAATAGAAAACATATTCAATGAATGTATTATTTTGGTTTGATTGTGGGGAGGGGGAACACAAATAAAATATTGGGCCACAAGACTAATTTGTTACATAATTTGATATATTTTTACATTTATAGCATTGCCGGAAATAACAAACAAAGCTTGGATAGACTTCTTGCACCTATGGTTACTAATAATGTTTATAACTAATATTGAATCATATAATTTAAAATATATCTAATAAGATTTTTTTAAACAGACATTTAAAGTAATAAAAAGTTTGATGGTCATTTTTAATATTAAACTATGTGGTGAGTGGGTAACTACTAATTATCTTTACCGGGTGGTGAAGTGTAATATTCTGCAACTTCATGTGCTTAATTTGTTCATTTAAATCTCAAATATTGACTGAAATCTTGATTAATGATACCTTATACTTATGTAGAACATGTTTCATATGTAGAGTAAATCTGAAGGTGTACTATGTATAAACATGTGATCACAACATGCAACTGTGTCCAACCGTCAAAAACATATTTTTGGTGGTTCACCTAAAATGTTGCTATATAAAAAATGTTTTTGGCGTTTCTCTGTATTTAAATATTTACAGAGAGTCGAGAAATCTTACATTTAAAACTTGTTTTCTTTTATATAATTAGTATATTTTATCTACTGTACATTGCTTCTAATCTATTACCGTAAAATCCCAATTATAAGCCCCAGCCACCCACTTTTTCTAAGTAGTTTTGATTTTTTTTTTTCCATTTCCAAATATAAGCCCCAACTCCCTTTCACAAACTTTTTTGTGGAAAAAAATTATTTAAACATCTAAGGGAGATAATTAAAAATCTTTTGACTTTTTTGGTGGATTTCCATATGTTTTTAAATAATCTTAATGAAGTCCCACCCCCCGCATGAAATGTCTGCTTCCTTTCTTTGCCCTCCCTCCCCAGCACAAAAAGTGTAACATTTTGAAAATCTCAATTCTTGTGTTCGATTTGTTGCTTACTAGTAACAATAAATATTTAATCAATTACCTAAATTATTCTTCCTTCCCAAAGTTCTTCTTTGCCCTCTGATTCCCACTCAGCAAAGTTTAAAATGTTTAAAAGCAAAGTTTAAAATTATTTAAAAAAGTATTCTGCCCTATTTCTTATTTCATAGTAAGGTGATTTACCTAAAATCTTATCTACATAATCTCATATAAATCTTGCTCATCTGAAATCTCTATTCTCTTTGAAATTTTTGCTACATTTTTCCTTTCAGGGGGGGGGGGCAATAAAAAAAAAAAGAGAACCTTTTTTTCTGGGGCGGGTGAGAAATATTTTGAGTTGTTATTTAAATATTTTTGCAACAAAATCATAAATCGAGCAGAAACAAAATTAAACTGCATGAGATGCAAGGGGTGGGTGTTCATGATATGAAGGTGGGGGACAAGGGGAGAAAAGCCGAGATTTTGGGAGGAGAGGATAATTTAGGTGATGTAGTATTTATTTGTTACTATAGTGTTTTAAACAAGTCAGATTTTATTTAATAATCAGTTTTATAGTTTAAATTATGCATGTTTGATACTAGAGTGGAAGAGGGGTGGGAGAGGAAAGAGTTTTTTCTAGGGCGGAGGCTTAAAATGACTGATTAAATATTGTTGCAATAAAATAACAATTAAATAAGTAAATTTGAAAAAAAAATAAAGATTTTAATTTATGCTTAAGGTTTTTTTGTTGGAAGATTGTAGGAGAGGGGGCATAAGCTTTTGTAGGTAGCTTTCTTTACAAAAAAGCTACCTATTGCAGCCGTTCGGAGGAAAGCGATTTCAAAAAATTTTGGTATATTTTCATCGATCATGACCCCCAGACCCCGAAACCACCCTCCGTTCAAAATTGATATATATATATATATATATATATATATATCTGACCTATGTCACGCTGTAACTCCCGTAATTATGAACCGATTTCGATGTATGTCGGTGTGTACATAGTACATACCAATGTCTCGACCGAGTTCGTTGGCCAGCTTCATCTGCCGTTTTGTTTCAAAATGGCGGCCATTTAAAATTTTAAAAAAATTTTTAAACTAGAAATGTGGTCCCAAAAAATTAAAAATGGGAAAATATTTTTTTCTTATGTATTTGACCTTTATACAAAGATTCCGGAGTAGTTTTTGTTTCGTCTATATCTTAAAAAATGGCTGAGTTATAGCATTTTGAATTTCTAGCGTGGCTGACATTTTGAAACGTCCTGAATTTTGTCACGCGATAAAAGGCGTATTTATGAACCGATTTGGATGTAATTCAGAGTGTACATAGTACATACCAATCTCTCGACCGAGTTCGTTGGCCAGCTTCATCCGCCATTTTGTTTCAAAATGGCGGCCATTTAAAATTTTTTAAAAAATTTAAAATTTGAAACCAAAAAATTGAAAATGGAAAAATATTTTTTCTTATGTATTTGACCTTTATACAAAGATTTCGGAGCAGTTTTTGTTTCGTCTATATCTTAAAAAATGGCTGAGTTATAGCATTTTGAATTTCTAGCGTGGCTGACATTTTGAAACGTCCTGAATTTTGTCACGCGATAAAAGGCATATTTATGAACCGATTTGGATGTAACTTCGTTTATACATAGTACATACCAATGTCTCGACCGGGTTCGTTGGTCAGCTTCATCCGCCATCTTGTTTAAAAATGGTGGCCATTTAAATTTTTAAGAAAAATTTAAATTTGAAATGTGGTACCAAAAAATTAAAAATTGAAAAAATATTTTCTTCGTATGTGTTTGACCTTGATAAAAAGATTCGGGAGCAGTTTTTGTTTCGTCTATATCTTAAGAAATGGCTGAGTTATAGCATTTTGAATTTCTAGCGTGGCTGACATTTTGAAACGTCCTGATTTTTCTCACGTAATAACAGGCGTATTTATGAACCGACTTGGATGTACCTTGGTGTGTACATAGTACATACAAATATCTCTACCGAGTTCGTTGGCCGGCTTCATCCGCCATCTTGTTTCAAAATGGCGGCCATTTAAAAAAATTAAAAAATAAAAAAATTTAAATGAGATACCAAAAAATTGGAAAGTGAAAAAGATTTTTTTTTGTATGTGTTTGACCTTAATATAAAGATTCCGGAACAGTTTTTCTTTCGTCTATATCTAAAAAAAATGGCTGAGTAATAGCATTTTGAATTTCTCTTGTGGCTGACATTTTAAAACGACCTGATTTTTGTCACGCGATAACAGGCGTAATTATGAACCTATTTGGATGTAACTTGGTCTGTACATAGTACATACCAATGTCTCGACCGAGTTCGTTGGCTAGCTTCATTTGCCATCTTGTTTCAAAAGGGTTGCCATTTAAAAAAAATTAAATTTAAAATTCAAAATGAGGTATTAAACAACTGGAAACTGAAAAAGATTTTTTTATATGTTTGGCCTTGATACAAAGATTCCGGAGCAGTTTTTGTTTCTGAAAATTTGTTCTTTTGTTTATATCTTAAAAAATGGTTGATATAGCCCTTTGAATTTCTAGCATGGCTAACATTTTGAAACGATCTTGTATTTGTCACGCGATAACACACGTATTCGCCTATTTCGATGTAAGAAGGCATGTGGATAGTATACATCAACACCTCGACCAAGTTCGCTGGCCAGATTCATCAGCCATCTTGTTTCAAAATGGCGACCATTAAATTAAAAAATATATATATATTTAAAGTGAGGTGCAAAAAAATTAGAAATTGAAAAAGGTTTCTTTCTTAAGTATTTGACCTTGATATAAGGATTCAGGAGCATTTTTTGTTTGTCTTTACCTTAAAAAATGGCTCAGATATATCAGTTTCAATTTCTATTGTGGGTGACATTTTGAAAAATCTGATTTTTTGCATGCGACAGCACTCCTATATATTAACTGATTCCGATGTGAGTGAGCATGTGCACAGCAATTACTAAGGTCTTGACCAAGTTCACTGCTTAGCCTCATCCACCATGTTGTCTTAAAATGACAGTCACTTTAAGAAATTGCCGAATTTGGCAGCCAAATATATGTTACTTTAAAGAAAAGCAGCTTGGATAAAGCTGACTAATTTCGCGAAATTCTCATTCATTATATTGATAAAAATTAGTATTGAATCTCCTATATTTGGTTTCCACTAAATTGAGCTTCGTGTGTTTGAATGATATAATTTTGCTTTTTTTAAATAAGGATTATGAAAGCTACCTCTTCCTCCCGGCACTGGCCGGAAGGACTTTTATGAATCAGAAATCTGCTAAAATATGGAAGATTCTCACCCGTGTGCCTTATTTACTTATAAATTAATGGTAAAAGGGGGTTTTAATGATTTAAAAACAAAAATCTCTTATAAACTCTCTTCCCAAATTTAACTTTTCTTACTTTTGAAATATGGATGGACTTAGTCAGAATTTTAGTTATTAGATGTTCAAGTAAATGTGTGATGAACCTTCAAACTTAGATTGTAGATTTAGTTCTGTAAAATTTCAAATATGCCATATCTTAGCAATTTGATTGCTTCTTAAATTTTCATTGAAATATAAAACACTGTAAAGCCTCTAAATAGACACTAGGACTGTTAGATTTGCCTATTGTATGAGAACTAAAAAGGGCAAGAAAGGAAAACTTATTATAATATAGTTACCTTCCATTCACACATTTTTATTTAAAATGAAAAAAATTTCATTTGATTCTTTAATTTTGTTTTTCTAACTGGTTAATTTTTAGAAAAACTTCTTTTATAGGGGTCTTGACAAGGAAGAAACAGTTTTATTAACTCATGGTGATACAACAGATAAAGTTGCTGATAATTTTAAAGTAACTGCAAAGTCTGGGCATCATATTGCTGGTATGTTATTTTAACTATTGTGTGGATATTAATCTCAATTCAATAATACCATTATTTTTAGAATGTTTCGAGCATTTGAAATATTTTCAACACTGGAGCTTTTTTTCCTTTTTATTAATAAATTTAGTGTAATACTATAGTATACTAATAGGAATTGGCCAGGTACTCTGTTGGTAATGTTTTCATATTTTTGGAGCAGCACAGTTTTTTTGATTTGCCAATAATCAAAGGAGGTTATTTTTCAGATCCATCTATCTGCATTGGCATACAATAACACTGTCAAACTTTATTCTTTTTTTCTACCATGACACAAATCTGATTTGAGTGCAAGAGTTTTAGATGGCAGAAGATTATAAAACAAACCTGTTTCACCTGCATTGAAAATTTCTTTTTGATTGAGTAATTTGATAATAATCTAATCAAAATTTTTTTCGACGGATTTACATGTTTTAGGGCTCAGAGATCCCGAAAAACATGTTTATACAAAATGTCTGTCCGTCCATGTGTCCTCTTTGTAGCATCGAAAAGTGTGTGAAGTTATGCATAAAATTGAGCCAAATTGTGGAAAAGTTATTCCCAAGCATTTTTAATTTTTATTTTTTTCATTAATCCATTTGTAAAGTTTACCTGAACTCGACTACACCATATTTTCTTTTTGTTGCCACCTTTTCGGCATTTGTTTACGTTTTTGTCGCCATGGTTGAGTGGTCGCATTTCGTTCATGGGCCGTATACGGCAATTTCATTTATGATTGCATTCGCTTGTATTCATTTTTTTTTTATAAGATAAGTATTTGAATTTAATTAACATATAAAAGCATTTTTTAAGTCATTTCTATATTAAAGTAATTTTTCTAAAGTCGTCGTAATATTTATTAAATGTTATTCAAATAAAAAGTAAATGTTAATATCTTCCGACTTATGCAAATTGCATAGGGGTCAATCCATGTGAAATCATCCAGAAAAAGTAAAAAATGTTGCTCAATATTTTTGATTTTTTTAATTCTTTACCACTTAATTTACTGTACTTTTAGGAGTCTAAAACAATGATTAAAAATTTTTTAAACCTTTTGAATTTTTTTTTTTTGGCATCCATTTTTTGTCATGTCAGAAATGGTTTTTCATGAAAATAGTACTTTACGAGAACCCTTATAACTTTTTTATTTCTAAACATATCAAAATGATTTAAAAACCGTTATATTGAGTAAAGAATGAACTAAATTTTGATAATAGGTATTTTTATGATAATGATTTAAAAAATTGCATAAAATAAGATTAAATGTATCATTTTTACAGTGAAAAATTGAATTTTTGACATAAAAATTTTAATGGAAGAAAGAACTTCGGCACCTTTATATATTTTTTTCTGAATATATACCTTATTGAACTATTCTCAGAAGAAATATGAAACCGTTTGAGTTATTCCTTCTTTTACTATGATTAGTCAAACTTGGCATCTCAGCGCCAAAATGCTAAGTTTGAAGTTCAATACCTAAAAAAGGACTGGATAAAATTTTATGAAAATTTTGCAGGATAACCTTCTTATAGATGTAAATATGTAGCAAAAATATTATGAGTGATATTTATGTAGTTTTAGAGATATGGAACTTCGAAATTGGCTTGAAAGTCACATTTATTTACATAATTTTTCACAAGAAGAAGAACTCTTAATTTATAATTTATTATTCTCATTGCTTCAAATGCTGCTTTTTAAGGTTCACATATTTTTCTTACATAGAATACATAATACTTAAATTTACTTTACACACATAGAAATAAATATCAGCGATATTTCATTGCAAAGTGTCTCGGTAATGTTGTAGCTGTGTCCAGTGACTGGAGTTAGTTTCCAAAGCACGTTACTTAGTGGTACCCAAATTGTATCATTTTTGGACAGTTGAAAAGATGTTTTCAGTCTATATAGGTGAAAAAAAAATGAAGGAATTGGTAACCGTTTTCTTCACTTAGCTCAAGAAATTTTCCAACCCACCACTTTTTATCATAAATGCACGCAAAGCAATTCATTTACTTTGAATGATAGTGAGCTTTTCCAAATTTTTGAAATATTGTGATCATTATATTGTTCACATGTAGATGTTACAAAGCATCTGATAACACTTTCGCTTAATGGTATAAATTGGTGATATGCACATGTTCCTGGAATCCGTTGGCAGAATTGGAATTCATTTTATAATTTTTTCTCATTTTCTTCAATTTCTTCTCTTGAAATATATAGATAAGTAACCCCAGAAATGTTTTCAGAACAACACTTAAACATATCTTTTGGTGTTAAAATTTGGTTTGTGTATGGTCGCTGTAAAGAAATTCTTGTTATCTCTCTCTCTGTCATTCCACCTATCCCATCACAGTCATTTTTTCCATGGGAAGAGGCAAAGAAATTCCATTCTGATTTTATCCCAAAATCCTTGAAATGATGACATACATTCACAAAATTCTTCATGTTTTTATACTGGCTGCTTGAACCATCAGTAAAATAAATATCTTTTTCAATGACAGAAGGGGCAATGTTTTTGATGTCGTCAATTAAGTGTGTCTGAAAAGTGTGAAAAGCAATTGTATCATGTACCAAATGATCGCTAATTATGCATAGATTCCTACAACAAACTTTTGTCTCATTTTTGTAATAATATACAAATGGGTGTATTGTAGCCTGTTGATTATTCCAATGGTAACTCTGGATTTCATCTTGAATTGTAAGGGGTCTATCCAGACTTTTCTCACAGGATCCTGTTTTTGTGAAATTGTGAAGTTTTTCTTATTTTTGTGAAAATTCTAGTCATAATTTTGTGAATTTTAAATTATCGATGTCTTCATGTTCTACCCATCATATATAAAAAGCTAAGTAATATGCTCTTAGGTGAGTTCCACTGCTTACTTACAGGCCAGATTTTAGTTTTAAATGACTAAATTTGTAAAAAGTACAATTTGAAGGTGAAAAAATTCTGTGAAAGGTCTATTCAAGAGACAAATAATTTTGTTAAGGGTCCTGTTTTGGGATAAAATGTTTTGTGAAGGGTTCTGTTTGGGGATGAAAAATTCTGTGAAGGGTCCTGTTTTAAGATAAATTATTTTGTGAAGGGTCCTTTAAAGGACCTAAAATTTTCCTAAACATATTCCTGATTGTAAATGCGTAATTTTCAGCAAAATCTACTGGAACAATACATTCTTTTGAAGTTAATTTCTTTTACCTCCTGGAAGTACTGAGACTGTGTTTTATCAGTAAAATGGTGAGTTTTAAAAGCCAGTAACTTTTCTACTAAAGACTCTAAAAATTCATCCGTTGCCTTTATCTGGGTTACAGTTTAAACGATAACATATTTATACACTGGCACATTAAAAATAAATAGGACAGGATATGAAAACTTGTTCTCAGTCATAGAATTTAATAGAAGTTTACAAGTAAAGACGTGATATTATTTGTAAATTTGTTCTTAATCATAAAATTAATACTTACTTTCAATTAATGTTAGCTTAAAATTAAATGAAATATTAAATTTGTGAGCAAGTTTTAATATTATTACTTTTATGTAAAAAAGTTATTTATACTTATAAAAGAAGCATTTGAAGAAATGAGCAGAATATATTACGCATTATGAGTTCTTCATGGTGTGGAAATATATGCAAACAAATGAATTTTCAAGCCAATTTCGAGGCTCCATATTTTTAAAACCACATACATATCACTCATAATATTTTTGCTACATGTTTACATCTAAATTTTCATAAAATTTTATCCAGTCCTTTTTTAGGTATTGAACTTCAAATTTAGCATTTTGACGCTGAGATGCCAAGTTTGACTAATTATAGAAAAAGAATGAGTATCTCAAAATGTTTCATATTACTTCAGAAAATAGTTCAATAAGGTATATATTCAGAAAAAAAATGTAAAGGTGAGTTTTACTTTTTTCCATTGAAATTTTTATGTCAAAAATACAACTTTTTGCTGTAAAAATGATACATTTAATCTTATTCTATGCAATATTTTGAATCATTATCATAAAAATATCTATTATCAAAATTTAGTTCATTCTTTACTCAACAAAAGGTTTTTTAAATCATTTTGATATGTTTAGAAATAAAAAAGTTATAAGGGTTTCCGTAAAGTACTATTTTCATGAAAAAACACCTGTGACATGACAAAAAATGGCTGCCAAAAAAAATGTGAAACGTTTAAAAAATTTTTAATCCTTGTTTTAGACTCCTAAAAGTACAGTAAATTAACTGGTAAAGGATAAAAGAAATCAAAAATATTGAGCAACATGGTCTGGATGATTTCACATGGTACCCATAGTCTATTGTGATTGGCCGATAGGTTTTCATCCTGATTTAAAAGGACTGAGATCTCACATTTGAGGCATCTGGCATCTTCTTCTTGTTGATGTTGTTTCGATCAACTATTTCGTTGCTATTGAAGAATTATGAGGCGATATGCTGATGTAATTTTAAGTCTGAAGCTTTAAAAGTATTAGTATTGAGGAGTTTAGCATAGAAGTATTAATTTAAGTTAGTAATAGAGATGTTTAAACTGCAAGTGGCTAATTTTTCAAAGTTATGTTGATTTTTGAAAGGGTGTTCTTAGAGTTCAGGTTAATTATTTACTTCAAATGTTCGTCATCTTGATTTGGGAACAAAGTGGAGTTCCTAGCTGTAAATTAGTGCCAATAAATGTATGTCTTCAAAGGAAACCTAGATTCTTCATTTTTTTTGCATATTTCTGTAAGTACCATTTCAATTACACTTACCTTATGTCTTTGATAAGTTTTATGCCAATATGAATCAAGAAAGTGTTTATTCATCTATTTTTATGAATACAAATTCAGGGTGTCTACAGAATCTGGAAATCAGGGAATCGTGGAAAAATCAGGGAGGTTTATCAATCTGGTATAATCAGGGAAAAGTCAGGGAACTTCGTAAAAATACTCGAAAATCGGGGAAATTTGTCTGCATTCAAAAATATTTTTTTACATGCTGATTTGTCTTTCCCAATATTTTTAAAAAGATGCACATGGTATGAGTTTTTTTTATGCTTAACACAAATTAAGGTGATCACATGTTCTCATTTTCTGTATATAGTGCTTATATTGAAGACAGTTTACCCATTTTTAAAAATTTTAAATGATACATTAGCATAACCTGACCAGGTGGCCGGTTTAATCCTATTAGCTATCCCGTCAGATGTAGATAAGTCTTAGAATTGAATATTTTTCAGAAAATGAGAAAATTTTCTGTTCACCCTATATCCATTAGCCGCTGTATGAAGTTGTTGGACTCAATTTTGAGTTCGGATTTATAAAACTGTCAACCAATACTTAATGAATATTAGGCAATTTTTGTGTTTTTCTCTTGTTTTTTCTCCCAAATGAGATATTAGCAAGCTGGATAAGTGTGTTATACAAGGAATCGGCATACATGAAATAATATCGTATGTGTATTGTTAATAATGGAAATCATGGGAAAATCAGGGAAAATTTTTTTTAACATTTTCTGTAGACACCCTGAAATTACTCAGTTCAATTATTTTTCAAGTTTTCATGCCTTACTTTGACAAAGTCACTCTGCTAATTTTATTGGGTTTATCCCTTCTTGTGCAAGCCAGATAGAAGGGCAACCATCAAATAGATAGAAGGGCAACCATCAAATAGATAGAAGGGCAACCCATGTCTTCCCTTTTCTTACGTCTTTCCGTCTTCTTTTACCTTATGTCTTTCCGTCTTCTTTTACCTTATGTCTTTCCGTCTTCTTTTACCTTATGTCTTTCCGTCTTCTTTTACCTTACGTCTTTCCGTCTTCTTTTACCTTACGTCTTTCCGTCTTCTTTTACCTTACGTCTTTCCGTCTTCTTTTACCTTACGTCTTTCCGTCTTCTTTTACCTTACGTCTTTCCGTCTTCTTTTACCTTACGTCTTTCCGTCTTATTTTACCTTACGTCTTTCCGTCTTCTTTTACCTTACGTCTTCCTTTTTCTTACGTCTTTTTTTTTTTTTTCTGTTCCTTCAGGATTAATTTTGTCAAAATCGTTTAAAGTCAGTCCGGTGGTGTGTCGTAGTCGGGGTAGTGTCATAATCGGTGAAATTCTTTTTTTTTTTTTTTCTATGTTAAGCTTCATTCGTCCACGGCTTCATGTACTCGGCGCAAGTACTAGTGACCATTGGACATTCATTAAATCCAACTTTCTTTACATCATAGGTGTCGTTATTTTTTACTTTTATGACTTTGTAAGTACCTAAATATTTTGATTTTAACTTCAAACCTGGACTTTGTTGTATGCATTTTATAGCAACCATATCATTAAGCTTAAATTTGTTAGGCTTTTTCCATCTGTGATTATAAGTTTTAGGGTTCCCTTCTTGGACTTTTAAAATTTGTTTTTTAGCGTCTTTTCTCAATTTTTCACGATTATTAATAAAATCTGATTGTATTTCAGTGTTCAAAAGGCTAGTAATCTCGATATTATTTTTTAGCTTATTTTTAGTACCAAGCATCAGCTCGAAAGGGGTTGTGTTAATACTTCTCTGAAAGGTCGAATTTATTACTTGTTGGACATCGCTTACATGTGTATATCACTTCGTAGGATTATCTACAGATAATTTAGACAGAACAGATATGACCGAATTTAGACATTCGACTTGGCCATTAGCTCTTGGTAACCCTGTGGTAATTGGGATATGTTTAATATTTTTTCTGACGCAATAATCTTCAAAAGCTTTGGAGGTAAAGGCAGGACCTTTATCTGAGATTATGCGAAATGGACTTCCAAATACAGTTTTTTGGATTTCTAATTTAGAAATTACTTCTGCAGTGTCGGTAGATTTTGTGGGATACAACCAAACAAATTTTGTGAATGCATCAATGACCGAAAAAAATATGTTTGTAATTTTTATTCGTGCTCTCCAATGGACCTAAGTGATCAACATGGTACGTATGTAACGGAGTTTCTTCTTTTTCTATCAGGTGTAACAAACCTTCTTGTTTACCAGATTTTCAATTAATTAAAATACAGGGAACACAATTTGATATACATTTCTCGATTTTTTGTTTAACTTTGGGGATGTAAAAATCATTCTCTAAATTTTTTTCTGTTCGTGAGACTGCGTAATGACATTTTTCGTGAGCGGCCTTAATTATATTCATTTGCATTTCATCTGGTACAACTAATAAATCATTACCATTAATACATTTATAAAGAACATCATTTTTAACTAAATAATCATCATAAGATTTTACTTTTAGAATTTCTTTTATGATTTTAATATGCTCGTCAGTTTCTTGAGCTTGGATAATTTTTAAAGTTAAGCTGTCTTGGATTACCATACAAATAGGATATCTGCTTAATGCATCAACATGCCTCATACTAGTACCATGTCTATGCTCAATAGTATAATCGAAATCAGATAACATAATTGCCCATCTAGCTATTTTTGTACTCATTTCTTTCTTATCCATAGTCATTTTAAATGCATTACAGTCGGTTACAAATTTAAATGGAATATCTAGCACATATACTCTAAACTTTTTCAAGGCTTCAATTACAGCTAAGACTTCTAATTCATAGCTAGTATACTTTCGTTCAGCTTCGGCTGTTTTTTTACTGGCGAAATAAACTGGATGAAATTGATTATCTACTGACGATTGTTGCATTAACACAGCTCCATAGCCATCTATGCTGGCATCACAATGGATTTCGGTCGCGCTTTTGGGATTGTAAATTGAAAGTACAGGTTCTGACGACAAAATGCGTTTGAGTTCGTTAAAAGCTTTCTGTTCTTCTACACCAAACTTAAATTTAGAATCTTTTCTTAACAGGTCACTCAACGGTTTAGCTATAACCGAATAATTTCTTATAAACTTTCGAAAGTATCCTGTCAATCCTAAATAACTTTGAATATCTTTGGTACACTTTGGTTCGGGAAAATTTATTACTGCTTTTGTTTTCAGTGGGGAGGGACACAATTTACCATTTATGATTCTATACCCCAAAAAATCAATTTCATGCTTCAAAAAGTTGCATTTTTTAAGATTTAATTCCAACCCGTATTCCGATGCTGTTTCAAGAACAAGTTTTAATTTTTCTAGACCTTCAGTTTGGTGAGTATAGCTTGCAGGGGGCAGAGCCCCCTAGTATATATATATTTTTTAAACGTTGAATCCCCCTCTGTCATTGCTGTTAATTCAAGCCCACTTACAGTTAAATATCAGGGGTTTTTTTTACCAATTTTTCATGCAGTCAGCAGACACGTATTTTATGTAACATATACAAATCTTTAAGCATTTGGACAATCATAGGTTGTGAAATTTATTGTATTGTGAAAAATAACATTTTATAATGAAAGGTGAAAACCTGATACTCCAATGAAAGTCTTCTTCCAGCACTTTATTTTTTCATTTAAAAATATAAATTGCAGCAAAATAGAGTTTAAGATATAAAATCATACAAATTTGAGTTGCATTTAAAGTTATCAAGGGCACGGGCAACGCCGAGTGGGCCAGCTAGTATGAATATAAATGTGAAAAAAAGTCAATTTGACAGAAAGACTACATTAATAAAATACATTTTTAAAAAATTGATGCCCACCCCATCTGCCTCCCTGAAAAACCTCTGAAGTGTAGACAGTTTATATTACGAGCATCTTCAAAATTCATGCTAAACCTTATTCCCTGATAAGTTTTATTTGTAGAGATTCACGGAAGTTATTTTTTCAGAAAATAGAGAGTATCATGTCATGATCGAAAAAGGGAATAAGCAACAGAAAGATTGTACTAGTAGAGTTACAAATGGTACATAATTGGCAAATACACCTTTCTAAATATGTGGATAATTTCTAGTATGTTATGGCATTAATAGATTATTGGGTACCTGTTCCGGAGCTTCATTGGAATTATGAAACCCTATTAATGGAACATAACTAATTTTGCCATCTGTAGTGTATGGTTGTAAATCAGCAATTATTACGATTTTACCAGGCAAAGCCTTTGCTAAACTAGATTTCTGAAACCATGTAAGAAAAAAGTTTTGCATTTTCCCTTCTTTTTGTAGATACTATCACAAAATTTTATTTCTGAATCATTTCAGACTATTTTATTTTCTCTTTATTCAATTCTCACATTCTCAGTTTTTCATTCAGTGTGTGTGTGTGTGGGGGGGGGGGGGGGAGTAATAATAATAATAATAAGGATGATGCTACAGGTTTTTTGAACATGTGTCTGATATATTTTAATTATTAAATTTAGTATGGCTTGGAAATATGTCAATAAAAATGTTTCTTCTGTGTTCCTATTTATGCCAGATTTTTATGTATTTTGCAATATTTTGTGTATGAATTCAGTTGTTTGTTCCAATTAATGCATAATGCTTAAATTTATAGGATATATTTGCACATTTATTTTGAACTTGCGCATGTAAGTTAAATGAGTAAATTTCATATTTTTATTAATTTATGTAAATCAAATTCTAAACGTACATACTCCTAAAATGTCATTGTGTCAGTTCTTAATAAAGTATTTAAAAAAGAAATTAGTAACATTGTTTTTAGCTTTCTGCATGTTCCGTATGTTAATAACCTTTTGCTCAAATTCTGGTTATTGTAATAATTTCCTTTTGTGTCTATTTAAAAATGGATTGTTGTTTGAAATAACTGTTGATAAATTTAACACGAATGTGTTGATCTCTAGAATAAATATAACAATGTACTACTTTCATATTTTTAGCTATTGCCAATGAAAAATTGAAAATTTACGGAGTCCAATTTCACCCTGAAGTAGATTTGACCACAAATGGTAAACTGATAATGAAGAACTTCCTTTATAATATTACGGGCCTATCTGGTACTTTTACTATGCAATCAAGAGAAGCCGAATGTATAGAATATATTAGGAAACATGTTGGAAAGAATAAAGTTCTTGTAAGTAGCTTTTTGAAAATCTTTTCATGAACACATTTTAATTTTTCTCACCATTCTTTAAAAAATTCACTGAGAAATAAAAATATATTGGTTTTTTTTTTTTTTTTTGTTTTTTTTTTTCACTTTGAGGAATATATGATTTTTAAATTATAAGAAAAACTGGAGGCCTGTCTTCCTAATTTAAAAATACAAGTAAAAAATAAAAATCTAAATTGGAGCAGAAAACCCGAAAAAACTTATTTATATAAAGGAATGAAAACTGAAATTGTTCTTTCTGTTCTAGAGCAGTACAAATTATTTGTCTGCTACAGAACTAAACCATAAAATTTTTATTTAAAAAAAATAATTTATAAATTTCAGTTATTTAAAAATAGAATAAATACAGTACAACCTCGATTATCCGAGCTAATCGGGACCGTTAGTACCTCGGATATTGGAAATCTCGGTTAATAGAAACTGTGTGTAAAAAAATTCGCCGTGCTTGTGAATTTAACATCCCTTAAAAAATAAAAAAATAAAAAGAACATTTTTTAAATAATAAAAATATATGTAAAGTTATGTTTCACAGCTTAACAGATTTAAAAAGGAAATCAACTACTAGTAGTAAATTTTAAAAAGCAAATTGAAAAATTTATGAAAGTTCACATGGTCACTGGAAACAAAGCATTGTTCGCTGTTGACTTCTCAAGGTGCAATGTTTCTTGGGAGTTGGGTCTTTTTGGGCAAGATGAGCCTGTATAGCACGGACAGTGAACTAAAAAGTGTGGTCTTTTTTCAAGGCTCATTCACGACTAAAAAAAGAAAAAAAAAAGTCTTTATCGGCTTGGTTAACAGAAACTTGGTCGATTAAGCGAGGTTCTACTGTAAAGGCGTTTTTAAAAAATCTTATTTTTTATATTTTATTTTCTACTTTTTAGTGTTTAAAAAGATCTCGATGTTTCAGTTTCACAGCTGGTTATAATATTTTAACGAGCGTGGTTTGGCACATAATTAACTCAATTGTTGTAATCATATTGTTTATTTGAAAGAATATTTAAGATTTTATCACCTGCACCCATTTAACAGAAAAAAAGATTAAAATTGATCTATTAATCTAAAATTAAGTTCTAAATATATTAAAATGTATTGTCATCAGAAACACATCTGCGTACATATTTTTTATTAATCTAGCCTATCATGAAGAGAATGATAAATGAATTTCAAAATTCCATCTCATACATGAACCAAGTTAAAATACTAACCATTGACATCAGTTACTTCAGTTTAACTTCAAGTTTTTTAACTTATTGATACAAGGTATGTCAAAAGTTAAATCACAAGCTATATAAACTGAAACTGTTTAAGCTGCCAAAAAAGAAAAAATTAATTACTAAGATATAAGAATAAACAGTGCTATCTTAAGGGGACGGGAAAGCCCTATCTCCACCATGTTAAATTCACAAACTATATGTACCCTTTTTCTCAGAAATGGTGAAAGATTAAGGTCTAGATTTTTTAGAGTAGTTACATAGCTGCCAACCTTTCACTAATCTTCCGTAATGTCTGAATTAATTTAACCCAGGTTAACCACATTTCGAACCAGAAATTTTATTTCAGGAATGTTTATTTAATTCACGGTTTCTACGTCGAACACACATTTAATTTCATTTCTTAAAAATATTTCTGGTACAAAACGTATTAAACCAGGGTCAAATTAACTCAAGTATTACGGAAGATTAGTTTGAAGTTGGCACCTATGGTAGTTATAATAACATGGTCTGTTAAAATACGTAAATCATTTTCTTTCTAAATGAAACTCAAAATTATTATTTATTGAAAGTCATTTTTAAATTAGCATTTTTAGTAAGATTTCACTGCCTAAAATAAATAATTCTCAACAAATCATTAAGTCCCTGTGTTGAAGTATACAATATAACATAAGTATTAAAAACTCAGAATTTTTTTTTTTTTTTTTTTTTTTTTTTTTTAAGTTTAATAGATATTGAAAAAATGGAACATAAACATGAAAAATCAAAGTTTTGAGAAAAGTCAATTACAGATTTAAATGGTTAAATGGCCATTAAGCTGTGAAGTACTCTTAGAAAGAATGGATAATTTCAACACTTATTCTTTTACATATATAAACATGTGACACATCGTTGGAAAGATAAAAGTTTAAACTATTTAATGATATAAAAAAGTAAAAATCGATTTTTTGGTTGAATTTTGCTTTCCCTGTCCTCTTAAAGCATGTTACCAAAAATATCAATCTGAAGAATGAACCCAACATTGTTTTTTTTCCTTCCTTAATTTCATGATTTAAGATATTTTTAAGACATGATGTAGAATTGTCTTTAAGGAGGAAATTAATTGAATGTAGATAAGCAAGATGTAGTAGGGTTGTCTGTAAGAAAGAAATTAATTGAATGTGGATGTTTTATACTAATACAAGAATTTTATATGGTTATGAAAAGCGCAGGGCATTTCACTGCTCTCATCTCTGATGTCATAAGTAATTTGATAAATACACATTGGGAATAAGTACGTAATATTTTTGTTGCATTGATTTTTTAAATTTTAGTCATGAACTTCATTGAATACTATGTATTAGTTTCTATTCTTCTTGCAATTTGCATAAATTTTGTTTTGTAGATGTTAGTTAGTGGTGGCGTTGATTCTACTGTGTGTGCAGCTTTACTACACAGGGCTCTGAAAGAAGATCAAGTTATTGCTATACATATAGACAATGGCTTTATGAGAAAGAATGAAAGTAGTCAAGTAGAACTTTCATTAAAGAAACTGGGATTAAAGCTAAGAGGTACTTTAAATAACAATATTGTCTTTTAATATAAACCATTATCCTAATTTTTTCAAATAGTAGTAATGCTTACTTGTCAACATTCTGCTTTTTAAAAGTAAATAAGCATTTTCAATCCAGAAAATTTATTTAATAAAATGTGCCTTTTTTGTATGTGGTACTAATTTGATTTCATTTATTATTAAGTACAATTCTGGTTCAAAGTATGTTTACTTTACTTGAAATAAGCTGGAATATTGGAAGCTATAAATGTAATATTTCTATCTTCAGGAGTCTATCCATTCCACAAAAATGAAAGCTTCATAAAAAAATAATAATAATAATAATTTAAAATATGTAATTTTGTAAATGTGAAGCAGTTTTGTTTGTGAAAAATCTAAGCATAATTTTGCAATTTCTGAAATTCTCATATGCAAGTTTCTGTTTATATATTTTTAACACGATAATTTATCAAAACCAAGATAATAGGGTTATTGGTGACTTCAGTTGTTTTGTGACAAATCAGATTTTATAATGATTAAGTTTGTGAAAGGTTCAGATTGAGAATGGGAAAGTTTTATGTGAGGTCTATTTTTAAATCAGTTTTGTGAAGGGTTCTGTTTTAAGTAGAACATTTTGTGAAAGATCCTGTTTTAAGGTCGAAAAATTTGTGATTGGTCGTTTAAATAACCCGAATTCTTCCTAAACATGTCCCTGGTTGTAACCGATGGTTAAGTGAATTTGTATGTATATGTATACAAATTCATGTAAATTTCAGTTTAAAAGCAAGATGAGTGTCATTTATAAATGTTTTTATTATTTGGTATGCTATAATAATGATTACTAAAAAATAAAAAGATTAAATTGGATTTAATCTTTTAGTTACTAATTTATTTTTTATGTAAATGATAAGCGCATCTATTTTCCTTGTTATCTGCATTTCAATTGTTTGCATAATCTAGGTATCCTGCAGTTTCCCTTTTATATTTTATTCATTGGAAGTTAAATCATCCGTTTTTGCATTTCAGAATTGCTGGCAGTCATAGATACATGTCTTATTAGCAGTCAAAGGGTAGTAATTTTTAGTTTTTTACACAAACGGGGACACAACGGGAGGGAGGGTCATCAACATCTAGCTTTTTTTTTTTAAGGTTTTAATTTTTGGTGATATTTATTTCAGTTCTTAATGCTTCCCAGAACTTCTATAATGGTTCTACTACAGTCGCTGTTGATAAAAAGGAGCCAAATGGTAGAAAACGTGATACTCCTCTATTATGTATGACATCTGATCCTGAAGAAAAAAGGAAAATCATTGGTGATACATTTATGAGGGTAATTTTTCTCTTAGTTCTAATAATTTATTAGAACATGTGTGTTCTATAAAAACTTGATTACATAATTCTTTATACATTTGACAAATTTAGGTTTTTAATGCTTAAAAATAAATTAATTGCACACTTAAATAAGATAGGAATCTAGATTATACAGCAAAATCATGTATGTGAGTAATGCTGATGTCATTGACGATGGCAATGATCTGAGTAATCAATTTTACTTTTCTGCAAATTTATTAATTTCTGAACATTGCACAATTTCCATATTTACACCATCGGATAGAACAAAAAATGTACTTTCAAACACATTTTTTTTTTTTTTTAAATATATCTTAATTTATTGACTTTATGATTTTTAAAATGATTTTTAAAAACCATAATGCTTAAAATGATTTTTAAGATCAGGATCTCCTGATTACAGAAGCTTAATCCATTTGCACTCAAAACAATGTAAATAGTTTGGCATTTGTTTCTGGTTAATATTCCATAATGAAATTAAAACTTCACAAAAACATAAATAAAATGAAACATGTAAGTTTAACAGATATATAATTGAACTATACACTGAAACACTGAAATAATCAGAATGAAAAAAGCTGCTGTAATTAGTGAAATCTTTGGGCAATTTCTTTGCAAAAACCACCCAACCGAAAGGTTTGAAATTTAATATATATAATTGCTGCAGAATTTTGTCATATCAAATTTTATTAAAATCAAATCAAATTTTAAAAAGATGTTAATAAAAGTTTTCTTCATTCTATTAAATCTTATCGTACCTAATTAATTCATTGATATCCCATGATAGGTAATGATTCTAGGTTGCCATGGTGATTATGTTCTATTTAAGATGGAATCTTATTATTTCCGTATTACTGAATTTAATATATATAATTGTAATAAAATTTGTATTCATGCAGTTTTGCATAAGACTTCAACAGCTATTGCACCAAGATCTGAATATTTATAAAACTAGTTATAGTACGAACACATTTCATTTGCCACATTTGGCATACAATTTTTGACTTGTTATTCCTTACAAGTACAATTGTTTATTTCTACTCAATACTATTTCTGTAAAAGAACATCTAATAACCACATAAACAGTGTTATTGCATTCATTCATGTGAATATACCATTTCAACTAATCCCTTTCTCTTTTCCTAAATCTATATACTTGTATTTATCTTCTTGACAACAACCACTAACCTAGCGCCAAACCTCAGATTATCAGATTTAAACAGTATACAGCTACACAGTAGGGAAGAAGTGGGCGTGCGAATGAATATAGTAGAGTTTGTAACAGCTATCGAACAAGGAACCTATGATAATGACTTGTCATGCATTTGTTATGAAATCCTCATAGAATAGCATGTAATCCGCGAAGAAATATAGTCCTATTTTTTTAAACCATGTTGTATAAGAAACAAGAGTTTTCCTGAAAAAACAGAAAACATCAGTCGCTTCATATAACACTGATGAATATAATATATTAATTTTTTTAAATCGCCCAAGCCATTTTAGGGAAAAAATTTATGACACCATTACAACTAGACATTTCCCAAAATTACAGTCGGACCTCTATTTAACGAACCTCTATTTTGCGAATTTTTCCTTGGAACCAAGAATATTTTGCGAATTTCTTCGTAAAATAACCTCCAAACAGCGAAGTGTATTGTCTATTTAACGAACTTTTTCTTGTGGTCTAAATTTTTTTTTTCTCCCTATTTCTCAAAATATTGCTGGACATTTCAAACTTATTCTTTCTTTTAACACATTTTATGATGTTCAATGGCCTTGAACTGGTTTTACCAGGCATCTTCGTTGTCAGCAGTGAGAATTCGGTAAGTACGGAGGACGAAGACGAAAGTCCCTTAGAGAAACTTAAAAAAATGGGGATATAGCTGAGAAAAAAAGAAGGAATTAACTATGATGTTTGATGATTGTATCTCATTTAATTCTAAAATTGAGACCTCGGAAACGCTAACCGAATAGGATATTTTCGATAGTGTGAAAAATAAAAACAATACAGCAATGAATTATGATGAAGACTAATATGATGAAGATGGTAATGATCATAATGCAGAAATTAACAAAACTTCGTATGATGAAATGCTAAAATCATTTGAAACAATCCGACGCGGATTATACTTTAAAGAAAATATGCATGCAAGGGTTTTTGGTGCATTGCAAAGATGCGAAACATATTATGAGAGAAAGCATTTTTTAAAAGAAAAAACTCAGGTAAAATTAACAGTTTTTCAGAAATTAAATTTAAGGACACACGTGGTAATGTATGGTTAAAATTATTTGTTATAATAATAATAAATACGATAATGTCATTAAAATTCGTTAATTTTAATGTAAAACTATTTATATTAAACTGAAAATACAATGTATTCCCAGACAATGTTTTGTTTTCCTCCCAGATTTCAAAGATTTAAACACATAGAAAAAATGAATTGATGATAGGTATTGGTGGGTAAAATAAATAAAGCTAATACATATAATTTACCAAAAAAAGGTGTGATTAATTATTTTTATTAAAAATATTTAGTGCTTATGAAATTAAAATGTTTCATGTAGTTTAAAGTATTTTAAAAAGTGAATCTCTATTTTAACGAATTTTCCATATAACGAACTTTTTTCAGAGATTTAGCAACTTCGTTAAATAGAGGTTCGACTGTACTTAAAAAATAGGTATCAATATCACAAAATATACTGCATGTAGAAATTTAAGAATAGGATTGGACAGCAGATATGAGATTTAAAAAAAAATCAGAATATGTGCTATATTTGCTGAAATTTAAAATGTCAGCTTTTTGCATTTTCTTTGATCTCGAGTTAGCTGTATATTTAGAGTGCCTGTATTACAGTCGAACCCCGTTATAGCGAACCCCCGGATATAACGAACGAAAATTTTGGTCCCGTTGTTTTCCTATTGTATTTAATGCTAATTTATCTTTTATAGCGAACCTCTGAAATCTTAATAAGCGGCTATAATGAACATTTTTTTTCCAGTCGACCATGTTTTTTTTTGTTGTTTTTTTTGTTGCTTTTTTTTTTTTTTTTTACTTTTCCGCAGTTGTGAAAACAGGACTTCAACTCCAAATTTATAAGAAAATGCATGCCGGCTAGTGAAACATGGTGCAAATCAGCGATTCTTTTTTTTAGCGGTAGAAACAACTGCATTCTTTCTCTTTGACGATAGACCCTCTGCAGGTGTGATCCGCTTACCCGTCAGTCATTTTCTCTTATTCCTAGTCACGACTGTGTACAAGACTGGAGACAGAGCCGAAAAAGAAGGGGGACGACGCGACGATTTTTTAATGGTCATATTTAATAGATTTTACCTTTTTTTAATACATCATTATTGAATATATACATAGCAACTAATAAGTTATACATTTTGCGAACACTAACATTTTTCTTAACTGTTCGGATATTGCTAACCACCGGATATAGCGAACAAAACCTTCGGTCCCTTGAAGTTCATTATAACGGGGTTCGACTGTATACGATTTTGGGCTTAAGCAGCGTCACTCAAGATACTATCCTCTCTCATGATATTAATCTGAACATTTATGTAACATATTAAACTTATTTATCTGTAAATATCTTTTTTTTTTTTCATAGGTTGCAAATGACATTATAGCTGACCTTAATTTAAAACCAGAAGAGACATTACTTGGTCAAGGTAAGAATATTACTTTTTACTTCATCAATACCTTTAATGATTTCTTTTTCCAAGATATCTTTCATTAATAAATTACATTATAAGTTATTATTATTATTTTCTTTACCTCATTTAGGAACACTTCGACCAGACCTTATTGAGAGTGCCTCAGCATTAGCTAGTTGCAATGCAGATGCTATCAAGACACATCATAACGACACAGATTTAGTGAGGGTATTACGAGATGAAGGGCGTGTTATAGAACCATTAAAAGATTTTCATAAAGATGAAGTTAGAATTATGGGCAAAGATCTTGGTTTGCCTGACGAAGTTGTACAACGACATCCATTTCCTGGTAAGTTAAACATACTATTATCAGTGCATTTGTTACATATTATTGGGAATTACATTTTTTCCAGTAATTTTTTATCGGTTTATAAAGTTTATCTTATTGTTATACATTTTTTTTTACTTTTTTTAATCTAAAGTACTTGCAGCTCGTACTTGATTTGCAATTTTCCTAAGTATTTTTACTGCTATTCATTTTGTTATGCGATATTTAAAAAGATAAGTTAATTATCTCTTGTTTAACAGAAATTTTCTCTTCTTAATTTCAGAACCAAAATTTTATTTTTATTTATAAAATTTATTTTCATAATTATTAAATTTTCTACTGAGCTAAAACTCCGAAAAAAAATGATAGTTAAATCTTTGAAGATGTCCATCACCTATAAAGTGTTTTTGTTTTAATCAGTCCAACTTTATATCATGGATGCGTAATTTTTAACTGTAAGTGGTTGTGACATGAAATTCTCTTTGCAGTAAACTAATTAAATTGGCTGTAGACAAATATTTTAATCAGAATGTTCTAAGAACTTGGTAACAAGAAGCTATGTTAAAGGTACTTTAGTACCAGTTTGTGTAAAAAATAAATAAATAAATAAACCTGAGTTTTATGAGCATTTATATAAAAATGCAGTAAAGCCCCCAAAGGGTTAAAACTCTATAAAAATAAAATAAACTTTTCAAAAAGAAATTTTAATAGACTTTAAAAAAAAAAGCACCAAAAAGAATTAATTTTTTTCATTCTCTAACGACAAAATATTTCCCATCAACCACATATCTGGTATCAGGTGTCAGCATTAAAAACGATAAATTTAATGTGTACAATAAATAATACCTACCAAACATTTATTTTAGAGCGAATTTTCTTTTTACTAAAGGGGTCATTCCATGTCAAATCAACACAAAAAAAGTGCTATTTTTTTCCCTCACCATATCCAAATTTTACAAAATTTGGGGAACTAGTTAGACTGGTTGAGAAAGTAAATCTGCAATTTCAAATTTCTGAGACTTTTAGTTTTTTTAATTATAGGCATTTAAAGATGGCAGACTAAGACTAATTTAATGTCGGATGACAGCATTAAAATCATCATAACTCCTGTTCTAATTAACGTACAGACATGGACCTGGTATCATTTTAAAGCATTTGGAATGACCTTTAATATGATACCAAACACAGGTTTGCTACGCTACCTGGAGAACCTGGAAAAGTCAGGGAATTTCTATATTTTATCCAAAATCCTGGAAAAGTCAGGGAATTTAATAAAATTTCATGGAGGTCTTCAAATAAGTACAACCTTTGTCCCATGGCAAATGAGAAAAATCTTCCACGTTTTTGCAAATTCCATTTTTTAGAAGTTTTATTTAATCACCTTAAAATTTCCTCTTTTCTTTTTTCCAACTGTCATCTGCACACATACTTTATGAATTTTTAACTGTTTAATATAATCATAATGAAGGGAAAGAATATTTTTCCCAACTGGATTATATCATATTCAAAGCTGGAGTAGCTTCAACTGTGCTACTCCAGCTTTGAATATGTTTAATATAATTTTTTGAAATTTTTCTGCAATATTTTTTATTGGCATTTAATGTAACTAATAAACCATTTCATCTGCTTAACCTCCACCCTGAAATGTTTGTTTCTCAACGCGCTTTGCCTAAATATGAACTTAAGTGAGATTGTAATAGATGGTAAAGTAAATTATCATTCAATGCAAAAATATTGTATATGTATATATATATATATTTCCATTTTACAGGATACTTACTTTGAAATACTCAGAAATTATTAAGGAAAGCAATTTCTATTGCAGTCCTAAGAGCATTTTTGTGTGAGAGAGAGGGGGGGGGGGGGGGGGTGCATATGTGAAAATTTTAATTGTGGTATAGAGTTGAAAATTTTTATATTTTCACGTGGTATAATATTTATTTTACTGTTGTCTTGCCCAGTTCACATTACACCGCTAGACTGAAATTTTCATAAAATGCTCCTGGAAAAGTCAGGTAATTTAATTCTCCTACGTGAGTAGCGACCCTGCAAACACAAGACGTTTTAAAAAAATATATATATATAAGTTTGTAGGTCATGACACTTGACCTTTGACCTTGAATTAGTAAAAAACGAATTCTTCAATTAAAAAAAAAAAAAAAACCTGAATGCTAAAATGCCTTAACTAGATGTGTAGAAAGTTTCAAAATGGGACGACAATGGGATCAAACGGAAAAAAAATAAATCAATAACAAAATATGAAATGTTCACGTTTAAATTATCTATTCATAATAATAATGAGTTCGTGAACTCATGTAATTTTATCAATATATACAAATAGAAATTGAAATAAAAAGTAAATATATAATACAAATTAATTTGAATAAAAAGCACAATAAAAATTGAAATAAAATATACTGAATTTAACATATGGGCATAATATAGAGTATTTTCTTGCAAAATACATCATGTAAATCCTTATGACAGTTTTTGTGCATTGACTTTCGCATTTGTTGCTGTAATTGGATTAACAACAGTTAATATATCATATATGGGCACTAAAGGTACATCAGTGTACTTGGAAAAGCTGTATGATGGAGAAGGTCCTGATGGATGAAGAAAGCTTAACTTGCACATTTTCTTTATCAGTATCAATCACATGAGCTATCCACCACTTTTTATGAGATGTAGCAGTGACAAATATCACCAATTGAAAGTTCGCCTGGTTACTAGTTCTACATTTGAGAAAGGTGAAGCAGTACAAATTTTAGTTTATTGTTATTGGAATGAAATGAATGAATGAAGCTTTTGATTTTGTTTGTATTTGAATGATATAGAAGGAATATTAATGACTGCACACTCCAACAACTATTTTCGAGTCATAATGTGTTCATCGTATGGTTTTTGTAGGCTAGCACATTCAGATGAACCTTTTAAAGTTTTTCCAATCCCATCACAAGCCCCTTTTCCATGTGCTGTCAGAATGAAGTGCCATTCAGCAGATATACCAAAACCTGCTTTGTGATAACAGTTTTATAAAATTATTTTGGTTGTTGTAATGTGCTGCAACCCTATCCGGAAAGTAAAAGATGTTTTTAATTAACATTGGACCCATCTTACTTTTGAGAAAATTTATTAAGTATCTCTGAAATACGGGAAATGCATTGGTATTATGAGTTAAACACTCTGAAATAATTACAAAACTAAAAAGCTGAAGAATAAATTTATTATCATTAAAATATGCAAAAAATGGATGGATAGTTACCTGGGAATTATTCCAATGGTATCCATGGATTTCATCTTGAAGTACGAAAGAATAATTTTCTGAAAAGTCACATATTACCAAAAACTATCCTGGTTACAGCATTAATTTTACTTCTGCTTGAAATAGGGATTGTTGTTTGGTAATAAATGAATAACAAAGAAGGTGTTTTAAATTTTCGCCAAACATACCAAAAAAATCCTCATATGCTTTTGTAACTGTTTCAAGTGTAGACCTATCTACAAATAACCACTGCTTATATGTTACTGTATCCACCATATTCTCATTCATCATGTTTCTTAATCGCTCTTTCAAGATTAACATATTACTATATCAAGATTACCCCATTCTTATACAGCACAATAAAAAAATACTTGATTGAAGAACAAAACATTAAAGAGCGCTTCCAACAATCATGTACAATTTTTGGTACTCAAAAGCTTCACTCATTCATTCCAGTAACAAAAACTAAAATTTGTACTACTTTCAATTGGTGATATCAAAAGTTTTGCCACTGCTATATTATATGATAAAAAGTGGTGGTTACTGATGAAGAAAATGCACAAGTTAAATTAAGCTTTCTTCATCATCAAGACGGAGAAATGGATATGATGGAGAAACATCATACAGCTTTCCAAGTTACCCAGATGTATTTTTAATGCCCACACATTACATATATAAACACTTGTTAATCCAACTACAGCAACTGGAAGAGTTCACAATATCAGTGAAAAAGAAACTACAGCAATAAATATGAAACTGAATGCAAGAAAACACTCTATATTATGCTCATATGTTAAGAATTCTGTTATTATAATTATCATATACACATATTCATATGTTAAATTCTGTATATTTAATTTCAATTTCTGTTGTATTTTTTAATCAAATTAATTTGTATCATATATTTGCTTTTTATTTCAATTTCTATTTGTATATATTTATAAAATTACATGAGTTCACGAACTCATTTTTATTATGAATAAATAATTTAGATGCGAACTTTTCATATTTTGTTATTGATTTAATTTTTTTTCGTGTGATCCCATTGTCGTCCCATTTTGAAACTTTCTACACATCTAGTTAAGGCATTTTAGCATTCAGAAAAAAAAAAAAAAAAAAAAAAAAAAAAGTGAAAATTGAAGAATTTGTTTTTTACGAATTCAAGGTCAAAGGTCAAGTGCCATGACCTTCAAACTTTTTTTTTCAAAAACGCCTTGTGTTCGGTATTATGTTAAGTCATTTCAAATGCTTTAAAATGATACCAGGCCCATGTCTGTACGTTAATTAGAACAGGAGTTATGATGATTTTAATGTTGCCATCTGACAGTAAATTAGTCTTTTGTCGGCCATCTTTAATTGCATATAATTAAAAAACTAATAGTCTCAGAAATTTGAAATTGCAGATTTTTTACTTTCTCAACCAGTCTAACTAATTCCCCAAATTTTGTAAAATTCGGAGATGGTGGGGGGAAACGGCTGTGTTGATTTGACATGGAATGACCCAAAGATGAATTTACAGACTTAGGATTTAATTTACAAATATATACATATGAAAGTAATCAATTACTTTTTTAAGTCTGTTTTCCAAACTAGCTTTAGTAAGAATTGTAAAAGTATTGTACCTAGTACCATGAATAAAGTGATGAAGGAAAATATCATACAAAGTCTGGAAAAATGTTTTATTTCTTCAGCAAATTAGTTCTTTAATCATAAGCAATTGGGTTTGTTTGGCATAGACTTCAAAAAGTAATTGATTACATTTTTTAATGCCTTTTTTTAAGTTGGTTAAAATTTCTTTTTGAAAAATTTCTTTTATTTCCTAATTTTTAGTGATTAATACAGTATTACATAATTATCCTGATTTCAATATCTGCTGATTAAATAAATAATTTGCTATAGAAATTAAAATTTACCAAAATTATTCATTAAATCACTAGTTTGTAATAAAACGTTTATTTTATTGGAAATACTGATTTTATTAGCATTTAATATTTATAATGTTTTATATTGTATTCACAAAAGTCTACATTCAAGAATAATTCTTTAGTAGAATTCTCTTGACAAGAATCAAAATGATGATTCAATGTTGAGTCCGAATTTGATAACCTGAACCTGGCTGCCTCTATGTGAGAGTGGCAACATTCGATACTCAGACTATGCTTTGGCAGACGTGTTTGACCAAACTATAACAGACGTACAAATTTTCAATTCCAGAACATGGCGATACTCGCCTGAATGAGTGCAATTATATGAGTGTGAGAAGTTAACAAGCTTGACGATAATGGCAGGCTCACCAAGATGTTTTTAGATTTGCTTTTGTCCAGAATCGTCTCGACCAATCAGATATTATACCCCGTATCCCGGTAGCAGAAAGTTCCTGACGGGTGACGTGCATTGCAGATTTTCTTTTCCCTTTTGCAGATTTTTTTTTCCATTGGATCTTTTTCCAACTTTATATTATGTTTAGTTCTTTATTATTGATTATTAAAACTTAAGATTATTATTAATAAAAATGAGTAAAATGCTTAAAAACATAAAAAGTAAATGGTTAGCTAATTAAAGGTTCATTTGTAACATTTTACCTGCAGATTATTTTCAGTCCCTGAAAGATCTGTCGCAGACACTTGGAGAATTTTCTGCTATTGGGGCCCGTATGTTCTCTTTGATATGTAATCTGATAACCGAATTGAATCTAAATACTGTGTCGCTACACATAGAATGCTGTGCACTAACATATGGAGGCACTTTGTGTGTCCGGCACAACAGGCATCCTTATACACAGGCACTTGTGCTTTGATATATGAGGGTACTCTACTGATGGATTTTCAACCTTTCAACACCTATTTCTGATATTGTTGGTATCGAAATCTCACTTTAATGAAGGCTTTATGTTTTGAAGTTTTTATAAAAACAAATTTGTACTAATCATAAGATATTGGTAAAATTCACATGGGACCACCAAATCCTTTTACTCTTTCAAAGAAAATAGGTACATAAAAAAAACTATGCATCTTTACGGGAGTTATGCCCTTCTCATTTTGTGTTAAAGCATTGAATTTTAAAGTTGTTATAAAAACAAATTTGTTCTAATCATCAGATTTTGACGAAATTCCAATGGGAGCACCAGAGTGTCTTACACTTTCAAACAAAAAAATTATCAAAACGGTGTGCATTTATAAAAGTTATGCATGAACAGGACCAATACATACATACGGGTTGAATTGATAACCTCCTCCTTTTTTGAAGTCTATTAAAAATTAAAATTGTTCTGATATATAACCCAATAATTGAACCTGAATCTAAAAACAGTGTCATTATACATAACAATGCACTTTACTGTGCACTGACATATGGAGGCACTTTGTGCCTCAAGCACTACAGGCAATCTTAAACATAGGCACTTGTGCTCTGATATGTTAGTTTACTTTACTGATGGATTTTGTACTTTTTCAACATCTACTTTTGATGTCTGTTGGTATTGAAATCTCACTATCTCACTTTGAGTGAAATCTTTGAATTTTGAAATTTTTATAAAACAAATTTGTACTAATCATTAAACATTGGTGAAATTCACATAGAACCACCAGGTCCTTTTATTCTTTCAAATAAAATATATATGTAAAAATTAGTGCATTTTTACAATAATTATGTGTCAATCTCACTGTGTTAGTTTTTATTTAAAAAAATTTTTTTGTTCTAGTCGTCAGATTTTAATGAAATTGAAATGAAACCACCAGAAGTTTCTTACATAAAAAAAAAAAAATCGGTGCACATTATTAATATGAAAGTTGTGTGAATAGGACAAAAAAAAAAAAAAAAAAAAATTACATATATACATACAGGTCAAATTTATAACCTCCCCTTTTTTTAAGTCAATTAAAAAATACGGAATTATAATGTTAAATGATTTGTAAATGTATTGCTATTTGCTAATCTCATTGAATTTGCTGCTTTTTTACCTCAATAAATTAAAAAATTGTATAACTAAAGTCAAGTCATGTTTGTGTTCATAATGATGTGTTTTCATGCATGGTTCATAACAGAATTAAAAATGTGTAAAAGATAAAAAATTTAATGTGTTTATGGTTGGAATTCTGTGTCGTTTTTTTGTCTATGTGAGTGTTCTTAATAAATCTAAATGAAATGTTTTTTAAATTGTCTCACTGTTAAATGTTTAATTTTTAGTTTTTTAAACTGTCCAATACAAATCATAATTAAAATTTTGTCCACTGTAATGAGTATTTAAAGAAAAAAAATCTTTATCATAAAAGGCCATGAAATAAACTGCTAAACATATTTTCACAAGTGTATTTTTAGATCTTTCTTTATCAATTAGAGATGGCCGTTTTAGAAACCTGCAGTATTTTATGCAGTTTTAATCTATAATAATAAGGAAAGAAGTTTGTGTGTGTGTGTCATTGCTGTATTGAAGAGACTTCTACACGTAGAGCTACAAAATATAGTAGGAACCTGTATGTGTGTAGTTTTGTACCTCAAAGTCAGATTTAAAAAATTTTAATGCAATTTTTAGTGTTTATGTTTTGAGGTGACTTTTCTGTATTAATAAAAATAATCTGGCTACAGAACCAAAAAACTATTTTTAATGTTAAAAGACCAGGCGCAAAAACAAGATAAAAGAGAATATGATAAGAAAACCTTTCTTTTACAACTAGATAATATTTTTTCTCAACTTTTACACAGACAGTAAAAAGTCATGTTTAGTTTATAACTGATATAAAATTCAGAGTTCGGACAACAAGAACTTTTTTTAAAAAACTATGTAACAATCCTATATGAAACAAGTAATATAAAATTTTGTTTTAAAGTCAATTCCTACTTAGGTTATAAAATTTAATATAACCCCTTAAGTTAATATATTAGTTTTTGTTGCATTAAAATATCTCAATTTTTTTTGGATTTTCTATAAGCAAGTAAACCCTACCCTATTGGTTTACAATGGAAGTCTATGGGGATTTGGCGAAATATTAGAGATATCGCCAAGATGGCGACTCATTTTGGTCGCCAAATTTGGCGGTATATCGCTAAGTTGGTGATAAACTTGGCAGTATTTGACTACGGAACAGGGTTCCCCCCTCCCCCCTCCTATGGTAACTGCCCTTATGGAGATGCATTAAATGCTGTTCAATAACCAATGGCCGCCATTTTTTCTCCCATATAAAACTAAAATTAATTAATTAAAATTTAATTAATATTTGAAAAAAACTGTATTAACATCAAGTGTCAACCATTACAAGTTTTTAAAAATTTATTTGAACTTGATTGGATGAATAATAAGTATTTTATTAACGATTAAAAATTTGAGCAATATATATATATATATAGGGAGAGTGGGAACTAATAGTAGGAATTGAAAAAAAAGTGTCGTCTTACGAGGTTTTTACTACTAAATATCAATATTTTTCTGTGAAGTTTTCATTTAAAACTATAAATTAATAAATTCATACAAAAGCGGCTTAATTAGTCATACAAACTTGGGGTTTGTTTAAGATTATCACGAGCTTAGGCAACGCCGATACAAAAACAGGTTAAAGATAAATAATACAAATTTGGAGTTTATATTATCACAGGCCCAGGCAATGCCAGGCAGATAAGTTATTCATAATAATTACACTGAAAATATATTAAGGAAAACTACTTTAATAATTCTTGTGCTGGCTCCTTCCTCATGAGGAGGTCATCGAATGTTAAGAACAATTTTAATATAAAAATTTTGCATAACTTGCATAATAAAACATTGCCTATATCGGTAAAATTTTACATGCAAACATTTATGGCTGAACTACTGAAGGAGTTTTGTGTATTTTTGCGTTTGATATCATCACAAAATATTGTAATTTTAGTCATCTAGTCTTGTGTAGGGTATGCTTCCTTTGACTTGTTCTAATTAATTAAGGTGTGGGAATCTAAAGATTTTATCTAAGGCTATCCCCGCTCTGGAATTTCGTTTAACATGGAACATATAATAATAAAAATACTAAGCCCTACTTGTTGCTTTATTTTTAAAAAAAAAATTCCACTTTTTCCAAACCATGCAAAGTCGTCCCCCCCCCCCCCCCCCCCCCCCCCCCCCCCGTGCCCTATTTGTTACTTTTGTAAGTAACAATGAATAAATAATTATTGATCTTAATTATCTCCTTAAAATTCCTTCTTTGTTTCCCCTTCTCGACTACTTTTTGTAACAATAAATAAATAATTGGTTTTCTTAACCTTCCCTATTCTTTACCACACCCTGCTTACAAAAAGGCAATTTCTAGATCAAATTGGGGTCAAGGCAAAACTTCATTTTAGCAGTTTGGCTTTTCTAGCCAGTAAATTAGATACTAAGTGTATAGTTTAATATGATTAATTCCCTGTGCTGCATGTATGAATTGAGGCTTTGTTATTCAAAATTTCTCTTTCATTTAGGTCCAGGATTAGCAGTACGAGTTATCTGTGCTGATGAGCCTTTTATGGATAAATTTTTTGCTGAAACTAGTGTTCTTGTTAAAGTTATCATAGAATATGCGAATTCTGTTGAAAAAGTAAGTAGAATAAAAGCAAATACTATTTTTGCTGTCACATAATTATGACATTGAGTTATGAAAATGTGTTTCGAATATGTACATGTGTTGTTCTACAAAAAAGTTACTTCTTTAGTACATGGTAGTTAATTTTTGAAAGAATATTTTAATTTTTTGAGATTTTATATAATAGAATACATAAAAAAATATATTTGAAGATTGATGATTTGTAAATTTATTTTTTTAATGACTGCTAATATGCTTGTTCACTGTAGTTTTATGTTGCACTTAATTTCCTCTATTAGCACCTTCACATTCTTTACATATACAGTGAATTTATTATTATTATAAATTATTCATTTAATTTTTTTTTCTTTTAAATTCCTTTATATAAAAATTAAATTTTATTATGGAAAAAAAAATTCCAAAAATTATATTTGATTTGTATTTACAAGCCTTTCTTGTATTCTCCATTGCAGTAAAATTTTGTGCAATAATTACCAAAGTATAGTATAATTTGTCACCTAAATATATTCAGGTAAGGCATCCCTTTTTGATTTCAATTCTTAGATGTGAATTGTACACATTATAATTTTTCATTAATGTTGAAGTGTTTCACTGAATTAGAAATGGTCAGGAATTTTTATGTATCCTTCAATCTTGACTTTAAAGAAAAATCTTCTTTTATTTAATAAAAATAAGTTTTTAATTTGTAACATAAAGCTTGTTGTGAGATATTTACAGTGAAATACGTTTAACACAAAATTGAGGGGACCGAAATTTTTTTTCGTGTTAAAAGAATTTTGCGTTAAAAGATACGTAATATATATATAAACAAAACTCACAAATATTTTCGATGTCATCAAATTTTATTTCGTTTCCTGTTAAACTACTAGGAGGTTTCATTCATTAGGATAAAAAGCAGGTAAAAAAAATATTGTTTTTTTTTGGGGGGGGGGGGGGGGGAAATCAGATATCTTTTTTTGTGTGTGTGTCTTTTTTCAGCATTCTGAGATCTAGCTCGTTTGAGTCAAATAAGCAAAGCTGTTTCTAAATCTTCATGCTTAGCGGTTCTCATATGTTCTCTCTGGTTTAAACATACTGTGCGCAAACATTAACATAATAGGATCCCTGTTTTTTATTATCATTGATAAAGTAGAATTGGCAATGCCAAACTCTTTGCAGATTTCTGTTTTCGTCCTTCATCAACTGCATTAAGCAGCTTCATCTTCATTTGAAGCAAAATTGCAGTTTCCTTTTGGACCGATTTCTCAAGCATTGTGCTCATAAAACATACGCTAATTTTAAACGAAATTTATCGATTTTCACACAAAATTCATCAATTTTAACTCAAACTAGATAGAAAGCAAATTTTTTTCGTGTTGAAAGAAAAAAAAATGTATTAAATTGCATACTATACTGTTCGGACTGCTATATCATTTCATGTTAAGCGTTTTCATGTTAAACGTATTTCACTGTACTTCGTTTCATATCCCATATTAAATAAGCATGGCATTATAAAACAATGTATATTTGTATCCTCTGTTACACTATTAAAGAAATTGCCCCTTAAGTCTTTAAAAAGTAAATTGAGAACCAAATCATGAGAAGATTATATGACCACTTATATAAATCTTAAAGAGGTGAAAGTTAAACTATGAATATAAATTTTCTTTTTTAGGAGGGGGGTGTGTAGGGGTTGAACTAGGGGGTGATTCTGTTCCGAATTTTCCGAAAATTTAAGGCATTCATTTCAGAAATGTTTAAAAAATCTGTCATCAATCCGAAAATTCTGACACAAAAAATATCGCGAATTTTGACAAATGGTCGGCAAAACAAATAATTTTTTTCAATCGTTTGCAGAAAAATCGCCGGTTTCGTCAAAGGATCGCGAGAAACACACATTTTGTCAAAGAATTGCAGAAAAAATGCAAATTTCATCAAAAGATCACGAAAAAACCACAAATTTTGTCGAAAGTAGGATGATTCTAATCCAAATTTTCCGAAAATTTAAGGCATTCGATTAAAAGAAGAAAAAAAAATCAGTCATCACTTTGAAAATTTGGACTTAAGAAATATTGAAAATTTCGACAAATGTTCGATGGAAAAAATCAATTTCGCCAAACGCTCGCAGAAGAATTGTCAAATTCATCAAAGAATCTCAGGAAAACACTAATTTTGTCAAAGAATTGCAAAAAAATGCAAATTTCATAAATCAAACTTTGTATAAAATGCAAATTTTATGAAAACATCGCAAAACTGCAAATTTTGTCTAAAGATCGCGAAATTCGCCAAAAGAGTGCGAAAAAAAAAAAATGTAAATTTCGTCAAAAGGATCGCAAATTTCGTCAAAGGATCTTGAAAAAAAACATGAATTTTGTCAAACAGGTGCAGAAAAAACACATAGTGTTGCTTCCCTCTGTAACCTTTCAGAAAATTTGCTGTGAATTTCAGATTTTTTCTTTTTTACTCAGAATCGCCCTTTCACAAAAGATTGCGCAAAATTCATCAAAAGATCACAAAAAAAAAAACCGCCAATTTTGTGAAAAGATTGCAAAAAAAAAAAAACACAAAATTCATTTAAAGATTGCAAAAAAAAAAAAAAAAAAAAAAAATGTGAATTTCGTCAAAGAGCTGCGGAAAAACGCATAGTTAGTGCCAGCAGTGCTTTTTTTCCCTTCCCCTCTCACTGTAACTTTTCAGTAAATTTATGTATTTCAGGAACAATTTTTTTACTCAGAATCACCCCTGGGTTGAACGTAATGTTTTCCATCCACACATTTACATATGTATTTTATTTAAAACTATAAAATCCCTTTTTATTAAAAAGTACTTTTGGTCTGTGCAAATATAAAAGAATAGATTGGTTAGCTTTAAAAATAAAAAAGTTAAATTGGATCTTTGGGGGGGGGGGGGAATGCATGGTGTCTGTGGGTTTTTGGGAGGGGGGTTATGTAGACAAGTTAGTCAGCTATTTAATTTTTCTTACGATTAAAATTCTTATGATTTAATTAAAACTTATAGTGAAATTACGTGGTAGAATATTTTAAAAAATATGTATTTTTAAGGTTTTGTAACATGACCAGGCTGATAACAGTACAATTTTTTTTACAAATGCTTTTTAAAATATTTTTATGAATTCCTTACCTGTTCATCTTCTTTTGGCATGCAGTAAAACTCCAATCATCCAAATCAATATGGAGGAAAATACATATATTGAAACTCCTGTATATATTTATTCAGAAAAATGTTTACTTGAAATTTCTATAGAACTTTTGTTTAATAAAATTTCTGGTTTAATTTGAATTAGGAGAGTAAAACAAAACAAAATTGGAAGCTGTGCATTCAATATGTCACTGAGGCAAAATAGTTCATTTTCTAGAAATTGTTCAACTAACATTTCTAAGTATATGCAAGTTAAGTACTACGCTGTACTTTTTAAAAAGTTTTTATTAAAATTTTCAACATACATTAGGCCTGCTGTTTTATTAAACAAACGAAATCATTGAATCCCCACCCCCCACCCACTATATACCTTTTTTGGCACGTTCTTTTATCAGGGTCTGTTGTGATGTAAAAGAAAATGGCATTGCCATAAGAAAAATATCTTTCACAATCTATTCACTGCTCCATACACTAAATTTATTCAATATTTAGACTTTTTATTATATACAATCTGAAGCAATTTATGTAACATTTAAAATCAGAAGCAATTCATTTAATATACATATAAGCAGGCTTTGTTGTTTTATTTTCATAGGTGTTTATCATTTGACAACAAATCACAATTATTTAAGCCTGAATTTCACTAAGTCTCTTATATAAAAAAAAAAGTACCTTTTTTCAGATTGCCCTTAATTATTCATCCAGATCGCATACAGGGTATCTTGGTTTGAAAAATTGGAGTTTCACTGTATTTAATTTTACTGTTAAAATTAATAAATATCATTCTATTTAATGTTGGAAAGAATATTCTTCAGTTATGTGTGTATTGTGTTTCACCTGAAATTAGCATTTATTCAATTTTCTGTAGAAACATGCTTTAGTAAATCGAGTTAACAGTGGCACAAGTGAAGATGAACAAGCCTTTTTAACAGCTGTATCTCACAAATATAAATTAGTATCAACGTTGCTTCCTATCAAAAGTGTTGGTGTCCAGGTAAGTTTTAATCTTACATTGAATTTTAAATGGATTTTCTCAAACCTCTTGTTCAGATAACTGTGATTTTCTATTAATTGAGTTTAATTTACAAATGCATAAAATTTATTTCAAAAAGACCTGTTATTGTATACAAGTAATTTATTTTATAACTTACATACACTGTTACTTGCAAAACTGGTCTTTTTGAGGATTAGCATGTAGCATGCTACTTCCCTTCCATCTTTTCACACACACACAAAAAAAAGAGGAATGGAGCCATTTAGCCATTACAATGTATGTTTTAATTTATGATGCAATAGCAAAAATTTTCAGGATAAATTTGACTTTTAAGATTGTATAACCTTTTGTACACTTCCCTGATAGATTTTCTTAGTATTAATGGTTGCAAAATTTATGCTTGTTTGTTAATACTTTAAAGTTATTTATACTTATTCTTTTTATATCTACCCTATATATATATAAAATCCTAATGAAACGAATTTATGTAACGATTCTATGAAACGACTGATTAAACAACTTATGTTTCACGGCGATTTCTCCTAAATATTTTGTGATGAAATTAACACCAAAAATCCGTATTGATCTGCAGATCTCAAAACTGGTATTAGAATTTTTAAATTCGAATTAGTTTTCGAAATATTAATTTTTTTCTACTTTTATATACTTTTCTCTAATGATGGCAACTCAAATTTTAATCATAACAGATATTTTTTTTCATATTTTAGAAAAGGTTACTATTTTATACTAATTTGGCGACCAGTTTGGCCTCCCTTAAATGTATGCTAAGAAATGTATCATATTACTTTTATTCATAATTCAATTTGTATTTAATTATCATTTTATTTAATACAAACTGAAACATTTAAAATAAATGGCTTTCACTTCTTTCTTTATTTTTAAACGAGACGAAAAGAAAAATATTAGGCACATATGTCGTATACGCACCGGAGTACCCAATTGGCGCCAAAATGGCATTATTTTGGTTGACATGGTAATCCAGCTATTGTTGTTTATTTACTTTATTTTCTTTTTTTAAATTACATAAATTGTTTTGTTCTATAGTTAATTATTTTTTGGGGTATTTTCTTTTAAAAATAATAGAAAATAATTAAAGTACGGTACTACTTAGTTATTTCACCGACCCATTTCGCCAAATTATATAAATCACCAAACCACTCGCCGAATTATACAAATGGACTTAAATTTTAAATAATGAAAGAACGAATAAAATAGTATAACATTAATAAATATACAAATAAAATGTCGAAATAAAAATCCCTTGGTGACGTAAAGACGTGTAACTTGCTTAAAGTCAAGTGAATGTGACATTTACGATTAACCATTATTGGCATTTAATCTTATAGTTTGGTGATAGATTTTTGGTCGACAGGATAACTAAATAGTACTAAAAATACATATGTAACTGGTATTTGAAAACGAGGTTTTCGCCAAATTTTTGTGTAAAAAAAAAAAAAAAAAAAAAAACAACCAAACCCCGGTGCGTATATGACATCTGGCCAAATATTAAATGATGTAACAAACCATGACATTTAATTTGAACTTCAAAGCAATGTTTTAATTTACCACTCAAAAAATAAAAAAAATGCTAACTGGCGTGTTGAGAAAAGCTATTGGCGAGATTTGCACCCGGCTAGCATAACAGTACCAAGAATTCTTTGCAGCCATGGCAACTTTTATGTAATTTTATTTGAAAAAGAAATTTGATTTTTTAATTAAAATGGAAAACTTTTGGCACAGATGTCATATACAGACCCATATTGGTGCGATTTTTTTCTGACACCACTGTCATATACGCAACGGGTACTTCACTGGCGCCATAGTATCGATTTTGCTTGATTTGGTAAGCTGGATGTTGTTGTTTATGCTGTTGATGTTTTCACCAAATTAGCATCGGGAAAAAATGACGCCAATATAGGGTCGTATATAATATCTGGGCCAAACTTTCATATGAAAAGCGAAGGGATCAGAGCGTATTTATTTATGGTAGTTACATGACTTGGACTATTATAATATAGATGAAATGATGGCGGTAGAATAATATTTGACGTACCTATCACCTGTGCCTGGCTAACATTATAGTACCAAAATGGCACCTGGAATATAAAAAGCGAAGTGATCCGCCAAGAACTGTTGATGATAGTCATATGACTTAGGCTATTGTTATAGAAATTGTTTTAAAATACCGGGAGACAAAGACTCTGTACACTTAAATCATTTTAGCTTCTTTTCAAATGTTTAACTGATCCTCTTTAATCAAACACGAAAACAACCATTGGATGTCTTAACAGCAACTGATTCGGCCTTAAACTTTTGCAATCAAATGGAATTGAATGGAAACTCGTTTACAGGAAGATCTGCACAGCTTTTTTTCAGTATAATTCAATCTTCTCTAATATTTTTAAAACCGATCAGATTAGCGTGTTTTTAGATTCTGCGGTGTCTGAACGGGGGGTTGGCGAGCGTAGCTTGCAGGGGGCAGAGCCCCCTAGTTTATATATATTAGTATCTTCAATACAGCTAAATATTCAGATTTCAAAGTAAATAAGTAAATGAAAGCTTAAACTTTTGAAATATGTTAATAAAATTTTGTGCATTTGCACATGTTCAGATGTGGGGGAATTCTAGAAACTCTTACCAGTCAGGAACACATGCAACAATTTTGTTATGAAATTACAAAAAATATACAACAGAAGATAGTTTAGTGTAGGATAGAAATGCAGCAGTTGGGAGAAACATGACCAATGAATAAAATTTTAAAATAGTTTTTGGTACATTTTCTGAAGCCTGAATTCCTATAGATTGTCTAAAAATGCAATCACCTTATCAACAAAATGCACCTGCCAGCATCGAGTAAATCAACGTTACTTAAACTTTGGGAGCTCACGGACCCCCCTTTGATGTGCTATACATTTCGGGGACCCCCAACAAATTTTTTCTTAATATAAGATAAAAATAAAATTATTTTAACGGTATAGACCTTATTTCTTTTTCATTACAGATATTATATGTTTTAGTTGCTGAAAACATCAGTTGCATTAACAAGAAAAATTGCACACAATTTAAGACAGTTAAAATACACATACTAATATTTCTCATGAGAAGGAAGCTGCTGTTTTATTTTTCTACGAGATGTGCAATGTTTGGTTCGATGTTCGAAACACGTATTCGCAAGTCTGATTCAATATTCAATCAATTGCTATATTTGTTTTTCATTTGCACACGGCTGGAGAAAGTATTTTCGCAGAAATATGTTACAGAGAAGGGAAGTAAATTCTACTGCTTTATCTACTAGTCCCGCATAGGTATTTCTCACGCAAAACCAAAAATTATAAAGGAAATTCACTTTGAAAGCAATTTTCATGAAACCATCACATGATAATTCGCAAGTTGTTCCTGCTCTAAGAATGTTAAGAATTTCATTTCACTAATGTCTTGGAAATGAAATGGATCCTTCATCCACTCAATTTCTGACTTTCAGGGAAGAAAATAAAGTCGGTAAGCTTCTTTCAAGTTCTTCAGGTGTACAAGGAAATTTTTAATAATATCACAAAAATTGTATTGCAAGAAATTTCTAAGAAATCGAATAATGTTGGGAATGATTCAAAATTATTATGTTCAAGTCGAGTTACCCATAAATCAATTTTTTATTGTTTCTTCTACTTTGTCCTATACTTTGAAATTATGTACCAATGTTCCTTGTAAGCTGAAATTCAGCTCATACAGAAAACTAAAAATATCTGTCAAATATGCCACTTGACAATATTGACATTAACATAGATTGCTTTGAGGCCTATAGCAACTATGGCTTAGAAACAACAAGAAGCCACAAACAATTATTTCTTTTTTCCATTACATATTCATATAACTAAAAAAGGACACTCACAATTACATCCATGTTCTTAGTCGTGGATTCAAACCCGAGCCCCCGGGGTGGCAGCAGCTGTCGCTACTTATCATGCCACTGGGCAACAGCCACTTGACAAGCCAGACGAAATCATTGAAACATTCTTTAAAATGGTATTTGGTATTCAATAAAAAATAGTCTCACTTCATCACGCAGCGCAAAAATGCAATTTAAAACTTTTACTCGTGACATCCACGTAAATTCTGTATGCAAAAGGTAACTGCTTGTGTTCACTCTGAATTTCTTCACATAGAATTTTATAAAGTCAAGAATTCAATAGGCGAGATCTGATATAATTTACTACTGAAACAACTTAGTTGAATGTATGCTGCAAATCTTCAGGCTTTTTTTTTTTGCGACCAGTGATTCATGGTGAATACAACAGTGTGTCCAAGCTGCATACGGTGTTTTATCTTTAACAAAGCTGGTCAAGCCATTAATAGATCCAGTCATCGTTCAAGCCTCATCTGTACTTATCCTGACACATTTTGATCAGTTTGTTTCTTTTCTTGTATGAAACCGTCTAAGCAGGTAAATAGCGCTTCACTTGTTATTGGGTAAGTTGGAATGGATTTGAAAATCTTCATATACCTTACCCCAAATTCCTAACGAACGAAAGCTAACAAATTCACTTTACTGGAAACATATAAACTCTCATCCATCTGTAATGCGAAATAAGGACTTATTTTTAGATGTTCAATTAATTGGCTCTCAATTTTTTCACATATGTCGGTGATTCTGTTCTTAAGAGTATCGCTAGATAGTGAAATTAAATTTAGATCCTTTGCTGCTTTTACTCCTATCATTGTTCTTGACCTTTGCTTTAGCGGGAGAAAAAAAAATATGCGGTAAAATTTTTTGGCTTGTAAATACAGAGGGGTGGAGTTCCCTTTCCCAGCATTAAAATGTTTCCCTCGAAATATTTAGATTCCGATGTAAGTGTTCACTTTATGCTTATTAATAGCCCTATATTAGAAGTTCTAGTCCTTCATTTATCCACAACTATAGCTACAGAAATTCTTGCCAAAAAAAAAAACATCTAAATACAACACTGGGCTTGAGGACCCCTGTCGGTAAGCTCGCAGACCTCTAGGGGTCCACAGACCACAGTTTAAGAAACGCTGGAGTAGATTGGTGCATTTTCTCCACCTTTTGAACATGTTTTGTTTCTCATTCTATGCAACGGAAAGCTTATTGCAACATCAGATATTGTGAAATATTCGTTAATACAATGTTTTTTGTCCGTTTGGATCTTCAATATTTAATGTTGGATTGCTTAAAGCGAAATTAGAGTACAAATATAAAGCTTTACTATATAAAAAAGATACTTTATTAATAAAGATAAGAATTTTATTTACTAATATGTTCAATCTAATAGCCCTTTTGTTGAATTGTCATATATCATTCAAGCATGGATTTTTAAAAACAATCTTTGTCAATATTAAATATTTGTTTACTAAATTAATGTAAAGAAACATCTGCATTAATCTAACTAGTGAAAGTGACACAAAGCAAAGTTGTAGCATTTGATTTTCCAAAACTTAATGTGCAAGCCCAATAGGCTACTTGTGAACTGTTGGTGAAGACGTGGGCCTAGTAATTGCCTGGCTAAAGTTCAAACACTTGCATATTAAAATGAATAATTGTTATGAACTTTAATTATATGTTAATATTGTTAAAATTTGTTTTTGTTTTTTAATTTTGTTGTCTGTCTGTGACATCTTGCAATCTATTTTTTACCCACTTTTGTGAAATGGATTACGCACAAATTTATTGTTGATGATAATATAATATTTAAGTATTTTGAGACCTCTGCTATTTCGTGAAAAAGGCAGCTGTGCACCCATGTAAGGACCCTTTTCTTTTTCAGCACTGACCCGTACAGTAACAGACTCTATCATGGAAGATGTCACTGAAAAAATTAAAAAGCTAAATTCCACATGTTTAATGCATCAATCAGTTAGCTCGGGTGGATCAGAGCTTTTAATACCTTCAGGGGCAAAAAAGAACAGCTTTCTGCATAGGCTGCAAAAGTGATGCTAACAATGTTTACAACAATCAAATTAATTTTGCATCTAACTATATGAGAGCAGTGATGGCGGGATGCACTATAGCACATTATTTAAGCAAAATGTTAGAGAAGGTATGCATAAAAAAAAAATTGTGTATTCGTCTTAATTGAAACTTCTAATCTACTACAATTATTTGAGGAATCTGTATTAGTAGTTAATTTAAAGCAGCTGGTTGGGCTGATTCTAATTTTTATTTTTTTTTATGTTGGTTGATTTTGAGTTAAACTGAAGGACCAAATTTCGGTTTAAAATTTTCTTTTTTTTTTATTGGGATTTGTGTTGACAAAAAAGTTTCTTGTATCATGTTTCAGAATTTTTCACTTCAGTAGTAGTTTCAGATTAATTTCAAATGAAATTTTCAGATAAGAGTGTGGTACAACTCAACTCATATGGGACTTTAGGATAATATAATGATAAATGATTGTACATATCATGACAGTCAAAGTTAAAAATTCAGAGATTGTATTTCATATAGGATTTTTAAAAAAAAATAAATGTCCCAAAGTAATATACAATAATATAATTAGAGGTTATTTTAGAAGATACAATTTTATGATTATTTTATTTTGAATGTAATTTTTGTTTTTATTATAGGGAGATCAACGAACATATAGTTATGTTGTAGGTTTATCATCTAATGAAGATATAACAGATTGGGAAGATTTAATGACATTAGCAAAAATTATACCTCGAGTTTGTCATAATGTGAACAGGTAATGGATCTTTATTTAGCATTTTACTATATTTCTTTTATTTATTTGTTTTATTTCGACGGAGCTGTTATAAAAGCAAATTTTCTCATGTTAATAATTTTTAATAGGGATGGATTGTGCAGATCCCTGCACAATCGTTTAATAATTTTCATTGATGTTTTACGAATATGGTGAAAATATGTTAAATAATTAAATCATAAGTCTTCCAGAATGCAATATTACTTACTCATATACTTTTTTAAAACCAGTGCATTTTGTCTGGGGGAGGGGGGGGGGGTGAAGGTATATGTATACCCAGACCTTTTACTCACTGTTACCTATTGTAGCAATTTGGCTATTTAGCAGCAAAAAACTAGTCGAATGGAGAAAAAAAAAAAAAAAAACTAAGGTAGTCATGAAACACAGATTCTAAAATGGTTTTTTAACTAGTCATTTTTATTCAGGCTTAGAGCTAAGGACTGGGATGCTGCCCACACAATAAAGCTCTCCACAGGTGAAAATTTCTGAGTCATGCCCAGTATAAAAGCTAAAAGATCAGTCCAGGCTGATCCAGCCAATTCAAAAATCAATGAAATCAGCCTCAGCTCGACTCAATTTCTTAAAAATGATTTTCCTTAGCATGCAATTAAGATTCTTTTAAAGAATACTGCGTATTTATGGGAAATTTTTACTGTATATTAATACATTCACAAGCTATAGGATACAGAATGACAACATTATCACTTAGCAGGGGTCAATCCAGGCAAAATTTGGGGCCTATTTTAGGACCCTTTCACAAAAATAAATTTAATAAAATAGGCTCTTTCACAAAAATGAACTTAATAAAACAGGTCCCTTCACAAAATTCCATTTAATAAAATAGGCCCCCTTCGTAAGATTCTTTTTCATGAAACTGTTTTAAAATGTGTAATTTGTAAATAAAACCAGGTCACAAAAAAAACTTTAGCAAGGGGATTTAAAGTAGTTTTTGTTAATAAATTCTTGGTTCGAATTTGAGTAACTAGATTTCAACTTTCATTACAAAATGTTATTTTTCACAAAAATATAATAAAATTCACAAAAATAACTTTTCACAAAATGGGCCCCAAGAATAAAAACCTGCATTGACCCATGCTTAGATTCTTAGACTGTTACATTCAAATGAGGACTTTTAGAATAAAGGAAAAAAGATGGTTAAAAGTCAACTTTTGAAGCTTTTTAATATATTTTACATACTTTTAAAGCATAACCTTTCTTAAAAACTCTAAAAGCAAAGAAGAACTGAGTATTCTCAAACAAGAATAAAATTTCTTTGAAATTACTTTGCTTTTATGTTCTTAAGAAACCATATATTTGAAGTCTGTTTTGCAATTATTTTTTCACTAATCCTTGTTTGAATAAATAGCTTTATCTACATATTAATTTGCTTGTTGTTAACATTTATTATATTTATTACATTTTTTTCATTTGTTTCTCTAGGGTGTGTTACATATTTGGTGGTGCTGTTCCATATCCTGTTCATGATATAACTCCTACATTTTTGACACCTATTGTATTAAGCACTCTTCGTCAGGTTGATTATGTGGCTCATTCTATATTACACAACAGCGGTCATATGGGTAGCATCTCTCAAATGCCTATTATTCTTATTCCCATTCATTTTGACAGAGACGTAGTATCAAGGAATCCATCATGCCAGAGGTCTGCCGTTATTAGGACGTTTATTACTCATGATTTTATGACTGGAATACCAGCAACACCCAATAAACACCTGCCTTTAGTTGTAAGTTTTGTAAAGAGTGTTAAATTTTTTTTTGTATGTGTATGTTGTTTTAAGAACTTTTTATTAAGGGTGCAGTATTGGTGTTCCATGATAGTGTAACAACTGTGCATATATAAAACTTTGTTCCTTGAAGTATAAAAGAGAGATACAGAAATCAAAACATGGAAAAATCTCAAAATATTCATTTGTTAACAATGTTATGAAACAATTGTCTAAATACTATGCCCAGAAGAAACAAGTTTTTTTTTCTATTTTTTGTGCTTCAATATTGTTTCATACTGCATAATTTTTCTTGAAAAGATACTCGCTTATTCGTGTAAGATTCGATAAGGTTGGGTTAGCTTATTTGTGTGATGAATTTTTCTTTTTTAAACAACTTTCAACTTTCTTCTCATTAATAAGTTGTGTGCAACATCTTAACCCTTAAATGCCTGGTGTTGCTTTTCGGCAACATACCCAATTTAGGCTCTAAAATAATATTAGAATAATATTGAAGCTATAATGCCTAATGTTGCCAATAAAATGCATTCTGAAAATATTATTAAATCGATTTTCAACATGTAGATGGCAACACTTGTGCTGTTTAAGAATAAAGATAGATTTATTTTTTCAATTGTTGCTACTTGTTCTTTTTGTTTTGTTTTGTAAGCTTCCGAAATATCCTATCTTGACCTTCAGGGAGCAAGTAAAATTTATTTATTATTATAGTTCCTAAAATTCTCTTGTGTTTAATACAGTGGAACCCGGTTAAGACGCGTTTCAAGGGAGTGGTCAAAAGTCGCGTATTAAGCGGGATCGCGTATTAAACGTGATTTATATAATGTTGTAGGAATCGGGCTTCATTTATACGTTTACGGTCGAAAGTTGTGTCTTTTACATATATTCAGATTGAAATTAAATTGTATTTCACTTTAACGCATTGTTTCTTTTTATAGGACAAACTGGAATAACAACGGAAAATAAATATAGATTTCAACATATATTTATTGTCGATTAATGCGTTGTAACCAAAAATAATTTTCCTACTAGACTCATTTTTTTAAACAGAAAGAAAAATAATATTAAATCTTTGAAGCACAACCAGTTTTTAAAATCATATTTAGTACTTGTAATAATGAATACCATTATAATCAGTTCTTCATTATCAATATAAGAAAAATTATCCTTATAAAATATTGATATAGCAAAAAGTAAAGTAAACATAAAAGAATTATCCAATCGCAGTCGTATTTAATCTTTGAGAGTTTCATTTTTTGTTGCCTATAATATGCATTATAAAACATAGTAGCGATATAAAGTACCGTAATTTCGGGTGTATAGCCCGCGGATCAAACAATCGTGTTTCGACCCAGAAATTCTTTAAAATAAAATGTAACTTCTTAGATCGCGGTAAATATTAGTCTTCAAATACTGAATAAAATTTCTGGGTCCAAACTGAATTGTTTGATCTGCGGGCTATACACCCGAAATTACGGTACATTTAAAACATCTCTAACAACACGTATGAACAACTCTAATCATAATAATTTTTGTGACGTATCTAAATAACCCGAATGCGTCTATCTCTCTCTACTACAGTAAAAACATACACGAAGCAAGAGACAAAGAATGTTAGGAGGTGGGATCAAAGAAGAACTGCAGTTTTGCTAATTTAGCGGGTTTTTTGTTATTCAAACATACAAACTATCACTATTTCCGATTAGTAATTTTTGCCTTAATTAATCTGTTGCTAAATAAATTAAATAATATTCGGAAACAGTGTTTTTTATCTGAATAATAAAAATCCTCTAAATCGTTAACACTAGAGAAGAAAGAAGGAATTCGCATCTTGATGAATGAATTCGCGTCTTAAGCGTGACTTTTTTCCTCAAAGAACCAAAAATTTATCGCGTATTAAGCGGGATCGCGTCATAACCGTTCGCGTATTAAACGTGATCTTTTTACATTAGCCTTATGGGCGATGTTCAAGGGATCGGAAAAAATCCGCGTATTAAGCGGGATCGCGTATTAACCGTGAGCGTCTTAACCGGGTTCCACTGTATTATAGAATTTTATCAAGGGAAATTATTTTTTCAATTAAATACCAATATTGCCAATTAGTAACAAACTGTTTTTTAGCCGTAAACTATACTTAAAACAAAGTATGGTTTTTTAAAGTATTTTTCCCATGATTTATTTAAAAAATGAAAGCCGAAAAACTTTATTACAATGATTTTTGAAAAATCAGGCTTTTAAGGGTTAAAATACTTAAATTGCTTCAATATATTTTTATGGAGCCTTCATCATGATTAGTTTTTATAATCATAAGCAAAGAAAAACTTCAGAAGTGATTTTGCTAAAATTGTTAACTGAAAGTTGACACCTGATTCAGGCTTTCTAAAGTTCCTTTAAATGAAAATAACTGTGCATGTGTCCTTTGTACTGTATAAATGCGTGGTAACTCTCTTCTTTTAGAGGTGAAACTCTGTGGTTCTTTTACTTTTTTTAATGCCTAACAAAAATTCTGCATATCTGATTTATATTGTGTGTAACAGTATAGGTAAATGAAAATAACAATACAGTAGACGTGCGATTTTCCGACTACTGATTTAACGATCCCTCACGATTTAAAGACCATTAGAAGAGTTCCTCACTGTTTTCCAATATTAACAATCTGTTTTCTGTGTGGTTTTCCTCACTTATTTTTACGACTCGTAAATAATCCGAATCTTGATTTAGCGACCTTTCCGAGGACATAAACAAACTGCGCAATGTATTAAACTTTTCTGTAAAGTCTTAAAAAAAAAAAAAAGGCAGCTAACCAAACATTTCCGTCTTCTAAAACCCTTTCAGATGTCGGTTATCTCTGACACACACACACACCCTCCTTCTCTTCCACGTTCTAGGAATGACAATGCATCCAACAACAGCTCTGTTAAATTTCTTTACCTACTCTTTCGCCTATAGCTTTGCAGCACATGCCCACTGGGCTCTTCACGGTGCAATTAGCTGGTTCATGATCATCATGAAAATGCACGTATCAGGTAAAATCATGTCATGTGATGTGCAATCAATGATCTCTCAATGTGCAGTTTTTCCAGAGTCATTTCGTCGACACAAAATCATTTGTGTTGTTGTACTTGTTTTATGCTAAACTTTTTTATTTTTCAATGGCTCCTATTGTAAATAAAAAATTCTCTATACCCATTGATATGAAGTTGAAAATTTGTGTGGACAAACATCATACAGCAAAATGTGAAATTGCTAAAATATTTAATATCTCAAAAAGCACGTTTTTCACAATCATAAAAATATTGAGGTGCCATAATGAAAGCAAAAGAATCTATACCACCAAACTGACTGTATATTAGCTAAATTTTCTTTATTGGTGAGTGATCTTGTGTGGATGAAAAATATGAGATCAAAGAAAATGCCAATCGATGGTAATGTGCTAAATGGTAAAGCTGAAACATCTACTAAAAATTTGAATCTGAATGAAAATTTCAACGACTGGATTAATCTTCAAAACTGTGTGAGAAGAAAGTTCTTCTGTAAATCTCGAAACAGTGAGTCAATGGAGGGATACAACACTGAAAAACTTTTAAATGACTGCAATAAAGATGACATATTTAATGCACCAGGGAGATCTTTAGTTTTTAAAGATTAAACTTACTCTGAAGTGAAGCATGTAAAACAAAAGAAAGATTAACTGTTCTACCAGCTGCTAACATGTCTGGAACCAAAAAACTTCCTTTGCTCGTCATAGGAAATTCTGAAAAGATCAAGAAATTAAAACATTACCTGTAATTTACAAAGTGAGTAAGAAAGCATGGATGACATCAGGGATTTTTGAAGAATGGGTCAAGAAACTAGACAAAAAATTAAAAAGAAAGAAATGAAGAAAAATCTTATTAATCATTGATAACTGCATAGCACATCATCCAGAAATTAAAAATCTAGAAGCAGTAAAGATTAATTTTCTTCCCCTAAATGTTACATACATTTTACAGCCTATGGATACAGGTGTCATACAATGTTTCAAATAAATGTAACAAAAGAAACTAGTCAGTGGCATTCTAATTAGTTCAGAAGCAAACAGAACTCATACAATGAATTTATTAGAGACTATTCATATAGCAAATTCTGCTTGGCAAGTAGTTTCCCAGAGCACAGTTTCCATTTGCTTCTATTAAGTCCCGGAGGGAGGAAAAAAAACATGCTTGGGAAATTCAGCCTGCTGTTGACGTGGCCCAAAATGCAGAACACAAACTCAAGATTTCAATCATCGAATGCAAGAATTAAGGAAACATGTTTTGCCGAAAAAGACTAACCTAATTTGAGACTAACCTAACACAACCCACATGTTGACGATAAATTAGAAACTGAGGGTGAAATTTTGGAAGAGGAGTTAATCTGCAGCCTCCTCAATCCTAAACAGGACATTTCAAATAATTCTTCTGACAGGGATATTGATGATGTTCCAGAAACATCTTCTACATCAAAAGAAACAAAGGATGCCATCAAGATTCTACGGAGCTGCTTTGGAAAGGAAGAAAATTCTACCAACTACTCGCAGATGATCAGTTGCCTCAAAAATGACTTTCTGGTTATTTCCAGCCACCATTTGAAACAAAAAAGTAAACAATATTTTTCAAAAATTAACTAGTGAGTCATTTAATTTTGTAAAATGTTTAAATTAATTCTTATAAAATTATTCCATAATCCTAAAGATTAAGACAGATCACTACAAATATATTTTTTTAATTCTTTAAATCATTTTATTACAATGTTAAGTATTTTTGAACTGCATTAAAAACAACAATACTTGCGATTTACTGATCATTCGATTTAACGTCCTACTTTCCAAAGTCTTGTGAATGTCATTAAATTGTGAGTCTACTGTATTGTTTTTTTATAATTCTGTAAAGGCATGTGTAAAACATGCAGATAAATTTTACTCTGCTTAAATATGCTTAGCATAGAAGTATTGGTATTTTATTACTGTCAATATGTTCATTGCTTTTGCGCTTAAAACAGAAGAGAAAGCATAATTTTTCAAAGCAGTCTGAAACAGTTTAATTTTACTCATAAATTTTATTTTCAAGCATAACTGCTTAGTTATATTGCCAGAAGGTGAACTTGTGTAAATATGTGAATAAATATAATGTTTAACCCTTAAACATACATCATCCTTGCCATAAGGGCACATTAGCATGAGTTTTTGAAAGATTTATTTAAAATTCATCATTTACTTCAAGATAATATAAACATAAAAATGTTGATATTAGTCATAAAGTAAATGCAATTTTTGTGTAATATCAGCAGCCTTTAAATTGAAAGTTGGAGATTTTGTTATTTTTTTTTTCTTTTGTTAACCCAAGTTATAGATTTGATAATTACTGCTTTTCTCCCAGGCAGTTTCAGCAAGGTGCTACACTATTTTGTCTCTTTTACGTAAAAGCACTCTTCTTGTACCCCTCCCTCAAACAAAAAAATTGTGGCTTACTTGCCTTTCATTTTATATAAAATGCTCTTATTGTCTTTTGTACTAAAATATTTGCTTACATAGTGAAAACTGACTCATTGAATCTTTAATTGAATGCCCTAACTTTCAAATAATTATAGTGCCTTTAAAAATGAAAATAATGAATTTATAAATAAATGTGCCCAGATCTAAAAAGCGCTCTTCAGAAACTAAAAAGTGCTCTTAATGATTTGAAATGTGTTTCTATTTTTTTACCACCATAGGCAGCCTCTGTCCCTTTTTAAACCTTTGAGAAACTCTGTTGATATTATTTATATGAAGTATGTGAAAGTAGATTACATTTTTTTTCTTTCTGCAAGGTCAGGGGATTAAGTTTGTCACCTCCATCCCTTAAAAAAGAGGAGGCGGCTCCCAAATATTTGTACAAACCAATGACATAGCACGTTGCAGAGTTAAGAGATTTTCATATTGAAAATGAATATAACAGAATGTTTAGATTGTAATGAAACAGGTTTGATTGCTTAGATTGCTGTTAAATTGAATGCATATGGAATGTACGTTAGCTATTTACTTCTAATATTAATATTTATTCAAATCTATTAATTTCTTTTCTGTGTGGTTCCTTGTAGACTAGAGAAATTGTGTTCTTTTATTGCTGCCTTTAAAATGGGATTTGGTTGCATCTCACCCCCTTATAAAATTACTTTATCACATTAATTATATAACCCTTCAAAATTGCATCTTATGCCAGAAAATATTATTCCAGTTAAAAAAGGAAGAACGAATAAGAAATTCATTCTTTTTTACTATTCTTTAGATACTTTCTCAAAATTCTTAATTTTATGTCCTTGTTTCTGAAATAAAATTAACAGTTCAGAATTGCAAGGAAAAAAGTTTTGATTAAATACGATTGTAATGATCTGAACTGTTTTCAATGAAAAATATGGGATGTTTTGATTAAACAAGACTTAATCTTATAAAAAGAATTTAATATAAGATATAAATCTTGCAGAATGAAAGCTATCCCTCATGGCTATCTCAAATTTGATTCTTAATGCATTTGCAACTGCTTGTTTTTGTTTCTTTAATGCACCAATTACAGTTCCTTTTCATCCAGCTGAGTTTGGCTTCTCGATGCATGGTTTGATATAGGGATGCACCAAATACGAAGGTCACATTAAATTTTTGAGGTACAGCTAAATAGTACAAGTTAACTTGCCAACTCTTAGGAGTGTTCAGTGTAGTTCCCTTGAAGATCAACGCACTTTTGTTGTAGGCAAATTTTTCAAAGATTAATAGCTCAAGCCATCCATTTCTTGGAATAGATGAAAAATATCCTTTTATAGCCTCATCGATCTCATCTTCGGAATGAAAATGACACCCACATATTTATTATTATTATTATAAAAAAATAGCCAAAAGTCACACATAGCAAGATCACAAGAATAGGGTGGATGTTATATCACTTTGTCTTTTTGTTCAAGAAATTCGACTTTAACCCTTACTGAATGAGAAGATGCATTGTTATAGTGAAGCATGTGTCTCCTAACATTCACCTACTTGAAGAATTTCTGGAAGGCACTTAGTGGTGTGTACCAGTTAGCTGTAACTGTCTTCTGTCCCTCTAACTTAATGTCTTTGACCAGACCTGTACTTCTGAAGAACATGACATACATTACTTTTTTCATTGCTCATTGTCTTTTCACCATTGTTGAATTGGGATCATCTTCAAAGACCCATACTTTGCTTTCTTGACATGTTGGATAAAAGGTAAATTTAGCACTAGCCACAGGGCCGCTAGATGAGAAAACGGGGTTATTAAAAAATTGTTTGTCAGCGGCCACCTTACAGCTACTTTTCTACAAAAATAGAATGTAAAATTTTCTTGCACTTCATCAAGGTTTCTACTCTTTCTGGTTGCAATATTAACATATTTATTTGGCTATTCAATTTTTGATTAATACTAATAAATTTTAACAAAAGTTTACTGTTTAATACTTTTACATTTAAAAAAAATGGCCACTAGTTTAAAGAAAATGGCCACTTATAAAACTGGTTCTAGTGGACACTAATATTTCCCAGTTTTGCCCTTTAGTGTTAGAACATAAAAAAAAAAAAAAAAAAGATATGTATGTCTCATCACCAGTTATAATTTTAGAAATAATGTGGTGGCCATCATCATTAAGTAATTTTAGGGTTTCTTACAGATTCTGAAATGCTCTGCTTTTTGGTGTTCTGTTAAATTATGGGGACCCAACGACAAACTAATTTTTTCATATGCAATTCTTCATGAATAATTTTATGTATAGCTGTGGATCCAAAGTCCTTTTTTTATCATTTGGTAGGCATAGCCATTATCATTAACATTTTTCGTACGGCTGACAAATTTTCTGGGACTACAGCTGACAACTGTTTTCCTGTACATTCTTCATCAAGAAAGAAAAGAGAATTTCGATCTTCTAAATTCTGTAAACTATCTTAATACAGTGGCATGATATGGAGCTTCGATAATGCTCTTGCACCAACTCCAATTTCTCTTCTTTCAAAATTTATTGCACAATAACTAAATTGCAATTGATGCCAAAAGTTATCGTCTGCAGATATAAGAGTTAAATTTACATATCTAACCAATAATTTTTTTTGTGCCGCATATCGTCTGCTCCTGTCTCAAAAATTTCAGAGTTACCCTCATATTTGGTATTCGGCCATACTACCAAATATTCGGTTATGCCGAATATCAAACTATTCTGCCTCAAACGAAATAGTTAAAAAAAAACCTTTTCAAAAAACATTTTTAAAAACCTTAAAACAACTTTTACTTTAACTGTTAATTAATAAAGGTACTCTCAATAATTAGAAATAGAATTATATTTAAATAAAAGAGAATGCTTTTACATTATTTATTTGCCATTTGAAAAGTATCACTTAATAAAATCATTAATGATGATTTTCATAGGAATTAATGATGTACAAACGCAAGTTCCTAAATATTGTCTGGTAAATAAGCTATTTCTTGTTTTTTCGCAAACAGGATGTTTCTAAAGAAAATGGAAAAAACTTTCAGTGGTGATAATATAGACATCAAGATAGTTTTTGTCCAGGAAACCAGGATCACAGTCCACTTATTCAGTCAAAAATATCGTGTATCTCACTCCAGGTCAAACTTCATTATTGTTACAGTAACAAACAAAAATGCAAGATATTGTAAATATATTTTCAACCAAGCTATTTTTATTTCTGTGAAATACACTGACATTGCAAGAAGTGTTGGAAATTGCCACCATTTATATCTAAACACACGGAGCTAGACATTTCTTTATTCAGAATGCAGCTGAGAGTACTTATACTGTGTCACTGTCCAAAATTCAGTCACTTCCAATGGTATCATCATGTTACTACAAGCAAAATTATTATGATGCACACCTTACTAAAATATCTTTATTATTGTTAAAATTGTGAAAGAAAATTGTTTCATTTGGTTGTGACACACCCTGTATTTTTGATGGAATAAGTGGATTAAGGTGTTGTATCTTGTGCAAAAAATGTTTGTTTTGACCACATTATCTCCCCTGAAAGTTTGTTCCATAATTTTAGGAACACTTTATATGTTTCATAGCTCTAAAAAAATCGCCCACTTCAGACTCTGCTCTTTGGTGCATTTAAAAATTTCATTGTTAAATCAAAAGGAACCAGATCGTTATTCTTGCTCAGTTGCCACCATTTGAATAGATTGTATTATTTATTTTTTACTTTAGCCCCTTCCTGACAAACAGTATACGACTGTAAAATTTTTCTTCCAATTCCTTCAAAATTTCACTTTGTTTATTTTAGAAATATTTGTTTTAGAATGTAAGAATTTTATTCATTTGTTTTAATTCCACAGAGGAATCCATGAATTCTTAAATATCAATTTAAATAAGATTTTTTTTTTTTTTTTAGTGCAAAGTTTACTTGTAAAAATATCTGACTTACCAATATGGAAGTATGTGTGTTAAATATTATGTAAAATTGTTTAAAATTTAACTTTTTAATACTTAAATTCTGAAATTTGAAAGTATTCGACCTGATAGTCACTATCAGGCATTTGGTTTACCTGTGGGCCGAATATTCGGTATTCAGCCAAAATCACTATTCGGGGGTGTGTAGGGGGGGGGGGAGGATTTTAGAGTTCCAGTGACAAAAATGCACATTTGTCCATTATAAATCATAAAATCTCAAACCTTCCGGGATAACATTTGAATGTTCCGGGAAGGATGTCCCGGGCCACCCCTGAATTCAACACTGGCTTACCATATAACTGATACTTACTGTATATCGATTGGTTACTTTGAGGAAAATAAGTATTTCAAGTTAAGAGGGGGGGGGGGTGTTCGTTTGTGAGTTACCTCCCTACCCCCATACACTTTGATTCTTGATTTTTCCCTCCTATTTTCTCGGCTTATATGTGAATATATTTGACAACAAATGCATTTTCTTCACTGTTTGCGTTTGTTGGCTACTTTATTTTTCCTTAGTATTGCAAACTTTTTCAATGTCATCGTCCATCTTTTGTAGTTGGAGTATAATTAATGCTGTTTTAGTGAATATTGCTGCTAGTAAAACTGTTTTATATTTTTGTTTCATTTCATGGGAAGATGCAATCTAAAAACGTCTAAATACGAATATCTTTTCATATACTAGAATGAAAAATTGGTGTCTATATACAGAATTAAAACTTTTTCATTTTTTAAAGTGCAGCTTATTTAAATCATTTAACCCAACCAATTTAATGGGATTTTAATTGATTGATCTTTATTAAATTGTAAGTTTTCCCAATTTGAAATGTTTAGAAATTAATCTATATAAATAAACAGTTACAGTAGACTCTCTGAAATCCGCAACCCTAAAATCCATACATCCATCACAGATGTAAACAATCAAACTTTCAGTTCAGATGTTGGGACAAAATTGCAGAATTCTTCAGTTTTATATCATTCCTTATGTATTTTAATATGTAATTCTTGATAATATGACTAAACCTGTGGTTTTTCCTGAAGGAAGTATAAATTTATTTCTGAAAAAAAATCAAGATATTGCTGATATCACAATCTTTTTAAGAAATATATTTATGTATTCATCAAGCTTTTTTGGTTATTAAGACTGGCTAAACCTGAAATAAAATTTCTTTTTATGATTTTGATGTGAATTAATAGGGTACCTTTTTAAGGCAAATTTCATTGAATAATTCAAGGAAAATATATTTTATCTTTATTATGCATATTATTTATTTACTTGACCTTTATTTTTAACAATTTAATCATTTTAAAAATTTTCTTACTTTTTATCACTTTAGTTTATTACTTTACTTAATTATTTTAACATTTTACTATATTGTAGGCATTCATTGTAATTTTGATTGCATTATTGCATTCAAATTACTATTTAAAAAATGTAAACAAAGTAATGGCCAAAAATCCGCACAACCCCTGGTCCCAAGCTGTGTGGATTTGAGGGAGTCTACTGTATTGGAATTTCGCAAAAACAGTCGTGTTAAATTGCAAGAATTTGCCCTTTTATCCTTTCTGATTTAATTATTTTGTGTAAGATAAAAGGGAGAAATTGTATATTTAGGAAGTGTGGAAAATTGCTCCAAATTAGTAGGGGTTAGTAGCATTTTGTGCCTATAAATTTCAATTTGACTATTGATTTTACACTTAGTTGTCACTTTTTATGCTTACTAAACTTACTACATCCTTTTCAGTTTTCCTTTAGGTGTAAGATGCAAATTTGCTTTTTCCAACCAGTCATTGTCTTTTTAGTAATAATGTAATTGATACATCTTAATTCACTCTATTTAGTCTTTCTCATTACTCTATTTAAGGAAAAATTTAATTTCATAATGATTCTTTGAGTACATTCTTTAATTAAAAGATAAACAAGACTTTACTACTTCCTTTAGTGATTGATTTGTTGTTTGTTTAGTATGGATTCAATCATTACCAAGACCTGCAATTGTGTTATTTAAAGTGGGAAAATGTAGAATTCAATGGAACATGCTACTCTTAAAAACCTTTATGAATTTTAAAATGAGTTTTTATTATTATAACTCATTACACTGCCTGTTTATATGTATAAGGTTGGTTGGGGCAACTGGGCCATGATTTTACAATGTGACTCTGGAGCTTCTGACAATTTAGCTTCAAAAAGCTAATGTTCAGTTAGGTTCCCTCTATCAGATAGAAATGCTCAAAATTACATTTTAATATTTACAAATATGCATATTTCATCTTTCTTTCCTCATGGGTCCAGTTGCCCCATAAAAATGGGGTAAGTGGACCAGGAGGGTCTATGTTCTACACACGTTTATTTATTTTTTTTTTTTTCATGTGAGATATCAGGTCCTGTTTGAAAAAGTGTAAACAACTTAAAAAAATTTAAACCAGGCAGATCATGTAAATTTTATGTCAATAAAGAGCGTTGTAAGGGAAACCTTTACTGTCAATGTGTCTAAAAATGCACTAAAAGTGAAAATATTAGATTTATTTATACCAAAAACATAAAAATTAAGTAAGTACTTAGTACTTTAGTATAAGTAATAAGTATAAAAGTCACATGGGTATTTTAAGGGAAAACATAGCAAGGTAAATCTATGAACAAATGGCTACGTAAGTACTTAAGTACTTTATCTGTATCCAGGGGTCGCATTATATAGGAGAAATTTTATTGTTCCTTCCAGAAGCCTTAATGAGTTACCTTCATGATCATTTTACTTAACATATTCTAAAGAAAGGTGCATAACATATTCTAAAGAAAGGTGCAATGAAGATATTATTTTCAAAATAGTGATAGGAACAATAAAAGTTTCCCTATAGAATGCGACCCTTGTATCATACAATTTCAAGGTTTGGCTATCTCGCTTTTCAGTTGTTGAAAATGTTGAAATAATTTAATGACCCCAATAATCTTGTAAATACACAAGAGAATCTATTTAAAAAAAGTACCAATATATTTTTGCGTACTTAATAAAGGTGAAATTTTCATTATGAAATTCCAGTGGCAATTAGGAATTAAAATTATTTGATGCCATAATGGCATCACCGCCTCTCAGGGGTGTCAAGAAATTTGGTTTGATATCACTGGATGCAGCATGATCCAGTTACCCCATTCTTGAAAAATTTATGGGACACCATGCTTACATTTGAATTGTGAAGTAAATATGTATAGATACCTAATAATATTAATGTAGTTATATGCCTAATCTTTAAAAAAAAATTGTTTAATAAAAGTACTTACAGTATTTTAATAAAAAGCCGAGGAAGTTTAACCAAATTGTCGTTGTTTTTAAAAAAAGAAACATAAATTTTTGACAACCTATCACAGCAAAGAGAGAGTTATGATTGAGTTGACATGTTGTTTTAGGAAGTAGAGGTTAAGGGGCATTGTTCACAAAAGCTAAAACTTAAAATACATCAACGTTTTTTTTTATAAAATAGCCTGTGGCCCAGTTACCTTGTGGGTCCAGTTACCCCAACTAACCTTATAGTATAAGCAAATAATTTCAAAACTGCACCTGAGTGGAACATTTTGGCAACCAAGAAAAAATTATGTAGCACTGATGTTTCAAAGTTTGTAACCCTGATATGGAAATTTATAAAGCAATTATAATAAAAAAAATTAAGACGCAGGATTAAATTCTTAAATAATATGTTATTCAACTCCTCCTTTACAGCCACTGTTAAAGTATGGGGGAGGCATATAGCACTTGTTTAATGGTTCCTTGCAGGTGCCTGGTGGATCATTTTATACAAATTACAAGCATAAATACCTTTTAAGCTGGATATGCGAGTAACAATTTGGTTTTCTAATTATTCCCACTTTTATTTGTATAATAAATTTTGTGCATTTTTCATTGGCTTATATTTCTTTCTTTTAAATTCATCTTGATGTTTTTGTGCTGCAAACACTTTGTAATATTTTTGTTTCATTTGTAGGTTATTCAAAAGATGGCAGCAGAAATGTCAAATGTTCCCGGAATATCAAGAATTCTGTATGACCTGACACCAAAGCCCCCTGGTACTACAGAATGGGAATAAGATGTTACTTAGATTTTTAATAATGTAATTGTGTGGGCTTACCTTAAAATATTTCTTTAAACAAAAAATATTGTAAATATTAAAAGCCTTACTTTTAATACATAGTCAGCTGGAGGCATTCTTGAAAAACAAATTTATTTTGAAATACATTCACAATGTAATTTATCAAATTTCTAAAACATTTGTTTACAAATATAAATTCAAGACTTAATATTTGGAAAGTTTTTAAAATATTTTGTGTGATCCTCCTTCCATTGTTCTGGTGTATTTATATTGCTTCAATTTTATGCCTTCAAAAGTTATTTAAGCCAGAATTTAAATTACTTTCGAAGGTGCAAATTTTTCATCCAATTTCATTTTTTATATATTTAATCTCATAATTTTAGAATTTGTATCAATGCGTGTTTTTAGTATTAATCATTTTACATCCTTATTTTTCACTTCTTACCATTGGCGCCAGCTTGAAACTTAATTTTAAAAAAAATCCTAATGATTTTAAGAAAAGCGGTGGAAAAAACTGATAATTTTTTGTGAGGGGGGTGTGGGACTCCTCTGAACCCCTTGTGGAAACCAAGTTAAAATTTTGTTCCTTGTACATACATGTATTTAAAAATTATCTTAAAAAGGGGATTTACAGGTTAAGACCACCTAATGAAAAAAAGATATATAACAAGATTAATATTTTTTAATTGTTAAATTTCTGTATTGCTTGTGGCAGATCATCAGCACATATTCCTTTCTCTGGATTTTTTTTCTGCTGGTGCCTATGCCTCCTAGTCACATTCGACATAAATAATTTTAAATGTCTTTCTTTAAATAATAATAACAATAAATGCTAAATTTTAGAACAATGGAAGAATGGAGTACATTCTTATACTGAGCCTAAGTTTTCTTAAGGAATAGACTTTGAAGGCAATCTTAAATTTTTACTGTATTGTAATGCCAGTTAAAGTTTGAAGCAGATTTACTGAACCAGCCTGTTCAAATGTTTATATATGTGCATAAATTTTTGCACTTGTAAATACAGTGATATATCAATAATATTCAGAAGTGGACTCTGTTGCAGCAGACATTTTGTTAAGTAAAAATAAAAAATTTATACTATGTATAGTTTTTTCTTTAATTTCTTGTTTACATTTCATTTTGTTTTAACATGCTTGAAGCAAGTTCATGCAATACAGTGTTTCTGAACTTAGGAACAAAGTTTCAGAGATAATGCACATTTGGGGTGGAGGGGGGGGGGGGCGGGGGTAGTTCCAAAATCACATTTAAAACAGCTCTCATTGATGGTATCAACCTTAGTTTAGCTGCTGCCAAAAGTGTTTTAAAAGTATGGAAATCTCTTCAGTAATTCTTGAGAAAAGGCACATCAAATTTTTTATAGGAAACCAGTTGAAATCTACTTATTCAATCAAAAATATAAGTATTATTATAATTTGAATCCAAATTTCCGTTAACAATTCTAACAGAATAATGAATATATTTTAATAATATTTTCAACGGATTAACTTTATTTTGTATGAAATTCAATTTATATTATTGATGTAACAAATATTCGGTTGATATCCGGTATTCGACTTAAAAGCCGAATATTCGGTTTGGCCAAATACTAAAGCAGGTTCATTTATATTTACAATAAATATCAATTGATATATCTTAATAGCTATAGGTTTATATTTATGTGTTACACATTAAGGAAATTTGAAAGGTTTAGTAAATTTATAATACAATTTTATTTCAAATATTAAATATGAATTTAATAATCATTTGAATTTTCTTAACGTGCAATACAGGAAAAGTATTATTTAAAAATTTAAAGTAAATTTAATTATTTGAATTTTATATATGAGACATTCTCACAATCTTTTGAGTTTCATGTCCCTGAATAGTAATTTTTATTTTAATACACTTTTTTTTTTTTTTAATTTCATATGCTGGAGAACATCCCATTGCATGATTGCACAACAATATTAACGAGATAAATAAGTTTTGGACGATGTTGGGGGTCCAAACACCTGGAAAACTCCCATACCATCCCGTGTCCCTGATGCTGATTTTTAAGTTTGGAGCTGTCTGGATAAAATAGTTTCAATAATAATAATTCGGTGTAATTTTTTTCTGAAACTGGAACTATTGTTTTATATAAATATGTAGCTAAAAATTAACCTGCACACATTTTTAGGGTTGTTATTATTTTTTAAACTCTGTCCCTGGGTTTTAGATTCCTTACCATCCCTCATCTAAAATTATACAAAAAATCATTTCAGATGCAGCCACAGAATTTTTTTTCAAGTTTTTTCTCATGCAGAAGTATGCTAGAGATATAATGTCTAAAATTCTTTGTCAGGAAATTTACTGTAGAATTTAAATATCAATTTCAAGCATCGTGGCTTTATTGGTAGTCTCACCGTCCCCAAGGTTTATTCCTGCACTTTTCGAGGAAAATTATAAATAAAAATTAATCCAATGTTAACAATTGTTTCTAAAAATCAATGAACATTGTGGCTATCACTTAGTCTTAACATGATTTTCCTAAAAATAGGTGGTCATTTTTCTTACCGTCCCTTCTTTAACACCCCTTTAAGGCAATGTTATACAAAAATTCTGTATTAAAAGTACTACATTGTTATTATTTCTTATTTGAATGTTCTGTGGGTACTATGCAAATTCATTATAAGTAAAAATTTAGAAGAAAATAAAAAGTTATAGGGGTATTGGTAAGGGAAAATTAGACTGGCAAGTTTAACTTAAACCTCAGTTAAATAAATTTTTCGCTGCTGACCATTTTTTCTTTATTAAGAATCATTAAGGCATTCGTCTATCAGATTAAAATGTTATTTTAGCAAGTTTAATTTTGTCAGATTCCCCCTCCCCCAAAGTCAAAAGATTGTGAGAATGCCCCGTATACAGTACAAAGTCTAATGTCCGGAATCCTGGGGACTTTACAAAGTCCGAACTTCAGATTTTTCCGAACTTTGGGTCATGAAAAACATTGCTTTTCCAATAAAAAGAAAAATAATTTTCACTACTTAAAAAGGCAAAATATGATGTTCATATATTAAAAACTGCATATAACAGCTATTAATACTAAATTAAACAATAATTTTCATTAAATAAATCATAACAAAATAAAAAGTAAAAAAAACATTTATTTAAGGAAACATACAATTCAAATACAAATTGTAACTTACTGAACTATTGAACATTTCAGTTAATGTGCGCTGCTTTATTAGCTTAGGTTCATCATTAAGAAGTTTTTCTTTTATTCTGTACATAGATATATGAGTTAAGATTCAGTAATAAAGCTTGTTTGCTCTTTAAAAAAAAAGTCTTTTAGACCTCTTTTTCTTTGTTTCAACAATTTAGATTCACCCCTCCTTTCTTGAATACCTACTGCTGCTGGAAAGTCCGAACTTTGGGCAATTCCAAACTTTAGACTTTGTACTGTATATTATAAAAATGATTTAATTATGCTTATTTAGAATTTGCTTTCCAGCAGTTTAGTGGACATTTATTTCTGTTTAAAAATTAGGAACAACTCTCTGTGCACAAAAATTACAATGGAAAATAATAATAATGCAACATTGGTTTAATATATTTAATAACTAAGTTAATTCAAAGAAAAATTAAATAACCAAACAAACAAACACGATGCCTATTTAAAATAACAATTTCTATTTTGGTTTGTCCCTTTTACTATGTACAAATTAGGTAGATTTCGTAAGAAATACTACCTATTGCAGTCGTTACCATGGTGCGACTTTTGAAAAATTCCTTCATAACTTTTCATTACATGACCCCAGGAACCCAAAACCACCCTCACCTAAAAAGTTTATATATATATATATATATATATATATATATATATATATATATATATGTATGTATGTACTAAATTTTGTCCGCACGATAAAAGTCGCAATTATGCACGGAACGTCTTCAAACTCGCCAACAACTTTAAGATAGCTAATTTCTCGGCGGGGATTGAAAATGAGCAAAATCGGTCCAAGGGAATGGGAATGGGGAAGGTTTAAAATTTTGAATACCGTCTTAACATGATTCTGATAAAACCAGCTTTTACACAACAATGGCAGGAAAAAATAAATATTTTTCGTTATAGCTGTTGCCAACAATTAAAAAAAAGCAATAAAATTCTCACCACAAGAATTGCTTTTCTAATGCAGTGTTTTCACGTGAAAAATTAAATTAGATAAACAGTTTGACGAATTGAAAACAAATTGAATATTACGTCATAAGTTTTCTAGAGCAAGATTTCTGCATGAAAATTCAAAATGAAATAAATAGTTTGACGAATTAAAAAAAAAAAAAAATATTGCGTCATATTGAAAATATAATGGACAGGTGAATATGTAACGTCATTGAGTTTGAAGAAACGTATTAAAACATGATAAAAACCAGAGTATTGAAATATTAACATATTTTAACACTTTGAGGTTCTCTGAATTTGATTTAGCCATTTTTAAACCTATTCCATATACATGCGTGTGTGTATATTAGAATTTTCACAAAATGCTTAGCTCCCTAGAGCTCATTCTTAGCGAAGGAACTGGGTTTATCTTTAATCTTGATTTAAGTTTTGTTGGTGAATTTAGTACTTAACTTCGAAATCTACCTCTGCCTGTAGGCCCGAGCCGGCAGGGATTTTTTTCATTTTCGAATGCAGGGTTCAAAATATATTAATTTTCTTAAATCGCAGGAATAGGAAAACTGATAATTCATGAAAAATACCACATTTAACTTTATGAGCTTAATTGTCAATGACATTTTTCACTGTTTACATTCCAACATGTAGTGCGATAATAGACGTTTGTGGATTATACATCAGCAGATTTCACAGAGTTGTCTGTAGTTGAAATCTGCATGAAGCAATCCCAAAATGTGGTCTTTGACTCATTATAAACATCTTTGCTTGTTTCTGCCACATTTGCATTTGTTTCAGTTTCAGGAATTTAATTGTTTGTAAAAGCAGTCATAAGTAGAATCAGTCGAGATTGTAACTTGAGATGATTTTCTTCAGTTTTTTTAATGCAAGTTTAAACCTGGGGTCTAGCAAAGCTGAAATGCAAAAATGTCCATTATCATGAATATGTTTAAAGCGTGCATTCATGTTTTGAGCCAGGCAGTCTTTAAACATTCCAACACAAAAATCCATTATTTTCTCCCATCTTTGACGAATAAAGTTTCCACCATTGTAATAACTTCTGAAATAAGTGATGTTATTCAGCTAATTTTACTGTAACTTTTCAAAAGGTTTCAATAAACTTAAACACTTCTCTAAGAGCAACCATTGAGTTGAATTAAAACTAATTTAAATTTTGTTTTTAATTATCTTTAAGGCTGAATATGTTTAATAAAAATTGTATGAAGATATTGATATATATTATTTTGGTTTAAATCAGAATTTAGGAGGCTGAATATTCGACTGTAACTTGGTCGAATATTCGGTATTCGGCCAAACTACTATTCCTTGCATCACTAATTGATATCATGGGAGGTATTAGAATCTTGTGATTTTCTTATTGCCACTGTATGTGCTGCCAGCTACGTACCAAACTAACTGAACTGATCTGAAAAAAAAAGCACAAAACTCTGAAAAAAAACCCTCAAAATTGAAATAAAAAGAGGCAAAATGTACTATATTAGGCTACATTTGAAACTGGATTCTTTTTATGCATATCAAAAATCACTGGGGAACGGAAAAAAAAAGCTAAAAATGTTATTGAAAAGAAAAAGATAAAAAAGATAGATACTGGATGTGCTGTAAAAAATATATTGAAGTTTCCCGATGCCAAAGATTTTCTACATAATGTCAGAGGCTGTTTTATAAAGGTAACAGAATATCTGCAAGATAATTTGACCTTTACGAATCCGTGCAGTATATAACACCTCATTACCAAACCGATCCTAAAACAAAAGAAGCCATGTGTCGCATTGCGGAGCAAATGATGAAAGTAGCAAAATGTGCTGAATTTTGCGATAATGTAAAATCTGAATATTCTATGTTAATGTGTGAAAATTTGACTGTAGAGATAGATATTTATGCCAAAGACCACGATATATGCAAATATCGGTCTTCAATATCAAAAAAATCCCTGCTGGCCCGGCCTACAGGCAGAGGTAGATTTCGAAGTTAAGTATACTAATTTCACCAATAAAAACTAAATCATTATTAGATATAAATCGACTTTAACAGTTTTATCTGTCTGCTTTGACGAGTTTTTATTTCCTTTTTATAAAATAGCTGGTTTTATCAGAATCATGTTAAGGCGATATTAAAAAAAAATATTTTTCCATGCTCAACAACTCGAAATTTTCTGGCACATTTTCAGATTCATTTTTAATAAAAAAAAAAATATGAAACATGCTGACGTGATTTTTGAAAAGATTTATAAGCGACCTGTGTTTTTATTTTCCTTTCAATTAATAAAACTTGATTAATAAACAATTATTTTCTCAGTAGGGCAATATTTTTCGTTTCTAACACAATCGCGTCGGGAAATTCTGTTCAAAATGCCCACTTTGACTTCATTTTTTGAAATATATTCTGCCTCTATCAAAAAATCGATCATTACTGTACATTATATAGTTTCTGAATCAGAGAATCTAGCAATTGGATTCGTTTGAGAGCAAAAACGAATTTAAAAATGAGTAAGAAAATAGACTGTTTGGATTTGAATGCACCCTTAATAAGATGACTTTTTTTTTCAACCGCTATGTATTTTTAATTTGTTTTTGCTGTAAGAATTTTCCCTATCAAAAACTTGTCTATATAAATGTTGAAGACAATATTAAGAGGATATACGATAAATTCATGGAGATTTTATATCTTGTGAATTGACGGAGTTATGAAAATTTTTCTTCTTCAAACCCCTTTTTTGTTTTTGTTTTTAATTTTTTTTTTTTTCTTTTTTTGCGGTACGAATTGGTTCTATCAAAAACTTCTGAACATAAAAGTTGTAGATAATATTAAGGAGATGTATAATAAAATTAATTGGATTCGATATCTTGAGAATTGACGAAGTAAGGAATTTTTTTCTCCCAAAAACCCTATTTTTTGTGCCCTTTGAGCCTATTTTTAATTTTATCAAAAATCTGTGATGCATGAATTTTTGGCGCTATTTTTAGAAGTAATAAAAACTTTAATCTGATTTGATATGTACAAAAATTAAGAAGTTATGGGGTTTTTTTCGGTTTTCACAAAACCCCTCCCTATTTCCATCCCCTTGGTCCGCTTTTGCCCATTAACGAACTTAACCGAGATTTTATGTCCCTTGATTTTATGTATCAGTTTGGAAGAGATTTGTGTAGAATTGCGGAAGTTATCGTGTCCAGAAGAAAGTGATAACACAATTGTTTCGGGAAATTCCGTTCAAAATGCCCACTTTGACATAATTTTTTGAAATATATTCTGCCTCTATCAAAAAATCGATCATTGCGGTACATTATATAGTTTCTGAATAAGTGAATCTACCAATTAAATGCGTTTGAGAGGAAAAATGAGTCAGAAAATAAGCAGTTTGGATTTGAGTGCATCCTTAATTCAATGATTTTTCCAACACAATCCGCATCGGGAAATTCGGTTCAAAATGCCCACTTTAACAGCATTTTTTAAAAATATATTCTTCCTCTATCAAGGAATTGACCATTACGGTACATTATATAATTTCTGAGTAAGAAAACGTACCAATTGGAAGCCTCTGAGAGCAAAAATGAATTATAAAATAAGTCAGAAAATAAGCAGTTTGGATTTGAATACACCCTTACTTAGACGATTTTTTTCTTCAACAGCTATGTATTTTTAATTTTTTTTTGCTGTAAGAATTGGTCCTATCCATAACTTGTCTATATAGATGTTGTAGACAATATTAAGAAGATATATGATAAATTCATGGGGATTTTATATCTTTTGAATTGACGGAGTTAAGGATTTTTTACTTCTTCAAACCCCCTTTTTGTTTTAGTTTTTAATTTTTTTTTCCGGTACGAATTGGTCTTATCAAAAACTTGTGAATATAAAAGTTGTAGATAATATTAAGGAGATTTATAATAAAATTAATTGAAATTGATATCTTTAGAATTGACGAAATTATGAATTTTTTTCTCCCGAAAACCCTATTTTTTGCGCCCCTTGAGCCCATTTTTAACTTTATCAAAAATCTATGATACATAAAATTTTGACCCTATTTTTAGAAGTAATAAAAACTTTAAACTGATTTGATATGTACAAATATTAAGAAGTTATGGGGGTTTTCAGTTTTCACAAAACCCCTCCCTATTTCCATCCCCTTGGTCCGATTTTGCCCATTAACGAACTTAACCGAGATTTTATGCCCATTGATTTTATGTATCAGTTTGGAAGAGATTGGTGCAGAATTACGAACGTTATCATGTCCAGAAGAAAGTGATATAGATAGATAGATATATATAAAGTTTTTTACTGAGGGTGGTTTTGGGTTCTAGGGGTCACGATCGGTGTAGATCTGCAAAAATTTTTCAGAAATTCCAACATAGGAACGATCCCAATAGGTAGTATTTCATAGGAAATCTACCTAAAAAGAAAGATGACCTAGGAGAAACAAAATACCCAAATATTGGAAGATTAATAAAATCGTGTCTTACGTTATCGCATGGAAATTCTATTCCTGAAAGAGGATTTTCTGTGAACAATAATATTATAACTGATGAAAGAAATTCACTTTCTGAGGTAGGCATTAAATCGCTGAGAATATGCAAAGATTATTTTTAAAATGTCCCATCAGTATCAGATATTGTTATAATAAAAAAAAATTATAACTTGTATGAAAAAAGCGCGTGCAGAGTGTGTTTCATATTTAGATAATATTAAAGAAGAAAAGGGAAAAGAAGTTTTAAGACGAAAAATGGAAGAACAAGCAGAGGAAATGATTTTAAACAAAAAAGAAAAAGATCTGAACGAGAAATTATCGAAATTAATGGATGCTGAAAGCCAACTTCTTAAAGAGCAAGAGACATCCCATTCACTGTTAAATGAAGCTACTCAAAAACTTGAAGATGCTGTAAAAAATAATGATTTCCCATCAGTTAAGGTTGCACAAATGATGTTGAATGCAGCAAATAATAATATTAAAGATTTATCTGTGAAGTTTGCTACATCAAAAAAAGATATATCTGATGTGCAAAAAAAGATATCTGATGCGCAAAAAAAGATAAAACATTTAAGTTAGAGGTGCAACGATTATTCGGCTGAATATTCAGCTTCGGCCAAATAATACTTTAAGAAATGTTTATAGATTTACATTTAGATTTTATATTTAGATATTAAGTAAAACCAAAACGTTTTAATTTGACAATTTATATCATGTATAATGAAAATTTTATTTAAAATTAATTTTGCATGAAAAAATGCATGAATCTACGGACGTCACTGGATTAGCAGTTTTGTTAGTATTCTTAGTTAAACATTTTAATAACCTGTTCAGACCAGGGCAGTTAAGTCTTAACTTATTTTTATGAAACGGGCACCCACAACTAGACTTGACCTCTCTCTTACTACAGTGTTTGAGAACATTAACTCGATTAAAATTAAGTGCCTTACTAACATTAGTCTGAAAGATGTTTCAAAAAGCCACCAGGATCATATTGTTTGTGGATCACTACAAGCCAAAACACTAAAAGCCGCTATCAGATTCAACTTTTCGAGCAATTTTTGAGCCAACTCTTGATTTCCTCCAACTTTTTGCGAAATGTTGTCTCGACACCCAGTGTGATAGCAAACAGCAATGTCCCCAACTTTTTATCCGCATCTCAAAAAAGTCTGTCCTAGCCGCAACTTTTCCTCCCACCTTTCAACATTTCAGCGAATCAGAAATAAGCGATTGATACGAAAATGCGATAAATATTGACGGCTGGTACTAGTAGTACTGGTTTTCCCGGGTTTTCCTCCAACTTTAGCAAAGACAATTGTAACCTTTTTCTCCCTTTCAACTGGAAAAAGTTGGGGTTAAAATCGGCTGTAAAGTTGGTTGCTCGAAAAGTCGGTGAATCTGATAGCGGCTTAAGGGACGAAATATTTTTGGATGGATACATAGTAAAACACATATGAACATGAATGCACTGATGATGCGAAAGCAATGATGGGTCACAATGTTAGAGAAATTGCAAAAATTGAACAAATGGCAAAGCACTATAGCCAAAGAACGTAGAGGAAAAGAAGGGAAGGCTTTGGAAACCGTAACTAACCGAAACAGTTCTGCTGGGAAACATACTCAAAGGGGAGATCCAATCATAGGCATTCTTGACTTAACAGCGATAGGGACAGATTTTTTAATATGATCTGTTCATGTTTTGTTGTTATGATATATTTTCTGTATTGCAAATAGATAGCCGATGAATACGTACAATGGAAAAATCTTCAGTGATACAGCACTCTGTAAAATAATAAACTTTTCGTATCGAAAGTTCCACTTTCACTCGAAATCTAACATAACAACTAACAGATTCATCTAACAATACAACTATACCCATCCCCACGCGGTATAGTTTTTTACAAAATCTTATTATTCTGTTAGCAACGATTTTTTTAAGTTATACAGTTAATAATTCATATATTTATTGTACGGAACCCTCTGAGCGCGAGTAACACTTGCAATTGACCGTTTATTTTTTTAATACTTAAACTTTCCTTTTTTTTTCCCAGTAATGGTTACAGAAGCCATTACACAAGCGCTGTTTTGTCAGTTAAATATATTTTCTGGACCATAAAAATCCAAAATACCTTAACACTGTCACACTGCGAATCATCAACCAATCCTGATTCTCCATATCCAGTTTTAAAAGTTTGTTGCTAACTGTTGAGCCAACTCTTCAATGCACCAAACTTTTCATCTTCATTTTTTTTTTTAAAGTTTGTTCGCTTTCTACATAATCATGGCGCCATTTATTAATGCACCTTTTGCTCTTTTTTTCTGAAAACCATTCCAACACATTTTGCTCAATGTTATCGATATTGGATTTACGTTTCCTCTTTTGATTCAATTTTCTCTCGCATTCTTGGATTATTTTCTGCATTATGTTTTATAGTGGAAACTTATGGCTGCGATATTTTAAAATCTTTTGCTACCTGACTTTCATTTTCTTATTTAACTCTTCCAAAACTTTAAATTTATCAGAAAAGTTCAAATCTTTCCATTTCGAATTCATCATGACACTTTTGTCCCAATGAATAGCGCTACTAAACTAACAAAATACAGAAATGATCCACATTAGGGGTGATTCTGTTCTGAAAATTTAAGGCATTCATTTCCGAAAATTTTAAAAAAAGCGGTCATCAACCCGAAAATTCGGACATAAAAAATATCGCGAATTTCGACAAATAGTCACCGAAAAAAATTAATTTTGTCAATCGTTGGCAGAAAAATCCCGAATTTCATCAAAGGATCGGGGGAAAAGCAAATTTCATGAATGAATCGCGGAAAAAACGCAAATTTCGTCCAAGAATCGCAAAAAAAAACAACTAATTTCGTCAAAAGATCTCGTATTTCGTCACTTTTCTAAATTTAGCCAAAACCCCTCATGTGACATATCGTTGGAAAGGTCTGTGACTACTTATTGATATTATGCACTTCCGGTGTCCGCCCCCCACACACTTTGCCCCCATGGGGGGTACTTTTCTATATTTAGCCAAGACCCCTCATATGACATATCGTTGGAAAGGTCTGTGACTACTTATTGATGTTATGCAGTCCGCCCCCCCCCACTTTGCCCCCACGGGAGTACTTATGCCCCTCCCGCGGCCCTCCCCCCAACTTTGTCCCACGGGGGGCATTTTTATAAATTTAGCCGGGACCTTTCATGTGACGTTTCTAAATTTACCCGAGACCCCTCTTGTGATATATTATCGGAAAGGCCTGCGACCACTTACCCACGTTATGCACCTCCCGCGCCCCTCCCCCCTTTGCCCCCACGGGGAGGGCATTTTTATAAATTCAGATCGCAATCCCTCATGTGACATGTGACATATAGTTGGAAAGGCCTAAAGCCCAGTGACGACTTATTCATATTATGCAGCTGCTCCCCTCACTTTGACCCCTCCCCCCCAGGGATCTGATCCGAGGTTCGTCCGGTTCGAGATTATTTTTCTTTTTACAAGATTTTGTAGTGCGTGCACACCACGCCTGCTATTCGGTGCCTTATATAGCGGTGAGCCAGTTCAAGATTTCATATTGCAAGATTGCGTATAAATTAGAGGCCCCGACTAAAGGAAGGGCCGGCTAGTAGGCGAAGCCACTTAGTCCTCATTAACGTCGACTCATTCCAGTTCACCCGCAGACAATTCTTTATAAATTTTCGATGTGTAAAAGCAATTGGCAAACTGGAGTCATCGAGAAAATTTTTACAGAATCGAAAAATATTGAGATGTCCATACAATCGGGAAAATCGATAAAACATCTCGTTATTGCCCATCACTAATTCCTATTGCTGACATATGTGCAGAAACGATTGCAAAAGCCTTTGTTACAAATCGCATTTAACGGTTTGGAATCGCCACTCTCACAAGTTTAGACCAAGGTCGCCAGTTTGAAAGCAATCTATTCCTCATCCTTAACAAAATGTTGGGCATCCAGAAGACCCGCACAACACCGTATCACCCACAGAGCAACGGCTTAGTCGAACGATTTTATCGTTCCCTAAAGCAAGCACTGTGATGCCAGGAATCAAAATGGACAGAATCACTCCCTATTGTCTTGCTTGGTCTTAGATCTTCATTTAAAGCAGACATCGACTGCACTAATGCTGAGCTGGTTTATGGTGCACCACTAAGACTCCCATGTGAATTGATCAACCATCCAAAAATTGATATTCAACTTCATGACTTCTTGCAAACATTGCGGGACACCATGAATTCCCTCAAACCAACCCCAACTTATGTGCGTGCCAAACCAGCTGTTTTTGTTCACCCGTCCCTCACAGCATGCACTCATGTGTTTGTGAGGCATGATGCTGTAAGGAAATCTCTTCAAACTCCTTATGATGGCCCATTCAGTGTAGTGCAAAGAGGCGAAAAGACTTTCATCCTCGACATGAATGGCAGGCAGAGTGAAACCCGCCTTCTTGGAAGCCTCTGATTTCCTATATACTACCCCATACAACCAAAGACTGCCTCCGGACGTCCTATATGGTCCTATATAGAGCCGAATGGTCCTATACCCGTCAGATCCTGTACAGGGCATAATTTGGACATTCGCAGGACGCCAGAATCCGGACGAACCATCCATGATCGTCCGGTGTTGTCCGGAGAACATCCGTGTCACAAGTACGCATGCGCAAGAAATTCTGTCTTCAACTGCTGCTCTGCTCTGTGTTCCGTTGTTGAAACGATTTTTTTTTTTTCTACTGTGTTCTTTTGATGTTTCTTTTAATGAGAGATTGAATTTATTCTAAAGGTAAGTAAACTTTCGAATCTTAACTTTTTAGAGTGAACTTTAAGAGTTTTGTTCTAAAATATAAGGCTTTTTTCCTAATCTATACCATGAGACAGGCAAACTTTCATAGAAAACATATAAACAGTTATAAGCATTTTTCATATAAATACTCGAAATAATAATGTTGTATGATCGTAAAACAAACCTTTGTTCATTATATTTTTACAGAAATTAAAATTAATAGTATTATTTTTAAAGATAGATCATTTCGTGAGTCACCAAAACATCGTTTATGACCCATTGTTTGGGTGTTGTGTTAGATATAAAAATACATTAAACATTCATTTTGTTGATGACGAAAAAGTAAAAATATTCATAAAGCTTTAAATTCAACTTTTAAATCAATTTAACCATTAAATTTATTTATCTTTAAAAAATGTAATAAAAATACTCGTGAAGTATATTTTCATTCCAAGAATAATCTGCTTATAAAATTAATTTTGTATAAGATAAGGATTTTTAAATTTTCTAACTAACAAGGAGAGGATCCGAGGTTGGTCTCACGGAATCCAGCGATCCTTTGTACATTGATAGAGTATAGTTAATAGATAAACATATCAACAGGATAAAGTGCAATATTCAGGAGGGTCGTAAAAAACGAGCCCCGAAGTTCACCCATTATTGACTCTTTAGTATATAACCGGATAAATTACTCTCGCTTGCGAGAAGCTCGGTAGTACAGTTGGCAGCGCGCCAGACTTTTAATTTTCTCCTTCTGGGACGTCTGCGGGTTCGGTACTCCAACAAGCTTTTTTTTTTTTTCAGACAAAATAATGATCAGTTATTTTCAAACCATAATTAAAAAACATATATCTAATTATTTAAAGTTAGACAAATATTCATAAAAATATGCTTCTGCACGCACACACACTTATATATATTATGTGCTTATTAATTTACAGAGATATTGCCGCTTTATGGATCTAATGGGAGAAAAAAGGAAAATAACTGAATTATTCAGTCGACAAAATTTAATTTTATTCACATTTATTTATAGACTTTCTATGAATAGATACCTGTTGTTTTCAGCGAAGTAAATTAAAATACGCTACATAAAATTAAAATATGCTATTTTACTTTTATCTTGTCAATTTAAAATCTTATAATTTTTAATTTTTTTTCTTTTTTTAATTTTTAAAACATAATTATTTTTTATCATGGGATCTCATGTTTGGAATTAGAATAACTGTTTTCGGTTAAAAACCTTGTACGTAGATTTGCAGGTGGTTTTTAAGCAAAACAAGTACGCTATAGAAAATGAACAGGGTGGGTTTAAAATGTTTACCTTTCTTTTGTTGAAATTTAAGCACCCATCTGCCGCAGAGCGAATGAGTACGGCATTTTGTTTTTAAAGTTTTGAAGTGATTAGACGTTGTTCTTTATTATAATGTCATAATTAAATGTCATAATTAATGTCATAATTATTTTGTAAAAAATGTCTAGTGAAGAAGCTTCTAAATTTACAAATATTGAAAAGCGAATTTCATAATACACAATTCATAGCGAATCATCAAATTTGATATTAAAAGATGTAGTCGTGTATTACGCAAAGTTACTCTCTGAAAATAATTTAATTTCATCTGAGTCTTCAGACGCTATTTCTTGTGAAGCCAAGCTTACCGGGAATGAACTTTTTCACAATAATCTAGAACTACTTTGTGATAGAAAAACTTATAGTTGAAGCACAGCTTTGGTAAAACCAGGCGACGTTTATTTTTATAGGCAGGTGAAAAATATGATTAAGCGGTTACAAAATTGTAATTGTTTAATTGAACAGAAAAGAGAAATTAATTCTCGCTAAGATTGTATAAAAATTCATTCAATTGTGCATTATCAACTCTCTTCACCTATATTTTGTAACATGATAAAATACGCCTGGCATGCATCGAAACTTTCACATAAAAGAATAATATTTATGAATGTCAATGAAGTGTGTTTTCCAAATGATCTTTTAAAAACGCCTTGTTCCTGTAAAAACACTTCTTTTAATATTCGTGCACGCTGTCGCAAAAGTTTCTGTTTCATATGTTTTTATGATAATTATCATCCCGGTTCCTGCCCGTAATCAGAACCTCAATTTTAATAGAACACATTTATTTTTTAAGTACATAGTATAGACAGAAATGTAAAATAAATTTAAATAAGTGTAAAATAAGTGTACGTCATTGCGAAATATATGTAAGTAATTGTAAAATAAATATAAATGATTGTAAATAAAACTAAATATAAAATTTACAAAAATGTTGAATGCAAAAAAATACGTATATACTGCATATACTGTGAATGCGCCAATATTTATATTTGTCTTACATTTAAATAATTATATATATTTTTTTTAATTGTGGTTCAAAAATAATTTATCATTATTTTGTCGGGAGGAAAAATCCTCGTTGGAGGATCGAACCTGCAGATATCCGTAAAAACGAAAATTAGAAGTCTGGCGCGCTGCCAACTGTGCTATCGAGCCTGTCGCAAAGGAACTTAATTTATCCGATTATATACTAAAGAGTCTATTGGGTGAACTTTGGGGCTCGTTTTTAACGGCCACCCTGAATATTGCACTTTATCCTATTGATATGTTTATCTATTGACAATACTCTATCAATGTACAAAGGATCGCTGGATTCCGTGAGACAGACCTCGGACCCTCTCCTTGTAAGCCTGCATGTGGCCCAATAGCAAAGATCCAGTTGGGGCCCCTCTGTGACACTTTAGCAGCTTCAATTTGTCTTCATTTATACATATTATATAATATGTATATAATACTATATTTAAAAAGTAGTATATATATATACTAGCTAGTTTTTAGCTTGCTTTTATTTGGATGGGGGGGGGGGGGGGTTGAGTGAGACACACAGCACCCCTGAAAAAAGATAAAGTATGCTTTTTAATTCTTCATTTTAAAAAATGTGTCGTATTTGCTTTCTGTTGGATTTTTATGTTACACTTCTGTGACGATGTTAATATGTTGAGAATAAACATAAGTGGCGAGAATAAACATTTTCTTGAATGCCGTAAATAGAGTGATCGTATAGCAAGGTGATAAGATTGACTTGCAGTAAAAATAAAAGGAATAGTCTTACTTAAATGACAACAGTAGACACATTGAAGAGACAGCAGTTATAAAAATCTTCTTTATTCGTTGATTCACTTTGAGAGGTGGAAGGTAGAGTGACTTCAAGTAGAGGTCACTGTACACATTTAAAAAACGTTCCACGTAGTATTATTAAAAACTTGAAGTAATTCCATGGCTACAAAGAATACTGGCTAAAGTTGGTTAAAATCCTTTCTCAGAGAATGTCTTGAAGATAACAAAGTTCAAATTCGAAAAAGCATTGAATTAAATTCCATCAGCGATCTGCGACAAACTTTTACTTATTAAATGAGCACCTTAGAATAATATGATCGCTGAACGGTGTTCGCAATTTTCAAACAGGCACTAAGGTCCGATTTGAAAAAGACAAAACACGTTGTCAAAAATACATCTTAAAAATTTCGTAAATCTTAAAATCTGTTAAAAAACTGGCTGCATTGATATATATACTACGTAAAAGGGTGTTACAAAACTACCTCCAGAAATGATTTAAATCTATTCGTTAAATTAAATTTACGTATTATGAATTGTAGAACAAATGACAGCACGGAGAAAACGAAACTATGGTCAAAAGGCAAGAGGGGAGACACACCTCCAATATGATGCGGTCGACGTCACGCTGTTTCTAAAAATAGAACAGAGGAAGGGGAAAATCTGAAATCAAAACGTTCTGTTACATGCGGTAAAAAGGAAAGAAAAAAAAGCGATTTGAACGATGTTTTGCGTTGAAAATAAATAGTTTAAAACGTGAGATAATAATGCTGCATTACAATTTAAAAAATAAATAATAAATGTGATTGCTACATCAAATTACCCCCATTTGCCGAACAAAATTTTGGATGACCAAAAGGTGAAAAAGGTAAATCTTGAAAGAGCTTTTTCAACAAAGGGAAAACAAAATTTTAAAAGCCAAGGAGAAAAAAAAAATGTAAAATAAAATTTAAGTTTAAGTGCCATAAGAAAAAAATTATTTGTTTAAGTGCATGTGCACATTTAGGGAACGTACATGTACAGTGACCTAAAGAGCAAGAAAAAGAATATACATCAAGTAGTACATTCAAATTTCAATAGTATATATAACATGACAGTATACAATAATATTAAGCCCCATTACAATCACAGGCAAAGAAAGGCACCTTCCTGTGTGAAATGATCTCTACAATTTAAAATATTACTCTTTTAATATTTTAAAATTTTATAAATCCAAAAGCTAAATAAATTTTTAGCCGAAATAGACCACAAAAAAAAATTTTTGAATTCAATAAGATAAATAAGGTACACTTATGAATCAAAATTTATAAAGTTGCAAAAGTAAAGCAACATAAAGTCAGAAGTACCCTCTCTGAATACTCTGACTGCCTAGGAAAAATAAATCATAAAACTGAAACATTCAAAATGAAAAATCATTTCTACTAATCAATTTTTCTCATAATATTGAATCATTCAAAATGAACAAGTCATTTCTACTAATCAATTTCCTCATAAATATTGAAACATTCAAAATGAACAAGTCATTTCTACTAATCAATTTCCTCATATATTGAAACATTCAAAATGAATAAATAAATCATTTTTACTAATCAATTTCCTCATATATTGAAACATTTAAAATGAATAAATAAATCATTTCTACTAATCAATTTTCTCATAAATATTGAAACATTCAAAATGAATAAATTATCATTTCTACTAATCAATTTTCTGCATATTTATAAAAATAAATTGCACTGAGAAAGTCGAGAATATTTTACTTGTATATTCCGACAACCTAGGACTTGAATTTCATTAATCATAATAGTTTTAAAAAAATTGTCATAATCAGGAAAAAATTTTTAATTACCAAACAAGTGTACCATAAAAATATTTAGTTTAATTCCTTCAATAATTTAATAGTAAAATTTAAATTTCTATGCTTGTAAAGAAAAAGTAAATTATTTTAAATTAACTTTAAACAACAGTTGAAATTAGATTAAAGAGCTGCAAAAATTTAAAAAATATTGTAGAGTAAACAGACAATCCCTCATGATACCTTGATCAGTGGAAACATTCAGGAACTCTGTAAACATATTTATACAAAACACAAAAAATACAGCAGACTCCAATGCGCATAAGAGACCTCTGAGATCTTGTGCAAGAGATAATCAAATAATCAGCATAGAAAACAACAACAAAAAAATAGTGTATTTTACAGATGTGAAGAAGCTCTTGATATAAACCATAAATGGTTGGATATGAATAGTACTGTGAACTATTCAAACACTTCTATTTTGTTGAAAAAAAAGGCACAGTTAGGAAACACAATCACCAATTATAAACATTTATCAGAATAGGGTGATATACTTTGAAGGAAAAATCGGTAGACACTGCTGGCAAAAAGAAGACAATCCATGGTGGTACATTTAGGAGTAACACTTCACTTAAGGATGATATTAACACAACACACACACCATGACGAGTAGAGGACAAAATCGGTAGTCAAGAAGCACTTTTTAATTATGATTCTTAGAGAATTGTTGAAGATTCACTGACGAACACTTCAAAAAAAGATGCGCTGGTAAATATGTTCACTAAGAACTTGTGCTTTTCTTCATATGAAAGGTGCAAATAAAAATTTTCTTCATTAAAAAATATATATATATCTTCATAATCAATTTAAAATAATTTCTTGCATAAATTGAAAAAGTGAGGCATATGGCAGATTAAAAATTTTGAAGCAATTGGGTTATGAAATAAGGAAAAGGCACTATGATAATAATTAACAGATAAAAATTTTCAGCAATAAGTAAATAAACATTCTTGAGTTTAAACATTTCCTGTAGATTAGGGATGCACAACCTGTGGCCCGCGGGCCAAAAGTGGCCCGCCATGGGCTAACTTGTGGCCCGCGATCACAATTTATTCAATTTCTTCGGGGTTTTTTTGACACAATTTCGTCAATTTATAATTGGAAAAATTGTAATTTTTGTCCATATGTCGCAGGAAAAAATCGCGAATTTTGTCAATTTACCTCGGGAAGAAATTGCAAATTTCACCAGAGCCAATTAAGAATCGTAAATTTCGTTGATCGAGTTCGGAAAAATCGCGAATTTTATCGATGAGTCGCAGAAAAATCTCAAATTTAATTGATCGGCTGGGGAAAAATCGCGAGTTTTGTCAGTTTATCGCGAGAAAAAATAGCGAATTTCGACAAATTTGCCACTGAAAGAATTGCAAATTTCTTCAGAGTCAGTTAAAAATCGTGAATTTCGCCGATCGTCGCGATAAAAATTGCGAATTTGGTCGATTATGTGATCCTTGATCGGTTGCGGAAAAATGGAGAGTTTTGTCAGTTTATCGTAAGAAACTATAGGAATTTTGTCAATTTGCCGTGGTAAAAATTACAAATTTCGTCAGAGTCAGTTAAGAATCGCAAACTTCGTTTATCGGGCGCGGAAAATTTTCGAATTTTTTGATCGCGAGAGGAAAAATCGCGCATTTTGTCGATTCGGTGCGAAAAAAAATCTCAAATTTTGTTAATCGGGTACAGAAAAATCGCGAATTTTGTCGATGAGGTACGGAAAAATTGGAAAATTTGTTGATCGGCTACGGCCCACACAACACAGATTCGTCCAATTTTCGCCTAAAGTACGTAATTTGGATGAATGGACGTGTCCATTTGAAGTCTAAAAGTCCTCCGGACTTCACCTAAATTTCGTCAAATTACGTCCAAATGTCACCCCCCTTTACGTCAGAAGTACGTCTTTTGGGCCATGAAATGAGCATAAAATGAACATAAAATGAACGAAATTTGGATCGGCCAAAATTTGTCCATATTACGTTCAAAAAATACCTCCATCCGGACGAAATACACACGAATTTTGACTGTAATATAGACGTCCAAAATTTGTCCATATTACATCCGAAAACACCAACCACATTTGGACGAAATATAGACCCCTTTTAGCCTTAATATGAATGTGTTTATTGATCCAAAATACGTAGTTTGGACCAAAATGAGACGAATCTGTTATCTCCCCCAGGCAAGGATGACGTTATATTAAAAAACAGAAATAACAAAAACTTTTAATATAAATAATTTTGATAGAAATTTACTTAGAACTTTTTTTCCCAAAATCATATTAAATACTTAAATATTTTAAATTCCTTGCCAGGACTCATTCATATAAATCAGTAAAAGCATATATATTTTATACATATTGCTAATAAACTTTTTTTTATGATACTTTTAATTTTCTAAGATCTTTAAAGAAAATACATTAATTCCTAAAGTATATGTTATAGCTTGATTTGAAAAACAGAGGCTATACGAGACTTTAATCTGTTACATTCGACCCAAACACAACTACGTTCTTTCACGAAAAAAGAAGAAAATTTTTAGTAATACAGTTTTTAATTCATAATACAATTAAATGCTACATCAGAATGCTTTAACATAAGCCGTAAATTTTTTAAACTTAAATGAAAATTTTGCACTACTGGAAAGAAATGAATATAATGGATAATGAATACAAGGACATTTAATCATTTGTTTTGACGTTAAGTACAGCCAAACATTTTCAAGCTTCCACATTTATAATATTAGGATTAGTATACTATGATTACTACATGGAGGTAATAACAAAACTAATCATTAAGATAACACTCTATGAATTCAACAACACTCAATGAAAAGAATAGCGTCCTATTAAAAGAATTATGTTTTGTGCATTACTAGATTCTAGAAATCTATGCATTTCTGCTATTCTTCACATTTTTATTTTATATACTTTTTCTCGTGGAAAAAAATATATGTATATTTCTTGGTTTTCTTTTATATTATCATTGGTGATGATAATGCTTCTAAAAAGGTCTTATATTTGCATATCTGCCAACTGCTACAATTTTTAGCTAGCACTAATTTTTAATGGAAATCTTCGCTTTACTTAATAACATATATCTATAATTAAATCAGATGAAGATTTTTAAAAGAAATTAGTGATGGCTAGAACTCGTAGAATTTTGCCGTTGCATTTTGAAATTTTATTATATTATTCATTAGCATACAATATCGTCAACTGCAAAGTTTTACATTTTGTGAACAATGGATTTTTTCTCTGAAATTCTTTGTAAAATCAGTGTTATTCAACTACTCCACTTTTTTTTTTTCACTTGAATTAAAATAGCTCTAACAGGGAATATGATTTTCCTTTTAAGGATCCACTTAAGAATGGAATGCATCAAAGAAATTGAAAATTTTGAGTTTTTCAAATGCTGCTAATTCATGGAAGAAAATGTGATATTCCCTAACAACTTTTATAACAAACATTATTTTGAAATATCATTGAAGAAATTTTAAATGTAGTACGAGCGTGAACTTTGTTTTTCATAAGCAGACCTACTCCCTACTGCTCCATCATAATATGTAAAAAAAAAAATATCCCTAGACTGCAAGATTAACTTTCCATTACTCATGCATGGATTATTAAAAATAGTTCCATTTTATTTATTTTAGTAATTGACTTTTCACTGATTAATGTAAAAATACATACTGTATATTCTGGTATGTAACAATAATTTTTGATAGAAGAAAAATTATCAAAATTTATAGGTGCATATTATGAATCAATTTTAAAAATAAATTATAAAAAATATGATCATAAGAACTAAGATTTTTGATTTAATAAACATGCAATTTATGTTTAAAAAATGTTGCTATTAGGGTATATGAAAAATAATAGTATTGTACTTTAAAATAATTTAAATCTTATTTTTCACTATGTATCTCATGAAAGTTTTTGCGAACAATCTGCACAACATATGGCAATTATAATAAAAAATACAAAAATTAAATCTAAAAGTATATGTATGTGTTACATGTCAGAATACAATATGAGTAAGAGTACAAAATTTAGTATATGATCAAAACTTATTCATTAAAATACTGATTTTTATTTAGGTTATCACCAAACTAAGTCTTAAAAAATTAATCTGTGCTCTTAATTAAATATCATTCAATTAAATATTGAATAATTATTTATAAATGAATTTACATTTTGTACAATTAAATATGTAAATTATCAAATATATTTCAGATTAACCTGATTATTTGTAGTACATTATAAAATAACAAAAACAATACATTCAGTGTATTTAAGTAATGTTTTGAAATCAAAGTTTATTTAAAACATTGCTTAAGCATAAAAAATTAAATTTATCAAATATTTTCATGCATAAAATATGGTTAAAAATTATGTACAAACTTTTAGTTTAAAATTATTCAAAATCTTTAGTGAACAGTGTACATATATTATCATTGTTATAAAAGAATATACAATAAAGATGCAAGAAATATTTTCAAAAATGAAGTTTTATTTATTTATTTTCCAATTTGGCTCTTGTTGAGAACAATATTTTCTTTTTACAATTCATATATAAAATATATTTTTCACAGAAAGGCAAAAAGGGTGCTATATTTCATTACTATAAAGTAGGCAGGATGATCCTGCGGAAACTGTTTGGGGAAAACTCTGTTCTACGTTAATGCTTCTCAGACTTATTTTCAGTATATTTAACAGACAGCAGCTTCAAAGACTATAAATAAAAAGAATAATAATTCATTAAATAGCACATATCAATAATTCATAACGTTAGATGCAAATTAAAAATAATTTAATTTTAGTTTTAATTTTTGCTTACAGATAGATAGCATCATCAGACACCTTGTATTATTTCATAATAAAATGAAGTTTTTTCATCCAGCTTTGAATGATATAAAAAAAACCTTTATATATTTTTAAAAATTACTAGCCGGTGTTTAATTTAATCTATTTATCAAATTTTTATTATTATTTTTTAAACAAACAACTACTGATGCAATGTTTACAAAATATATAAAAAAGTACTTTATAATGTTCAATTGTGTCCTTTATTTTGAGTATTTAAAGATCTATATTTATATAAAGTAAGGATAAGAAAAGAAAAATCAAAATTTGGTGCTTTCTCGTTATAGCAGCCTCCTCATTTACAATTATGTCAAGGTAGCAGTTTCAAATTTGCAAAAGATCAACACCAAGCTTATACAGTACAACCTCGATATCTCGAATCTGTGGGGAACTGAAAATAATTCGAGATATAGAGGTTTCGGGTTATCAAGGTTTTGACAAAATTTAATCTCACAAACTGCTTTTTGCTGTAAAAAACAGGATTCATCAAAAACGACACATAATCTATTAATAATTAACAAATTACACTTCTCAAAGCCTTAATAATTTCAAAATTGTGTTACACACAAACTTGTTTCGATTAAATAATATCCAATTTGTCATTAAGAAACGCAAGCAGTTGTTTCGGAAGAAAAAGTTCTTAATTGAAGTCTGCCGTCTCGCAGAATCTTTTTGCAATCGCACAGTCTCCTCTCACATAGCAATGGTACCAAATGCTGATGTTCTGATATTTTCATTTGATTCAAGAAATCTCTGCAGCAATTAAACTTCCGTCTCAGCTTCTTTCACTGTAATTTTTTCATGCTGTTGTCGATCATGTAAGTCTTTTAATTTCTTCATCAGAAATTTCTGCATTAATACTCGAAACAATCTCCTCATCCGTCATAGTGTCGCATGTTTCAAGCTCACTGTCTACATTCAAGAATTCTTCGAATGAAATCTCAGTGTGACACTCTTTTTTTATCGATTCCCACTGTTCTGGATTCAGTTCTCTTTCTTCAGTTGCTTGCTTAATGGAATCAACTCCCTCAGTTTCACTGAAAGTTACATATTCTAAAAATTCTGCTATTATGAAACAATTTCTTATTGTTGTTTCTGTAACATTTTTCCATGCATAGTAAGCCATTCGCATTGACTGTAAGATGGTGATAGGTGCGCTAGAAGGTTTACCTTCACCGATATTATTCAGAAGTTTCTCACAATTTGAGCTCGATAATCAATTTTGAAGCTAAGGATTATCTCCTGGTTGATTGGTTGTCCTGGTTGAAGCTTCGAAATCTTGTTTGGCAGCAAAAATTTAAGTGATATTTTTTAGCGTTGGAAGATTAGAGTGGTCTTTACAATTGTCTATGAATAGGAGAATGCGTATTTTACTTTTAGCCATTGTTTTACGGATTCCTGTCAGCCAATCAGCAAAAATTGCGTTTGCCATACAAGACGTTATATTTGATCTGTACAGCATTAGAAATTACTTAATTTTAGCAAAGCACCTTGGATTTTAGATCGTCCTATCATAAGAGAAGGAAGCTTTCCTTTACCACTTTGATTTGCTGCCAAAAGCACAGCTACACGAAGTTTACTGTTTTCCATGTCAGATTTCTTCACATTTCAATGCAGCCGTTTTGTTGGGAAAACATTGGTACGATAATACACTTTCATCTGCGTTAAAAACACATCATCTGCTTTATAGTCCTTTAAAAGAAAAGGAAGTTCTGAAAGCCACTCTTCACAGGTAGCTAAAAAACCTGATGCCCTTTCACAGCAAAGTTTCCAAAAAACGATGTTGTCCAGGCCTCTCACTGGTCCATTTTTTGAAAACTAATAATTTTTTAGAAAGAAATTCGTGGAGGGTTTCTGCAACAATTACAAGAAAAACGCACTTCCCGGTAGGTTGCTGCGAAATTTATAAAGAATATTTTTCTTTAAATAAAAGTGGTGTTCAAAAAACGGACTGAGTGGGAGCCCTGTGTTGTCCCTTTTTCAGTTTCAAACGCCTTCCATTCTTACACTTTAAGTTCTTTGTATCAACAAAGCGATAAAAGAATGTGAAACCAGCATCCAGATCAAATTCTACAGCTAACAATAGCCAAAAGTAAAAAGTCGAACTAATTTCTGTGGAAAAAATTTCGACATATTAAGGGTTTTGAAAAATATTTTTCGAGATAAATATGGAAAATACATAAGAATTTTGATGAAAATGCAGGGGAAATTTCTTTTTTCGAGATATTGAGGGTTTCGAGATAAGGAGGTTCGAGATATCGAGGTCCGACTGTATATACATCATACAAACATCATGCACAATATGTATAAGCCAAATGCTCATATATGAGCCATATAAGTAATATTTATATCATATATCAGTCATATAGATCATTAAACAAAAACATAATTTACAGAACAAAAAAAAAAAAATTATTTTACACATTGTTTATGCTCGAGAAGGGATAGATACAGCAGATTCGCTCAAATCCGCACAGCTTGGGACCAAAGGTTGTGTAGATTTTAGAATTTTGTGGATTTCTGGTTTGTTTACATTTTTTAGACAATAATTTGAATGTAATAATGCAATCAAATGTATAATGAATGTTTGCAATACAGCAAAATATTAAAATAATTAAGTAATAAACTAAAATAATAAAAAATAAGATAATTTAAAAAATGATTAAATTACTAAAAGTAAAGGTCAAATAAATAGTAATTAATAATGTATAATTAAAATTGCATAATAAAAATGAGATACATTTTCTTTGAATCATTCAATGACACTTCCCTCATAAAGGTACCCTATTAATTAACATCAAAATCAAAAAGTAAGGAAGATTTATTTCAGGTTTGCCAGTGTTAATAACTATAGAAAAAAAAATTGATTAATACATATATATATTTGGTAAAAAGGCTGATTAGCAGTGATATCAACAATATCCTTTTTTTTTTCAGTGATAAATTTATATTTCCTTCATGAAAAACAATGAGTTTAGTCTCATCATATTATCGAGAATTACATATTAAAATACATATGAAATGATATAAAACTAAAAAATCCTGTTACTTTGCCTCTACAGCTTAACTGAAATTTTCATTGTTTACATCTGCGATGATGTGCAGATTTTAGGCGGTTGCAGATTTGAGGGAGTCCTGTATTATAATTTTTCTTCAGCTGCTTCTACAGTTAATGTTAAAGTCTTGCAAAAAATATGTTTAAACCAAATGAATTTTTAAAAATAAAATTCGAACAATAGGATACTTAAACTACCCTAAAAACTTAAATTACAAAGATACATGGAAAATGCAAACCTTTAAAAAAGTTTCAGCTTTATTTCCATTTCATTCGAATGGAATGTAAGTTTTTAGATTAGTTTAAGTATCATATTGTTCGAATTTTATTTTTATTTCTTTAAGATCAATTGGTTTAAACGTATTTGTTGCAAAACTTTAACATTTACTGTAGAAGCAGCTGAAGAAAAATTCTAATATCTATCACTTCTTGGGACTATACAATGCATGAAATGAGGGGTTTTTTTTTTGTTGTTGTTGTTGTTTTGCAAATTATGTTTTTTTTAATATGTCAAGCTTTATAACTAGTGCAATTCAGAGGAACTCATTACAAAATTAATAGAGGATGTTATAATTAGGGTTGGATATATAGGGTATTGCATCACAATTTGTGATGTAACTAGAATCCATAATAAAAACAAAAAATTCAAATTTACTTAAATTTGGTTATCCAATTTTCCACTGGTAGTGGTCTCTATGAATGCAAAAGTAAATTGTGTTGCATGTTTGCTGGTTATTTATGCTACTATGAACGGCAATTCTGCGGCATTGAAACATTTCACCTCTGAACTGGGAAGGCCGGTGAGTGAATTAATTTCTTTTCACCAGTCTCTGACAGAGGAGTTAATTAATGGTAATATTAAAGAAAGTTGAAATCTTTTTGAACTGCTTAAAAATATATATATAAATAAATAAATAAAATAAAATAAAATAAATTTATCTTGTAATCAACACCATTACATTTTAAGTTGTCCTATCAGAGCCTAACACCATTTGTCAGTTTACTGGTTCATAAATGTCAGTTATTGAATACTTGCATTATTAATAATTTAAAACATGAAAAGAGAGACACATCTATAGTATCGTATCATATATAAATAAGGTTTAAGTAATTTGTTTTTATAATAAATATTTAAAGTATTTTTAAAGCATAATTTTTTTTTTTTCGTCACAAGTAAAGTGTGAAACACTGGTTCATTTTGTGTCAGTTATTGGTTTTTCAAAATGGGGTTGTGTCAGTTACTGAAGTTATTCACCATATTTATGAAAAACATTTATTTTTAATAATACAATATATAATTTTTCAAAATTTTGTCAACAGTAATTTTTAAATGTATCTCTACCACCCATTCAAAAAAAAAAAAAAAAAGTGTAGAATGGATTTAAAATTTTGTAATAGTGATTTGAACACTAATTTTTAATGTGTCAGTTACTGGGGGTTTCACCCTAAATCAAGTAATAAAGAAATTTAAACAGATTATTAAATAGAACATAAATTTGTTTTTAATACTTTTTCCATTTTAAAATTTTAAACTATGTATGCATATATAACCGAAAGTTATTTTCTTTATTGGAAAAAAAACTTGGTATTCGACTGCCGAATATTTGGTTATTTGGCCAAATCACTATTTGTCCCATCCCTAATTACAAGTTCTTTGATTCATTACTGTTTATTGATTATTTTTAGATAAGGCAGGGGGGGGGGGGGGGTTGGCACATTACAGTTACATAAAATATATTTTTGGAAACCTTTGGCATGCGAATGTGAAAAGGTTTGCCATCCCTGAACTATTATTTATAATTGCATTACATTTAACTATTCACTCTCACAATTTTAAACAATTAATTTTAATATCAACATTTTTATTAGTTTGTTGGCTAAACCTTAAAATTCAGGCACGCTACACCTGCTGAAATCCCAACCCCCAGGCATGTAAAATTGTTTTATGTTTTTAAATTTATGTATCCACGGACTACATAAAATATTGGCATTAAAATATTATTTAAAAATGGAAATGCTTGCATTTTTTTTTTTTTTATATATATATATACTACCTTCCAATATATTTCAATTTAACCTTAAAAAAATATACTGTTTATTCTCCAAACAGAAATTTTTATGAGTTATAAATTATATATGTTTTCCGAAATTGAGATTATACACTGTGCTGTAAGCGGGTGATGCTACCCGCCACAAAATTGAATAATTTGAATTTAAATAGCCCTTTCTTTAAGTATCTCAATCAAAAAATTTAAACATAATATCACATTAGAATTGATAGTAGATAGATAGATAGACACATTCACACACATATGGTGTTATATAGTAACAGAATATAAGAAAAGAGATTAGAGATAAAAAAAATAGTTGTAAATAGAGTTGTAAATAATAAATAAAATAAAACAAAAGATTTTTTTTTCACTCATCATTACAGTTGAAGTAAAAAGATTTAATAAGAAACAATAACACAAACCAAAACATTTTATTTCAATTTCTAATCGTTGTTTCTAATATTTACTATGTGGAAAAAAAAGTTGCTACTGGCAAAGAAAAAAAAAATTCTGTTAACATAATTTGCACCTGACTAACATAAAAGTACCACATTATTCATTTTTTATGCAAGCTGACAATTGTAAAATCAAATACCCACAGACATATAAATTGAAAATTTTATTTAATAACAGCATTTATGGACTTTAACTGAAAATTTACCTTACTCAAAGTTAAATCATGCTTGAAAAGAGTTGAGTCTTGCTGAGTCCAACTTTTATTCAATCAATAATGATATCTATCTACAAAACAGTTGTTTTTCCAAAGACAAGAAGCTTGTATCTACTGGGAGAAAAAGGCGGAAAAAAATGAGTGGATCCAGTATAATCTTATTTTAAAGCAATTTTAAAATGCATGAATTTTGCAAATATTGTGATTACTTTAACTCATGCACACACACATAAAAAAATAACAACATTAGATTAATTTGTCTAATTCACCATTTTTTCTTCTCTGATCGAGAATCAAGTATTGATCGATTCTCGATTGTCTTGTTCACAAAAGAAATTAGCAACGGATAAATGTGCTTTCCACAACTAATGTTTTATGTGCATTCTACTATAAAAGAACATAAAGCTACTCAGTAATGTAATGATTGTGTTGACTCTAGGCCAATTTGGCAGGGGTCGGCAGCCCTTTATGCACCTAGTGGCCCATTTTAATTATTTTATATCTATTGATTATAAGAAATATTAATTTAATTATTTGGTTGCAGAGAAGTAACGTGAAATATATCAGATGCATGAAACAAAAATGAAGATACTCATCCATAGATCTATCGCATAAAAAAAAAAAAAAAAAACCTTGATAGTTTTGCCAGTACTAAGTCAAAGGGAAAAATTCAGAAATTCACCAACTGTTCATGTAAAAGAAAATCATGAAATTTGTGGATTAGTCGCAAGAAAGATCTGCAAAATTCTGCAAAAATGAAAAAAAAACTGCGAATTTCACCAATCGGCAGGGTTGCAAAAAACCCACCTACCCAAAAAAACCCGGGTGGGGTTTTTTGGGTAAAACCCACTCTAAAAAACCCAATAAAACCCACGTTAAAGCGGGTTTTATTGGGTTTTTTACAATTCATGATAATATTACTTAATATTCAGTAACTTTTATATTAGTTTTTTAACATTTGTGTTTCAAGAGTTACACTGTCCTATTAAAACTTATTGTGCAGGTGTACTGCCAAATCCAAATCTGACAAAGTCAAAATGAAATAATGTGCTTTTAAAAAAAGTCTTTTTTTTAAAAAAGCCTGTTAATATTATGAAAAAAAGAAGCCAAAATCAATATACAGAGCTAATCATAACATTTTCGAATTAGCTGAAAAATGACAAGGTCTTTTATCAAGATTTAACAATATAAAACTTCATAACATAAATTCCCAACTGGATACAAATTTAACTTATTCACTTTTGGCCAGGATTGGCAAAAAAAAAAAAAAAAAAAAAAAGGGGGGGGGGGGGGTTAAAAACCCAAATAAACCGGTTTTTGTTTGTTTGTTTGCTTAAACCTGGGGTTTTTTTTTTTGGGGGGGGGGGGGGGGGACGGGTTAAATATCATTTCCTATTACATATAGATGCATGCTTGTTGATAAAAATAAACAGTGTTGGATATTTTCAAAATATACAATGAAACATAGTTGAAAATATTATAAAGCATTATTTGATTAATAAATAATAAAAGATTAAAGATTTGTTTCAAAAATGTGTTCTTAGTGAGAAATACAGATAAAACGTAAGCTATTAAAGTAACTTGTAAATATGTGGTTATTACATAATATTATATGATGTCAGAAGTAAAAGCTTTTTTCCAGACTTTTACACTGATTTATTTATATTTCAATTAAAATTACTTGTATATTAAATTAATCAATAAAAATATAATAAGATTTCTTATAAAAAATAAGGGACTCCCCCTACCCCCACTTCTTAAAAAAACAAGAAATTGAATAAAACGCTAAAAAACCCAAAAAGCCCAATAAAACCCAATAAAACCCTAAAAAACCCAATAAAACACAGCTGGGTTGGGTTTTTTGCAACCCTGCCAATCGGTCATGGGGAAATAAAAAAAAATGCAAAATTTGACAACTGGTAGAGATAAAATATTGTGAAATTCATCAATTGGTTGCAAAAAAAAAAAAAAAAAAAAGCGAAAATTGTCATTTACTGGTCAGAAAAAATCACGGATTTGCCAGTCGATCCTCAGAAAAAAATTGAAAAATACTTCAGTTGGTTGCTTTAAAATATTGCAAAATTTGCCAATCTGTCACAGGAAAAAAATCATGAAATTCATCAGTCTATCGTTAGAAATATTGAAAAATCAGGGGTCGATCCAGACAAAATTTGGGGGCCTATTTAGGGCCCCTTCACAAAAATAAATTTAATAAAATGGGCCCCTTCACAAAAATAAACTTAATAAAGCAGGCCCCTTCACAAAATTCCTTTTAATAAAATAGTATGTAACATACGTATACTATGTAACATTCTTTTTCATAAAAACTGTTTTAAAATGTGTAATTTGTAAATAAAACCACGTCATGAAAAACAAAAACTTTAGCAAAGGGATTTAAAGTATGTTTTTGTTCATAAATTCTGGGTTCGAATTTTAGAACTGGATTTCAACTTTCGTTACAAAATGTTATTTTTCACAAAAATAACTTCTACTTTACACAAAATGGGCCCCAAGAATAAAAGTCTGCATCGACCCCTGAAAATTCATCAGTTATTTGTAGAAAAAAAAATGAGAGATTGCTCGATAGGTCATGGGGAAAATCACAAAATTCGTCAGTTGATCAGGGGGTAAGGGGAGGGATCACAAAATTCAATCGGTCACTGAAAAATATCACAAAATTCTACTGATAAAAGGTAACTTTAAACCAGTTCAATTTTTTTTTTCTTTTTGACGAGCTATAAGAGTGCCTTTTTGAAAACAGTATGGCCTTTTTTAAAAATTACCACCTGATGACATTTTTTTACTAGAATCAACACCAACAGATGCCACCACTTACTCTTGTTATATAATAACAATCATATGTAACTTGATTCAAGAATTTAATACTCTTTAGAAAGGGGTTATGAAAATATTGAAATAAATTATCTGCAAAATGCATGAGTGACATAACTTTACTTAATTACTTGATTGCTTATTTAATTACTAATAATGATACCTAATAATGATAATGTTGTTTAAAAAAATATATATATTAAAATTTTCTTTTAATTGCATTAAAGGCTTATAATGCTTCATAACATAATGTTACATTATTACACAAAAATAGAAAATAACAAAATTATGTTATTCAAAAGTAAACATCTATTTTTCTTGATTTAATTTTTTTATACTTTTGGGTTAAACATAATGTCCCCCGAGAATGAATCACCAACCCTGTGGCAGAATGTGTGCGACACCGCGACGAGCGTCGCAGACGTTTTAGGGCTTCTTCAGACTAAAAACATATAATACACAGCGGGAAAGAAAAAAAAAGAGGGGAAAGCGATATTTTTATGAAAAGCCAAACAGAATTCGCTAAGTGAGAATGGGTCTATGGCAGGGACAGTTCGTCTCTGAATTTTCTGAAAATTAAAAAAAAATCGGTTATCGGCCCGAACATTCAGAAATAAAAAAGAAATCCCTGAAAAATATAGTGAATTATGACAACTGATTGCAAAATAAAGCCTTTCTCGTCAATCATTCGCAGAAAAAATCGCCAATTTCGCCAAAGGATTGCTGGGAAAAAAGCAAATTTCTGATTGCGGAAAAAATGCTGATTTCGGCATATGACCGCGGAAAAACACAGAGTGCTGCAAACCACAGCGGGAAAATGTAGATTTTGGCAAAGGATCGCAGTAAAATGTGAATTTCAACAAAGAATCGCAGAAAAATAACAAATTTTGTCAAATGATTGCAAAAAAAAAAAAAATGCAAATTTCTTCAAAAAATTGCGTAAAAAGGAGCAATTTCATGAAATGCAAATTTCGTTAAATTATCTCAGAAAAATGCAGATTTCATCAAATAATTGCAAAAAAAAAACACGGATTTTGTCAAATAATCTCGATTAATCGCTGAATTCGTCAAAGGATCACGTAAAAAATGCGGATTTCGTCAAAGGATCGCAGAAAAACACGAATTTTGAAAAGGATCTAGGAAAAGCACGAATTTCATCAAAGGATTGCGGTAAAATGCAAATTTCGTCAAAAGGTTGCAATGAAAACGCAAACTTCGTCATAAAATCGCAGTAAAAACACAAATCACTTCAAATGATCACAGAAAAAATGCACAGTTCGTCAAAGGATCACGGAAAAAGTGCGAATTTCCTAAAAGACTAATAAAAAATGCCAATTTCATCAAAGAATTGCGTAAAAAATGCAATTTTCATGGAATGATCGCGGAAAGAACGTGAATTTCGTCTAAGGGTCATTAATGCAAATTTAGCTGAAGGATCGTGGGAAAAATGCAAATTTTGCAAAATGATCGCAGGAAAAATGCGAATTTCGTCACAGGATCGCAGAAATCACGCGAATATTGTAAAAAGATTGTGGTAAAAACACGAATTTCGTCAAATGATTGAAGAAAAAATGCGGTTTCGTCAAAATATCACAGAAAAAACATGAAGTTCGCAAAAGTCTCGCATAAAAAATGCCGTCAAAGAATTGCATATAAAACACATTTTGAGAAATGATCACAGAAAGAACGCAAATTTCGTCTAAGGGCCATTGAAGAAAAGAAAGTTTAGTCGAAGGATCGCAAAAAAAAATGCAAATTTTGTAAAATGATCGTGGGAAAAAGCGAATTTTGTCTAAGGAACATTGAAATAATTTGAATTTCATCACAGGACCACGTAAATAAGGTTAATTTTGTCAAAGGATCGCAAAAAAAAAAAAAAAAAAAAAATACACAAATTTCTTCAAAGGATCACGAGAAAACGCAAATTTCTTTAAAAGATCGTGAAAAAAAAGTGAATTTCATAAAAGGATCACAGAAGAAACACAGCGGTCTCTTTAGAAAACAGCTTATACACAAACATCTAGTTTTATTATTATAAATATATTTAATCTGAAATAATACATACTGAACTAACTTATGAAAAATCAAGTTACCCGAACCCAACCAAACACAGAATTAACCCGACCTGCAACAAAAGTAATTAGCGCTGGGGGAGAATTCCCCCCCCCCCCCTTCCCTTCTGCTGAAACATTTCTGGAAATATATTATAGGTGAAAACTGGGAAATTGAGTTAGTAGCCAGTGGCCGGTAGACTCAGTTTCATTAGTAGCCAGTTTTTAAAGTTAGTGGCCACTATAATGTTTCAAACTTTCTTGACATCTACATAAACTATAATTGTTGTATATATACATATTTTTCTATAAGTCAGAGTTTTATACACACCAATTATTCATGATAAGAACAGGGAAGCAGTCAAAATTCAAGAAAATTACTTTAAAACCACAGAATCTGTTATATTATTTTTTTTAGTTTCTTTGTATTTCATATATATATATACCATCAAAGCAGAATATGCTTATAAATGTGATGTACATCACAAAATATTTCAAATCCTCATTTTCAAGAAAATTCACCATTCAGTCTTAGAAAAAATTGTGAAATTTGCACTCAATGGCTGGAAAAAAAAAAAAAAAAAAAGCAAAATTCTTTAATTGTATAATTAAAAAGATTGTGAAATGACAACTGGTCACATGCAAAACTCGTGCAATTCGTCAGTTCATCATGGAGAACAAATCATGAAATTCTTCAGCCTGTTGTGGGAAAACAAAAAATTCAACAAACAGTTGCAGGAAAAAAATCCACGATTTTCGCCAATCAGTTGCAGATAAAAAACCGTGAAATTTGTCAGTGCACCAAGGAAGAAAACTGTAAAAAAAAAACATGATTTTCTCTAATCGATCTCAAGAAAAAGCCTCAAAATTTGCCTATGATACAAGGAAAAAAAATCATGAAATTTGCAAATCGGTCGCGGTTTAAAAAATCGCGAAATTCGTCAATAGATCGTTGGAAGAAACTGCGAAATTCATAGATCAGTAGCAGAAAAAACTCATGATTTTCTCTAAGTGGTCTCAAGAAAAAGCCACAAAAATTTGCCTATTGGTTCAAGAAAAACATTGCAAAATTTAAAAATTGGTCACAGGTTAAAAAAAAAAAAAAAAAATTCATCAGCAGATTGTCAGGAAAAATCAGAAAGTCATTGATCAGTCGTGCACTCCCCCCCCCCCCCCCCCTCGAGATTTGGCCGATGAATCGCAAAAAAGCAACGAAGTTTTCCAATCGACTGAAAGAAAATGTTGCGGAATTCACTGATCTGTCGTGGGTAGAATGCAAAATTAGTCGATCAGTTGCACTCACAAAAAAAAAAAATAAAACGTGATTTTTACCAATCGTTCACAAGAAAAAGCGGAAAAAATTGCTAATCAGTAGAAAGAAACTAGTGTGAAATTCATCAGTGTCTCGTCATAAAAGCTGCAAAATTCGTTGATCAGTAGCAGAGAAAATGTACGATTTTCTAAAATTGGTCGCAAGAAGCTGCTGCAAAATTTGCTTATCGGTACAAGGAAAATTTTTCAAAATTCCTCAATCTGTGATGAAAACGGCCTGTGAAAATCGTCAAAAATTGGAAATTCATTGACCAATCATGGAAAAATCCACAATTTTTGCCAATCGGTCACAAAAAAACCGACAAAGTTTGCCAATAAGTAGAAAGTAAATATCGCAAAATTTGCCAATCAGTCGCGGCTAAAAAATTGCAAAATCCTTTTGTTGATCTTTTAAACAAATCAGAAAATCGTTGATTCAATCAGTCGCAAGAAAAAGAGAAAAAATTTGCCAATCGATAAAAAGAAAATATAATGAAATTTGCAACAGTCACGTGTAAAAAAAAATTGTCAGAAAAATCACAAAATTCTTTGATCAGTCACGAAAAAAACAATGATTGTTTCCAATCTGTAGCAGGAAAAAGTTGAAACATTTTCCAATCAGTTATTGGTAAAAAACATGAAATTCATGGATCAGTTATGTGAAAAAAAATACGATTTTCACCAAACGGTCAAAGAAAAATATCGCAAAATTCACCCACCAGTTGCAGTTAAAAAACGTGAAATTTGTCAGTGAATTGTAGAAAATATCTCGAAATTGTTCAACCAGTTGTGGGGAAAAAAAGTCCCACAATTCGATGATTGGGTCCGAGAAAAAAAAACGTCAAATCCGCCAGTTGACAGAGGGAAAATTCTGAAATATTGCGAAAATCAATTGATTGTCGGAAAAAACAGTGAAATTCATCATTTGACCACAGTAAAATCACAAAATTTGCCAATAGTTTCTTTCGGTTGAGTATGTCAGCATTTTACAAAATGTATTTTGCATTCCTATAAAAGATGCCATTGCATTTCTTCATGTATTAAGAAAATCTCCCTGCAACTTTCTTTTTTTAAATTCCCACAGAACATTTCTGTTCAGATGAAGTTCGTTGCAGAACATTGCAAAGTATTCTGCTTTGGGGATATATACATTTTTGTATGAAACGACAAACAAAATCTTCACTTTGTGCCCCCCTTCGCCTTTCATTCTGGCACCCGGAGCATATACCCCCTCTGCTTCTCTGTACCCCCCCCCCCTCTAGTTTCAGCCCTATATAATAAAAATATGATATAGGATGTATAAATGGCATCCAGGAAGTAAATAATATGCATATAATGATACATATGAGACACATATATATGAGCATTAGTAGTACTGTTTCTTTTAGGCCATCATTTAAGGGTGCAGCATCCTGCTTATTCTAAAATTGACAAAATGCATCCTGTCCTTTTTAAAAATTGTGAAATGAACCTCCAGTTGTATCTAGAACATACTAGTAAAAATTTTCCTCATACATTTTTCATGCACACAATAATAAAACAATTCATGTTGTTCAGCAAAATAGTTCAGACTTTTTTTTTTAAATTATTAGTATTAAGTAAATAAGTTCACATTACAATATGATAATGAATGAATAACATTTGAGTAATGATCTTTCCTTAGAGCACTAGAAAATTTAAAATATAAAAAGTCCGGTGTCTTAGTAAGAACTGGATATCACATAAATTTAAATGTCAAAAAAAGAAGTTGCTATCAAATGGGAAGTTTTTAGAAATTACGTACTTGCAACACATAATATATTAATTGTCAAAGAATTATTTTTTTTAATATGCCCCTAAATCAGTGTAAAATTCGTTTCAACCCAATAAATTTTTATTTACTTTTTATAAAACTGCATTATGACCGAGAAAAATCATGTAAACAAAGCATTCTTATTTACATAATCAAACGCTGATTTCTCCTATCAAAAAGTCCAGACTAAAGTCAAAACTATTGATAAATTAAATAAATAACAAAACACAGAATCGTGACAGAAATGTTTTATGTAAAGTATGCACACAAACACAATAAATCTAGAAAACAAAGTCAATTTACTTACCACCATTCACACTCATTTTCACTATTTCGGCATGGCTTTCATTTCCGCGATGAGATAAACAAATCTTCCACACGTTGATTGATTGATGTGGAGCGTAACTCCACAATGTGATATTCTGATAAAAATAAATGCATTAAATTCCTTACTTGTTGAAAACTGTATAAAAAATTAATAAAACAAACAAAAATAAATAATACAAGTTTCGGTCAATTAGGCCTAAGTCTGTATATGCCGCCATTTTAAGATGGCGGTTGATAGGTTAAGTTTTTGTCCAGATTATGTCCGTACATGGCGAGGTCAGGTTTTTGTCCCGGAATTAACGAAAATTAGATTAGTACTGTTTTCATCCAGTTTAAGTTATTAAAACACAAAATTGGACAAACGGGTGAAGGTTTAGTTTGGGAGTTGACGAAAATTGGATTAGTTGCGTTTTCATCCAATTTATGTTCTTAAACTGATGTCCATATTTTGTAGTTATTTCGTAGTTACGTCTATGTCAAACATTCAACAAATTCTGAACGTATTTTAGCTCGCTGTATACGTCCAAATTACATATATGGACGTATTTCGGAAATGGTGGATGAAAACTGAATATAATCTGGACGTATGTGTTGTGTGGGGGAAAAATCGTGAGTTTCGTCAGTTTATCGCGAGAAAAAAATCTCGAATTTCATCAATTTGTCGCGTAAAAATTGCAAATTTCTTCAGAGTCAGTTAAGAATCGCGAATTTCGTTGATCGGACGCGGAAAAATCGCAAATTTTGTCGATGAGCCGAGGAAAAATTGCAAACTTTCTTTATCGGCTGCGCAAAAATCGTCAGTTTCGCCAGCTTATTGCAAGACAAAATCGCAAATTTCGTCAATTTGCCGTGAGAAAAATTACAAATTTCGTCAGAGTCAGTTAACAATCGTGAATTTCGTTAATCGGGCACAGAAAAATTGCGAATTTTGTCGATGAGGTATGAAAAATTGCAAATTTCGTTGATCGGCTTGGGAAAAATCGCGATTTTGTCAATTTATCGCGAGAAAAAAATCGTGAATTTTTCAATCTGTCTCGGAAAAAATCACGAATTTCGACAATTGGTAGAAAAAATTACAAATTTTGTCAATTGGGCGCAAAAATATTGTGAAATTTGTCAATCTCTCGTAAAAGAAAATCGTGAATTTCGTGAATATCTCATGGAAAAAAATTACTAACTTTCTGTGTCGGTCCCAAAAAATATCATGAAATAAAAATCCATTTGTCGCAGGAAAAAGTCGCAAATTTCATCGATTATGCGCTAAAAAAAATCGCGACGTTCGCCAATTTATTGCTTGAAAAAAATCGCAAATTATATCAATGTATATCAGGAAAAGATTACGCTTTGTCGATTGATCGTTGGAAAAAAAATGCAAACATTGTCAATCCCTCACGTAAAATAGCGCAAAATTCGCCAATCACGCATTAAAAACAATCGCGAATTTTGTCAATCGTTCAAGGAAAAAGCTTGCAAATTTCGAAGATAGATCGCAGAACAAAAAAGTCTCGAAATAATTCGATCGGGGGCGGAAAAAATCGCAGTTTTCGTTGATCCGTTGTGGAAAAAAATCGCGAATTTTGAAAATTTATAGCTGAAAAAATCGCGATTTTCGCGAATTTATCGCAGGTATCGCAAATTGGATGGTTGAAAAGATTGCAAATTTTGCCAATTGGCAATGAAAAATTACTGCGAAATCTGTCAAATGGTCGTTGATAAAAAATCGCGAATTTCGTCAATCAATCGCACTTGCTTGACAAAAGAAAAAAAAAGTTTTGTAAATAGTTCGCAGAAAAATAGCATAATTAGTCCATCATGCCTTGTTATTTCAAAATTCCTTTTATTTTAAATGAAGTTATTCTTCAATAATTTTTTTTATAATTTTCAAAAACGTCCAATTATTTAGAAATGTTGTGTAATTTTTCTTCTTCAAGTTATCGTTTATCAAGAAGGAACCGTTAATCTTAATAAAGTGTTGCATGGTTGTTCATACAGATGCGAAGAGGCCCTGCATTCCTGCATACAATTATTTATTTCCGTTTGTTTATTTTTGTTATAGACAACAACTAATTATTCGTCAAGAATAAAGACTTATTACCCCCCCCCCCTACCTCCCCGATATAGAAATTTCTCTGTGTTACTGATGTGGCCCTCGACAACCCAAACATTTTTGTAAGTGGCCCTTGTCTTAAAAAGGTTGTGCACCCCTACTGTAGATCAAATAACAGTACATTTTATAAATAGTTGTAGAATATGGTAATGATGTAGAAGTCAAACACTTCCAATGCGAGGATGAAACTTTGCCGCTTACCCCTACGTAAGGATGAAAATTTTCCGCTCACAAGTAAACGTTGACTGGGAAATTCTATTGTTTATGAAAAAATAATATGTATTGATTTAGCTTCAAAACCAACTTCAAAAACACACTGGAGAAGATCAGAAAAAATATGGATATTTTACTACATAAATTACTGAGAATTCACCAGGAACATCAAAGCCGAAAATGGAGCACAAATCTTTATTGGTTGCTGTAAATGAGGAACAGAAATTTTTTTTGCAGGTATGTATTATAATATTTTCAGTACTTTCAGAGCAACATTTCCATACACCAGAGAAGCGTTCCAAAAAATGGATTAATAACAACACTCTTGAAGGCAACTTCAGCAGGTAAGTAAATGTGAATGAGAAAGTTTTAAATCAGACATGTACAGAATAAAATTTTATCAAACTATTTCAGTTATGAGGATGATACAGGAGAATGAATTTTTTAATTTCTTCTTTAAGCAAAAAAAATATGTCATTAAATTTTGATGAAGCCACATAATTCTGGAAAATTGAAGCACTGAGAATTACGATGAGAACAGTTTGTAGAAAGCAAACAGAGTTCTTGAAATTTAAATTAGTAAAAGAACACTGCACTCACCAAACACCAAAATCGATATTAGCAGTCAAATCGTGCACTAAATGACAAAAATATCTTGAAATAAAAGTGGAAAGTGGTACAAGAACACGTTATATATATATATTTTTTATGAAAAGTTATTGAAGGTATTTTTGGAATCAAATTATAAATTGATACATTTAAAAGCAGAGAAGACTTCAAAAAATCATGCAGGATATATTGCAGCTACGAATTTCATGAAGAACTTCAGCTCCTTTGCAAGTAATAGATGAGAACAATTTCAGTAAAATAATTTAAACTTCAATAATTATCACAGATTCCAAGGGGAAAAAATAATTTGCTTCAATAAATATCTTAATTTTCATAATATATCTTCAAATTCATTAAATATTTTATTTCAATATATTAGTGCCATAAAATAAAATTTAAAAACCCAATATAAGAATAAGTATAAAAACCATAGCCTCTTGTTAAATAAATTTGTTCTTAAAATCAGAGAACAATTTTTAGAATTAATTTCAAAATTCATTAAAGATTTTCTATGATAAATATCTTGTAATGCACCATAAGAATAAATAAATTAGAGAATAAATAAATAAATTTCTTGATTTTTAAAATAATATTTCATTTTTCAAAAATTTAAAAACAGCAATAATTTTGTCAAGACATATCTCAAAATGAAAACCAGTAACGGATTTTTTTTTTTTTTTTAAATTATACTATGCTCAAAAATTTAAGATCGTGGAATCACAAATAAAACTTGAGAACAAAATTTCATTACGATGTTTGATCGATCTTCAGCCATTAAATCAGCAAAATGTTCCATCTGAGAACAGCAGAATATTATAATTTTCTTAAAATTCCATATTAAAAAAATAATAATTTTAAAACAATTTATTTGAATTTATGTCAGTATATTTCTATAAAAGTAACAAACTTCAAAATTTTATGCAAAAGAAAGTTCAGTCAGGAACAAAATTTCTTCTAAGATGAAAACTTAGGTTTTCTTTTTATAAGAACAGAAAATATTGCAAAAAAAGAATAACGGCAATTATAATGCTAAAACATTTTCAGAATTCCATTTAAAAAAAGCAGTTCTTCTATTTGAGAACAAAAATTTTCTTTTTAAAGTATGCATCTATCGTCAAAAATACGGCGAAAAAGTACAGTCATTAAGTTATTATTTATAGCATTGCGTTGTATAAATAAAGCAAAAACGCCGACTGTTCTTTTTTGTCACGGAAACCAAATGTGACGAAGTTAAAAAAAAATGTTGAGGAGGATTAAGTAAATAAAAAGAGTTTAATTTGCTGTTGGATAAAATAAGTGGCGAGAATAAACAATCTGGAGTGCCGTAAATGGAGTGATCGTATAGCAAGGTGATAAGATTGACTTGCAGTAAAAATAAAAGGAATAGTCTTACTTAAATGACAACAGTAGACACGTTGAAGAGACAGCAGTTATAAAAATCTTCTTTATTCGTTGATTCACTTTGAGAGGTGGAAGGTAATTAGGAGAAGTAGGTCACTGTACACATTTAAAAAACGTTCCACGTAGTATTATTAAAAACTTGAAGTAATTCCATGGCTACAAAGAATACTGGCTAAAGTTGGTTAAAATCCTTTCTCAGAGAATGTCTTGAAGATAACAAAGTCCAAATTCGAAAAAGCATTGAATTAAATTCCATCAGCGATCTGCGACAAACTTTTACTTATTAAATGAGCACCTTAGAATAATATGATCGCTGAACGGTGTTCGCAATCTTCAAACAGGCACTAAGGCCCGATTTGAAAAAGACAAAACACGTTGTCAAAAATACATCTTAAAAATTTCGTAAATCTTAAAATCTGTTAAAAAACTGGCTGCATTGATATATATACTACATAAAAGGGGTTTACAAAACTACCTCCAGAAATGATTTAAATCTATTCGTTAAATTAAATTTACGTATTATGAATTGTAGAACGAATGACAGCACGGAGAAAACGAAACTATGGTCAAAAGGCAAGAGGGGAGACACACCTCCAATATGACGCGGTCGACGTCACGCTGTTTCTAAAAATAGAACAGAGGAAGGGGAAAATCTGAAATCAAAACGTTCTGTTACATGCGGTGAAAAGGAAAGAAAAAAAGCGATTTGAACGATGTTTTGCGTTGAAAATAAATAGTTTAAAACGTGAGATAATAATGCTGCATTACAATTTAAAAAATAAATAATAAATGTGATTGCTACATCACAACTTCTGTGTTGTTTTGATGTGTTTAAAAACTGTCTTGCATTTTCTAAGAAAAGATTTTTAGACTAGCCTTTTTTGTCCGCCTGTTTTTCATTATAAATGACATTTTAGAATTGGCTGTGTTCCCTCTAAGTCATTATTTAAAGACACAGTGCGTCTTTTTAAAATCAGCAAAATACACCCTGCCTTCTTTTTTTAATATAGCGAAATGTACCCGGCTATTTTTGAAAAAATGTCTCATAAAACTCTTCGATAAATGCAGTATTGCAGTTTTTCAAAATCTGTGTGCCCTAGAACTTGCAAAAATTACAGAACTTACTTATTTTTTTAAGAAAACAGGTTATTCAATCATTGTAATCCAATTGTGTTTTTTAAATTTTTAATCCATAAAATCATTTAAAGTTAATGTTTCTTTGTTTACCATACATAAAAGTCACTTTTTTTTTCTTTTAAGAATCGCTGCTAAACATGTCAATGCAATTTAAAGTATTCTTCTCTCTATTTTCTGTCTACAGTAAACACTCGGCCTGGTAGCAGAATTTTTTCAAATTCTTGCTCCATCCCATATATTTTTTTTAGTTCTGCAAGTGTACATGATCTTAAAACTAAAAGTAAATAATACAATTTTTCACTCACAGCAGTTTTATTTTGTAATTTTTATTGGTACTTTTGTAATAATTGTAACTGGATGTCTAAATTCATTATTAATTTCAGTACTTCTCCGTTATACCATCAATCACTTTTCATAAAAAAAAAAAATATTGCCAAAAAATTTCAACAACTAATAAATAAAAAATAAGAATGTTACCATTGAAAAAAAAAGAATATATATATATCAGAAAAGCTCTGCTTACTAATTTGCTAACTATCAATTTTAAACAATACATTTTATAATATACCTACTATTACTGAAAACTGAAATAAAAATCTTGGATATTTATTACATTATTTTTCTTAACTATCCCTCTCGGCTGGTGAATGTTTAAGTGATATCAATTGAAATTTGAAACAGATCTATTGTATGGAACTATGCATCATAAAATTTGTTCAATACTTTTTCCTCTTTTAATATCATTTTGTTGCTGTTTAAGAACGTAATTGTTATTTTAAACAACAAAATATCTAATAAATCAGCAAAACATCATTAAAAACAGGTATAAATACATCTGACATCAAATAAATGTGACGCTACAATCATGTAATTTTGGCATTCAATTTTATAGTTTGGTGGTAGCTTTTTTGGTACTTCTCCATTATCTTGTCGACCGCTTTTAATAAAAATAACTTTGGCCAAAATAGGATTAAACGCCAAAGATGCATGATTGTAGCGTCACATTCACTTGATGTCAGGTGTTATTTTAATCCATAATATTATATGTGATGTGTTTATGTCATCTTGTATGTGTTTGTCATCAGGGGATTTCTAATTTGACCTTTTTAATGGTGTTTTATTAGTTTACTTATTATTTCATCAATTAACATAAGAATAAAGCTTTTAAATGATGGCATTATGATATTAAAAGAGAAAAAGCTTGAAAATTTTTGTGATTCATAGTTACCTACAATAGATGTTTCAACTGAGAACTGACCATATTACAAACATTCATCAGCCGATAGAGATAATTTAGAAAATAATGTAAACAAATAAATATCCAAGATTTCTTTTTCTGTTTTCATTAAGATATTGTTAATTTATTGATATCAAACTTTAGTGAGCAAGTCTTTTCCAAATTTCTCGTTTTTTGCTTTTTCTTTCTTTCTTTTTTTTTTTTTTTTTTTTTTTTTTTTTTTTTTTTTTTTGTTTGTTTGTGCAGGGGTGGGTCCAGTGGCTTCAATCTTCCATTTGTTTACTGTGTTGTGTATTACAAATTTTAAAATTGGAGTTTGTTACGATACAATAGTCTTCTTTTTTTTATGAAAAGTGTCAAATATCCAAGACAAGATATCTTTTTCTGTTTTCATTAATTATATTGTTAATTTTATTGTTTAAAATTATTGATAGCTGGGTTGTTCTCTACAATACTTGCAAATTTAGCCAGCAGTCTGACTTGAATGATGCATATGTAAATTTTCATAAAAATTAGATAAATGTTAAGAAATCAGTCAATTATTGAAGATTTTAATAGCAACAGAAATTGTTTTAAAAATTTGACTTAACAAAAAAAAAAATTGTGGAAAAAATAAAATAAAAAATGTGAGGGAATGACAAAATGATGAAATAAGACATTTTTACTAATTGTAGGGGGAAAATGCAAAATTATGAAGAAATCCAAACTGTTTCCTTTAAGAGAAACACTTAATATACAATGCATGATAAAATTAAAATTTTTGATATTTACAAAAAAATGAATATTCTGTGTGAGGGAATGGCTGCTAATAAAAACGCTTCCGGATATACTGACTAAAAAAAAATTCTGTAAAATTAACAAAATCTTACACCACCAATTTATGTTGCTGGACTGACAAGTGCTCAAAATAGCTTCTTCTCTGTGAAGGATGCTAGACTGCTACTGCTCATTAGTGGTAGATATTTGAGATAATAGCAATGTGTGAGGGAATGATGGTCTAACATGGGGAAACATATAATTGATTGAGTAGACTATATAATAATAGTAAAAATTAATATTTTTATTATTTTTTGTAATGTATCAAATAAGAACTTTATTTTGCTTAGGGTATTTTTAATTATTTTTATTTCTGGATGGAAAGAAATAGGCAATAAAATATGGTAGTACAGGTGGGGGAAAGGTGAGGGAATGATGTTTGCATGATATATATTATATTTTTAAATACTGAATTTATTTATTTTTAAATTTTACTTTCTGCCCCTAATAAACTATGTTTAGATCTTCTAATAAAAATAAAAATAAATAAAAATGTAATAAAATTAAGAGCATTTATATGGCTGGGAAGCACTTTTTGCACTATTGCAGAGAATAACCCAGCTGACACTTTAGTAAGTGGGGCTTTTCCAAATTTCTTGTTTGTTTCTTTTTTGCAAAGAGAAGAGGGGGGGGGGGGGGGGATTCCAACGGCTTTAATCTTCCATTTTTTCTTAGGCATTACATACAGTTTGTTAAGATACAATAGTTCTTTTTTTTTTTTTTTTTTTGATGGAAAGTCGATGGGTAGAGTTTTTGATTTTTCTAAAAACCTTGCACAATATTATTATTTTACGACTTTTAATTTATAAAATTATGTACACAGACATAAAAATGCATTGAATGGTTCAAATTTTAATATAATAGGCATCACCAAAGTCGAGAATTTCTCTTCAGCAAACAATAATGTTGATTATTTTCTCACAGCTTGTTAGTTTCTCTCCTGCATAGTGCAAAAGATGGGATAATTAATCTGTTAGTCTCAATGCTTGTTTGTAACAAGCAAAGTCATATAATTTTATTTTACTTGCAGAAGTTTTTCTAAATACTATATTATATTAAGCAATAGACGAGTAAATATTCCTATATTTAATATATTCCTGGTTAGATTTCCTTACTGTTGCTAGTTTATTTTACAATTTGATTCAAATGAAATTTGAAACCATTTTTTCTATTGTACTTTACTGGACAAAAATTTTAATCTTATAAAGCTTAAAAGCCTTATCTTTCTAAAAACTGATTCATTATCTGCATTGTATAAAACTAAATATATTTTAAAACATTGATATGTTTGTTTACATCTTGAATTTATTTAAACATAAAAATCAGATTTAAATCAGTGATTTAAAAAGAAATCGATTTAAATCATGATTAAAATTAAGTTGATTTAAATCAATGAACCCTGCGATGGGATAATGGAGAAGTACTTTAATTTCTTTGAATTTGTTTAGCTGCCTAATGCCACATGTGATCATTTATATTAAATTATATTTTGAATTGATTTGACTTTTGTATCTTCAGTTATTTTATTTATTGTTTGCAGGCACAAATTGTAGGATCCAAAAAGTCCCAGCATGGATAAATGAAGGTTAAAAAGATACTGCAAACATCCAGCAGTCAAAGCTTAGTTCTACATAAAATTTTCAAAAAATTAAATTTCAAAATTGGTAAGTTTTTTTAAAAGTATTTCTGAATAAGGGACCATAACAATAAAAATTCATATCAAGTCTGTGCATATTTGTATCTCCTGTTATATATTCTTTAATTATACTTTTCTGCAGCAAAATTATAATTGATATTCATTAATGGTACTCTTTAAAATATCTAAGCAAAAATAATTAAATGCAAATTCTAAGATCATTAAACGGAACTTTTCTGCCATAGAGATAAATGCAAACTTCTCTTCTTAAAAATGGAAATACATGCACAAAATTATTACAATAAGGCCAATGCCAATTAATAGAAATGGTAAGGTTGAAAATTTAATATAAAATTTGAATCTTTTTTATTTTTATTATTATTATTTTTTTGACATAACTGCAATTTTAATGTAATGAAATGATAATCATAAAAAATATTTAACTATTTTTAGTTCAACTGTATATATATATATATATATATAATTAAACTTTACAATGAAAATATAAACAATTTTTGCAACAAATTTAGTAGTAAGTGAAAATCCATCTGTTTTATAATTTTCGTTAATAAATATATTGAGAAATGTAATTATCATTTATTAACATGTATATTGAGAGTCTGAAACTTAAAGTAAAATGTAGTTTTGGTTTGTGTTTAGACTTGACAGTTATATCAATCAAAACTAAATATATGGGAAATGAAAATTATATATTATATGTGTTCAATTGTGGTGTCATTTTGGTTAGAAACCTACTCCAAACAAACAGTTGCTATGTTATATTTTCTATTTTGATATCTCACAGCTAAGTGTTTTAATATATGTGGTGGTAACATTTTCTATGATTTATATTTAAAAAAAAATGAAACACAACAAATGTTGTTTGAAGTCAGTTTCTAACCAAAATGCTAATACTGACATCATACTAAAGCATCTTTTGTAAGCCCGGGGGGGGGGGGGGGGTTGTAATTTGCTACTTTTCATAGAATGAAAGATTTAAAAATAACATTTATAATAATGTCAGAACCACAATAATTTGTTCCTTTAAAATTGCATCATTTATATACTTAAAAAACAATACTATTTAAATGGGATCTATAACACAATCCAAATTTGTTTTTAAACTGCAGGGATATTGATTGAAACTCTGTATTATTATTTGTTTTGTTTTGTTTTTAACTAGTTCTCCTGGAAATTAGTCAAATGCAACTGAAAAATAATTTCAACAGAGACATGATATATTATAAACATTGGTGTTAAATTGATTGAAACTCTGTATTATTATTTTTTTGTTTTGTTTTTAACTAGTTCTCCTGGAAATTAGTCAAATGCAACTGAAAAATAATTTTAACAGAGACATGATATATTATAAACATTGGTGTTAAATTAAGTTGGAAAAGCTACTCTCAAAATTCTGAGACTGAAAGGCTAAACTTTTAAAAGCTGGCTTTCTCTTCTTCTTTTTTTTTTTTTTTTTTTTTTTTTTTTTATAATACATTCATGTCAAGTGAAAATAATTTTGTTTTTTGAGAAATTTAAAAAGTTATTATTTTATATTTTTAAAATTAATTTTAATTATGATCATGATGACGCAACTTACAAATAAACTGTTTAAGGGTCAAAATCCAAAAGGGCAACTTTCTGACATAAGTTTTAATTTATTTTTGTTCGAAAATGCATGAAACTAGCTGGTGTTGTTGTTCAGAAACTATGTAATTGAGCTGTTTTTTCCATTTTTTTTAAAAAATGCAATAGATCTTTCAGAAAGTAGTATCAAAGTGGGCATTTTGAACCGAATTTCTGCGCGAAGGAAAAAAGAGCACTCAAGAGCGGGCGAAAAACATGTTTGTCATGTGATCAAAATAGCTTATAACTCAATAGGTAATTGATTGATCAAAAAAGGGAAAAAACAGTTCAATTCCAAATCGCTTTCATGGCCAGGCTTTCCAATTTTATACCTTTCTGTTGAAAAGTGAATTTGTAAATGTGTCAAAACGTTTTGCGTTTGTTGAGCAGAGCAGTTAAGAACAGCCTTAAGATAAAAGTTCCAATCAGGGGGTGTGGGGGGTAATAGAAAATGCATGCCAACTTTGAGCCTTAAGGCTCCTGACCCTGCCAGCGAAGGCACTCACAAGCTAATGTTAATCCTATGGGGAGGGATTTTTATAATATCTCGTTTGCATTTCAACATTTATTTATTTATTTTTTTTGTATTGGATAGCCAAGATCCATCTCTACATCACACCTTTTTTACTTTTTCGATTTTGGTTGCAGATATTTTTTTAGAATGACACTTTCATTTTCAGAACAGGTTTTGAAAGTGAAAGTAACTTTATAAAAAATTTCTGCGACCAAAATCAAAAAAGTAAAAAAGGTGCGATGTAGACATGGACCTCAGCTATCCAGTGCAAAAAAAAAATATATATATATATATATATATTTTAAAATGTCGAAATGCAAACGAGATATTAGATAAATCCCTCCTCTTAGCATTAGCTTGTGAGTGTCTTCGCTGGCAGGGACAAGGGCCTTAATAAAGTGTAATAAATGTGAAGAATCTTAAATATGTCGAAGCAATTCAAATTTTCTTACATGTGTTAATTCTCAAGTAATTTTTTATGCATATATATATTTTTTGATTTAAGTAAAAAGATTGGGAACTTTTATGTTTGCCAGGTGCAAATCCTGCCAACCGCATTCTTTTTCTTGTCTTGTTTGTCTTTTTATTTTTTGCGTGTGGAAATTAGAAATAATACTTTGATCATGAAATTAAATATTTTGCTTTGTGGTCTTCTATGCAAATTTTTGTTTCATAAAACTTTTTTAAAACAACAGTATAAGAATTTTTTTAATTTTTCTGTATTTTAATTGATATTAGTAAAAGGCATGCATGTAATTTAATGAAAATTATGTATTTTAAATGAAATAAGTGAAGGGTTTAAATTTAAAATTAAATGAATTGAACACGAATTATGGCTATAAGAGGAATTTTTGTCAATTTATCATCTGGTATACTAACATAAAAGTAGTACCAATACCAAGTTAGAAATTAAAAATTCTCTTATTTTCTTTTACACAAAATTTTGTTTAACTCCTCTAGCCATAATGATATTTTACTCCGAATTTTAATGTTTTGAAAATTATTTGTTTCAGATGCTGTTGAGAAAGAAACTTATATCAAGGGCACACATTGAAAGAGTATTAAAGGCAGAGTTACAACATGTATAAGAACGTAAATGTTATGTAAAAAAAAGTCTATAAATGTAAATTAAAGTACTTTAAATGTATTTGTTGATGTTGTTATTTTACAGTATTTTTTTCTTTGTTAACAGTGATTTAAAATGTATGTACTTCAGCAATTGAATTGTTTAAAATTTAAAATTCATGCATTCTAAAGCAGCGAATAAAATAATTGTATAATTATTTTAAAATATTACATCCATATTGGAATAGAAGATGTAAATAGATTTAGTTATAGGAGTTTATTAAGTATTTTGTAAAGAATATCATGATGTGAAGTGATTTTAATATATTTTTTATGTGTTTAATGGCAAGCTTTTCATTTATTTACTATAAAAAATAATTAAGGAATTCAATGGATCTCAGACATAGAACAACTAGATTGAATGTACTATTTATTATTTCATTAAAACCAAAACTTGACAGAACAAGTTATCAGGTAAGAAGTTTATATATGATGGAATCTAATGGTACAAATATTATGAAACTTTTATGATCTTGTGTGTTTTTACTTCAAGCTAAAGGGAAGAGAAAATATACCTAATTCTACCCTACCTAAAAATAGAAGTTTTTATTGCACTTGAAAAGAATGCCTATTTAATTGCTTTCATATTTAAGACCTGGCATCATAAAATGTTATCATTATTTTCTTTTGATTTATGTTAAAAATTAAATACTAAAAATTTTTGGTTTGTTTAAAGTAAATGTAATATATATAATTGATTATTAACTGAACTTATTAATATATTATTAACAGTAAATATTGAGCTAAATGCTTACATACTTTTAAAAAATGTATTTCTCTTGAATTTTAATTTAAAGAAATGTAATTAGTTCAGAAAAAAAAAAATATAACAAATACAAAACATATTTGTTACTTGAGAATGAAGTATTTTCATTCTGAGTTTTCATTATTTCTTCACCATGGAGTAAGTAATGTTCTTTATCTGTTTTTATAAATCATGAAAAAAAAAAGAGTATGAGAAAATTGATACTGCAGAAGAATCGATAAAAATTCTGAGAATTTTTTTGTTAAAATTTCATTTAGCGCATACTCAAATTTTTCATTTTAAATGAAAACTTCTTGCACATCCACAATTTCAATTTTGAAACTAAATACATGAAATTTTTAAACAAGCTTACTACATTTTCCAATTCTCTCAAATGAGACGTCTTAAATTGTGGTTGTCTAAATACACATACACGCATGAAGTTTGCAGGCATTATTTTAATACGAAATTTTTTTTCTTTTAAGTAGGGCCTGTATTTAAGTTGTAACCGATGTTTTTGATGGTGGCCTTTCCCCTGTTGTATCTCAAAAATCTGATTAAAATAAAAATTTTGACAGTGTTAAAAAACAAAGATTTTACCCTCTTATTTATTTATATTTTTAGAAATATTAAAATTGCTATTTAACTTTATTTTTACCTATATTAAATAAAAAAACTGCAAATTTGATGTATTTATGAATTTAAATGACTTTGGAAAAGTATGAGGAATATCAAAAGAATGAAATTAAATTTATTTAATACATATATAACAATTGGTGTTGAATTCAGAGGGTGGCCCAGGATGGAATCCTCCTCTTCCCCATATAGAAGGTTTGAGATTTATCCCTTTTAATGAACAAAAGTGCAATTTGACCCACAGATCTCTAAAATACACCCCCCCCCCACCCTACCTGGGGCCACAGAAATCCCTCCCCGAGAGGGCTGAATTCAATACCGATAACAATAGTTAACAATTTTTTAAACTGTTCTAAGAAAATGAGGAATTTTTTTATGCATTCAGCTATTACTGATAAAATTTGTTATTTTTCAAAAATTTCAATTCGGTTTCTTTTTCATCACTAATTTTAATGCAGATTTTGCTTAGGAGTAAAATTTATTTGTTAGAAAAGTATATTAAGTCTAGACCAATAGACCCTTGCAAGGCTTTCGCACTGTAATCTTTACTGTAAATTAAGTACATTTTTCCTAAATTTATATTTGCATTTTTTTTTTTTTTTAAACCAAACAAATTGTACTAATAGGAGTGTACTATGTCAAAAGCTTTTCGTATAAAATCCAACTCAACTTTGTGTATTTACCTAAAAAAGGGGTGTTAAAATAAAAAAAAAATGTGTATGATGATATTAATCTAAAAGTATAAAGAAAATTCAGTTTGTTATATTAGATATGGGCAAAGAATCCTATCCAATGATACCCCATTCATCGTATGCTGCTTATTAGTTGAAAAAAAGAGATGTTGATAACAGAAATAATATATAATTTTTCTCTTGAAATGAACTAGTATTTTCTTCGTATTCATTTTTCATGCTTATTTTTAAATATTTTTAGTATAATGATTATATTGAAGGATTCCTATATTTGCAAAAAACAACAGGAAAAATAATCATACAAAAAGAAATCTAATAAAATATATTTTTCAATAATATAAATTAAGATTTTAAAAATCAAAAAATGAGAAGGGGGTTGCAATTGTCCCACCTGTCCTTTCTAAATGATGCTTCTGATTTTTATTAATTTGATTGTACACTGACATTTCTATTAAAAAATAGTGGTAACCTGGACAACAATTGTCCAGGCTACCACAATTTTTAATAGAAATCTTTCAGTGTGCGCCGTTGCTCAGTTTAAGATAAAATTAATAGAAATCTGAAGCCTCATTTAGGAAAAACAGGGTGGGGCAACTGCCCTCCCTTCCTATTTATTTTATTTTATTTTTTTATATAAAGCGTCCACTACTGATCCGAAGAGCATCCTATGAATGCCGCATGCCGGACGAGCAGAGGATGCAAATTCTATTTGTTTTATCTGGTCCTATGAGCGTCCTACTGTCATCCTATGAATGGCTGAAAATGACGTCCGAAGGACGTGATTAGGTGTCTCTTTCTGCTCCCCCGCGGACGTCCGCCGGATAACGATGGGATATTGTAGGACGTCCGACGGACGAGGCAATATACTGCATAGGACGTCTTTCGTATGTCCTCAGGACGTGTTTGTGTTGGATTGGATATCTCTAATATGAATTCTATCGTTTATGTAGAAAATAAACATTTAAATCGGTTTTTTTTAAGTGGACTTTTTCAAGAAGCTCCGTATTCCCTGTGTTTCTCAAATAAAGCATTATCGTATACCCTAGCTATGAACGTTCATGATGTCAGCGTACATCCTCTGCCTATACCGTATACTCTCTGCTTATTTTATGACTACAACACTGGCTAACTTGAACTTGGCTCATAAGTAGTGTTGACAGGTCCAGTATCGCAAAAAAAAGGGACAAAGAGAGTAAATAAGCGGGAGAGGTGCTTGAAAATCGGGACATCCTAAAAACTATAATAAAACCCGTTAAAACGGAACCAGTGTAATGGAATAATGCTTTAAATTGAAAATTTTCGCGATATCGCTAAAACAGTACTATGCAATTATAACGGAACAATGTACTTTCTAAGATTAAAACCTGTCTAAATTGGAAAGTTCTCCCGATTCTTTGTCGTTCCATCTTAACAGGTTGCTGTATTAAATAGATCCCTTTCTTCGTACTGAATGTACAGTAAACTCCCGACTATCCGGCCCTCCGTACTATCCGATCTATTAAAAAATATGAGAAATGTTGCAAGCGGCCCAGGCAGGCAGGTTCCAATTCAGGTGCGTGCCAGAAGCATGGGAAGAAAATCCAAACGTAGTAATTGCAAGGTCTTGGAACATTCTTTTGGACCAAAAAGGTAGACATAAACCCGTATGGGAAACTGCAATGGGGGGATGAGAACGAAAAGCTTCTTCCGTTGCTGAAAAATATACCGGGCTCTGTCGATGTCAAAGCAAAAGACATCACAGAATGGATGGCAAGCAACGAGGTTAGTGAATTAATTGAAAACGATATTGTAGAAGTGTTGACAGAGGGAGAAATATCAGAAGAAAAATAATAAAACAATTGCAGAAAAATCTCATCCCACATTCACCCGGGTTCAAGACGATTGAGGCAGCACTGCAGTACATTAGTCAGCAGGAATCGACGACGCCACCTGATATCATCTACTTGCGTAAATGGAGGGACACTGCATTGCGGAAGAGGGCTAACAGGAAGAAGCTGCCCCTACTAAGAAAGCACGAAGTTTGTAAATATTTGTAGAACTCCAGCTTTTTCATCCCTTCCGCCACATTAGGCCGGATAGTCGGGAGTTTATTGCATGTGAATTATACTTTATCCATAAACGAATGGTGTGAAATTAATTAACTAGAGCTTTTTAAATAATTAACAGTAATTTTATGACAATCATGCTCACTTTATAAATACCGCGTTTTATTTTTTTCGTTATTTTGCATTTCAGTCGTTTTCGAAAAAGTACACTACGTATTTATTACGTACACTCTCAAGAAAACATTTCGTCAAACGTAAAAAGCACAGGCAACAAGTTTCTATTATTTGAAAAAAAATTGAGCTTCAGTTCGCGAACTTTTTCTGTTTTGGAGCAAAAGAGACATACGTAAAAAAAAAACAGTTTCTAACACAAAAAAAGTAACATGCAGCACGGTTACGAGAATACCCCTGTGATTTGACGAAAATGCAACTTCAGGTAAATTTTACGTTAGATTAATGATTTTTCTGTATTTTCGGGGGGAAATGGGCAAATCAAAACAGGAATTTTCGTGTTTCAATATTATTAATAATAAAAGCAATTGAAGAAACACCTGCAACTCACATATTTTTTTAGAGTGTATGTTGATCGAAAGCAGCCAGCGTGGTCCTCTAACTTCTGATAAGATACAGAATTTAAATCTGAGACTAAAACTGAAATACAAAATTCTCAAGAAAAATGTAAGCAAAAGAAAAACTTGTAAAATAGCTTAGAAGGTAAAAGTTCATTATTTTAATATCAGCTCAAGCATAAAACAAAACATTGTTCGTGTAAAAAAAAAAAAAAAAAAAAAAAAAAAAAAAAAAAAAAAAAAATCTTTAAATTTATGCTTATTTTGAAACAGCCAAAGTTTTAGAGGTCTGCACGGGCCGGGCCTATTTTCATTCATAACACAAGAGCCTAGTAACTACTCTTTCGGGGCTGGGCCTTACTTTTTTCTGAAGGATCGGGCCGGGCCTAACTTTTTTTTCCGTACCGAGACGGGACAGGTTTCATTCTTCCTAGGTCTTCATAAGCCGATATTTTCAGTCCCGGTCTAGATCTAGCCCATATGAAAATCATTGTATCGGCATAGCCTGGTCCGTGCAAAAGTCAGTAAAATTTAGCCCGGCCCAAAAATTTTTGCAAAAAGTATATATTTTTTTAAATCGACATTCTACAATTAAACATTAAAATTTATTCGTTTTAAAGAATAGTAGATTTCTAGGTAATAATATTAAAATACAATAAAACGTGTTAAAAAGAACCAGCCTATCACGGAATCTTGTCTTATACGGAAAAATTCATTGATCCATGCAAAAATAATATACTAATAGGTGAGAAAAGAATATAATACATTTACACCTGCTAAGAAGGGAACTTATTGTTTATAACGCTTTTTTTTTCTTTCCGAGACGATTCCGTCTTAGAAGATTTTACAGTATAGCATTTTTCAGAATTTAAGTCTTCAATACATAATTTTTTTGATTAACGATATTAATAATAGCTGAAACATTTACATACAAATAGAGATTCATTTAAAAAATGTATATCGCAACCTTTTGCGCATCTTTAAAAATGAAGGTTATAAACGTGAAAAGAAAAAAAAACTAAAATAAACATTTTTGGTCAGAACTCCTCCTTTTAACAAAATCAAAGTAAAAATACATGTTTTGTAGAAATTCTGTCGGGTTGGGCCGGACTCGGGCCGAAATTTTAACTGTTTTCCGCGCCAGGTTCGGGGCGAACTTTTAGCTTTTATATCGGGCCGAACTTTTAAAGTTATTAATTAAAATCTTTCAGTCTAATAATACAATCAAGTTTAAATTATAAAGTAAAGTCGGTATTCTGATTTACACGAATTTTTTAAATTCCTAAATACGGACCTACGACCTTGAACACAAATTGTTAATTACAACCCTGCACGGTTCGAGTTATGCCCGACCCGAAATCGACAAAATATTTTTTGTCGAACCTGCAACTTGATCCTAAGCATGAAATGAAAAAAAAATCCATCCATAATTTAAAACAATTCAGGAAAATAGTCTGCAATCATATCTCTAAAATCAATTTTACATTTCGAAAAATGAATGCATATGAATATGTAAATGAATACTCATTCATATACAAGTTTTTTTTTTTTTTTTTTTTTTTTTTTTTTTATAATTTGAAACAATAATCTGGACTTTTCTTTGGAAAAATTTGGCGAACTCGAATTGACTCCCAAGAAAAAAATGACTCTAATCTGAGATGACCCGAAAATCGAAGCACTAATGAACATGTGACCGCAGCAAAATTTTAGAGCCAATAGTCAACACTTCGGGTAGAATCGGGTTATCTGACCCGATGCAAGATTTTAGTTGTTGCTATATATACATCTTCCGGCAGTTTACAATGAAGTTACCTATGTCTATAATTATTTTCTCATTTACACCTTCCATTTCTCTTCTATACATTAAATAGAGATTGATATCCATCCATATTATTATAAAATGAGATTCTACTGTACTATATTGAAATTAATGAACAAAGAAGGAATTTTTAGTTTGATACTAAGTTAGCTTGAATAATTATACAAAATTCTTCTTTTATTTACCCATTCATTTATTAAAAAAAAAAACTTACTCTACGCTTTTTAATAAGAAGATCGAAATGAGCAGATGAATTTCCACGTCCTGTCTCTTCTTGAAATCGTATTTCTTTTAGTCGTCTAAGTTTGCGGTCGATGAAATAAACATTGAACAGGAGTGCGCATGAGTTGCAGACAAAATGTATAAGTTTTTCGGTAACATCCGGCCGTTGTAACGATGGACTTTAACCGATATGCGGTTAAATTCTTAAATTTTCTGGTCGCAGACTAAGGAATAAAATTTTAATTTAGATTAAACTCTTAAAAAATCAGCGGCAAGCTTATCCGTGGGGTCAGGTTTTCTACAAACTAACATAAGATCTTCTTTAAAAAACTAACCTGCACCCGACTCGACACGGGTCGAGTGCAGGAAAAATCGGGTTACCCGACTCGATACAGGACTCTACACTCAAGTCAAAAAAATTTCTCCGACGACGATTAAATTTGACCCCGACGGGGGGGGGGGGGCATATGCCCCCCTGGACCCCCCTCTGGCGCCGCCCTTGTATATAAGCACAGGAAGTCAATGCACACTATTGAATCCAAGAGTCATGGAATACGAAAGTAATAGAAAGTTTAGATGTTCATAACTCCTGGAATAGTGCACATAACGACATAAACTTTAAACCAAAATGAAGATAATGAGATAATAAAAAGAATGATATATAGTGGAAGGCGCTAGCTTACCCCATTCCGGAGAAATTAGTCTATCTCCCGGAGCTTGTGCAGAGCGATGCGACACATGTCAGCGATATGAAGGAACACCGGCAAACAGCACTTGGGAATGGTTACTTAATAATGGTGTACATGTAATTCCATGGCCATCTGTTTCTCCTGATTTAAATCCGATGGAAAATGTGTGGAGCCTAATGTAATTCCATGGCCATCTGTTTCTCCTGATTTAAATCCAATGGAAAATGTGTGGAGCCTACTGGTTAGAGCTGTTTACTCAAATGGAAAACAATATGCCACAATTTCAGAATTAAAAGCTGCCATCATCTTCTACTAGAATGAAATAAATCAAAATACATTAAAAAGCTTGGTCCACTCCATGCCTGATCACGTTTTTACTTTAATTAAAAGATATGGTGCATACACTGGCTATTAATCTATATTTTTGGTCAATGTTCATATTAGGGATGTAACGAATATTCGGCCACTATTCGGTATTCGGCCTATTCGGCCCTTTTGCCGAATATTCGGCCGAATACCTGTGGCCGAATAGTGGGACATTTGACCGAATACCTGTAGCCGAATAGTGGCATATTTGGCCGAATATTTTAAGATATTTGGTTAGATATGTTCCAGAAAATCAAAACAAAATATGATTTTAAATATTTTCGACAAACAATATTAAAAAATTATACCTAAATACATTAATTATTATAAGAAAAAGATCTCATTCTGAAATATGGGGTGGAGGAAGTATTATGAGGGGCTTGTTAATTTTGAGAGAAAGAAAAGAGAAAAGTATATCTTAGGTAGCAGAAAAGAATATATAATATTTTAATGGAATGAATAATTATATTTTTTAAAAATAACCTTTTTTTTTGACATACAGAGTGTAAATTTACTAAGTTTAAGTTGCATGAAAAAGGATACAAAAAGACAGAAGACACATGCAAGTTCTTATTTTTAGGAGGTGAAAGGATTTTACTAAAATAAAAAAAAATTCCTTTTTACAGAGGTAATGAGTTCTATTTTAGATAGTATATATATATAAATTATTAGAACTATCTATGGATTAAATAAAAAATTATGAATTAAATTATTATTTACATTTTTAAAAGTCACATGTTATCTTTAAAGTATTTTTTAAGACATTGAAAGTATAACAAAAAATACATTCAGCTGTTATGATTTTTGAAAACTCAAACAAAAAATAAATTTCAATTAGTCCTTAATTTAATTTTTTATTTTAAAATTGAAAAAAAAAATTAAACAATTAAAATAAAAGTCATTTATATTAAAGTCAGTATTCGGCCGCCGAATATTCGGTATTCGGCCTAAAACTTGGCCGAATATTCGGTATTCGGCTATTCGGCCAAATCACTATTCGTTACATCACTAGTTCATATTATTATGAAACACCTCAAAGTGGAAAAATGCAGTTTATTTTATGTATAAATCACTGTTTGAATTATAATTTGTTATAAAATAAAACGATTTGTTCCATTTCTAACATTGAAAAGACTTCAGTTTGTTTTGTAACATTTTCTTCTTTTTTATGCTTGAAAAACTGGATGTTCATATCATTATGAAACCCAGTGTATGTTCCCTTATATAGTTCTTTTTTTTTTTTTTTTCAAAATACATTAACTTGTAAAAATGAAAAGATGTTTAACCACAGTAATTATTATTGATTTGGCATTTTAGAAACATGTTATAAAATTTATCATGGTAATTTTTTTAAATTAAAATTTTGATATTTTTCAAGCATCAAGAGAAAAATCTGTTTTCTCGATTAGTTCCGCTTTACGTCTAAAATTATTATTATGGGACTATTTCACCAAAATTAAATATTTAATGATTCAGATCAAATTGACTTTTCAATTTCATAATTTATTTCAGGCTTCATTATTACCTAATTAGTCTGATGTATCATGGTTATGAACAAAAACCAAGTGAACAAACTAATAAAAGGTAAGCAAGATTTTAACATGATTTTAGGTAATAATCTTCTTACTTAAAGTTTTAATTAGGCATACGAATTTGGTAGGTATAATATTATGTTCGGTTCATTACTAACAGAACGATTTACAATGTGTCTGTATAATGAGCCTTTCTTTAATGTTACCTAGTTACAAATGAGGCGGTTTCTATAATTCAATGAAGATTAGTTTACTAATCAGCAAGAGAAGAAGCACACTAGACATAAGTAATAAGGTATAAAAGTTTGTGAGCAAGTCCATATTCTTCTTATTTTCTTTGCATTTTTGAAGTGGGGGGGGGGGGGGGTCGGGGAGAGGAATTATAAATATTTGTTTGGGACAAAAGAGAAAACCTTTTGTCGCCCAGCGAAAATTACTTAAAATATGCTCTGTCTTTAATACAAACCTTGTTATATTAATGGGGTCTCAAGACTCAAGTTTCAAAATGTTCGAAATATATATATATATTTTTAATATTAAACTACTATCTTGTCTAAATATTTTGATATAATTGTTTTCTTGAAAATCTCATTAGAACAGAAGTTATGGCTTTTAAAATTATAGCCATGCAATAGATGAAGTGGCCTTTCCGAAACTTTGAACTCATTTTTCTTAAAATGACGTTTTTGGGCATAACGCGCAGGATATGTCAAAAACTTCTCAATATTTTTTCATAAAAATTTCAAAAGATATGTTTCATGTAAGTCTGTATAAACTGAATCTAAAATTTTCTTTTCATTGTTCAAAAAAAAATTTTTTTAGGTGATTATACTGTTGAAATTTTCAAAAAAAAAATTATTATCTAAATACAACTTTGCACTAGAAATATAAAAATACAAATTTATTTACGTTCAGAGTAATTACTACAATCGGAAATGTAATTAGCCATCAAACTTTTAATTCTAGTAGCAAAATTAATTTTTTAATCCTGCGTATAAGCTGTTATACCAATTCTGCTTGATAAATGTCTGACAGTTTGAAGCCTCCTGTAAATATTAACCTTGCATCTTGTAATTTTTTTTTATATATGTAATGAAAGAACATACTTATATCTTTGATACCTCTAAAAATTGTGCTTTGAATTAATATACATTTTGAGGTATTAAAAGTTGAAAATGTTTTTTTTTTTCATTTTTTTCTAATTTTAAGAGTCCTGAGCAGTGTTGCCAGTGGGCTACTTTTCTTTTAATTCAGATTTCTTGATCGCCACCACTTTTTTGAAACGGTAAAAATACCTTTGTTTTCGCATTAATTAATATGCCATTAAATATACCGCATTTTACCATTTCGAAAAAGTGGTGTCAATCAAGAATCTGAATTTAAAAAAAGTAGCCCATCTGGCAACACTGGTCCTGAGACCCTTTAACCCTGTAAGAATTACTTGCATTACAGTGATGCTTTGGTCAGTAAGTAAGGAAGTAATAAGTATTGGGGGGCATTGTCAGTAAGTATTGCAGCAATAAGGAAGAACGGACGAGCGACAGTGTTGCAAGGTGAAAAATTCATTAAACAAATAAAATTGGGCGCTGTTACATTATTGGACTTATTTAATGCCTGAAAAATAATATTAAATATTTATTCTACTGATACCACTAAAAGTTTCAGAAACATTTTTGATTACATAAATAGTCTGCTCTTTTTGTGTGATTGACAACTATAAATATAGTCAAGAAACGAAGGAGTACCCCTGCGGTTCTTTCTCGTCTTCGTAGTCTAGTTTTTCAGCCATGCCATTTCGGTTGCACAGGACAGACCATAGATAGGACAAAGCTAGAAGGTATTAGGTATGTAGCGAGGTATGTAGTATACCGAAGATGCTCTCCCCTTTAGATGTCGCAAAGTAGCGCCATTGTAGTTCAATGGTCCAAAGCCTTCTTAAGACTATCAAGCCAGACACGATTTCATTCCCCCACATATGTGACGTAACGACCCGGGGCTGGCGCCAATGCCGAGATTTTGAAACTTGTATCTGGTTGTTTAGAATTAAAATGTAACGTATGCACGTGTTGTTTACTTAACTAATAGAACATATTCTTTTGAAGGTAAGTTTTATTTTCAAATTAACTACTTATATTTTATTAGTACTAGCTCTATTTTTTGTGTCCAGAATATCTTTTATTTTTAACTTCTTTAAAATAAATTAACTATTAAATCCCAGTATCGTATTGTCAACAATCCCGTGTACGTGTTTCAAAACAAAACGATATTATTGTACTTCTGTTTCATTTCAAAAACAGCAGTAATTTAAAGTGGCAAAAATCACTAAATCGTATCGAGACTTATATCATTCCCTGTCTATCGTAATTTGCTAAAAATTGGTGCTTGAATGGTGTGAATCGGTGAATTATCACAAAAGTTATTAATTAATAAAGTTTTGATTGTTTAATTATATTCTTTATAAATATGTAAAAATAGCTTCATTTTAATATGTGCCAGAGCTAGACAGCTCTGTTCGGGCCAACACATTTCTCCTTATAATTTGGAAGCTATACGGCCAATTCAGTTTGAAATTTTAATGTCCTATGCGACATATTTTTCTACCTCAACTATTATATTTTCAAGTGGAAATTTTAATTAGTTCTTTTAATTTAAACAAATTAATAAAAAAAAACTTTAAAATTATTATTACTCAGAAATTTACCACTGAAAACTGATGAAATTTTGTATACAGTAAGTACAGCATAAATATTATTAGTTTAAACTTTACCTTTCTTGCTATTCAATAATTTCGATTAAAACTTCTGACTTTATTTACTCGGAAATACTGGCACCAGATAGCTGAAATTTATGTCAGACTGAGTTTCTTGGATACTAACCATGCTAAAACATTTTCAGCCAAAAGTCTTAATTACAAGCTTAATTATTATGTAATTTATAACTTGTCACACCTTCCTATCTTTTTAATTTGTTTTGTTTTCTCTCATTAGAGTGACTTTTAATGATCGACTTTTCTTAGAAAACACTGGTCGTGAGAATAGTATAACTCTGATTATTCTGTAGGCAGAATTGATTGGGCTTTAATCTGATACCAAAATTTATGTATTTTTATAGATATTTTCATACTTAAAAATTTAAATGTACTAGAAACTTTCATCATAATTTCTATGGATGCATAACATTGTTATCTTGTATATTTCTTTTAAAGCCCGATCAATATACATACTAATTTATTGGTGTTTTTTAATCTTAAACTCTTAATAAAAATTCATTTTATAATATTTGTTACACAGTGCATGCTTATACATGAGAATTACGGATATGGGTATGATATGTCTGAATCTCTTTATTTTTACAATGACTGTAAACAATTTATCCCCCCCCCCCTTCCGAATTCGCAAAAATTTTGTGTGTTTTTATATAACTTTTAACGTTTAATTAAAAATAACAATAAATAAAATTATTGTTACATAATTATAAATTTACTTTTCTGTGTAGTCAGGACCCGACTTTTTTTATCTAGGTCCTCGGAGCAAGCACCATTCTGGGACTCCCCTTTTATCTATCGGTAGAAATTATTCGCGAATAATGCATAAGTGGTTAGTGCTAAACTTCATACGTATTGTATGCATGCATAAATTTCGTACCAGGTACTATTTACATTTGTATACAGGGTATCACAAAAAGATGGTCACAACTTTATGAAAAAATATTAGTAGAATAATAGTAGAAAAAATCATGGATTTGTTGCAAAGGAGTATTTGTTTGCAAACTTTTATTTGTTTTTCTATTTATGTTATAAGGTGTCTAAAAAAAATACCCCCAATTGGTCCATAATAAATGATTTCAACTTGACTCGTTATGAGGAAAACGTGTATGAAGAATTTCTTTTGAAAACAATGTAATACTAAGTTGTTATAATAAAATTTAAATCATTAGTTTTCTAATGATATATAGTACAAAGTCCAAAATCTTAATTCTTGAATATCTGAACAAAATAAATATATGTTAGGAATATTTCAATTCCAATGGATGAAAGTGTTTTCTTTCTTTCTTTTGTTCTCATCAGGTTTCAGTACACTTTTTAAAAACTGTATTGCTTGTACCTTGCATAATATCTTAAAATAATACAAAAATTAAGAAAATAATAATTTTCTGTTTCATGACCTTGTTTTGTTTTATTATGAGAGCTTTGTGTTTTTTCAATTTAATCGATTTTATGTGAAAATTACCCACTTCTGCTAAGTAAAGTTTACAGTAAGAAAAATTTATCTGTGTTGTTACCTAATTTCATGCACTCTGTAGTTTTATTAGTATTTATTTATATTAAATTTATTATACTCCTTGGCATGTTTCAAATCACTAAATATTTAATAGGATATTTATTGTATAATTTCAAGCCACAATGAATAATAAAAATAGCATACAACTTGAATTTGTTTTCATTTAACAATCATTTTTCATCCACTTTAATTTAATTTTAAATGTGGGTTTTGATTGACAGAATATTGGTATTTATTTATTTATTTTTGAAAATGAAATAATTGAAAGCAAAGTAATTCTCTCTATGTGTTTAAAACTACATATATATGTTTATATATATATTATATACATATTTGTAGATTTTGCTTATATATATTTATTAATGTCTTGTTTTAGAATATATAGAAAATAGATAATTGATATTTTTGTAAATTTCAAAGTAGAATAAATAATGAAAACTATTCACCAAATTAAATTTAATACTTCGATTTTTTTTTTCATTAACCAATCATTTTTCTTTAATGTAACTTTAATTAAGTGCACATTTTGACTGACACAGTGATATTATTTCATAATTTTTGTTTTTGTGTTATCGTTATTATTATTATTTCGAGTGATCGAAATTGATTAAAAAGCACTTAATTAGCGTCTTTAAACTATACGTTTTTACTTTTTTCCCATATGTTCTGATAATAAGTTGGTATATAGAGGAAAGAATTAATATGTTTTAAATAACGCATGTGCTCTTCACGGCTGATCTAAGCCCCGCGTCGTGACGTCACGAAACCTCGTGTTTGGCTTGTAGTCTTGAGGCGGCTTTGAATGGTCGCGATGAGAATTAAATTGTTCGGTAGTGGGCGGGGCGTTTCGCGATTAGTTTTTGGTTCTGCTTTCACGGCCTGCCTGAAATGTAACTGTTGAAACTGTCGTTTCTTTCGCGGCAGTATGACAGCAACGGCAATCAGAAATTTCTAAGATTCAGAAATTCTTAAGGTTCAGAAATTTCTCTTTTTCAGCCATGCCATTTCGGTTGCACAGGACCGACCATAGATAGAACAAAGCTAGAAGGTATTAGGTATGTAGTATACCGAAGATGCTCTCTCCTTTAGATGTCGCAAAGTAGCGCCATTGTAGTTCAATGGTCGCGTTGAGAATTAAATTGTTCGGTAGTGGGCGGGGCGTTTCGCGATTAGTTTTTGGTTCTGCTTTCACGGCCTGCCTGAAATGTAACTGTTGAAACTGTCGTTTCTTTCGCGGCAGTATGACAGCAACGGCAATCAGAAATTTCCAATCCTTTTATTAAACAGTAATGGAATACAGTAAACCCAGTCATTCGCGAAACGAATAAATGAAATGAAAAGGCAGAACATTTTAACCCGGGATTGCATTGCGCAGTGTATGTCATACCCAGGGTGCGCACAGTTATTACATTTCTCACCACTAATTTACGAAAAGTAATATTCAAATTATTTTAGCGCTGAATTTGTGAGCAATGTCAACGATTAAATAAAATGACGATTTTTGTTTGAATTTATTGGTGGGAAAGTGTTAATCGTTCATATCCTGGATATGCGCGAGCATTCCCGGGTTAACATGCTTACTTGGTTGTTCGCGAATTTCTTGTTATAAAGAAAATTTTTTTACAAAGTAAACTTACTTTGTTTTACCAATTCTATGAACTACGTGACACTGGACACCGCCCTATGTACTGTATAGCCTACCAGTGGCGTAGCCAAGGGGGGGGGGGGTCCAGGGGGTCTGGACTTCCCCCCGAACGAAGAACTGGGTTACTGTATCATGGATACAACAACTGTAAAAGCGTCTAAGACGGAATCACAAAGAACCTATGAAAATTTCCGCTTTAGACAGATGTTCGTCTTAGAAAGTATAATTCAAAAGCAGGGGCGTAGCTACAGATATTTTTTCGGGTGGGAGAATTCGAAAATTTCCCAACTTGAAACAAATAGCTCCAATTTTCAACTAAAGTGATATGCACAACGTGTGTAATAATGATACGGAAACTTATGCATAAAAAATTTCTTTCTAAAGAAAAATTTTTAAACTAGAAACATAAAAATTCAAATTATTGTTTTTTTAATAAGAAAACCAACCAGCTTTTTACTTTCTTCTATCTTTACAAGAAGAAAGTATTGAATTCGTAAAAAAAATTCGACTTCCGGCTTTTGACGATTGATATTGGTGCAGATTCACGATCGCCAGTCGCCACGTTTCGACTTAGTTTTTTGCTTTGGCGACTAATTTTCGGCATCTAAGTCGCCATCCTTTGGCGAATTTCGCGTTTTTTTCCATTCATCCTTTGACAAAAATCACGTTTTTTTCGCGATCCTTTTATGAAAATCACAGGTTTTTTCGCGATGCTTTGAGGAAATTCGCCGGTTTGTTTTGCAATCCTTTGATAAAATTCGCATTTTTTCTGCAATCTGTTGACGAAATTCACGTTTTTCTGCAATCTTTTGCCGAAATTCACGTGGTCTGTTTTGCGACCATTTTACAAAATTATCGTTTTTTCCGAGATCCTTATAAAATTGGTGGTTTTTTTTTTTTTTCTTTGTTATCCTTTGACAAAGTTGATGATTTTTCTGCAAAGAATGGCAAAAGTTGCATTTTCCGAGCAATTCTTTGACAAAAAGACGCGCGTTTTTTGGTATTCTTTGACGAAAGTCGCGCTTTTTTTTTTTGCTAACGATTGACAAAATTGATTTTTTCGGCGTCCACTTGTCGAAATTCTTGATATTTTTCTTACCTCTGTAATAATCTGTGATAAGATTGTTTTTTAAGATGATTTTTCTTGTGTATTGTTGAAAAACAAATGCTTGAATTCTGTTTTGACTTTTATAGTGCAAAATAATCTTACACACTCTTATTTTTTTTCTTTTATGAACTCTTGTATGGCAAAATGAAAATAAGAAATATTGTTTTCCTAATATTCCCCGCTACCACGATTCCTTAGCTTATTCTTATAGATATATATTTTTTCACCTCTGTCTTGCATAACTTTATCTTCTCACAGTACATAGCTTAAGATTTATATTATACTTAATTTATATCCAAATTAAAAGAATTGGGTGATTAAATGAACTATACAAATTTGGTGTAATTAGTCTGTTTCTTTTGTACATTTGTAGATTATTTTTCACTTTGATTTCCTGAAATTTTTTCTCATATAATTGCTATTGCTTTTATGCATTTCTTTCACAATGTGGCCACTGGATTATTTGGGTTTAGGAGCCACTGGCTCCTTAAAAACTTTGGAAATGTGCACCTATAATTGATACGTTTTAAAACGATTTGACTGTTTTTAGAAAATGTCTGTCTGTGTGTATGTGACACAAATTTTGTGGGCGCTGTATCTCAAGAACTAATGCGTGGAATTTAATAAAACTTTAGATTCAGTTATACCTTGATAAAAAATTAATGCTGATTAGTTTTTGGTGTAAATCACCCAAAAGATGGCGCTGCTATGTTGCATTTTTCACGATTTACATGATTTTAGCGATAGTTATATCTCAAAAACTGTTGCACGGAATTTGATCAAACTTCATATTTTGTTAAACCTTGACATAATTTGGTGCTTATTAGGCTTTTGTGTATATCATGTAACAGGTGGCACTGCTGTGAAACATTTTTCACGATTTTTGCGTTAGCTATATCTGAAAAACTAATGCACGGAATTTGCCAAATTTCATATTCGGTTGCAATTCCTTATTGGGCTTGGGTGTATACTGTCCAAAGGTATCGCTTTTGTGCTCTTTGGGTTTGGAATTTTGGTTGCAGACATCTAACAGGGTGTGCGCCCAAATTCAATGATTTGTTGGAAAAATGCCATGCTTCTATCTCCCTTTTAAATTCACACAATTAAACGGATCTATTCCTTTAGAATTCGTTTTGCATTGTGATTGCAAATTTTGAGGTATTAACATGTATTGGATAGAATAAAGTTTTGGGATTGGCACATCCGACTAGTTTTCATTTAACATTAATTCTTCTGGTCTTCAAAGAAGCCAACCTGATGATAACATCGTCCAATTTAATAAAATCCACTATTTCACTTTCAAATTTTAAACTCAAGAGGCTGTCAAGTCTGTCATCCCTCTTTGTAGCTTGCAATATATATTTTTTAAATTTTTATTTGACTAAAGATTTCATTAGATTTCATTCATTAGATGCAATGCCATAAAGATAAGCTGCTGTGAATGTTAAGATAGAAGTATATAGTTTGACGGCGTGTTCAAATAGTCTTTCAATTCCAAGGCATGAGAAAAAGGTTTTTTAAGTGAGTTGGGATTTGGTTTATTTCCATTTGACTCTGCAAGTCATGTACATCTGGTTTCTCATATCCAGATGGAAACATTATTAATTTTCCTAAGTTAGTGATACGCAAATTTGCCTTGCACAATTGTAATTTAAATATTAAATGTATTGGTGCAATATTTTCCTGATATAGGGAACATTGTCATTTAAGCCCATTACTAAGTTTTTATTTTTTATTTCTTATAACTCTTTCCTGTAAAACTTGTGTGTATCAATGGTCATTGATGTACTATTATTTTTATCCATTCCCTTTGGTGAAACCATTTTTCTACGGTGCTTTCGGAAGTCAGCTTCTTCAGTCACATTCTAATATTCATAACTGTTTGTGAACTTGTCTATAGGGAAATCTTTATTGATTCAAAATTCTATTCAAGTGCAACGTGTCGGTGTTACAATGCATGTCGATTTTTTCTTCAGTTGATGGACTGCTTTCATGGTCATATTTCTGTTCCAAATTCAAATGGTGCACTTTTTAGCCTTTACGTCCTGGAATGGAATTTTAGATGCTCCAAAACATTGCACGAAAAATCTTTTCCTGATTATGAAGGGTTCTTTTGTGCTGAGATTTATAGTCATTTTTTAGTACAGTTTTAAAGATACAACACTGGATTTTTGGTTTAAAATTTCATAAACACCTATAAATATAAACGAACAGGACTGATATGTATTTCCGCACACAAATAAATGTAAAATGTGACAAATTCATCTAAATTAGCGACTTCTTATATTCATATTTGCTCATATAATGCTTTTTTCTTGACAGCGAAGGGTTAACTAATTTTTGCGGAAAAAATCATGAGAATGAGTAAAAGATTGTCCAAAAATTATGCAGTTAGCTCTAAAATTAGTGCAATTTGTGAAAACTCATCAAATCTTTTAGCCCAGCTGTGTTTCAAGTAGGTAATTACATTCCTTTCTATTGTGCTACAAGTGATCTCCAATTTTCAAAAGAAGATGCAATCCCTTTGGATTAAAATAGCAGGATTCTCTTTTGGGATGAGAAGGGGACGTAGGGTGAAATTTTTGAGAAAGGAACAAAGTTTTAGAGGAAATAAAGGAACTGGATAATCAGCTATTGATGGATAGGAGTAGAGATATTTAGGTCTGGTAGATGTATAATATTTTTGTAGAACTGAAAAACACAATGATAAATTGAGTGTGGCTGATTTCTTTTTGTATTTCTTTTGATAATTTAACATGTGTACAGTTACAGTACTCAGAAACATAATCACCAAACCAAAAATTTCGTAATTTTTTTACTAGAAAAGGAAATGTCTCAAAAATCTAAAATTTCCCAACTGTAAGCTCAAATTTCCCAACTTCACATATATTGGGGGGGAGGCTCCCCCCCCCCTAACCCACCCATGGACGCCCCTGTTCAAAAGTATGTCTTTCGCCGGTGCTATTAACTTTTTTCGTTTTACACGTTTTCCTTGTAAATACATTCCGTTTTCACAGTTCCTCTAAAACTGCTAAGGGCAGTTGGAAGGTCAAAACCTAAAATATATCGCATTTTCGATATTTTAATATTTTCAATCTACCATTTCTCCTCTTTCTACTGATATATTACTTTTGTTTCTACGGCAACCAGAAGTTAGAAAATTTCTAGTAATTCTGTTTGTTTATCTACTTTACTACTACTGCGTTTATTTACTTTAGACTTGATTTTCTCAAAATGTTGTTTTTTTTAACTTCGATGTACCTTTTTGAAAAAACTATTATACATTATGCTTTGAAATTTTCCTTGAACATTCTATACATATTCCTGTTTAATCTGAGGTGAATTGTTTAAACTCATCAGAAGAACTTTTTTTATTATTATATCTTTGAAAAAAATGCTTGTTTCTTTAAAATTTGAATGTTGTTCCTACTTCATATTAAAAAAAAATAATAATAAAAAAAAAATAAAAAAAATTCTAAGCTTTATTTAATTATAAATTTAACTTCAGATTATTAAGAATTGTTTATTTTATCCATAAAAAAAATTTCAAGTCCATATCTTAAGTAGTTTATGAGAAAAGGTACATTAATTTAACATGACAGGTATAGGGAGTCCGACTGCCCTTAAAACGTATTCACTCTATTGTACACCTCTGAAGAGCATAAATGTATTGCAGTAAAATCTGTTTCAAGATTCAACGAAAACAACACTGTACATTTATACTTGCTAAGAGTTGTTGAAACGTATCTAAAATGGAACCTTTTGCAGTTGTGATTCTTTCATGGAAGATTTTCTGTGAACACGTAATCCTCTCGTAAACGGAAACACTTCAATGTCCCGATGACGGAAGGAATATACATCTGCTAAGATGAAAATCGGTTTTCAACGACGTCGGCCTACAACGAATTTGTTGACGACCCCTAGCGGCTCCGTTTACACAGATTTTACTGTAACTAGATTAAGGCTGCGTACAAAAGAAAAAAGTCCTCTCTTTCCTGCGAAAACAATAAAAGCGTCAACTGGTCTTTCCTTTCCAACCGTTATGTGGTTTTCACTAAAAGAAAGGGCAGTCTCAGCAATGGAAAGAGTCGGAGATGGATTGGTCGGAAAGACTTCCGACTGATATGGATACTACAAAAATAATAAAACATGAAAAGCACCACCTAAATACAACAAAGAGAGCGTCATTTGAAGGATACGGCTAATTGGACCTCAAACATAGAACTTCTTCTTCTTGCACTTCGATGGGACCAACTGTTACCGACACTTGCGGGAAAAGGCGAGTTTACACGAACGCAATAACGGCACAATGATTAAATTTCGCTGCTCTTATCTTTGTTCATTTTATAAGTTTATATCGGACAATATTACCAATTACTTTAAATCTGCTGGCTGGAATTAATAAAAGTAACTTTTATCCTCGTACTGGTTGTTTGTAAACTGTTATTGTCACTTTCAAAATACCTTCAGAAATCTGAATATGATACATCTTCTGTTGTAAAACATGAGAATGATATATTTTCCTCTAAAGCGTTTGCGTCAATCAGTAAGCAAGAAACAGGAGGCTGGTCTTCAAAAGTCTGCTGACAGAAAAGTTTGCGATAGAGAACAGAATCCTTCGCTACAGAAAACTTTAATTCAATTTTCTTTAGCCATACATATTACTTGTCAAGTTTGCCATCCGATGAAGAGGGATAATACACAGTGTTGTAGTCGTAATAATACCAGAGGGTATACAATATCGGCAGGGGCTATATAGAATAATGAAGTTCATGGCTAGAGTATACGCTAAAGCTTTATTTGAGAAACAGAGGGTATACGGAGCTTCTTTAAAAAATCCAGAAGGTATACGACGTATACTCTCCACTACACCCCTGATAATACATCTCATAACAAACCTGCAGGATGAGATCAATATTTATTTCTTGCTTGGATACTTTTATTTCTGGTCTCGTTGATCGTTAGAGAAAGAGCAGAGGGATATTGAAAGGTTTTGATGTTCTTCTGGTTTTTTTACAAAATAATGGTGATTTTTGTTAAAACCGAGCTAACTTGTTAAACCCGACTTTTCAACCTGAGCTATTTATAATAAATTGCTAATGAAATGTTACTTTGTTGTTTATTATTTCGATGGGCAGATTTTAATCTACTTATTATAATTTTGTTTTTCACCATTGTGAGGGATATTTAAAGTGGTTACAGAACTATGGGAAAGTTCGTAAATTTTTGTACGAATTCAAAACGATATGAAAAACATTGGAAACGATTTTTACACTACAGAGTTCAATTCAATGAGTGCTCTTCCCGGAGCATCCATATGTCCTCCCGGAATGTTTTGGATTTTATGATTATTAATAGTCTAAAAAGTGCTACCCTCTCCCTGGAACTTTAAAATGTCCCTTCCAGAGCTGCAGAAATCCCTCCTCGAGAAAATTGCCTTAATTCAACATTACCTTTGACCAGTGTTGTCAGATGGGCTACTTTTTTTAAATTCAGATTCTTGATTGACACCACTTTTTCGAAATGGTAAAATGCGGTATATTTAATGGCATATTAATTAAGGCGAAAACAAAGGTATTTTTACCGTTTCAATAAAGTGGTGGCGATCAAGAAATCTGAATTAAAAAAAAGTAGCCCACTGGCAACACTGCCTTTGACCCCAATTACATCTTGTGAACGGCCAGTTTAACATTGCTTCCAGGAATTTCATGGTGGCAAGCATAAGTTGAAGCTAATCCACATACCCCTTTAAGACCTGGCCTATACAATAGTGTAGGTGATCCTAAAGGAAAAGAAAAACCATTTTCCTCTTTTTGTGCGATTTAAAGTTGAACGTGCACCCACAGAATTGCGTGGATCCTCCCTTGGCATAGCCTGGCATCGGATATATTTTTAAAAATATATTTTCCAATCAAATACGATCCTATTAATAAAGGGAAACGACCAAAACTTTTCATTTCTTCCAAAACTCTCCCTGTCTTAAAGGGATACCAAAGTCCGAGAGCTTACTGCTGAACTCTGAGAATGCTCTAAAACTGTTTTGAATCACCTAAAAAAAATTGTCTGAAAAGTAAAATAATATAAGTCACTATTATTTTTTTTCACAACCTAATACTTCCAAAAAAGTGCTAATCTATCACAAATATAATTTTTACAAAAATTTAACATCTTTAAAGTCGATCAGATATCGGAAGCAAATATTGAAGCCGAATATGGTATCAAAAATGGCGAAACATATGAATACCAGAAGAATTATGGCTGTTTTAGACAATTGTAACTGAACTATTTTTTCCAACAAGAACTATATTTGTTTCGTGTGCTTGTTACATTATTAATTTCTGTAGCCGAAATTGCAAGATCTTTTTCTTAAAGATTTTCAGAATCCTTATCTGAGAAACTCCAATGGGAAAGGGATGCTGAGATTGGCACTTATGTAAATTCCTTATCTAGTATCTACTACAGAAGAAGGTATGGTCAGTCTTGAAGTCAATGACAAGAAATTAAGCGTGTAAATTGTGATTTTAAACTTATGCTATATGTTATATATTAATATTATGCTATATGAAACTAGGCTTCAATATTTAAGTATTGCGCGGTAGCGCAATACTTATTTATTTCCAGTGTCACTTCTCAATGTTAATTTAACTTAGAAAAGCCTGCCCAGTGGTTATGGGGGTAAATTCGGAATTAATTAGGGGAAAGCTGGAAATTGTTTTAATCCCTTCTGTTTAGGTCTAGAATGAATATGCTATATTTTTCCCCTCGTACTAGGTGAGCGTTAGGAAATATGTATAGAACTATAGTCAAAAAACACGTTTTTTTGCATACCATAACAATATCTCAAAACAACTAACTCTGTCAAAAACATTGTCAATACAAATGTTGTAGAGCTTAAAATTCTGAGTAAAATGAGTACCTACACTCAATACTTATGTTGAATATTAAGGTCACAATTCTACTTCAAAATTTTAGGCCCATCATCAGGGGGATGACCTCAGAATTAATTAGGAGAAAACTGGAAATTGTTTTAATCCCTTCAGTTTAGGTCTAAAATAAACGTACTATGTTTTCTTCCTCGTACTTGGGTGAATGTTAGAAAATATGTACATATTTATTTTCGAAAAACACGTTTTTTTTTAGTTTCCTTAAAAATATCTCAAAACAACTAACTCTATAAAAAACATTGTCAATACAAATGTTGTAGAGCTTAAAATTTTGAATAAAATGAGTACCACCATTAACATTTTTCTTCAACATTAAGGTCGCAATTCTATTTCAAAATTTTTCAAATCAAGAGCTTGAAGCCAGGAGAGACCAACTTAACTTAACAATATCTCAAAATTGCGGTCTTAATATTGAACAAAAATATTAAGTGTAGGTACTCATTTTACTCAGAATTTTAGGCTCTATAACTTTTGTACTAACAATGTTTTTGATAGAGTTAGCTATTTTGAGGTATTGTTAACTTGGTCTCTCCTGGCTTCAAGCTATTGATTAGCGATTTAGGCACAATTTTGAAATAGAAATGCGACCTTAATGTTGAACAAAAATGTTAATGATGGTACTCATTTTATTCAAAATTTTAAGATCTACAACATTTGTATTGACAATGTTTTTTATAGAGTTAGCTGTTTTGAGATATTGTTAAGGAAACTAAAAAAAACGTGTTTTTCGAAAATAAATATGTACATATTTTCTAACATTCACCCAAGTACGAGGAAGAAAAACATAGTACGTTCATTTTAGACCTAAACTGAAGGGATTAAAACAATTTCCAGTTTTCTCCTAATTAATTCTGAGGTCATCCCCCTGTTGATGGGTCTGAAACTTTGAAGTAGATATGTGATCTTAATATTCAACATAAGTATTGAGTGTAGGTACTCATTTTACTCAAAATTTTAAGCTCTACAACATTTGTATTGACAATATTTTTGACAGAGTTAGCTGTTTTGAGATATTGTTATGGTATGAAAAAAAACGTGTTTTTTGACTACAATTCTATACATATTTCCTAACGCTCTCCTAGTACGATGGGGAAAACATAGCATATTCATTCTAGACTTAAACAGAAGGGATCAAAACAATTTCCAGCTTTCCCCTAATTAATTCCGAATTCGGCCTTTTTTTGCTCCCCTACCACTGGGCTAATGGAGCTCATAACTTTTTCATTTTTTTCTTCCCACTTTTTTGTCCCTGATTTCAGAATTTTTTTATTCTTTACTAATTCTAATGATATTATAAATTTAAAATGCAAAAATGTTTGCCTGACTTCAGGGTCAAAACGAACGATAAAATGCCTTTCCATATGGGTGAATTATAGCACAGAGAGTATCATAGGCTAATTTTTATTTACATTACTCAAATATTTTTCTTAATAATTCCATATTTCGCTTTTTTCATTGGGAATTAACGGACATTTCCCCCTTAAAATTTAACGTTTTTTCTTCATTGCTGCAAATAATTTGAAAGCCGTAAAAATAATTTATCTCTTTTTAGTTGAAAAATTTCCATGTGAAAATTAAACTGAAATAGTTGTTTTTTAAAGAATTAAAGAGATGAATATGGCGTCATAGTGGAAATAAAAAGGACATTTTCAGAATAAGTTTTTTCTTTGGTCAAGTTCATGCTTTAGTAAGAAGTTTCAACTGGATAGGTATTCTTACGCAGGTAGCGAACTTAGTGAGGAATTACATAACTTAAATTTTAAAATGTATTTTTTTTCCAAGATGGGAACTATTTTTATCCCAAGTTAAACTTAGGTAATAATTTTCTCTTGTGTTTACACCACCCCTTGGGAGGAAAGAAGGTAACAAAATTTAAGTAAAACTTAAAAAAAAATCTTTTTACTGTATCACAGCTATAATATTGTTAAATATTAGCAGCAATGATTCAACACAATTTATTTTTGCATTCATAGCGTTCCTGAGTGAGAAATAGGGTATCTAAATTTAAGTGAAATTATTTTTTTATGTTTTGATTATAGATTTTTTACTCTCAGATTGTAAGTTTTTGTCCAAACTACAGCAACCTGCATTACTACAGTGGTGAAATATTTTGAATTATAAATTGGTAAACTGCATTACACATTGTGATACAGCACCGCATACATCAAAGCCTGATGATGATACCCTCCATTAATTTTGAAATATGTTCGTCTGAATGCAGCAGTTATTAAAAAACTTGACATGTTAAACAAAAACATACTTTGAAAAACAAATTTGAAAAAAAGAAAATTTATTTCCTACATTGCTTAAGCCCGAGAAGGGACAGATATCAAGATATTTCATTCAATTAGTTCTACATTTAATGTTAAATTTTTGTAACAAATAAGTTAAACCAATTGCAGATTATAAAATAAAAATAAAATTCATACACTATGATACTTAAAACTCGAAGAAAATCTTAGACTTTTTAAAGTTTTGTGTTTTGCATGAATCTTATCATTTTATGAACAATCGTCATAAACATAATACAAAATCTGCAATACAAATATGGGAACATCCATTGTTACTCTTGTGACTGTCAGAGCAAATTTCCATAAATATTTCCAATTCTTTCATTACAAAATATATTTAGGATAAATTTGATGCAACCACATAAAAATGCATGTGCTCTACTCTTATAAACCATATGCAATTTGTAACAAAATGCATTTTACTTGCCTAGATAATGAATGAAAATTTTGTTACTCTTGTGACCACAAAAAAATGCAATTTTTAAAAATTGTGTTTGACGCAGAAATTCTGTGAATTATACGAGACTATAGAAATAGGATTTACAGAATTTAGCAGAGTAATTAAATCTTTTTAAAAAATATTAATCATTGAACTCATCTGATAACACATTAATTAGTTACATTTGATTTTGCAAAATGCTAAGTGTTACTTTTGTGACATTTTGTCCATAAAGGACTTTCCCCCAAAATTCAGATTAAATGCTAAACAAAATAATTAAAATAAATTACTTTTCCATAGAAAAAAACTTTTAATGATGGTTACATTTTAAAATAACATAAAAAAAATGTAAAAAATTCTAAAATTAATTAGAGTTTGTAACATCCTCGAGAGTTTATCAATCTGAGAGCATTAGTGTAAACCACAATTTGATTCTTTTTTGCCAAATATTATGGTCATCAGGTTCAAACTTGAGAATTCCTTATGCTTTAAATAGCTCTTAGCAGTTTATTTGATAATTTTCGTTTTACACTTTAACAGTAAAACCACGAATTTTTAAATCATCATATTTTAGAATCACTCAGTGTTAAAACTCCCTTTCTTTCTGTTTGACTTGGCGAAAATTAATCATCGCCATGAATTATGGTAACCCTATTTTTTACTTTACTATTTTTCAGTTTGTTTTTAATGTAGATGTAAGTAAATTCTGAAGCGAGCGGTCACCGCTATATGTGATCTGAACCAGGATTGCCTGGTAATAATAATAGATATATTAATATTCAATTCTTTGAGGTTTTAATTATTAGAGTGCTGATTTATTATGAATGGATAAAATCGTTCTGCATATTATTTATTTGAATTGATGTGACATATGACTGATTCGAAGAATATTTGTTTTTATTCGATTGTTTTTGAAATTCCTCATGCTGCCGTCCTGCGTCAGGATGTATGTATTGATGTTTGAAAGTTATTTCTGATTCTGAAGGCTTGAGGTAAGCTATTTTTTATTCTTGATTCATTGAAAAATAAATATGTCGTTTACACCTAATATTGATACATTAAAAAAGAAAAGAGCTGGCTTACGCACACAAACGACAAAGTTGTGTACAAAAATATGCACAACTCTTGAAGATGATTCTATGACATTAGAAAATAAATTGGATTTATTAAATATTTGTAAGGACCAATTAAATGACAAATATGAATTATTAAAAAAATTAAACTCTGATATACAAGATGTTATTGCTGATGAAGATTTTGAGAAAGAAATCGAAAGTTCCGAAACCTATAGTGAGAAAATAATTGAATCACGTTATAAGATAACGAAGTTCTTAAATGAATATAACTCCCAAAATCAGAATAATGCGTTTCAAAATTTTATGAAAAATGAATCCGGTTCTCAAAACGGAAATTTAGAGAGATCTATGAAATTGCCGAAACTCACTATAAATAAATTTTTTGGTGACAGCAGTTCCTGGTTAGAATTTTGGGGGCAATATTTTAATGCAATCGAAAAGATTTCTAATTTAACTCCTATTGATAAATTTGTCTATTTGAAATCTCTTCTTGGAGGTGGTGCATATAATGCTGTTGCAGGATTTTCGCTTTCGGAGGAAAACTTTAAAGCTGCAGTTGATTTGTTAAAAGCTCGCTACGGTCGTGACGACCTAGTCATCAATGCACATATGAGTAAACTATTAAATTTAAAACAGGTAAAGAATGCTTCTAATGTTAGAGAACTTTGGGAATTGTATGATAGCTGTGAAATACAAACTAGAAATTTAAATTCTCTCGGAGTTACAGCAGGAAGTTATGGTCATCTCCTATGACCTATTTTATTAAAGTTGATACCTGCTGAAATGGCGTTATATTTTAATCGTAAAAGAACCGATGGCAAAAAAAATGGAGGCCGAAGAGCTTCTTTCCTTCATTAAAAACGAAGTTCAATCACGAGAATCTACGATGGCACTCCAGAGCTCTGAAAATAGTTTTAGTGCTAAAAAAGAAAAGAATAAATATAATAACAGTTATAAACATTTTAGCAATTATAAACGCAACATTCCTCCAGCCTCTGCATTGGCTACTAATGTAAAAAAACTTTGTTTATTTTGTGATAATGAACACGATTCAAAATTGTGTAAAGAGTGTACTATTCCTCAAAAACGGGAAAAATTACGTATACAGCGACGTTGTTTCACCTGTTTCAAAAAATTCCACGTATCGGCAAAATGTAAATTTAATTTAGAACCATGTAAATTTTGCAATGGAAATTTTCATCATTCTTCGATTTGTTTAAAAAAATCTCATGAAACAGTTCCCAAAGAAATCAAATCAGCTGACACAGTTATTAGTTCGATATCTCACTGTAATACAGAAAATGAAAATTCCTTTAAGGTTATACTTCAAACTGCTTGCGTAAATGTGGAATCTGGAAAAAATTCTGAGCTTTCATTATGCTTATATGATTTGGGGAGTCAAAGGTCATTTGTTACAGAGCAATTAGTATCAAAATTAAATCCCCGAATTATTCGTCAAGAAAAACTTCAAATTTATCCCTTTGCAGCTGTTAAACCACAAATAAAAACATTTGATGTTGTGCAATTAAAATTATCCCATGTTGAAAACAAATCGCTTTTCATATTTATTGAGGCATTAGTCACGGATGTAATTTGTAACACTAGGATTCCCCCCCCCTTCTCTCCAGACAGATAGAAAATAAACTGGCGCCTTTTAAATTAACAAATGCTGTTGCATCATGCCATTCTAAAATAAATGTTCTTATTGGGGCGGATTATTTTTATCAAATCTGTTACGATAGAGAAATAAAAAAAATAACTAAATCTCTCTTTTTATGTGATAGTTTATTCGGATATTCGCTTTGTGGTTTTTATGAAAATGAAAAGAGAAAAATGGAATGTGTTTCTGTTTTACATCTGTCGGTTAACACTCCAATTAGAGAAGATTTGAATTGTTTATGGGAAATTGAATCTTTAAGAATTACTCAATCAAATGATAATATTTCTGATGCAGATAAGGAAATTGTGAATAAATTTGAGAATAACTCAAAATTCGTAAATAATAGATATGAAACGGGTTTATTGTGGAAGGATGAGAAAGATAAAGTCGGGAATAATTTTAGAATAGCTAGAAGTCGCTTTGAGGAATTAAATCGTATACTCGAGAAGGATAATGACTTATGTAAAAATTATAAAGCTATTATATTAGAACAATTAACTGCTGGAATTGTCGAAGAATGTCCTGATAAAATAATTGAAAGCGGTTACTTTATGCCGCACAGGCCGGTATTAAGAGATGATAAATTAACTACGAAAATAAGGATGGTTTTCGATGCTTCTTCTAAAGAAAAACATTTAAATTCTCTAAATGACTGCTTATATCCAGGTCCGAATCTTAACCCGAACATACTTATTAATGTGATATTTAATTTCAGAAAATTTAAAGAAGATCGGGATTATTTAAAATTCTTGTAGTTTGGTGACGAAAAGAATGATTTAAAATTTTTGAGATTTACTCGAGCTGCTTTTGGGGTAACTTGCAGTCCCTTTCTTTTGGCTGCAACGATTAAATCCCATATACGCAAATATGTTGATCATCCTGAAGTTGTTAAGATTTCGGACTCTTCTTTTTATGTAGATGATTTGATTAAGGGGTCAAAATCTGATGAAGACGCTTATTATCTATCCTCAACAGTTTCGCATATTTTTAAAGAAGCTAGCATGAATTTGCGAAAATTCAATACTAATTCTGTTAAACTTAGAAAATTATGGAAGGAAAATAAATTATGTGACTCGGAAGAAAATTTGAATAATTCTTTAAAAATTTTGGGATTATTGTGGGATACTAATTGGGATATTTTACGTTTTGACGTACAATCCTTTCCTAATGATTGGAAATTTAATCCATCGAAACGCGTTGTTCTTAAAGCCATGTTAAAATTCTTTGACCCTATTGGATTCATTGCACCATTTTCTGTTCGTATGAAAAGTTTGCTGCAGGAAACATGGAAAAGGGGTTTGGAATGGGATGAAAAATTCCCTAATGATTTAAAAATTGAATGGGAAAATTGATGTGCAGAAATCGAACATTTACATAAATTTGAGGTACCCCGCAAATATTTTCTACAGGGTTTAGACATTTCGGACCCAATCGAAATTTATATTTTTCCCGATGCTAGTCCTAAGGCTTATGGGGCAGTAGCTTATTTTCGATGTACCACAAGTGATAATAAAATTATGACTAGTCTTATTTGGGCAAAATACCGAGTCGCCCCGATTAAATGTTTGACAATTCCTCGGCTTGAATTAATGGGGGCATTAATAGCTGCAAGGATGTCTAAATATCTAAAAAATGCATTTAATTTTAAAAATTTGGAAATTCATATCTGGTCAGATTCCACAATTACGTTACATTGGATCAAGGGATCAGCCATGGATTGGAAGCCCTTTGTGGCTAATAGGGTTGTAGAAATACAATCTTTAACTGATCCTAAAATATGGAAGTATATTCCGGATAAGGATAATCCTAGTGATCTTCTTACTCGAGGCGAAAATTTGCATAACCTCCTAGAAAACAAATTATGGTATTACGGTCCTGAATGGTTGTCATTAGCAAAGGACAGTTGGCCGAAACCTGAAAATATACCTTTTAATGAAAATATTTTGAACGAAAGAAAATCAACAAATTTGAGTTCTGTTCAATTATCTTGTACAGTAGGCGTTGTACCTCCAGAGTCTTTGTTAAAATTAGAAAATTTTAGTTCTCTTTCCAAATTACTTAACATCACTGCTTGGATCTTAAGATTTGTAAATATCAACAATTCAAAAATTAAAATTTCAGGTGAGCTCACAGCTCAAGAAATTGAAAAGGCAGAATTTTATTGGTTAAAACAAACCCAGTTATCTGTCTTCAATCGTGAAATTGATTTACTGAAAAGGGGAAAGCCCATCGATAAAGATTCAACCTTGTATAGTCTGAATCCAAAATTGGATGAGAATGATTTGTTAATTTTATTTGGAAGATTACAATTTTCAGAATTGTCTCAAAGGGTCATCCTTTTATACTTCCATATGGGAGTGCTTATACCAAATTGTTGATTCGAAATGCCCATGAAAAGGTTTTCCATTATGGAATTGCAACAACTTTAGCTCACTTACGAGAAAAATATTTTATAATTAGAGGACGAAAATTTATAAAATCTGTACTGAAAAATTGTCTTATTTGTACAAAATTTAAAGCTTCTCCTGGGAAGCAAGAAATTGCACCATTGCCGAAAGATCGTATTACTGAATCGCCACCCTTCTATACCTGTGCTGTAGATTTTGCAGGACCTATTTATGTCAAAGCAAAAACTGGCCAAGAAAAGGCATATATAGTTCTTTTCACGTGCGCAGTCACTAGAGCTGTGCACCTTGAACTGTGTACCAATTTAACTACAGAAACTTTCCTTTTATCATTTAATAGATTTATACCTCGTAGAGGAATTTGTCGAACATTCTACAGTGAACCGCTTCCACTTACTCCTTCACATTTCTTGATCGGCAAGCGAATAAATTCTCTACCAGATTTTCATTGTATTACTGAACCTAAATCAAATAATATAACGTTAACAAAAAATATTAAAATATCGCGATCAAGTTTTAAATCATTTCTGGAAACGTTGGAGGCAGGAATATTTACTACAACTTCGTTCTGCCAATTTTTCAGTTCCCGTCAAAGCTCCGACTAAATTCGAAATCGATGATGTGGTATTAATTAATGAAGATAAAACTCCAAGGCACATGTGGAAATGCGGTAGAATTACAGAGCTCTTTTTAGGAAGAGATTAGAAAGTTAGATCTTGTGCAATACAAACTGAATCCGGATTGATAAAAAGACCGGTCAAACTCATTCATAAACTGGAACTTGACATTATGGACTAACATTGAACTTTGCACTTTTAAGAACAATTTGTTTACATTTTCATTTTTTAACTTTTTCTAATTCAATATTTTGTATATTTTAGTTTGAGTAGTTGTTCCTGTGAAAACAGTTATTTGTATGTCTCATTATTGTAAGTATGTTCTAACTTTTAATTGTCTTATTAATGTCGTTTGAAATTTTTGATAAAAATTTAGTTTGAATGATGAACAATAGTAATTGTTCATCCGGGGGCAGAGTGTTAAAATCCCCTTTTTTTCTGTTTGACTTGGCGAAAATTAATCATCGCCAAGAATTATGGTAACCCTATTTTTTACTTTACTATTTTTCAGTTTGTTTTTAATGTAGATGTAAGTAAATTCTGAAGCGAGCGATCACCGCTATATGTGATCTGAACCAGGATTGCCTGGTAATAATAATAAATATATTAATATTCAATTCTTTGAGCTTTTAATTATTAGAGTGCTGATTTATTATGAATGGATAAAATTGTTCTGCATATTATTTATTTGAATTGATGTGACATATGACTGATTCGAAGAATATTTGTTTTTATTCGATTGTTTTTGAAATTCCTCACTCAGTATAACCACATAGCAACTTCACAGTTTCTGCTACTGAGCAGAATAAATCATTGTCTTCATTATCAATAATATCACTTGAAACTTATCCTGTATCATTATACATGTATATTTAATGAAACACAAATTCTTTGTACGAATGATGTTGGTGTATGGTTTGTATTACAAATTACATAGTTCAGAGAATCTGACTTTACACCAGAAAGTTTCAATGGTTAATTTCGCTTTATTTAAAAACGGAATGTCTGGTATTAAAGTAAATATTGCCATTTTAATTTTCTGGTGTGAATTAGGTATACAATACGAATAAAAAAATCTATTAAATTTAGAACTGTTGTTTGCATACATGCAAAGCTGCGCACTAAAGGGTTAAGTGTTGGAAACATTCGTTCACAAGACACTTGAGTGCATGATAAAGTCAATATGTACTTATAAGCTATCTACAAGGTTGGATAAATACGACCATACGGATTCAACTTGAAAAATAATTCTAATGCACAAGCTAGTTTTTTTTTTTTTACAGTTTTTTTGCGTCATTGTATCCAAACTAAGTGAAATGTATTCAAATGGATACTATGAGGCAAAAAAAATTATTTACGTAAATCTTATTTTAAATTTTTAATAGCATTGGACAAAGGATAAATCACTGTATTCAAATAAATACATTTAAATGCATTATATAAATTCAGTGAAAGTGACATATTTAAAGTATATTAGAAAATTAAAACTATTGTTTAGATGTGTGAATATACACTGCTCAAAACAATTAAAGGATATTGCAATTTTAGGTGGATTTTGTATCTGGTAAACTGTTTAGCTGATTGATACATGGTCGACAGACATAGTAGGTTATATGAGAATAAATTACACATGTTTGGCAGAAAAAAATGCATTTTATTGCGCATTTGTGTACTAAAGGAAAAAAACACAATTTGTGCATATGAGAAAAAAAGAATAAGAAAAGGTGTTTTCTTCAAAGAAAATCATTTTCAGTAGGGGGTATGGTTTCCACGGGCGGCCAGCAACGTTGAACACCTTTGAGGCATGGACTCAATGAGGCTATTAATGACGAGTTGGGGTATTCTGCCCCACTCTTCCAGAAGAGCTCTTTCCAATTCTTGGAGAGTTTGTGGGGGTTGTTGGCGGCAAGAAACTCGTCTTCCTAGAGCGTCCCAAGCGTGCTCGATTGGATTCATGTCTGGAGAACACGCTGGCCATTCCATTCGAACGATTCCTTCCTCGAAAAGGAAATCCTCCACCAGGTTTGCATGATGTGGCCTGCAGTTATCGTCCTTTAAAATGAAGTTATCTCCGATTGCTGCAGCGTAAGGGACTACAATAGGTCTGAGGATCTCATCCCTATATCGGCGACCAGTCAGAGCTCCATCTCGAATGATGTAGAGGTCAGTGCGCCCGTCAATGGAGATGCCACCATACACCAACACTCCTCCACCGCCAAATCTGACACTTTCGTGCACGAACGCAGGATTATTCCTACTGCCACGGTCCCTCCAGATGAAAATACGCCTATTATCCGGATGCACAGAAAAACGGGACTCGTCAGAAAACAGAATATTGTTCCATTCATTTCTCCTCCAGTTGACATGCTCGGTTGCCCACTCCCTGCGGTCGCGACGATGCCTTGATGTTAATCTAACACATACCATTGGTCGGCGAGCATACAGACCTACAGCATGGAGCCGGTTTCGGACAGTCTGAGTTGAAATCGTGGTGCCTGTAGCCGAGCGAAGGTGTTGTTGGAGAAGAGTAGCGTTCATGGTTCGGTGTCTCCGAGCTGTTAACGCTAAATACCGATCTTCATTGGGCGTTGTTGCCCGTCTACGACCTTGCCTTGGTCTTCGGCCTGCACATCCACTCTCCAAAAAACGGTTCCAGATCCTGGAAATGACACTTTGTGACACTCCAATGGCTTGCGCTACTTCGGCTTGAGTTTGGCCCCCTTCTAACCTACCAACAATTCTCAAAGCTTCTGAATCTGTCAAATGACTTCGCTGAGACATCGTACTCATCGAAACAAAGCAATCACTGAATGCCGATCATCCTTGTCTTCATTCTCTTTTATCCAGTTGAAAGTCAAATTTCATTCGCTGCCGCTGAAGCGACGTTTTTGACGTCGAACTCAAAATTTGCATACTCCACAGTTTGAAAACCAGAAAAATTTGCATTTGTGATTCTCTTCTTCTATTTTCGGCAAAAAAAATTTCGTTTATATCTTTATTTTATATAAAACTTCAAATATCCTTTAATTGTTTTGAGCAGTGTATCTTAGCCAAACCAAAAAAAAATTTAATTTAATTTTAAAACAAATCGTTTAAAGCCACATCAAAGCGTCACTAAAATTTTGATATCATATCTTTTAAAACTCATACTTGGAATTTATGAGAGATGTAAATGATAAAGCATCAATGAATAAACTTTTATACATTTTTTTAAATTGAACATAATTTTTGCACATGCGATTATAAAAAAGTAAAAAGATGAAATAAATAATATAGAGAGAGATTATAATTGATAGCATAGCGTCACTCAAAATTTGATATCACTATTTTTAAGCTTCATATTTAAAATTCTTAGAGCATAAGATAATGTGCTGCGTCACAAACTTTTAACCCGTTAAGGGTTTTTGTATTGATTTACTGTACAGCCATTCTCATAATCTGTAATGAGTTCTTCTGAATCGCTCGTTTCTTTGCTGTAAGCGGCTGAGAGCTTGCTACATCGAGATTGTTGCTGCAATAGCGACGGATTATAATCAGCAAAGTCATAGTGCCGGGAAAATTGCAGCAACTCTTTTCTGACTTTCGCCAAGCCAGACAGACTAGTAAGAGCTTCTTTAGCAAGTTCATTTAACAATAGATGCTTGTGGAAAATATTACCAGTACATATCAAGTATTAAAACACTTAGATGTGAGATATAGATATAAGATATAGCTGCAACACACAAAAAAATAGAAAACAAACAAAATATTTTTGTTTTGTGTAAACAATAATCCTTTTGGAACAAGTTAAAGTAACGCATCTATAACTTATTCTAAACTGTATTACGATCGATGTAAATTGATGTATTAAATGAATTTTATAACAAGTTATGCCGGAACGCTCTGTGCACACTGATTAATTAATAATAAAAGTTACTAAGATACATATTTAACTCCACCAGCATACAGAGAAAATTAGAAATTGGGAATCTATTAGGCATATATTCCGCGATATGTTCGTATAGTAAAGAACACCATGATTCTGAGTTCTTGTGGTGCAATTTAAAATTAATATATTACTGCATCAATTAAAATTGCATAATTTACCTGCGCTGTGTGATTTCGAAGCACAAGAACTTAATGAATCACACAGGGATTATAGGTGACCTGGAGAAGTTAGTTTAATTTATAATTCGGCCATGATTTACAACCTACCCTGTAAGATCACTAATTTCCAAAATAATAATTAATTAATTAGATGCAAAGCATAAAGTGAAGAAATTAAAATTTAATATAAAATAAAAGTTTATTTACATACATATATTTACATACTACAAAAATTCGAAAATTGAAAAGATCCTGAATACATCAGGTTAAATGAATATCTCAAAGATTTATAATTAAAATTAAGAATAAAATTTGAATACACAATTCTTGAGTAAATAGTGAGTGCTGCTATTTTCACTCATGTTCTTAGTAGCACAAAATTTGCAGTCCCATTAGTTTTTGATGGAATTATTATAATAATACCTGGTCTATACCTGATGATCATCAATGTTTAATCATTCACTGATGTCCCCGATTGTTCGGCTGCATATTCATCCATCATAAGGAATGTTTATGGTATATTTAGTCCACAATTATCAGCCAGTTTTATGTGATAGGCCCATTGTTATCGTTCAAAATTTGAAGAGTTGAATTTTTTATTTTGTAAGTATTCCTCCCTTAAAATGTAGAAACAGCATTGCTAAAGAATAGATGCATCATCACAAGATGCTAAATTCTGGAGAGAAAAAAAACTTCTTCTTCATTCACTTAGAGAGCTGGCGTTGGAATGGGGAGAGAGAAAAAAAATCTTAAAGATAGAGTAATTTGTATTCTGTATTCTGTATTTTTCAAACAATGGAAAAATACCTTTATTTTTTTTCATTGGATTTTATCATGTGGGTTTTGACACCTACCCACATGATTATAATGTACACATAATTTTACGAAATTTGCATGTCAACTCCTCCCCTGTGACCTGGGTCTTGACAATATAACGATCCACCAAGTTGTTTTAATGGTACTTATGGGTGAATATCACAAAATGTGAGATTTTGAAAATTTAAATTGTTTCAAAGCTTCTGATCTTTTTTAAATGTTGGTTGTACTGCTGAATAAAGAAATTTATATGTAAAATTGTTAAAGTTTCAAGAGCTTAAGTTTATTTTTATGTACTTATAATTATGTGTCATTTTCTTGTCACATGTATGTCAGGATAATGACCGCCAAGATAATGACAATTTCATTCTAAAACATTTTTCACATTCTTGTTTTTTTTTTTTTTTTTCGATCTAACATTTTGATTTTGTTTAAAGGAACATGTTTCCTCTATAGTACCTCAAATTCAGTGTAATGCTCAGTTTTATTTGTAATTTATAGAAGCCAGGAAAATGACATAATAAAAATCTACTCAATGTTTACAAAGTCTTTGAACACATTATTTTCAAAGAAATATCTAAAAGATCTTGCCGGTAACAATGATTTTACTACTTCTGACTTGAAGTATGTCAAGAACAAGAAGAATTACTCTGTAGCGCCATCTTTATACCTCATAAAGAACTAAAATGAGCAGGCCAGGACAATGACATTCATTTTCAGTGACAATCATATTTTAATTATAGAAAATTATTTGTAAAATACAGAGCATGTTACCCTCCACATATATGTGTTATATAAGATATAATTATTAATTAGAAATAAAAAAAACAAACTAGAAAAAGATATTTGTACATGACAGCAGAAAGCCTTTTACTTTGCATACATCACAGTGTGACATGGCAGGAAAATGACAATCTGAAATTTTTAGTTTTTTAATTCCTTTATTTTTGTGTTATTATGAATATAATATCTCTTGAAAATACTTCTAAGAATATTTTTTATTAGAATGTAAAAAAGAAAATTGCATTATATAACATTAAACAGAAATTTTATTGTGCGGACTGCAATTTTCGTATTTTGTGATATTGACCCTTATAAGTACCGTCAGTAGATAAAGGGTTAAATACTTCTGATGGTGATCCGATAATACTTCTTGCCTCATCCTGAGAATATTCACCACAACGACGTTTCGCTATAGATATTCTCTTTTCCGGTAGGAAACTGTCAATTTCAATGGTGTACTAATTTTCTATTTGTTACTTTTGGAGATGTTCCTAAAATTCAGAAGCATTTTTCAGAACCATATCAAAATTATTTCTTTTGTGTAGCAGATCGGATTTCAGGGTTTGGATTTTGTTAGCAGCAGTTAAATAGTCCAGGCCGCTTACCTGCAGATACTTTGATATGGGCGTAGATATATAGAGTAGGTCGCTGAAAATGGTTGCTATTAATATATATACTGAAACTTGCATCAATCATCAATCTCGCCAAAAAAGATACCTGTGACAGGAACACCTTGTAGACTAGGGATGCACAACCTGTGGCCAGGGGCGCGCCAGAAGTATCCGGCGCCTGTGTGCAGAACTTCACTTAGCGCCCCATATACCCAAACCCCTCCTCCCTACACCCCCCCCCCCAAAAAAAAAAAAAAAAAAAAAAAAAAAATTCAATAACTATAAATACATACCTGCCAAGCCAACCTTCCGGGGTTTTCTCCAGGTCAAATAAACAAATTTTGAACCTGAAATTTTGTTTAATGAAATGTGCCTTGTTTCTATGGGGTTCTTTTTTATTTTATTTAATAAATTAAATTTCTTGTTCAAAATATTTTTGTTTGACTTTAAAAATAAGGAATGTTGACAGCTATGTAAATAACGGACATCCCTAAAAAATGGGTGCTTCAGCTGCTTGCTACCTCCCACCACAATGGCATACCTCCTAAGAAATTAGCTTTTACCATCTCTCCCCGAATTTTTAAGCGTTGGTCTTTATTTATATTTGTACTTAAAGCAGTTCAAACAAACTTTAATTAAGAAATATAAATGTGTTCAAATAATTAATGGTAGCACCATGACACAAGGAAAGGGGTGCTCGTAATACGGTAAATATACATAAAGGTAGAAAAATATTTTCTCTAATTACGGAGCGAATTATAATTTTTTTATTGTAAGATGCGATTTAAACAATTACCACACGTAAATCATAATTAGGGGTGCATTTTTAAATGTTTCCCCCGTCCTAGAACGATTGGTTTTATATTAGCAAATATAGAACCGCTATGCTGCTTATATAATAATTGTCAAAACGTATCTTTATCTTGTCACATGCTTAACCCTTCCTTCTTTTTCGGATTTTTTTATCTTTTTGATTTCAATTATAATTTTTTTTTTTGTTGTTGTTGCTGAAAATTAATACAGTGAAACTTCTTTTAAAGGCCACTCCTATTCAAAGGCCACCTCTATTAAGGGCCAATATTTTTAAGAACGAAAAATTTTCCCATAGACATAATGCTAAATTTACTTCTATTAGGGGCCGCACCTACCCCTCATAAAGGCCATTTTTTTCACACGTGCCTTAAATCTTAAACAGGTGTATTGAATTTCTGAACCAAAAGGTAAGAGTTCAGCAGACAACTGCACTTGCAACAAAGAAGGCAGGGGGAGATGGGGAGGATTTAGAAACACAATGAAGGACGACAAACATGTGTTCCTCACACTTTGTTAGACCTTTCAACCTGTAGGGGTTGGGTTGGAGGGAAAACTTGGCCCTTTGTTGTGGGCCCACAAAGGATAACAGGTTATCTAGAAAAACTGATTCCACATTTACTAAAACTGTGAATGCATATTGAAGCACAATTTTTGCACTTGTGTGTAAAAACGCTAGCATAAATAAATGAACTAATATCTCATTCTAAGGCATTAATAAATTATGCAAATTTAAGTAATTTGTTCCATAAAGTAAAAAAAATCATGAGAAACCAAAATTGTCTGTGAAAAAATTATGAAAAGTAAACAAAATTCAATAGAAAATGTTTTCAATCATATATATAGAGTTTGAAAATGTTAATAAACAGTTTTTTCACCTACATAGATTGTGATTTCCTTATTTTAGTTGTTGTTTTTTTGTCACCTCTATTCAAGGGCCACCCCTCATAAGGGTCAATTTTCGATGGAACGGTATGTAGCCCTTACAGAGAGGTTTCACTGTATTATGTTCTATCCTGAATACGCAAACGCAAAATAATTTTGTCATTAAGCAAGTAAGCAGCATTATCCTACGTCAGGATCGGCGAACCTTTTTACGTGCGCGTGCCAAAAATTCACCAACAATATCTATCAATGGTGTAACGTGCCACATTTTGACATAAAATAATTTTGCAAAGTACGATGTTTATACAAAACACTAGTTAAAAAATCAGATGCTATTTCTCTGCATATTTGAATAAACCATTAAATTAAAATTTTAATTCGTAAATATGATTCATTTATGTAATAATTTTCACTATGATAAGGAAATAAAAATACGAAATTTTATTTTAGAAATTTTTGACCTTATTATTTATGCATCTAGTTATGATTATCCAAGTTGCATTAAGCATCGTATCAATAAATTATTGATGAGATTTTTACTGTTGTATGTTCGATGGAGAATGCTTTATACCTGATTCATATTTTGATAGTTGTATAAATTGTATCCATTTGCCATCTTACTGAGGGGACTGTCTAAAAAAATTAATTTGAAAAATACAGCATTATAAAAATCATACAGAAGGGCAAAATACATGTCGCAAAAGCTGCATAACATCGCAAGAAAAGAAAATTCTTTTCATGCAAAAATAATTGCCTTATTTGTGATAGTCTGTCCGTATGAAACAAAATTTTATTCATTATAATAGAAATTAAATTTCATCTGTATAATATGTAATTATAAAATTTATTTTTTCGCGTGCCAGAGAAATTGTCTTACGTGCCAACTCTAGCACGCGTGCCATAGGTTCGCCAACCCTGTCCTAGGTCATATAGTTTTTCAGAAAATCGCACTTTTCCGTTATACATAAACTTTACTTTGCGGGCGCTCAGTGAGGAAATTAGGGGGAGTTCGAGGTACTCATCGTCACGAAATCATCCAAGGATTGCTGATAATAATTTTCAAAAAGGATATTGGATAATTAGCAGATATTAATTAATAACCTTTCTAGATAAAGGCACCACAGATCAAGGCGGCGATGCAACTTTGCAACATCCTTTCAAGGCGCATTTGTCACAATGTCAACTTTAAACTTTGTGCAAGGTCTTTGTTTTAGGTAAGGCGAATCATAACGATAAATAGCCACCCTTTTTCATTCCAATTGAATTCAATTATTGATAAATATTTAATAGAACAATGGCAAGTTTTTTACAAAGTCAACGCTTAAATTTATTGTACGGAACTTTTTGTACGCGAGTGAAACTCGCACTTGACCGATTATTCTTTGTTCAAAGCAAATCTAATAAATACAATTGAAATTTCCATGAAACGTAATTCAATTTGAAGTTGTTCTAAAAAATATTTTTACCTCCTGAACAACATGAAACTTTCTTACATATTCATGGGCTCGTTTTTATGCGTAAAAGCATAAAATGATAGGCGTGACTATTAAATTGGTTTGGAATCGAATGGCGCTTTTAATTTTTTTTTAAGATTTGCATTTTAAATTATATCCTGTTTTACTTATTTATTGTTTCAGTTATATGTAGCCGATTAATTTGTGCTTTTTTCGGTAATTTACATGGGAACCGTGCATAACCTGGGCCTTATGTTGCTTTATCATTGTGCAATACAATTACATTCAAAATTGCATTTATTCATGTATAGGGGGGAAAAAACCTTTCCTCCTTCAAAATTACGTGTTATATTCTATTTCAAATCATTTTAATGCTATTTTGATCAAAATGAAGGGAAAACAGAAATCATGTTTTTCTATTTCAAATTAATTACATTCATATTTATGTCGGCGACGTGTTGATACGGCGCCACTCAAGAGACTGAACGATGAATTTGCTTTCAGTTCGATTTTCTTTTGTGACAGTAGGGTAATTTTTTATTGGCTTTTTTTTCTAATATTTAGATATCATATCTAACCTGAAAAGAATATTTTCTGTTTTTAGCCAACGAGCATCAGTTTGAGGTTTTTTGTCTTCTATTGCGTACGAGTATAAAAGACACGTTAGTGGTTTTTCTATTTATTTTGTATCATGAACATTGCCCATGCTAAGGTTCTGCTCTGCAGATTTACGAAGTCAATTTCATTTGTAAGTAGATATAATTGCCATGTATTCTGATAGAAAGCAATCAAGCAGTGTTTCCCCTTTTTTGTATAAAAGCACCGAATCTTTCCGATAACTGTGTCAAATTTTTAATCTAATCTGATTCTCAGGGACTCACCACAAAAGATTGCTACTGCTAATCAGAAGGAATCGATTATAGTTTAAGATATGCACCTTTTATAGGAAATTGAAAAACATTAGTCCATTTTTCAGCAAATAAATATTAATTTCGGTAAATTTCCTTTTATTTTTTTTCTTAAAAATGCGTATCTGCAAACTATCCTTTTTTGTGTTAACACTATTTCCGAATCATAATCCTTACCATATTTAATTGAAGAATTCTGCAATTAATTAACATTAAAATTAGGCAAAGATTACTATTTAAAAGGAGTGATAACTAGAAAGTGGAATAGTTGACAGCTAAGTATATGCTGATAGATATTATTTAATTTTTACTTTCTTCTATCTTTACAAGAGGAAAGTATTGGATTCATGAAAATTTTCGAATTCCGGTTTTCGACGGATTTACACGTTTTACGGGTCAGAGAACCCGAAAAACATGTTTTTACAAAATGTCTGTCTGTGTGTGACACAAATTTTGTGGGCGCTCTAGCTCAAGAACTAAAACACGGAATTTAATAAAAATTTATATTCAGGTAGTCCCTGATCAGAGTTGGGCAAAATACATCGAAAAGTCATTTTCGATACAAAATACATTAGTTTTAGAACCTAAAATACAAAATACTTTTCGAATTTTAAAATATCCAAATACAAAATACATGTATTTTCAAAATACATTGAAAATACAAAATACATTTAAAATTTTAAAAGTTTGGGCATAAGGTTACAGGTCTGCACCGGCCGTGCCTGGCAGGCCAATTTTCATTCAGAACACTCTGATCGAGCCGGACCTGGATTTCACTCTTTCCGGGTCAGGCACGGGTTTTATGTTTTTCTGAAGGCTTGGGCCGGTCAGGACCTCGACATCATTCTTTCCGGTCCGGGCCTGACTTCTTTTTTTATGGTCTGAATCGAGGCTTAGTCCCTTGGGGATGAGCATCTTATACAGAATTTTTAATCTTTTATCATCGGTTTTTCATAACAGAAAATTTGGCCTAATTGGATCAAGAAAACGTCCTGATAAAATATAGCAAAATTTACAATAAAAAAGAACTGGTGGGGATAATCAAGATTCTGAACTTCATTCTTCATAGAGGTCTGCACTGTCCAAAATTTTCAAGCTCGGTCCCGACCCAACACGTATGAAAATGTTTGGCCCGTCCCTGCCCGGTCTGGCCTATGCAAAAATCAGTAAAATCTGGCACGGCCCAACAGTTTTTGCACAAAATGTATATTTTTAAAAATCGCCATTATTCTACAATTAAATTGCTAAATTTATTATTTTTAAAGAATAGTACATATAGTATCTCTAGGCAATGAAGTTAAAGCACAGAAAAAGAAACTGTGAAAAAGAACCTGCCTAAGACGAATCATGTGTAAAACTGAAAAATGTGTTGATCCATGCAAAATGAATATAATAACACGCGCGAAAAGAATACATTTACAACAAACTATGTACTTGCTAAGAACGAAACCTGACTATAACGGATATTCTCCTTTCCTGTCGATTCCGTCTTGGAAGATTTTATGCTATAGCATTTTTCATATATTTAAGTCTCCACACCATGGAATGTGGATTAGATTTTAAATGATAACTAAGATTTTTCCATACAAATACAGATACATTTAAAAGATAAATATCGCAGTCCAGCATGTTTTCTTAAAAATGAAAAGTATAAACATGAAAAAAAGCTAAAATAAGTATTTTTTGTCAGAATTCCTCATACGAGACGATTTTTAACCATATTGGAGTAAAAATCAATATTTTGTTGAAATTCAGTTGGACCGAGTTAATCAAGGTTTTGTACGAGCTGGGATCGGGCCGAACTTTTAGCTTTTATACCAGGCTGTGCCAATATTTATTTATTTATTATTTTTTTTTGTACAGGACGGGACGGGCTAAAAAGATTTTTCTACGGGTTGGGCTCGGGCCGAGACCTGTTATTTCGGGCCGTGTATGTTTGCGTAGTAACAGTTAGACAAAATAATAGTTTTTTTCATTTTAAACAATATAGTGAAGTTTATTTTTAAAATAGGTTAACAAACCAGCGATGTAGTGGAGGATATACGGAGATATACGCCGTATACCACCTAGATTATTTTTAAGAAGCTCTGTACACTCTCTGTTTAATCAATAAAGTTACAGCGCCTACCTCTGTTTTCACAGCCTAAGAGAGACTGCTCAGATGAGGATATTAAGAACATAGATTTCCCTTCCCCCCTCCCGACAACTCTCATTAAGGATTTTAAAAGAGCAATTTTTTCAGCTAGAACTGAATCCGCAGGAAACCGTGACTTTTTTCTTACGATTTCAGCACTGTTTCAAACCCATCCCGCAAGTGTCAACTAGAACAGACCAAGGTTACTATATCTAAAGGTTGCGCCATTTCCCCCCGCAGCCAATAGGGAGCGACTCGCTGCTTGACGTCACTCCGCGTGCTTGGATCAGTTTTCCAATTGACTTTGCATTAGAAACGAGCTATTTTTAATGGAAAAATATCAGTAGAAATTTTCGTGTGAAAAAACTTTTAACGATTAAAAAATATTCTTCATACATTGGACAAACATCATATATAAAATTTAAACTATTATCTCTTTTTAAATCTTTGAAATTTAATTGTTAAATCTGCGGTCTTTTTTATTAAATTTCGTTTACGACTCAATATGAAAAAGTTAATTTACATTAAAAGAATGTAAAATAGTAATTTTTAGAAGTAAAAAGACCTACAAAAGAAGCAAATTTGATTTTTACATGACTGCAGTTAATGTTTTGTTAATACTTTTTAATGTAGTATAATTATAATGTTTCATCGATAATCTATTTGAAGTCTTATATAATTCTAATGTTATTATTTCGCTATGTTTTTAGTAAAGAGCTATTTCATAAAAAATTTAAAAAAAATTACTTATGTTTTACCACCCCTCACACCCCAGTTTGAGTTTTGCGTAATTAGATTACACAAGCAAATTAAATAGAAACTTTCATAAGTAAATAGCTGAATATTTAGTATTATTAAACTAAAATATTTATACTATATAATTATATCATTTGTTGAAGATAAAATTTGAAATTCAGAGTAATATATTTTATAAACACATTTCGAAAAGTTTATTTAAAATAATATTTCTATGTTGCGTAATAATAATTAATGTACACGAACATCCATAAGTGAGAGAAATTAAAGTAAATTTTTGCGCGAAAGAGAGTTTAATATTTAAACAATATTTTTCACATTCAAATAAAGTGCCATATTTAAATTTTAAAATTATATATCTTTTCAGCTTTTTAGAATTTATTGTTTCTTTCAGGTTCCATTTATGCATTTGATGTCATTGAATATCACACTGAAATTTTTTATAGAAGAAAAATTAAGACAAGCGGAGATTATAAGAGAGATTTAAAATACAAATTAAAATAAAAACTTTAATTATTAAAATGCCGAATTCTTAAAACTCTAAGATTTATATGCTATAAAAAATTTGAATTTTAAATTCAGAGGAATATAAATATCATCCGAAAAGGTTTATCAAAATTAATTATATTTTAATGATGTATTATAAAAAAATTATACAAAAATATTTAATAACTAATGTATTTTGGGTTTATACCTTCAGAATATGTTTTAATTTCAAGCATATGATTTTATCACAAGGTGCGTTTTGTAGATGTATTTCAGATGTGCGCTCCATTATTTGATATTTTATCGTGCAATCATAGTTGATTTACTTCAGTTTTTTTTTTTCCTTTTTTGGCAGCGTATATCTCTTTCACTTCTGATGAATATATTTCGTTAAGATGCTACTTAACTCACTTGAAAACCCACGCTTGCTAATGTTAAACCTATGGGAAATTTCTTTTTTTAATATCTCGTTTGAATTCCAAAGTTTTAATGTTTTTTTTTTTTTTTTTTCATTGGATAGACGATGTTGATCTCTACAAAGTCCGTTTTTAACTGTTCAATTTTCGTTGCAGTTTTTTATTTTTTTATGAGGTTAACTTCACTTTCGAAACCGGTTCCGACAGTAAAAATTTCACAATTAAAAAAAAACTGCAAAAAAAAAAAATAAAAAAAGTAAAAAACAGTCTTTGTAGAATTCGTCCTAAGCTATCCAATGCAACAAAAATAAAACACTGAAATGCAAACAAGATATTTTTTAAAAATTCTGCCATAGGATGCGATTTTTCGTGTGAGGGAAGTAGCCTCTTAATATGTCTCAATCGAATGAAAGTTCTGATTGTCACAAATGATTTTATTGTATTTCTGTGCCTCTTTGGAAAAACAATTTAACTGTTTTGCAAGCATTTTCAATAATATTAAATTCTTTTGAAAGTGAGCTGCCGTGAATCTCATTAAGAATATTTTTTAACAGTTTTACATCTTCGAGGTATTTATCACATTGAAAGTATATCGATTCATCCGAAAGAATTGGTTGTAACATATTTGGTTCACCTAATGAATTGTCAAACTGTCATGCAATTTATAAAATTTTGTTTTTCTGTATAACCAACAATATATCTAAGTTTTTGAAAAAAGGAATCTACGGAAGATATGGTGAATGAAAATTCACCATGTTCATCATGTTACTTTAACGAAATCTGAGAAATATCTACCCCGTAATATTTAGGAAAAGTGATTGGAAATCGCTCTTTCGGAGTAGCAGTTTAAGCTTCGTGTGTGGGCAAACTCTCCTGAGTGTCAAAGGAAATCACAATAAATGTTTATCACCCTCAACTCCCCTCCCCCCCCCCCCCCACACACACACATCCATTTTCGATGATCGACTTAAGATAACAAGCAATAAAAACTTCACCTTAGCACAATAATAATAATGATAATAATAACACACAACAGTTTCATTTGAAGGGAAAAAATCCTCTATAATCGCTTTATTCTACAAAAAAAAAATATTTTCGCTGGTGAAAAATGTTCTGTCTTAAAGAAATATGCTCTCTTTTGACCAAAAAAAAAAAAGTTTTTTGAGCAGAAATTCGATTTTAAATGCAAAAATAGGCTCTTTTCTGTTGTGGGAATTCTCCTTAGCACGCACAGTGACGTCATAAGTACGGAAACCTTGATACCGAAACTAGAGGGAAATGGCACCCCCCTGGAACAGACCAGAACTCGAATTAGGGTCAAACTAACTCGAACCCGACCCACAATGAAAGAATGAGCTTCCACCTGACTCAAACGGCATCTCTGGTTGATGTGCGTTCGGGTAAAATCTGGTTACTTGGTGCAGAACAGTAATTCACGTTCATTTTACTTAATTCCCTTAGCTATTTAATATCGCTCATTTTGACGTGCAGTACACGATGGATGATATATTAAAATTTTGTGATGATAGCTTCATTTTTACCTGTAATCAATGCATCGCTCTTCGTCGCGATCTGTCTTAAAGTTTCACCAATCTTGAATAAGTGATTTTATTAAAATGACTTTAAATTTTCATAACGTATTGAATATCTCATTCATTTATATTGTAAAACTGTATTTAAACATATACATACTGTATTTGTAATAATAAATATATCAATAAATAGAACTATATTTATGTAATAAAATTCATTCTCCATTTAATAAATATCACGAGTGGGGTAAATTATACCTTAACATTAATACAATGAACACAAAGCAGCTATAAAAAATAATGTTTCAATCAATGCATAACCGTTATAAAACCAAAAATCTTACCTTTAAATGAGTTTTAAAGTTAGTTGTGGCTTGAAAAGTTCCACTTATAAAAGTAGAGCTTGTTTTACACATGCATAATGCGTTAACTTTTTAACAACATTATCAACAGAAATTATTTTTTAAAACATTCCCGCCTAATACAGCGCAACTGTATTATCCCAAATAATTAATTCACTTGATACATTACCAGCGGTGTTTTACACATGCATAATGCGTTAACTTTTTAACAACATTATCAACAGAAATTATTTTTTAAAACATTCCCGCCTAATACAGCGCAACTGTATTATCCCAAATAATTAATTCACTTGATACATTACCAGCGGTGTTTTACACATGCATAATGCGTTAACTTTTTAACAACATTATCAACAGAAATTATTTTTTAAAACATTCCCGCCTAATACAGCGCAACTGTATTATCCCAAATAATTAATTCACTTGATACATTACCAGCGGGGCTGAGTCATTCTTTCATGAGTCTCCTAAATAACTAACTGCAGTATATTTCTATGGTATTTAAAAAATAGAATACACAGCAAAACTCTAAATGATTCTTCCTGTTTATCACACAGTAGTTTTTCATTCTCATAGCAACGTTAGAACTATAAGAACTAGAACGTTTTGTAATCATTCAGCAAAAATACTTCAGCAGAGCAGATGCATTCATTATAATCCTAAGACGAAACAAAACAGACAGGCACGTATTTTGCTTTTGTGAATCCTAGATTTTGCGGTTTTAAAAAAGCAGCTTGAAATCGACAGAAATGTATTTTGAGTATTTTTAAAATACAAAATACTTGGAAAAATCATTTCAAAATACATTACCAAAATACTTTCCTTTAGTCCGTTTAAAATACAAAATACAAATGTATTTTGAAAATGTATTTCAAATACATGTATTTTCGATACTGCCCAACTCTGTCCCTGATGAAAATTGGTGCTGATTAGTTTTTGGTGTAAATCGCTCAACAGGTGGCGCTGCTATGCTGCATTTTTTCCGATTTCCGCAATAGCTGTATCTCAAGAACGAATGCACGGATTTTCATAAAACTTCAGGTTCCGTTAGTCCTTGACATAAATGGATGCTGTTTACATTTTGGTGTAAATCGCCCAACAGGTGGCGCTGCTAGGCTGCATTTTGCAGGATTTACACGATTTCTGCAATAGCTCTATCCTCGGCTCTATCTCAAGAACGAATGGACACATTTTCATCAAACTTCAGATTCAGTTACTCTTTGATATGAAATGATGCTGACTACGTGTTGGTGTAAATCGCTCAACAGGTGGCGCTGCTATGCTGCATTTTTCATGATTTGCGCAATAGCTCTATCTCAAGAACTAATGCACGAATTTTCCTCAAACTTCATATTCTGTTAGACGTTGACATAAGTTGATGATAATTAGGTTCGGGTGTAAATAACCCAATAGGTGGCGCTGCATTGCTGCATTTACACGATTTCAGCGACACCTCGAGAACTAATGCACGGAATTTCATCTTTTTAGAATTCTCATGATGAGCACAGATTGCCATTTAATTTGGCACTGTGACAGCGAATTTTGAAGCATTGACATGTATGAGATAGAAGAAAGTTTTGTGATGGTCACAACATACTAGTTTTAATTTGCTAAATAAAAAAAAATGCTTTAAATTTTGCAAATAATGTACGATATATAAATATGCAGATTGGAGTGACGGGGGGGGGGGGGGGGAGGGGAAACGGTACGGTTGTTAGTAGCGGTACCGCAAAATACTAGGGCTCCGGTACTTTTTTGTTAGAAATTAAGCCCTGATCGTCAGTATGTCTATCGCTACCAATACTACAATAAGATACAAGTGTTACAAATTTTCAATTATTTGAATAATGGAGTCCATCCATATTTGCCACCAGCTGCAATGCGCATCCTGTTTTCGGAAAGTTTGGAAAAGCCTGATCTAGAGCAGGGATGCCAAACACGGCATTCGCGGTTTCCTTTCCGAATTTGTAGTTTCTAGCTTCTTTTTTTTAAATGTATTTCAGTCGCTTGAAGGCGCCGTTAAAACTTATGTGGCGCCCTTCGGCCGTTAACATTCAACTTATCTTTCGACACCTTGGCGCCTTTCGGCTTGAGACTACCCCCCCCCCCCCCCCCCATCCCTCCTAAAGCTACGCCGCTGAAAAACATCTGCAAATTTTATATATTTTTAAAATAAAAATAAATTCATAAATGTATCAGAAATAAACCACTTTCGAGTTTAATAAATTTAAATTAAATAAAAATATTTCAGCTTCGCCTAAAATATTTGGCGCCTTTAGTATTCTGGCGCCTGTGTGCGGTGCACACTTTGCACACTGGGTCGACGCGCCCCTGCCTGTGGCCCGCGATGGGGTAACGTGTGGCCCGCGAACTTCGTCAATTTATAACTGGAAAAAATTGCAATTTTTGTCCAAAAGTCGCAGGAAAAAATCGAGAATTTCGTCAATTTGCCACAGGAAAATTTGAAAATTTTGTTGGTCAAATAAGAATCGCGAATTTCGTTGATCGGGCGTGGAAAAATCACGAATTTCGTTTATCGGGTACGGAAAAATAGCGAATTTTGTCGATAATGCTCGGAAAAATCGCAAATTTCTTTGATCGGGCTCGGAAAAATCGCAAATTTCCTTGATCGGGCACGGAAAAATCGAGAATCTGGTCGATGAAGCACGGAAAAAACCGCAAATTTCGCTGATCGGCCACGGAAAAATCGCGAGTTTTGTCGTTCGGGCACGGAAAAATCGCGAATTTCGTTGGTCGGTCACGGAAAAATAACGAATTTTGTCGATCAGGCGCGGGAAAATCGCAAATTTTGTTGATAGGGGACGAAACAAAATCATAAATTATGTTGATGATGCGAGGAAAAATTGCAAATTTTCTTGACCGACAGCGGAAAAATCGTGAGTTTCGTCAGTCGCGAGAAAATATCGCGAATTTCGTCAATTTGCCTCGGGAAAAAATTGACAATTTCGTCAGTGAGTAAAGATTTGGGAATTTGGTAGATCGGGCGCGAAAAAATCACGTATTTCACTGATCGGGTGCGGAAGAATAGCGAATTTTGTCGATAAGGCTCGAAAAAATCGCGAATTTCATTGATCGGACACGAGAAAATCGCGAATTTTGTCTGTCAGGCGCAGAAAAATCGCAAATTTCTTGATCGGTCACCGAAAAATCACGAATTTTGTCGATCAAACGCGGGAAAATCGCTAATTTCGTTGATCGGGCACAAACAAATCGTTAGTTTTGTTGATGATGCGCGGAAAAATTGCAAATTTTCTTTCCGAAAAATCGTGAGTTTCGTATGTTGCGCGAAAAAAAAATCGCGAATTCCGTCAATTTGCTGCGGGAAAGAATTGCAAATTTTGTCAGTCAGTTGAGAATCATGAATTTCGTCTATCGGGTGTGAAAAAATCGCGAATTTTGTTAATTAGGTGTGGAAAATCGCGTGTTTCGTCTGTTTATTGGGAATTTCGTCAATTTACCGCGGGAAAATCGCGAGTTTTGTCAATCGGGCTCGGAAAATTCGCAAATTTCGTTGTCAGGCACAGAAAAATCGCGACTTTTCTCGATGATGCGCGGGAAAATTGAAAATTTCGTTGATTGTCTGCGGGAAAATTGCGACTCTCGTCAGATTATCGCGAGAAAAAGTTCGCATTTTTTTTCAGCACCAGCCATTTTCCTGCCTATGTTTGTTTTTTAGCACTTTTAATAAAACAAAATTTACTCCTCCGAATAAAGCCCAGGAATATTATCACTCTTTCAAATTAATCCGTGTTATATATACAAACGTAAACTGTTGATATATCATTGCCAGCTGAATTGGATATGTTGACTGGGTAGGGGAACCTAGAGGGGTAACCCCCCCCACCTCCCCCTAATAGAATTCTCTTCATGTGACTGATGAGGCCCTCGACAAGCCAGACATTTTTTAAAGTGGCCCTTCTCTTAAAAAGGTTGTGCACCCCTATTGTAGGCACTTGAGCAATGTTAAAAACTTATGTCGATCTTTAAATTGTTTTGAAGACTCGTCAAACATGCTATTAAATGTTCGATCCTTACTCCACCACCTAGTAACGTTTACCTTTTTGTAATCGGCGAAGAAGTTTTCCACCTACAGACTCCTTATTCACTGAAGTCCATATTCACTTATACTGAGCTAAACACGGTTGTAGCTGGCATTAAGTCAGAGAAGTCTGTTGTCAATTTGCAACATTCTGTTGCATCTGCAGGACCGAATTTAGCACCATGTGCATTTCAATACACATTCTGTATAGTTGGATTATTCTTTACCAGTTGCGCCTGCAGACTCTTTATATCTCCCACTCATATTTGCTGCACCATCAAAAAATGTGCCAACTATTTGTAAAGAAGGAAGTTTAAACTTTTTAAGATCTTCTTTTACTTGGAGATAGAGGGCTTCCCCTGTTGTTTTGAGGGCATCAACCAATTTTAAAAACTAACCTTTAGTTTATCCTGCTGCACATAACGAACACAAAGGGCCAACTGCTCCATTACTGATATATATTGTGTGAAATCTACTTCAATATTGATTAAACCTGACTGTTTTACTTCATCAGCAATGTTTATTTGGATCTGAATGGAGAGATGAACAATTAACTTATTTATAAATGACTTCGACAAGAATATAATCAATGGAACTATTCCATGCCTTTTAGGATTTTCATTTTGTTCTTCTTTCTGCTCTATTCTAGCTTTCGTCATGCTTTCTGAAGATCTTCTTTCTTTGCTTCTCTTGATAGCCTGTGCTAAACTGCACTGCAAAATTTGATCATATTAATATAGAAGCATTACTAATTAAAAGATTGCTGTGTTTAATGTCTATTATTAAAGTTTGCCGCTGTCTCCTCTCGTTTTTCTCTATAAGCTAATCCTTGCCTCTCAAGATCCTTGATCTGTAGATCTGCAGATCATCCCTAGATATGTTAGCTAATCCTTGCTTATCTTTTGTTACTACGCACATTTCCACAGGCAGACCCATCGAAGCCGAACAACTTTCCACCCTTCACTGACCATATATGCTTTTTACTTTATCTCCTGCCCCTCAGCTTCTATACAAAATGAGTAATTTGCACAGATCTTCCAAAGATTGCTGATAGGAGAGGGAAAGGAGAAATTAAGACTTACCCTATCAAAAAAGAAACCCTTCACAAAAAAAAAAAAAGGAAAAGAAAAACTGAGTTTCATAATTTAAATAAAAATAAGAACGCATAATCAGTGTATACAATGTATGAAAAAAACCCTTCAATTAAAATCATACTACTCACAGTAATTAGGATGAGCGAAGCGAATCCTCCACTAGGCTACACAAATTACATTTTGTCGTACACTTTACAAAATAACTATTCAGTATTTTGACTTGAAATTAAACATAAAAATAAATTATGATCTGTAGATTTGCACAATATATTTTTTTTTACAGAATAACCTTAAAAAGTTTATTATTTTAATTGATTTATTTTACATGTTTTTCCATCACGGATGCATTTTTGCAAATAAAAAAAGAAACACTCATATTTTCAGAAGAAAAAATAAATCTTGGAGTTAGTCTTATACAGTAGAGCGCCGATTATCCGAACAAGTCGGGACCGACCCTAGTTCGGATAAGCAAAAGTTCGGATAAATGGACAGACAGTTTAAGGGATGTTCATGACTAAACTAAAACCTTGACACTTTATCCAGGTTTAGGGCTGGCAGCACCAGTTAGAGCTAGCGTGTTTAAAAACTGTTTTTTTGTTTACTTTTCTATCATTTAAAATTTTCTTTTTATAATTTTCTGAACTCCAAAGATTATAATTTAAGCAAAAAAGCTTTCGATTGTTGCTTGCATCAAAGAAGACGTTCTTTCCAATGCTGCCATAACTGATATCTCGAATTCTTCTTAAATACGTTAGTTGAATAGAATCAGAATTCTTCTGCCGTTCGAGCCGTTTCCAAACATTCAAAGGCTTCGTTATGTGATGGACCTGAATCATTTTCAGAGAATTTGTTTTCATTTCTTCAATTTCTTTTTCATCTTAAATCTGTTCCACAATCTCATCATCATTACACAAAATTTTTGAGAGAAATAGGCTGTTCGGATAATTGGAAGTTCGGTTAATTGGAGTTCCGATAATCGGCGCTCTACTGTAGATAGAAATTATGAATAATTAAATAGTTTCACGATTTCTTTTATGAAAGTTTTAAAATACCTTTTTTATGAAAATTATAGCATATTTTTAATGAATTAAAGTTTGTGAAAATTCAATTATCTACATTAAATTATAAAAGCATTTTTCAGTGTTAAGAATTCAAATACACAATTTATTCTGATTATGTGAAATCATTTATGCAGACGATACTTACGCCTTTTAAAAGAATTATATTATGGGTTTTTTTTGTAAAGTGGAAACAAAAGAATTGTAAATAAATAAAATTAATTGTTAAATTCGTTATATCATAAATAAAAAATTCTGAGGAAATTCATAGTTATTTGGCTGAATTTACATTTCTAAAATTAAAATGCGTCAAAACATAAAATAACGTTTTTGCATAATAAAGATGCAAAAATAATATAAAAAAATATTGTTACTTTCAAATATTTATCTTATTAAATAATGCTTCGCGAATCCAAACAAAGAATAGCTTTTGCTAGTAAAATACAAATACAGTCGGACCTCTATTTAATGAACGTCTATTTTGCGAACTTTTCCTTGGAACCAAGAACATTTTGCGAATTTCTTCGTAAAATAACCTCCAAATAGCGAAATGCATTCTCTATTTAATGAACTTTTTCTTGTGGTCGAATTTTTTTTTTCTCCTCATTTCTCAAAATATTTCTGGACACTTCAAATTTATTCTTTCTTTAAACACATTTTATGGTGTTCAATGGTCTTGAAGTGGTTTTACCAGGCGCCTTCTTTGTCAGCAGTGAGAATTTGGTAAGTATGGAGGACGAAGACGATAATCCCTTAGAGTAACTTTAAAAAATGTGGATACAGTGAGAAAAAAAAGAAGAAATTTACCATAATGTGCTGATTAATGAGTGCATTTCACTTAATTCTGAAATTGAGACCGCGGAAACACTATCCGAATTGGATATTTTCGGCAGTGTGAAAAATAAAAACAATACAGCAATGATTTGCGATGAAGATGAATATGATGATGATGGAAATGATCATTATGCAGGAATTAACAAAACTTCGTATGTTGAAATGCTAAAATCATTTGAAACAACCGACGCGGATTATGGTCAGAAGAAAATACGCATGAAGTTGTTTTTGGGGCATTGCGAAGATATGAGACGTATTATGAGAGAAAGCACTTTTTAAAATAAAAAACTCAGGCAAAATTAACAAAGTTTTTCAGAAATTAAATTTAAGGACGCATATTTTAATATATGGTTAAAATTATTTGTTATAGTAATAATAAATGCGATAATGTCATTAAAATTCGTTAATTTTAATGTAAAACTATTTACTTTAACCAGAAAATACAGTGTATTCCCGGACAATGTTTTATTTTCCTTGCAGATTTCAAAGATTTAAACACATAGAAAAAATTAATTGATGATGGATATTGGTGGGTAAAATAAATAAAATAAATCGATATAATTTATAAAAAAAAATGTGATTAATTACTTTTAGTAAAAATATTTAGGATTTATGAATTTAAAATCTTTTTTATGTAGTTTAAAGTATTTTAAAAGATGAATCTCTATTTAACGAATTTTCCATATAACGATCTTTTTTCCGAGATTTAGCGACTTCGTTAAATAGAGGTTCGACTGTATATTCTAACAGTTTCGAACAATAAAAAAAACTTGTTCATCATCAGGGAAATATCCAGGAGGAACCAACACGTTATAATATCTACATTACATTGTTTTGGTTCCGCCTGGATATTTCCTTGATGATGAACAAGTTTTTTTTTTGTTGGAAACAAGAAGTGTAGTGGAGGGTATACACAGTATACCTTCCGGATTTTTAAAAGAAGCTCCGTATACCCTCTGTTTCTCAAATAAAGCTATAGCGTATACCCTAGGCATGATGTTCATGACTTTAGCGCATACTCTGTGCCTATAGCGTATACCGTCTAAGTTTTTTATGACTACATCACTGGTTTGAATATATTTGTATTTTATTACTGTGAGTAATATGTTATTTTAATTGAAGATTTCTTAATATATTGTATACACTGATTAGTCGTTCTTATTTTTATTTATTGTATCACAGTGTAATGAGTCCTTTTAGTAATTCATAATTTAATTTTAGTTATTAGTTTTATTGAAAAGAAAATAATAAATAGTCAAGTGCAAGTATTACTCGCGCTCAGAGGGTTCCATACAATAAATATATGAATTATTAACTGTATTATTTAAAAAAAAAAAAAAATCATTGCTAAAAGAATAATAAGACTTTGTAAAAAAACTATACAACGTAGGGTTGGATATAGCTGTATATACTAGAAAAGTATGAATGAGTATACCATAAAAGTTTAAAGAGATATGAAGCCTAAATGCAATATCAAATATTGCTATTCTGTATAACTCTTTATTTATTTTATCCTAATCTGCCTATGATGAACTTAATTCGGTAATGACAATAAAAGTAGTTCATATTTACCCCATTGCGCACTGGCGCTGTTAGCGGATGTATGTCACTAGCCACCAGTGTTGCCGCATCTGGTACATTTTTTAATAGAAATTTTAAGTTTAAACCACAAAAATTTAATTGGTAATTTTCTTTTATTTTATTCATGGAAAATCAATCATCTTGTAAAGCAAAAATATGAGCTAAAACTTTCTGGTGAGAATTCGAAATGTCTAATAAAAATCAGCCATATATCATTGTCAGAAAGGGCAAAATAGCATGACATATGCGTACGTCATAGAGCGCAAGAGGTTAAACTTCATTTGGCATTTCATAGAACTAAATTTAGCGCGGTAGTAATCTTTTCTTTTTAAAGTATAGCTAAACCAAAACACTTGTTCATATTGGGAAATACAAAAGTATTCCCCAGGGGTTATGAATAAGCAGAGCTGCATTTAATACAGTAAAAGCGTTAAGTGCTGATTTGTAATCCCAAATAAGATATAAATATTAATTAAAGAAATTGCTAGAAATAAAGATAACTTAAATAAATAAATGTGGTGGTGTTAAAGCAAAGATGACATAGTTAAATTAACGTAACATATTTTATTAACATTTAGAAGATAAAAACATACATATACTTTAAATAAAACCTTTAAAAGCAAATGGAGATATATCGTTAAGATTACTCAAGTATTATTGAAAAACAACATTAGACTTATCTGATTGACTATAGGATAATCATGACGTGATGGACACGATATCTCTTTGTAACACATCACATGAAAAAGGTATGTAACGTCTGGAACCCTTAAACTTTAATAACTTCTATATCTTTAACTGGACACAAGAAGATATTCAAGTCCTTATAAAAAGACTACTTTACTTGATGTCGCAGTCAGACAGAAAAACGTTGATTTAATTACATGAGAGACCTCCAGGCAAAACTTCAAATAAAAGACGGGGATGATATGATGATATAGATTTAGATGAAAAACTTAGTCCAACAAAAATATACTTGATGACGATTATCCATCTTTACACAGCATGACTTTAAGTACCCTATTCAAAGAACTTCATTACTTTATCTTAATAGCCGTAAACATATTCCACCAAAAAAGCTACTTTAATTTAAATTAAACATTACATTTAAAGATGACCTCAGGAAAAGAAACTTAACATAGTTACACGTAGCCGAACAGACCGCTCACATCTCACGAGACATTCAGAGACATCAAAGGTTGACAGAGACTGAAGGTAAATCCTTTTATCCTCCGCCGATGTCCGAAAAACCAGTCCATACGCATGACCGAACTACTTTCTACCTGTTTCCAGAGCGAAATTTGACTTTCCATAAGACTTTTAGCATTAGTTCGAAATCCGACAATTTCATAGGCTATCGGTGAACCGAACTTCTTTCCCTGAAAGGAAAAAATCCATTTTACGAGTAACATCGCTGCTACTCATTTCATCAATTGTATTTCTTGATAATAATAACTTGATGCATTAAGAAATGCTTATGTATTTCTCATACTGAGCACGGAATCAATATTTATACAGTTAATAATATAATATATAATTAATTATTAAATTTGATTTAATTTTCTAGTAAGAAAATTATTAACAATTCTAAAACAACATTGACTTAGTTAAATTATGATAAAATAATGAGATTGTTATAATAAGCTGCTTAGAACTGTTTTTTTTTTTTTTTTCCTCAGATGTTTGCAACCAGTCTTAAAGTTCTAGCAGCTTAACTAAAAATAAATAATTGAAGTTCCATCTAGTTATATAAAAATATTTTTCTATGTCAGTTTAAAAGATACTATTATTACATTTAAATATATTTTTTATTTTAATTATATAACATTAGCTCCTAAGTGGTATGATGTAGTAAAATGTAATCACAATATTATATTTCGAATAAAAATTGTAAAGCTACTGATAATAAATTAATAAATAAAGATAAAAACAAAAATCTCCATAATAATAATCGTTATTTTAAATAAATATATATATATTGCAACTAATAGCAAAATATTTTTCATTGTTCATGTTTGATGTATATTACATTTTTATTGCAACATATATATACACACACACACACACATATATATATATATATAATAAAACTTTTTGCGAATAATTATTTAATCACAGATACATATATATATTTTTTTGTTTTTGTTGCATTTTTACCATACATTCAATTATTTAAAGTATAGTAATTTACTGTCTTCAATGGTTAAATTATCTTTGAAATATATATTATTAATGTAATTTATATATAAAGTATAAATAATTAATTTTTAAAGATGAATAACTTAATAATTTAATTCTGTTAATTACTATTTATGTTACTGGAGTTCTAGCATAAAAGTACTTTTCATGAAAGTTTAGAAGATATTAAAATTAAATTTTAATAAATATTCATTTTAAACATACAGTTTACATATGATAAGAATTTAGTAGTATTGAATATATAATAAAAAAAATTAGAAAGCAGCAGATAAATTGATAAATATTTTTATATATGAAAGATAATACTTAATTTTGTGAAATGAACTCTTTAATAAATTACTTCTGCTAATTATATATATATATAACTTACTAAAGTTCCAACAAAAAATATTTTTAATGTAAGTTAAGAATATATTATTATTACATTATTATTAAAAAATAGATTAAATGAAATTTTTAATTTAATAATTTAAATTTATTTAAGAAAATGTAATTGACTATTTTTTTTTCAAAGGAACTGGTGATAAAGATAAACTGATTTTAACTAACTGACTTACGGGTGTTCTCAAATCCAAAAAAGCAACTTTCTGACATAAGTTTTAATTTATTTTTGTTCAAAAATGCATGAAAGTAGCTGGTGTTGTTGTTCAGAAACTATGTAATTGAGCTGTTTTTTCCATTTTTTTGCAAACGCAATAGATCTTTCAGAAAATAGTGTCAAAGTGGGCGTTTTGAACCGAATTTCCGCGCGAAGGAAGAAAGACCACTGAACAATGAGCGGAAAACGTGTTTGTCACGTGATCAAAATCGCTTATAACTCAATAGGTAATTGATTGATCAAAAAATGGAAAAACAGTTCAATTCCAAATCGCTTCCATGGCCAGGCTTTCCAATTTTATACCTTTTCGTTAAAAAATGAATTTGTAAATGTGTCAAAACGTTTTGTGCTTGTTGAGCAGAGCAGTTAAGAACAACCTTCAGAAAATATTATTATTACTCTTTAATTATTAAAGAAATTTATTTATTAGAAAAATACAGTATAAGTCATATGAATTTTAAAATTTAATTCAATTATCTGTATAACATTTACAATTAAAAAAAAAATAGTAATCTAAATAACAGATAAATTTAAAATGATCAGAGCTTTATAAAAATCTAACATGAAAATACCTTTAATGTAAGCCTAGGATATTTATTATTGCATTTTAATAAATGTTTACTTTAATTATTAAAAAATAGATTAAATGAATTTTTTAATTTAATTATTTAAATTTATTTTAAAAAATCTAACTGACAATAAAAAAAAAAAAAAAAAAAAAAAAAATACAACGGAACTTTTAATAAAGATCAACTGATTTTAACTAACTGACTTAAAAAAATATTATTTTTACACTTTAATTATTATAGAATTTTTTTAATTAGAAAAATACCCTATAAGTCCTATGAATTTTAAAATTTAATTTAAATATTTGTTTAATATTTAAAATAAAAAATTATAAAGTAACCTATCATAATTTAATAAAGATTTTTATGTCTCAGGGATAATTTTAAAATAAAAAACCTTTAATATACTAATTCTGATAATTTTGCATTTATCTGTTACTATAGTAACAGACAAATTTAAAATGATCAGAACTTTATAAAGTTCTAACATGAAAATACTTTTAATGTAAGCCTAGGAAATTTATTATTGCATTTTAATAAATGTTTACTTTAATTATTAAAAATAGATTAACTGATTTTTTTAATTTCATTATTTAATTTATTTAAAAAAAATCTAATTGATAAAAAATTTTTACAAAAGAACTGGTACTAAAGATCGACTGATTTTAACTAACTGACTTAATAAAAATCAAAACAAAACTCTAAAAAAGTGAAAACGCCAGCGTAAGGACAGAACACGCAACTTTAGGATTACAAATGCAAAATCTGAACCAGCCCTAGTCTTGACCACTGGGTTAGATCATTCATACGATTTTAAATACCAAAATACCATGTGCCGGCTTTACACAGTATTTTACTCTTGTACTTGTCCTTTCAGGGAAGGAAGTTCCGTTCAATTTCATTGGCTATCGGTGAAGCGATAGCCAATGAAATTGCAGGATTTCACACTAATGCTAAAAGTCTTATGGAAAGTCAAATTTCGCGTTTCCAGAGCGTCATATGCAAATATCGACGGAGCGGAGTAAATCACGGAACAAGCCACGATTACGTCATCTCTCAACGCCATCTATCAGCAATAACAGTAACCGCTAAGGAAAAGAGATGATAGAGTTGGACATGCAAGAGTTACGGCGAAATATCGATGTTAGCTTTCATTGTAAACAGGAAAGAAATTAAAAAGTAAGAGTACTATTTCCTTATATTTAGATAAAAAGAAACATTATAAAAAGAAGTTATGAAAGGTAAGTTTATTCTTTCTTTACAGATAAAAATATAACTTAAGACTTAATAAAAATAAATGGAGTAGTTAGTTACCAAGGGAAAGACTAGAGGCAGGAGTATTTATGCAATACAAGCCACATATACTTATGGGCAAGTATGCTAAAAGTACGCTAATAAATATAAAAATATATGCAAGGTGATAAGATACAAGGACAAGGCACCTTATTTTCTAACAGTTCAGAGTTTAAGCTTGGCATTGTGCTAAGCGCGCTTCGAAAGGAGGTCCCTAAGTTGCAACGCCGCTTTGGTCCGAGTCGCGTTTTTCCATATAGGTTTTTAATTACCTTTTAAAGACACGGGAGGCATATTGAGCGATCCACTCAATGCAAACTAGCTGTAAATCCCATAGTAATTATGTGATTAATGTTAGGAATTAACAAGCTAGTTTCTTTATTCTCAATGCCTCTAACAATATAATATGCTGTACTTTATTTATTGCACTTTATTTATCAAAGTAACTTTATTCAAATATAATTTATTCTGAAGTAAAACTTATCTTTATTATGTTCTATTCCATTTATCCTTTAATTATTTAAGAAGTCTTTTCAGTCGTTTTACGTTTTTCAAACTTCCGATGGTGTAATCTGCCAGACATCACTTTCAGTACTGTAGATCGTACTACACGGTTTTTCTTTCGCCAGGTGGCGGTGGCTATCTTCATGAATGAATTAGATGACGTAATCCACTCCGGCGAATTACTGCTCATCGAACGTTCCCGAAAGGGAATGAGTCGGCACGTGCACTGCTAGCTATTGCATAAAAGGGTTTTCCCTCCTCGGATCTTCATTCAGTTTTTCAGTTCTTCGCCTTGTTTGTATTATGGAGTCTCGCCATTAGTCATGCAGTGTAATAGAAAGTGATTTTATCTACGTTTGTGTTTGATTTCATATTCCAGTTTTTAGACATCATGGCTTTTTAAATATCGTAATTTTTCGTGTCGTCATCGTATTCCTGAGGAATGGTTTCTGTCATCATTTGGTGTTAAGCTAATCTTCCCCAGTGTGCTTACAGAGCTGTTTACGGAAAAGTGGATTTCTTTCTGGATTGTGAATATGCTGATTCTTGGATACGGAAGTGTCCTGAAGGAATATGGCTGGTAGCTTGAATGGGTTATAAGTATCTGGAGAAGTTAGCGATGTGTCATCAAAACAATTCTCGTTGACGATGTGGATCGAAAACTTATTTTTCCGGTGAAGGTATTTCCAAGTGAACCATTATAAATGTTTTTATCGCAGAGCCTATATTTTTACACGATATGCCTTGGAGTCCTGGGGTAAATATATAAATGCCATTACATATATTTATAGACATACATTTAATAGTTGTTATAATTTATAAAAGTTAAGTTTGTTGTTTGCTTTTGGTTTTTAATAAATATGTTTTTATTTATATATATTGTTATCTGTTTTTCTTAATCCACCACAGTTATAGTTTAAGTTTAATTGAATTACATACAAGTTTATAGCAATATATTTTTAAATCTTTTAACTAAGTTATTGATTAGATTGTGTCATGCTATGTCAGAAGTTAGCCATATACGCTCCATTGCTAGTGCATAACTCTGCTAATTTATATTTATAGCCATTTCCTTGATATTGGCTATCAATTAATTCTAATTAAATTAGTCTGTTTTTAACAATTTGACGTTTATTGCTTTTATATTACTACTGGGCACACAATGCAAATCACACAAATGCATTATTGAAAGTTATCTACATTTGAAAAGCCGATGGTACATTGAGTTTGCCGCACCTGTCATTATGTATGCCCAATCCGTCTGTGTCTTTAAGGGTTAATATCTCTACTAATTACCAGCGATTTTTTTCGAAAATAAGTATCAACAATGCTTTTTATTATTCCTGCACAAAGGCTTTAATTGCTATTTTAATGCTTTTATACTTCTGCTACGATAGGTACCTCAAGTGCTCCTCAACATCTTTGCTGAACGCCAGCAAATCGAAATTTGTGCGTAACGAAAAAGTGAGTTTTTCTCAAAAACTATAACTCAGGGTAATCGCTATAATTTTCCTGCAAAGTTTAACTTAACGTTTATGACCTCTAATTTTTTCATAATTTTACTTTCAGTAAATTCGGAAATAGATGGGGCAAGAACATATTTTTGCACTACATTTTCGACTATATCTCTGAAAATATAATACTTAAAATTAAAATAAATGTATTTTTGAGTTAAGCGTTACGAAAACTTTCACACGATAGCAGAGAAAAGATTTTTTTTTCAATTAACTTAATTATCCCCTCTACATTTTTCCTAAATATATTTGTGAATGCTTAATAATCTGTAAATATGTGGGTCAATAGTCTTTATTACGTCCCGCAATTTGAACTTTCCACGTTCCATATTTTATGAGTAAAATGGCTATGACAGACAGACACAGGAGTGATCTTATAATGGTTCCATTTTTACTTTTTAAGTACGGAACCCTAAAACTGAAAAAAAAAATTATTATTTTTTTGGCCCACTACACCCGTTTGGCCAGTCCACCCCTGTCCTTTCGTGGTCGATATAATCAGTACCAAGCTTGCATGAGAACTAAATGCTGGGGTTTTGTGTTAGACTAACCACCTGACTGCGACATACGCTGTGTAGTATCTCAGGGCCCAGACTCAAGTAAACAATGTTGAGTACTGTAGGCCCTGATTCTTCATGGATCATATAGCCCCAGGTTTAGTTTATCATAATTTCTTTATTCTTTGCCGAGCAAGTTTTTTTTTCTTTCTTTTTGGTGGCTTGTTATCGTACCTCCCTAGACATACACAAAACTTCCCAAACCTTTTGATAACATACATCATCTTTTCTTTTTATATCAATATTTTTGAATTCCCCCCGACAGAAGACATCAAATCATGGACATGTCACTAGGAAATTAATGGTTTTTCCAATAAGCTTGTAGCGTCCAACAAATTTGGTTTTGTGAGCTTTTCTGCTATTTCTCTCTCGTCGAGGAGAGGTTTTTATTTCAGCCAATAGCATGGCTGCACATTTCTTCACCCGCGTTTTCTCCGGAGCGCTTTTGAGTCATGTGACACAGTAAAATTCAAGCTCTCCAGAGCCAGCAGAATTATTCTCGCAGTGACGTACGCGAAATATTTGACTATGTGTTGTTTCAGTTTAATAAAGTTTATTTTTTCTACAAATACCTTCTGATCATCCGAGTCACCAAGAAATTTTATGATCTCTTAAATATTCTCTAAAACGTTGACCAGCGGACTTTGAACTATTCAACTATTTCATAGAATGTTTCATTTCCACTAGCAAAATGGCAACTTCTGAAGCATGTGCCGCAATAATTCTGCCCTATATTCCTGTGGACCCTACTTTATGGTTGATTATGCTGGAAAGTACGTTTGAATTAGCTACTCCTAAACCTATAACAATCAAAAACGAAATATAATTATGTTGTAGCACATCTACCACCTGCTACTGCTACTATGGTTCGAGACATAATGAGTCCTGATCCTTATCAGATTTTGAAATCCAAAGTTATAGAGGGATGCGGAGAAAGCCGTACTCTAGAAATCCAGAAACTGCTGGCTGGAGAAAGCCTGTGCGATAGAAAACCAACTGAATTACTTTGCTTAATGAAAAGACGGGCAGAAAGCCACAGTATCAGCGGCAATTTTCTTTTAGAGCTTTTTACTCAACAAATGCACACCACTGTACAAACGATTCTAGCTTCTATAGAAAAAATTACCCCTGATAAAGCGGCGGAGATTGCTGATAGAATCCTTGATTTAACGCCATCCAACATCAGTTCTGTTTTGGTTCGAACACCTACAACTGAATCTCAGACTTCGCCAGCAACAGATATGCTCATAAAAGAAATCCAAGCATTACGGCAAGAAGTCATTCAACTTCGACGTTCAAGAAGTGTATCTAAAGGTGATAATCAGCAGCGTAATCGCTCTCAGTCCAACCATAGGGATTCTAAATTCTGTTGGTATCACCAAAAATTTCAGGAAAAAGCAAAAAAGTGCCTACCGCCTTGTTTATATTCAGAAAACCAGAAGCGGGAAGAGTAGCGATGACGGACTTCTCCCCAGCACCTTCTCGTTAGAGACAGAGATTCAGGTATGTGTTTTCTAGTTGACTCAGGATCGGGTGCTTCTGTTAGGAAAATAAGAAGCCCAGTTTTCCGATTCTCAATGCCTCTAATAGCACTCAATAGCTCTTTAATCTTGACAATATAACTTGCAGTATTTTATTTATCAAAGTAATTTTATTCAAATATAATATATTCTGGAATAAAACTTACCTTTATCCTATGTTAATCCTATTATTTTTAAGTTAATTATGAAGTCCCATCAGTTTCTTTAAGTTAGAGTTTGTTTTAAATGCCGTATTCAGTTTTTACAACTTATGATATTTTTCACATGCCAGATGACAAAGTCCAATTCACGAGATCATGCTACGCGATTTCTTTTCCCTTCGCCAAGTGGCGTGAGCAAACGCCATAAATGAATTAATTGACGTAATCTGCCTTCGGTAAATCATTGTTCCGTAGAACATTCCGGAAGGCGGGTCTGTCTACACGTGCCGCTTCAGCTGTTGTATTTAAGGGGAATTCATTCAGAGGAAAGACAACTTGTTTTTTTTTTAACTAGGGATGATATCTTGTTAAGAGAATCACTTAGTGTGTGTTCTCAGGATGCTGCGTCTTTCGTCTGGTAATTATCTCTGCAGCTTATTTAGTTTTGGTTTTGCGAGCTTTTCAAATAGTTAGAGTGTGAGTGAATAGTGAGTTCAAATACTTAGTGCTACCCCTAACAGCTTCTCTCGCAGCCTCGAATAAAAGCGATAAAACTAATAAAACTAAGCCTGTTCTCCAAAACTTTCGTGCTGTTAACAGCATCAAAATTAATTTGTATGGTCGTAAATGTATTAATATCAACATAGGCTTATGCTGAAATTTTACTTATTCATTTTATATTTATGATGTTTCATGTGCTATTTTAGGAGCTGATTTTTTGCATAGTTTCAATTAAAAACTTAATTACAAAATCGTCGTCTTATTGATTTCACCACTAATTTAAAAACTCCTGCTATATTAAGTGTTTGTAATATACTTTCTGTGAAACCAAATTTTGTAAATAATATATATGGCAAATTATTATTTAAGTTTCCTGAAATCACAAAATTACCAGCTTCTAACCAACCGGTTAAGCATAGTACTGTGCGTTATATAAAGACTAAGGGGCATCCAGTCGCTACTAAGCCTAGAGAATTAGCTCCAGATCGGTTAAAAATTAGCAAAGCTGAATTTCAGCTCAGGCTACAGCTCAGTCATATGAGACCTTCTAAAAGTAATTACTCTTCGCCTTTGCACCTGGTGCCGAAGAAAGGATCTGTCGATTGGACACCTGTTGGTGATTATTGTGCTCTAAATGCACAAACTGTTAAAGAGAAATATCCTATTCCTTGTATCGCAGATTTCACTGTTGAATTACATGGTAAACAAATCTTCAGTCACATTGATCTTGTAAAAGCCTACCATCAAATTCCCATCAATCCTAATGATGTCTATAAAACTGAAATTTGTACTTTGTAATGCATCGTCAACTTTTCAACGATTTATTGATGACATAATTCGTGAATTAGGATTTGTTTATGCATTTCTTGATGTTAATTGCATCAGATAATGAAATCGAACATTTGGAACATCTTGAGTTGTTGTTTTCTATACTTAAAGAGTATGGTCTGTGTATTAATTAATGTTGATAAATGTAAATTTGGTCAATCTTCTATCGATTTTTTAGGATTCAAGCTTTCAGCTACAGGAATTGAACCCTTACCTGATCACGTAAAATGCATCTTAAATTTTCCTCAGATCTCTACTTTAACTCAAATAAGACGTTACTTAGGTTTTTTTCAATTTTTATCGACGTTGCATTCCCAAAGCTGCCGATATTTTAGCTCAACTTGTTAAATTTTTAGAACACAAAATAAGAAAAAACATCCCTGTTCCAATGCTAACAAAACTGAACAATTACAATGGAATGATGAAGCCATTCTTTCCTTCACTGCTTCAAAAGAAGCTATAGCTCGAGCTACATTATTACGACATCCAATTCCTGGCGCGCAGTTAAGTTTATGGGTCGATGCTAGCAATGTCGCATTTGGTGGACCTTTAATGCAACTCTCCACCACTGTGAATCAATAGCATTTTATTTCTGTAAATTAAAAGAGTCTCAAAGAAATTGGTCTATTATTTGTTAACTATTGTTCCATAAAACAAAATTCTTGCAGTCTCTTATGTGTCTACGTATTGTGTTCTTTGAGAAAATGAGACTAACAAGGAGAGGGCCAACCTTGTTAATCACAGATTTTGATTATTTTAATATATGTTGTAGGGTAGAGGTCCCTTAGTGTCAGGTTCAACGGATTTTATCCAATGCTCCTTAGTTCTTGAGAAACCGGGGGGGTCTAATATTAGTGCACAACTTAAATACTTACTTTGCTACAACAATGATAGATCAGTCGTAGCTCAGTTGGTATGGTGTTAACCGGCTGATTGGCGGGCCCGGGTTCGATACCTGAATGCGCTACATTTGTTTTTCTCATTTTTTGTTTTATAAATTTAGTTGTAAGTATAACTTAATAATCTCACTGTCAATTATAATTTTAACCTATTTAATTTTTTACTTTTAACTGAATAGTTGTAATAAAACATTATAAAACTGTTATTTTTTTTTAAAATCACTTTTAAAATGTATTTCATATATTCTTTATCGTTGCAATGATATTGAGCAATTGTGTCAATTCGTGATTTTAAAGAAACATCATTTACGCATTGCTTTAACAAAGGAAGTCAATGAAATAATACTATTATTCTGCTTTTAAAGTAACAAGCATAATCATATTAAAAATTAGCATCAGAATTAAATTACAACCGATTTTTTGCATATTAAAGATTTTTAAATTTGTAATAAGTATGCTTGCGCTTTCAATTATTTTGCTTTCCCCTTTATCTTTTTTCTGCTTTTATTTTATTTGAATATTCCTTTTTTTTTTATCATAACTAGATGGCACCACAACAGAATTTGTCACGATTTTGGAATTTTTATCATTCAATAATAGATCCAATTTCTTTTTAAACCTCTTTAATGGATGAGAAATGATAGTTTACAAATAGGAAATGATAAATTTAAGTTTGTTAACATTCTAATTAATGTTTGGTGTTAAAATTTTTAATTGAAGTTATTAAATTATAACTATATTTATAAAACAAAAAATGAGAAAAACAAATGTAGCGCATTCAGGTATCGAACCCGGGCCCTCGGATCAGCCGGCAAACGCCATGCCAACTGAGCTACGACTAACCTGTCATTTTTGCTGCGAAGTAAGTATTTAAGTTGTTTACTAATATTAGACCCCCTGGTTTTTCAAGAACTAAGGAGCATTGGATAAAATCCGTTGAACCTGACACTAAGGGGTGTCTACCCTACAACATATATTAAAATAATCAAAATCTGTGATTAACAAGGTTGGCCCTCTCCTTGTAAGATTATTTTTAATTTGCCTTATGGACATAAATTTGTTTTGACTCCAATTATTCAATCCAGTGACCCGGAGCTGAACAATTTTTGATGCTCCAGCTCCGCTCCTAGAGAAAATATTGTGGCTCCAGCTCGGCTCCGACTTCGCGCTTTTGAGTTGCAGATTTTAATTTACACGTTTAATTTTTTGCTCACTAATACTTTCTACCTTCATTAAAGATCTGACAAAATGCATTTTTCTTCTCATCAAACTTGAAATGCTTGTTCAGAAAATATGACATCTTTTAGCTTTTGCTTTTAAAATAGAAAGTTTGGTGGAATTTTAAACACAAAAATCTTAAATTTCTTCTACACTTTTCAAACAGCCAAAATTGTACAACTACACATGTAAACAACAGGCGGCCATTTTTGTTTTCAAATAGTGTTGTCACTTAGTTCAAGTAGAAAGTAGAAGTAAAGTAGTGTTACCATGTTTTGAGAAGGTTACCTGCCTTAATAATAATAACCTAAAAAATGAAATAATTAAAATACTGAACAATGATGTAATTAAAATATTTTAAGCCTAGAAATTTAAAAGACTGAAAAAAAAAAGATTTAAAGGAATATTAAAAACTAAAGGAGCCCTGGAGCTGGGGAAAATTTAGAGCTCCAGCTCCAGGGAAAATACAGCTCCAGAGCTCCCCGGCTCCGGGCTCCAGCTCCAGCTCCAGCTCCAGCTCCAGCTCCCTGATTCAATCAGTCTGAACACTTGTTAGATGTGGTTTCCCACATGTTGGTTTTCGGTCGAAATTGTTATTTCTACCTGATATACTTCTTTGAATGCACTTTTGGTATACACTTTGAATGATTTAAAATCTTAAAAATTTCAATAATGAGCTTATTTTTTATTTCAACTTATAAATGTTTAAAATTTCATCTTTTGTGAGTTCCGTATCTTTTAGCAGGTTAAATAATAAACAGAAATTCAATATTTACTATTATATTGTTCAGGGAAAACAGATGGTGGGCTGGAATGGGTAGCTGGTTGAAACCAATGCCGCTTTTGCTAAAATTTGAATAATGTGCCTAAACTTTTGGACTAATTTTTTTTTTTTTTTTTTAAACAAAAACCAAGAAAGGCATATCTTTTTCAACAATTATTGTTGATGAAACCATTCTAATATCTCTACTATATTTCAGTTCAATTACATTTTGGGTATTTATTATGAAACTATTTCATAAATTTGTCCTTTTAATTTTACTATCATATTTTAGCATGTGTCTAAACATTCGAGACAGACAGTATGAGGATTCATAGCCAAAATTCTCTTCTCCGACTTTTGGCCGTTGATTTTGGTGTCTGTTTTGAAATTATTTGCCCTTTCCAGATTTCCCTGACCCATAGGAAGGAACCCTGTAGCATTATTTTCTCTTGAGAATTCTACTAATAATTTACATTAATTGTAATCAGTGTTCAAAATTAGCGGTCGTTAGTCGTCAAATGCAACTAAATAATTGCATTTGACGACTACAAAATTATTCTCGGTTGTCAAATTTGACACCTACATTTTTCAGAAATATTTATTTGACATTCGGTTCCGGGAAAAAAAAAATTGACCAGCAGTTTGAATATTTGGACATTAAAAATAAAAAAATAACACGAATTTTGACAAATAGTCACAAAAAAAAAAAATCAATTTTGCCAATCGTTCGCAGAAAAATTGGCAATTTCATCAAAAAATAGCAGAAAAAATGCAAATGTCGTCAAAGGATCAAGAGAAAAAACCCCACAAATTTCTTCAAAGGATCGGAAAAAAACGCAAATTTCTTCAAAGGATCATGAAATAAACGCCAATTTCGCCAAAGGAGATTGCATAATTAATGTTAGCAATGGGGGGGGGGGGGCAATAATTAGAAAAGCTTTACATCAGTTTTACAGTTGCTTCAATTATTATAATCTTAGAGATTAAGAACTTCAATAATTATAAATAATAAGTACATTTATGCTTTTCTAAAAAATGGCTTACAGTATTACAGTAATGTTAAAAACAAATTTTAGAAATTGCAACTAAAAATTTTAATTTGACGCCTAAGAATTTTAGAGTAGTCGTCATTTGACACCTACCTTTTGTTTCCCAATTTCCATCACTGATTGTAATCAGAGTTCTGCATTAGGTTGGTAAATCCAATTTAATCTGAAGCCAATCTGACGCAGTTTGTGGCACCTGCCACATTAACTAATATACTAACGAATAATTCATTAGGTAAAGGGAGAGGGTAACATGGATTATTATTTTTTCAGTTGGGTTGACTACCGGTACTTGGAGGTGAGTTTCATGTATACCCAATTTCTTTTACAAAAAAGAACCAAAATTCTTTTTTTTAAATGAAAATAACTATATGTTTGAAGCCATTTGATTTACTTCATAACAAATAAATTTGATATTAAAGATATGACTGTAGATTATTTTTTTTTTACGATTGCATTTAAATAAAGATTAGTTTTCTTTCATTTCAGGTTGCATTAGTTTTAGGATAAAATGCTTTGAGTTAAACTGATTCGACAAAAGTTTTATCAGGTTTGGGTTAGGTTGGATTCAAATTGCATTTTCTGGCCCTGGTCAGGTTTATTGGATCCATCCAGGACAGGTGCGGTGTTAGGAAATATGACAATGCATAAAACCTTTTCTTAATATATAAATTTGAAATAAATTAACTGTTTGCATATGTCAGATAGCTGCAATAATATACCAAATTACACCAAGTTAATTAGAGCATGTGGTGTATTACGCATTACAAAATCTGATTACACCTTAACTAGATACACAATGCAACATACACATGTGCCTTCAGCCAAGTGTTCAACTGATATTTTAATACTGCAAATAATATGAATAAACATGATGTAATTTTTATAGATATGTTCTTCAGCATAAAAATAAAATAAAAAACAACAAAATAATGATATAACTGTTTAAAAAGTATTCAGAGGAATAAAAATAGAATAAATGAACCCTATGATTAAAAAAAAGAGGAATTAATTAGAGTACTTAATGAGAAAATACAATTTATTTAAAATTCACCAAAGGAAAACATTTTAACAAGTAAGAAATGAAAACAAAATATAAATTTAAAAATAAAAGGATTTTATAATTTTTTTTTCAATGACTAAAACTTAAAATTCTGACAACAAATAACATTCACAATATCCCCTAGTTATTACACTAGCATAAAAATTGATATGTTGGTCAATGGTCATCCCATGTAGAAGCATCGAAAATGTGTGTTGATGCACAGTCATAAGTTTTTAAAAACTACACATAAAAATTGTCACGAAGCTGTTAAATATAGAATTTAAAAATATTTCACTGAATACTGTGCAAGTTTGCATTTAAAAATTGCTTACTTTTGACAAATGATGGTATATTAATGTGGACATTAGTACTGGAACTGACAAACTCTAAAAATTTTAATGTCGGTTTGAAACTAATTATTCTTGGAGTAGTCAATGAATACCAAAGCAATAATAATAAACTTCAATGTTTTTCTTTTAAGATATATTTTTATATGTATTCATACCATATTTCTTCTGACTACTTTTACTAAAAAAAAAAATACCCTTTCAAATAGTCCTCATTTAAAAAAAAAAAAAAAAAAAAAAAAAAAAAAAAAAAAAAAAATGTATATATACAATTAAAAGGGTTTCTAAGAAAATTATATTCAAACTGACATTCAACTATTAGTTCTCATGTTAAAGCAATTTATATATACTAACAAAAAAGAGACATATCTGTCACTTGTTAAAAATGAGCAATTAAAAATTTTTTTTTAACTTAACTAACACCATGTGAAATATTTCAAAATTTTAAATTTCACTACAATATTTATGCACAGTGAATTTTTCCAAGAGTCATGATATCAAGCTAAGAAATTGTTTCATAATGGATGCTTCTATATGGAGCAACTCGCAAAAGAACTAACACAAAACAAATCTTTTAAAATATTTTGCAGATATTTACAAAAAATTATAAAATGAAAGCCATTCCAAGAAACCAACTTTTCTATTTACTTGAATATGTTTTTAAAAAGAAAAAAATAACAATGGCACAGATTTTGAAAACATAGAAATGTACATGAAGAAAACAGTGATCACATATTTGGGTGTATTTAAAATATCTGATGAAGCCATGTTGTGGAACCATCTCTCCATGTTGGATCGTCGGCTATTTGTGCACGGCAAATAGGACATGTGCGTTCCCTGTCAAACCACAAAGCAACACATTCTTCACAAAATATATGCTGAAAAAGACAAAAAATTCTAATATAAAACATCTGGATAGCATATTTTGGATAACGAACTTAGTTATTACAAGTCTGAAGTTAATTAAAACACAAGTATATGATATGATAAGACTTAAAAAACAAAACAAAGAAAAAACGTACATTATTCTAAATGTGTCGGTGAGCTTAAAAATTGACAATTGAGCTGTTGCAAACCGCATGTATCAGTTACTGAGTAACGGGTATTATCTCTAATATGAAATACCGAATCGTTACTTTGCTCTTTGACTCGTTAGTCATTACTGCATCAATGTACTGCAAAACTAAATGAAATGAACTTAAAACACTACCTTCATTTTGTGATTCATGAACAGAGCCGTATAGTCTGATAGGGAAAGATGAGAGTTTGTGTTTAGACTTTAGACTCGAAATCAATTGTTCCCATATTAGTATCGTATACGGGTTTTTTATTTAGTTGTTTCGTTACTTTATCACCCGCTCATTCACCGAAAATATCTGTGTGAATTTTGAAGGAAGATTTTGATTACACGTGATCACGTGCAGAAAAAATGCTCTTAGAAGAACAATTGCTATGAGATCATTTATTCTTTCACAGATTGTACTTTTTATCTTCAGATATGAAGTGTTACATGCATTTTTAAAACATGGACATTTTTTTTTTTTTTTAAATTAAGAGATCATTAACCATGTATGTAATATAGGGATGATATAAAGATAAGGCCTTAGTTAATGAAAAAAGGAGTTTAATGATTCTAGGTTATAGTTTACATATTAAATAGAAATTATATTTACAGGTACGGGAGGGTAGGGGTTTTCTCTGCAGCGTACGCGCCCGCAGAATCATCGGAGTTCGGCCTCTGCTCTCGTCTAGAGCGAGATATGCCTACCATCGGCCGCGTCAGAATGCAATCTGCTCTCGGTTGTTACTTGTTTCCAGGCGAAGAGAATGCAAACTGCATATCAGCAAATTCAGTAACATCTGCTGTTCTGTGGTAACAAGTTCTCATGGAAAAGAGCTGACCATATCTGTTGCTATGAGTAGGGTTTTATGGGAATCTAAAACCACAACTCACACTCGGCCATCTTGTCTGCTTGTCGACCTCGACAGCGCGTTAAATAAGCAACAAGATATGTCAAAAACAAAATAAACAAAAAAAAAACTATCTAAAAATAATTAAAATCCAAAGGAAAAAAATTGTCATTAAATAATTAAGAGAATTGAGCTAAATAATAAAAAAAATTAATTCTAAATTTTATGTAAATTAATGCTGAGCTGCCGTGGGGTATCTCCAAAGAAAAAAAAAAACGAAAGAATAAAAAAAAAATCTCAGGATAACATCAATCTGCGTCATGAGACCGTCTTTCTCATGAGCCATCATCAGGGATGAAAAATATAATTTGAAAGGCCGTCTGCCCATTATATTACCATCACGAAAACATACAAAAATCTGCCTCATCTTAGGAAGAATTTCGTAAAAAAACATCTTTATCCCAACGTCATTCGAGAATAAAAAAAAAGAGGTTTGCCTCGTCTAAGCAAAAAAAAAAAAAAAAAAAAAAAAAGGATTTCCCACCAAAAGGTTTTTTTTTTTTCGACAGCCAGTTCTTACTTCTGTAAAAAAAAAATGCGATTGGGGGGGGGGGGGACACATAATAATACTATACTTATACATATAACATATAAAATTATAAAAATACAGGTAAAAATTTTCAAATATATAAAAACAGGTACATAATAATAAAATAATAATATTGCTGGCACAGTTCTGGATAGTCGAAAGTGTTTTATGCAACATGAAAAAAAAAGGAGTCACTGCTTGGCAGTCTGGAAAAAAGTTTTATGCAAAACTAAAAAAAAAGCACTGTTTTGCACTTGTGACCTATATACGTGAAGCATATTTCTTTTTGGAAATTTAAGTCTACTTTTTCTCTTTCTCGTTGTTGACTTCACAAAATGTCGGCGTATAAAAAATAAACAAGAAATGATAAGGAAACGCAGAATTTCGGTCCAATTAGTAACGTCACTCGAATCTGGAGATGGTTGGGATGTATGGAACGCCGAATGCTGATAAATGAGTCCGTTGGCAGACGTAAACAGTAATAAATAGATGGTCAATAAGAGGAGCACAGTCATGAACAGCTTGTAGGATAAGAAATTTAAATCGTAGGAAAAACAGTCTGGCGATAATGTTGCGAGATGTTTCAGATGTGCTGAGTCAATCATTGGGTCAACTTCGATGTCAGTAGGAATATTTTCATTCGAAAAATCTTTATTTACTGTCGGCGGTTTTAGATCTTGGGGGAAAGAATTTGAAACAAATGTTTCCGTAGTGCATCTTGCGTCGGGAAATGCAGGTACATAGGATTTATCTTGAGATTTCGTTGCAGATACATTATCAGACACAGTAATGCAGCTTATAAAAATACTTGTGGGTGGAGATTTAGTTAAAGTAGCTCCGTTTTTGTCGCATGTGAGAGTACCCTGAAATATGACATCTGTTCCTATGATAAGTGGCGTGGGCATCTGAGAAGAATTAACTACGTAAACAGAAGTAGAAAAAGTATTATCGTCTATTTGTATATTGGTAAAAAACGATCCTATAGGTTGAATAACACGATTACCGATGCCCGACAATTGTACAGGAGCTCCGGTGAGGGGGGGAGACCCAATTTGTTTATAAATGTCTTCTCTCAGTATCGTCAGTGAGCTTCCAGTGTCCAAGATTGAATTGATTTGTAAATTAAAAATTTTTACAGGTTTCTGCATGCGCGGATGAGAATGACACATTTCTACTACGTGGATTTGTTCGTCTCTGCGTGGTGACGTCTTGCGTGAAGGGGAGGTGCCTTGAGTCGAACGCTTGCGTTCTGGCGTTTGCTCTGTACACTGGCTGGAAACATGACCAAAGCGTGCACATTTCATACACTTTTTTCCTTTATTTAAATGCACACAATGGGTAGATAGGTGTCCTGCGGCTAAACAATTCCAGCAAGTTAATTTTGCAGTTTTTTCCGTCTGGTTAATCTTAGGAGTGTTGGGTGTTGTCGGTGACTTTGATTGGTAAACTTTAGAACTCTGTTCACAAATTCGTTCGAAAATTTGGAGCTTGTTTTTAAATTCGGCAAGCGTGGCGCACCCGAATAATATAGCTTTATTATGTGGTGTATCGTTAATCCCATTAATTATATAGTGAATTAAAGATATATCATCGATGTTTCCTCTTTGTGCTATTTCTTTCATTTTCGAAAAATATTCCAATAGTTTTTCGTTCGGGCGGCAGCCTCTAGCGGCTAGTAATTGATGTATCTGGGCGGACGAAGCTGATTGTCCAAATTCGCGAAACAATGCTTCTTTGAGCGATGTATATGAAGAAATGTTATTTTCACTACGTACATACAATAATGCTAAACTTTTTAATGCCCGCTCAGCAAACACGAATTTCTGTATGTCGGACAGTTGAAATGAATGGGCCAGAGATTCAAATCTCTGAAACCATGTTTGAACGTTTTCCGTTTTATCACCACTAAACGGTGTAATTAAATGATCAATGTCATGGAAAGAAATTGTCTGTTTGGGCGCGGAGTGTGTACAGTGTACACGCGCCTGGTCTGGCTGTACTGCCAAAGGGGAAGATAAACCAGTGCTTCCACTACTATTGTGGCTATCATCAAATTCGGTATCCGATTCGGAAACTGCCGTAAACGTGTCTTTAAAAGCCGAAATATCAACTAGTGCACTTAAAATACGTTGCCCTATATCTTGTTTTGATCCATGGATGTCAATGGATAAGATATTAGCAATAGTAATCAATTGTATCTGATCGTAATCGTTCAAAATTACTTTGAGTTTATTTTCATACTCATCGCTTTTGTCAGTAAAAGAAAAACCTTTAAATTTCCTTAAATTCGCTCTATTCTGGCGATTTTTATCGCAACCAAATATAAATTCATGCATTAATTTGATTTTATCTGTTTTAGCCGTTTTCAACTGGCTTTTAATAAAGTCAATTTCTTGTAATTCCATATTAAAAGGCAAGAAAGGAAAGAGAAAAAAAAACTTACTTCAAAAGGAGTTATCCAATTGAAAAATAAATTCCTCGCCACGATATATTGAAGTAATCCAATTAATGATCCGTAGAAAAAAAAATATGCAGTCGAAGATTCATTCCTTGTACAGCGATAACTATCTTGCACAAATAAAAATAAACGGGAGATTGAGCTTCACACAGATGGCTCACATCAGATGTAGATGAATCACATCAGCTGAAATGCAAGGGTTGATAACGGAACGAAACAGTTCTCTGATTTTAAACGTAGATCGGTAAGAAAGCCTAGGGGATTTTACTTTTTAAATTCGTTTTGGATTCAATTCGGCCTAGAGCACCCATGTAATATAGGGATGATATAAAGATAAGGCCTTAGTTAATGAAAAAAGGAGTTTAATGATTCTAGGTTATAGTTTACATATTAAATAGAAATTATATTTACAGGTACGGGAGGGTAGGGGTTTTCTCTGCAGCGTACGCGCCCGCAGAATCATCGGAGTTCGGCCTCTGCTCTCGTCTACAGCGAGATATGCCTACCATCGGCCGCGTCAGAATGCAATCTGCTCTCGGTTGTTACTTGTTTCCAGGCGAAGAGAATGCAAACTGCATATCAGCAAATTCAGTAACATCTGCTGTTCTGTGGTAACAAGTTCTCATGGAAAAGAGCTGACCATATCTGTTGCTATGAGTAGGGTTTTATGGGAATCTAAAACCACAACTCACATGTATGCATTTTAAAAAAGGAACCATTAATCTAAGCAATAAAGATACAGCATGTGTTTATCATTTAAGATTTTAATTAGATTAATTTTGTATTAATTATGCATTTAATCTATTAAAATTTCTCATAATTTTACTCTAAAAATAACAGAAACTTAAACTTATAGTAGAATGAAATATTTGTTATACCTGTATTTAAGGAATGATAAAGTATTTCTAGGAAGATTTCTATTTGAAGAGTCATTATATAAAAACATTCGATTATAACTTGAACTTCAATACACTTATCTAAAAATGCTATTCGATTTCATATTATTGCTATTGCCATCATTGCCAATTGTATAATTTTATGAATAGACTGAGCCTATGAATCTGTCGATAAGTTTTACAATGCTGAGTGGGGAAAAATATGTTTTTGAAAACTGGCTTAATGCTAGTTTCTGTTATAGGCAGGTTCTGTTGTCGCATGTTTTACTGGTTTCGGTAAGCAGGGGACATCTCTATTAAGATACTCAATTACTATTTTTCTCTTTAATATATACAGTAATATACTTGCTGAAACGGAATCACGAGAAACCACCAAAAGATTCCATTTTAGACAGATTTTTCATTTCAGCAGATGAAATTGCATTGTATAATTTTCTTGGGAAATTTACCCTGGAACATGTCCATTCAAGGTAGAATTCCACTATCATAGGATGAATTATTTATTATTATTGTGATTGCTTACACTTTTACGCAAATTTTCGTTACAGAAAGGTTTCATACAAAATTCCATTATGGGTATAGGTAACAGTAATGAATTCTTGCAAAGACCTCATATACGGTATATAATTAGACTTGCTGCAGTCTTGTGACCATACATTTCATGTAGTATTTTAAACGCCCAGCTTTATACTTTATGAAATTTTAAATCACTGCGAGTATATAGATAGATTTTATCTTTATTTTAAGGAATAGTTAAAACTAATGAAACCTTCTGAAAATTAGAAAAAACACCGAATGTATATGTACTAGTACTTATGATTATTTTTAATATCCATTTTCTAAAGAGTAACAAATACTTTCTAATGAGCAGCAAGTTTGAAAGTAACGAATACATATGGGTACTCATTTAGTCGCTACTTTTACAGCACTAATTGACAATAACTGGCTCTCTATTCATAAATCAAATTAAATAAAAGTTAGCTCAGTGTTGCCACAAAAAGTGGCATCCGTTGAAAGATTTTTTTTAAAAAAAGGAAATAACTATTATACAGCAATAAATTGGAAATTAAAAAATTTTAAAATAAGGAAATTAAATTAAAATATGTAACCAAAGCTTTTGATTAAGCTTGATTTAAAAAATGTACTGGGTACTTCAGAGGGTCTCAATGACAACAACAAAAATACAAAAATAATAATAAATTCAATACGTCCTGAGAGAGAAAAAATTTTTATTTCAAATATCAGGATTTAGAAATGAAAATAAAGCAAATTTAAAAGTTATTTTTTAAAAATGTTTGCTATTTCTGGACACTAAGAAACAAAGTTTCAGTTTGAAGACTGATGTCCATAACATGTAACACATGCTGCACTGTGATTCAAGATAAAATGTAATAAATAAAATATTTCTTTTCCTTGATATCAACACAAAAATTACACTACATCATTTGAATATGTTTTTCATACTATTTTCACTACATTAATTTTCAAATAATCACACTGAGTTGAATTAAAGATTAAAAAAAAACAAAAAAAAAAACATCATCATATTTATCCCATTTATATGGATATTATTATTATTATATATAAATGGTACTTTGCTTTTCTATAAATTTTGCAGTGTGTATGCATCTGTTGTTTGTAGGTTTATTACAAAATTATCAGAAATATTCTTTAAAGTTTCTGAGTAAAGGATATTTTGTTTACATTAAAAAGAAACTTCTTAGTATCATAATACCACAAACACATTCTTGAACAAATGCATTAATCTTTGATTACTTTATGAAAAAAATTATTACAGTTTAACTGCTGTATTTGCATAGTTCATGCATAACTTTGTAATAAGAACAGATTTTTTAAATATATTTTAAGTATCTGATGAAAAACAAATGAATATTCTTGTAAAATGACCATCAGATTAAATCCCAATCAATAAGCAGTCATGTATTATAATGCGATGACAAAAAAAAAAAAAAAAAAAAAAAAAAAAAACAAGAGCAGTAATAAATAGCATTTTGATAAGTAAAATGATATCAGAGATTTAAACATAGATAACACACAATTAAAAATAAAAGTGACATTTTAAATTTTATATTTGGCTTAGTTTTGTTATTATTTTGCAATAGTAATTAATTAAATACGTTGTATCATAGATTAAAAACAAATACCATATCATTATTTTTATCAAATTTATAAACACTAAAGAATTTTAAACTACACTGTAATCAGGGCTGTGGAGTCAGACCCATTTTTGAGCAAAAGAGCCAGAGTTGGAGCCACTAAAAAACAAGCAGACTCCGACTCAAGATTTTTTTTGTTAGACATTGTAAAGTGAAATTAATTAAACTAATTATATGTAATTTTAAATTTATAAAATGAATTATTATTGTTATTTATGGGCCATATCAGGCTACTGAAGTTAAAGATGACCGATTTACTGCAGTGTACAAAGAAGATACAGGGTACTTAACCCATGCACACAGTAGATGAAAACTGTTTTAATTCATAACAGTAGTAGATATTTTATATTTAGTATATAACTACTTCCCCTCGTATTTTTGGAGTTTGCGTATCGAACCAAGGTAAAAAGGTCTGGAAGGAACCAAGGCCCGGAAAATGAATGCAATTTTTCAATCAGGCCGTGTAATATAGGTGCAGATTCCCAAAATTTTTAAGGAGCCAGTGGCTCCTAAACCCAAAAAATCCAGTCGCTAAATTGTAAAAAATATACATAAAAGCAATAACGTTTAACCTACAAATGGGAAAAAACTCAGGAATTCAAAGAGAAAAATAATTTGTTTAATGTATAGAGATTAAATATATCAAATGTGTACATTTAATTTAATCTCAAAACTCTTTTAATTTGGGTATAAATTAAGTGTAATAAAAAAATTTAAACTATGTACGGTTCAGAATATAAAGTTGGGCAAGACACAGATTAAAAAAATCTACTAAAAAACAACTTTTCAAAAGTAAAAAAAAGCCAAGCAAAAAAAAAAAAAAAAAAGAAAAGAAAAAAAAGGTGAAAGTTGTGGCTAAAAAATAGTGTGATATCAAATTTCCAAGCTTATATTATGGTACTTATTTAACATTTTCCATTAAAAATTTACCATATGTAAGTCGAGTACCGAAGTATGCGTTGATAGAAAGCCTTTTCTCCTTTACTAAATACATCATAACGTGTTTCTGAAAATTAATTTTTTTTAAATTATGCATGATGGGCTTGGCGGCCATCTTTCCATATTTTACACAAATTTCTAAGCACTCAAGCTCGTAATATATTTGCATTATTAAGAATTTTGAACTTCTAGTTTTAGCTACAGACAGATAAATTAAGAAAGTTTTTTATTTTGAAAAAACAAATTGATTTTTACTGCTTTAACTAATTAATTAACCCCCCTCCGAAAAAAGAGAATCATAAGATGAAATCTGAAGTTACTTCAGCTTTATTATAAGACACAAATTTTTAGGCACTCATTTCCATAAATTAAAAGAATAAAATGTTTGCTTTAGTAACAATTACGAACTTCCAATCTTAACAATGAACTTGTGTGCTTAGAAATTTGTGTAAAATATGGAAAGATGGCCGCCAAGCCCATCATGCATAATTAAAAAAAAATTAATTTTCAGAAACACGTTATGATGTATTTAGTAAAGGAGAAAAGGCTTTCTATCAATGCATACTTCGGTAACTCGACTTATATATGGTAAATTTTTACTGGAAAATGTTAAATAAGTTATATAATATAAGCTTGGAAATTTGATATCACACTATTTTTTAGCCACAACTTTCACAGTTTTTTTTTTCTTTTTTCTTGGCTTTTTTTTTACTTTTGAAAAGTTGTTTTTTAGTAGATATAAGTTCTTTTTTTTTAAACAAATTATATATAATTGAAATAATTCTACTAGCTCAAATTAAAATTAGTCCTTGTATAGCCTTTATAAGCAGGGAGCAAACACAATAGTATACATTTTGTTTACCTATCATTCATTTTTTAGAGTGATTAATAATTTAAAAGTAAGGAAAGTAAATTTCTTCTTTCAAAGTATCAGTCTTTCTCAATTTATATCTCCTTAAAATTTTCTACGGAAGATGAAAATTTAGTAAAAAACAGAGTCGAAATAAAATATATATTTACAGTTAGTCTGTCAGTTAATTGTTTTTTCTAACTATTTTTTGATGACGGTTTTGCAAAATAAATTTACCTTTACAAATACCTACGGTTAATCCGAGAATGAAACCCCGCAGGCATCTAAAAAATCGAAGATCTGTAAATCTAGCAATTCTAGACATAATAAAAGAACATTTTTGATAAAAAAAAAATCTAAAAATTTAAAGATATAAACTGTACATACAACTTCATCTTCATTTAGATCGTGTTATAGAGAAGAAAGAATAAATATGTAATTTTACTCAAGTCTGTTTATCCATACCTATTTGCATAAATGTGAGGATATTAATTTACTATAAAATTTCCCCTAAATTGATTATCTTTAATTGTCTATTATTAAAGCCGCATATACATTAGAATGAAATATTTTTCGGTTAAAAATTGTTTGAAATCTATAGTCTTATCGTTCGTCAAATTTGTTTTATGTTTTTTTTTAATACCCAGACTCTTTTTCTGAACTCTGACAAAAGATCACAGACATATTGAAGTTATCCAAATTCTTATATCTTTCTATCATATTTCCTTTCTTGAGGGGGGGGGGGGGGGGGTGAGGAAGAGCCCTTAAGAACTTCGTTTTGTTCTCAGAATTCTGAATTATTCATTCAAAAGATCTACCTACATAAGTCTTGTTGCAGAATTTTCATTAGCTAAGAGTTGCATCAAGTTATACATCATGTGAATCTATTAAATAGCTTTTGTGAAATACTAGATGGGAGCCATTGATATTTCCAGACCATTTGCCTACATTTTAAACTTGAGTCATTTACTACTATTCATTAATTTTCTATACGAATTAAAGAAGTCATTGTTTCCATACCAACTGTACCTTTCACTATTGCTTGCTTGTTTGTTTGTTTGTTTTATTGAACACATACATCATATCACATGCGGATCACGGCAGGATTCGAATCTGCTTCCACCTATGCTCTCAAGCGATTAGCGGCATGGTGTCTTATCCACTCAGCCACGGTGGGCCACTATTGCTTTCTCTAACACCCAGATACTCAAATTTAACCAACTGCACTTAGAATCATGGTCATAACAGAGAACATTTATATGTTAGAGCAGTGTTGCCAGTGGGCTACTTTTTTTTTAATTCAGATTTTTTGATTGCCACCACTTATTATAAACAGTAAAATTCCCTTTGTTTTCGCTTTAATTAATGTGTCATTAAATAAGGCGCATTTTACAATTTCAAAAAAGTGGTGCCAATCAAGTATCTGAATTTAACAAAGTAGCCCATCTGGCAACACTGTGTTAGAGTGGTGACATATGCACAAGTTGTGTACTCATATTCACAACATACATAATACATAATAGCCTGTATAAACGCATTAATTTTACAATAACCCTTAATTTAGCACACATAATTACAAATAATATCACTTGAAAATACACGTTTATAAAATCAGATGAATTGTTTCAAAAATGGTAAAATTCAAATTTTTTAACTAAATAACAAATCGTAAAAACACTCGTAGATATTTGGATGTGTGTCTGTTGAATAATTATACTTAACTTCGTTTGGCTGGCACCGACTCCAAAAAATCAAATTAATGTACATAAATATAATAATATGCATGGTAAATACAATGCTCTTAATTTAATTTCTTATTAACTCTATTATGTAAAAAAATTATTTTTTACTTTGTAGTAGTTTTTGAAGTCGGTTTTATTTTTGGTAAAAAAGTTTATTTGTCCAAAGTACGGTAACTCAGTTTTCAGTAATAGACGAGGAAGATTTCAATTAAACTAACCAGAAAAGTTAACAAACATTGGCTTCCTGATTTGAATTTATTCAAAATTGTTTTAACCAACCAAAGTTAATGTCCGGGATCCAGATAAATTTTTCTCTGTTAGTAAAATTAGATTGACCAATCAATAGCCTTCATCCTTGCAGGCTTTTCGGTGTTTACTGCAAACATCAAAAAGTTCGGAAAAATGCAGACGTCTGATTGATCAATCTCATCCCGCTAACAGTGAAAAATCTATCTTGATCCCGGCCTATTCAACGCCCTTTTAATATTGGAGAAAGCCTTGACACGTGTCAGGAAAACGTCACACAAAGCAGGCAAAACAAAGAAGAAAAATCATTCATTGGGTCGTGAATATGAACGAGCCAATGAATGATTTTGTTTCTTTGCTTTGCTTGCTTTGTGTGATGTTTTCATGACGCGTGTCAAGACTTTCTCAAATATTTAGGGGGCTTTGGCTTATTTCACCACCATGAAGTTATGAAAGGAGAGGAACATACATGTCAATCTTCCCGTGTGAAAAACTAGATAACAAAAAAACAAGTTCTTTCCCTCTCTTCTGCCCTTTTCTCTCTTGATTTTGACCGATAGCAGCCCATTTAGCAGTCTCCAGTACAAGATGCCGCTATATACGGTGGACGCAGGAGGGAGGGTGTTAGCGCGACCAATGACGTAATAGGCCAGTTCATGATGTTTAAAAGTCACACGGAGTTGGATCGAGGCTAACGAAAAAGACAGGCTACCGCAGTGAGTACGATTCTTCTTTTTTTACAAACTGCTGGAGTCACGTGATACTCTTTTCGTGCACCTTCATTGGTGCATTCGAGCATCACATGACTCCAGCGGTCTGTAAATAAAGAAGAATCGCACCCACCGCGGTAGCCTGTCTTTTTCTTTAGCCTCAGAGTTGGATCATCTTTACACGATGATTAGTACAAAGCTGCGCGCTGATTTTTTTTGTGTCCATTTCCGTGTTCAGATAATCAACTCCGTGTGACGTTATGAATTGGCCTTATATGTTGTTGGTCACAGTTTAGGAACAGCTTCAAATGACTTCATCTATATCTACTCCGAGGCAAACGAAAAAGACAGGCTACCGCGGTACTACAGCGCCTAGAATATATAGTGTGGAAATCGGCTATCCCAGTAATACTTAAAAAAGTGAAAAAATATTGGATCTCTTAAATTTCAAATGATGCTGAAATCCAATGAGTTGATCGCAGCGATATCTGCAGGATATTTCATAAAACTTCATGACGATTCGGTTACAGCATCTAGAATACCCAGTGTGGAAATATGTTATTAAACAACGCTAAAAATTTGTATCCCATAAATGATCGACGATACTGCTAAAATCTCAAGTGTCGATCGCAGCGAAATCTGCAGGATTTTCGTATTGCATTATATAGAATAGCAATATTTTGCAATTATAGAAAATATCCTGCAGATGTCGCTGCAATCTGTATATTTCAGCAGCATCGCTGCACATTTAAGGGTTACAATATCTTAGCACTTTTTAAAGTATTACAGGGATAACCTATTTCCACACTATATATTCCAGGCGCTATAATTTGGTCTAGACGCTGTATCATTTTTTTTTTTACATTTTATTAACATACATCTGACCTGTGTGCTTGGCGTCAAGCCCGCTGTACGATGTTTATTTTGAAATTTGAAAGTATATCACAGATGTCGCTGCAATCAGCTCCCTGGATTTCAGCATCAGTGCACATTTAAAGGGATACAACTTTTTAGCGCTGCTTGGATAGCAAATTTCCACATTATGTATTCTAGACGCTATAGCAGTGCATTACAAGTGTCTCTTTCTTCTTTAAAAAATATCCTGGAGATATAGCTGCAAATGACTGTTTGGAATTCAACATCGTTGTACATTTAAGGGATTCACTATTTCTGCGCTTTTTTAAGTATTGCTGGGGTAGTCGATTTCTACAACATATAATCTAGGCCTATAACGGAGCTATAGTGTCTAGAAGATATAGTTTAAAAATCGGCTTATTAAAAAGGTGCTAAAAAATTGTATACCATAAATGTTGAACAAGGCTGAACGATGAATGTCGATCACAGCGACATATGGTAATACCAACGTAACTCTTTCAAAAGACATCACTTGAGGAAACGTTTCGCTCAGAGATAATCTAGAAAATGTTGCTGCTATCGACATTTGTCATTCAGTATTTTTCAATATTTATGGGATTAAATTTTTAGCAATTTTTAAAGTATTACTGGAATAGCCGGTTTCCACACCATGACCGTGATCTAGGTAGATTTTTCTCTGTTATCGGAACGAGATTGACCAATCAGAAGCCAGAATTTTTGCTAACTTTTCACTGTTTGCAAAAATGTACCTGGATCCCGGCCTATATTTCTAGACGTTATAACTGAGCTCAGGAATAGTATAGAAAGCAGACTCTGTATTTTGATACATTAAGGTCGGGATCCAATTAGGAACAAGTGTGTCGCTATAACGAAGTAGCGACATATGGCCAATAAAGGTTTATTGGTAGAACTGATAAAAACAAATCGTTAAAGGTCTTTGCGAGCGTGTCATTATTGTCAGGCTAATGCATATTGAATTATTTCCCTAGTCTAATAAAGCTCATCCATCCATGCGCATATCGTCTAATGGAGGATATTCCAAGTATGGGTTCAAGGCTGAAAAAGTCTCGTGATACCGGCAATTTACCTAAAGAACTTCTAACTGATGAGAAGGGAAACAGGAAACTACTACTGCTTTCTCCCGTGAACTGTTTCATTGGCTAGCGGAGATTTACATTACGTCGACGGAGCCTTCCCTTCTTTACGTTAGACGTTTTTGCCTTGACCACGTGATCATAACGTAGATAGAATATCCTCTATTCAAGAAAGTAGATTGCCGTACTATAGCGCCTAGAATATATAGTGTGGAAATTGGCTATCCCTGTAATACTTAAAAAAGTGCTAAAATATTGTATCCCTTAAATGTGCAACGATGCTGCTGAAATATACAGATCACAGCGACATCTGCAGGATATTTTCTCAAACTGCAAGATATTGCTAGTCAATACAATGTAATACTAAATTCTGCAGATGTCGCTGTGATCGATACTTGGGATTTTAGCAGTATCGTCGCACATTTAAAGGATACAAATTTTTAGCGTTGTTTGGATAGCATATTTCCATACAAGGTATTCTAGACGCTGTAGCCGTACTTTCGGCAAAAACTTGAAATGAGCATTCCTCCTGTGCAAATATCACCACTCTTATGTATAAAGGCTCTCTGTTATGGTGTTGATTCTGAGCGCTCTTTGTTAAATTTCTATATTTGTGTTTTAGAGAAAGCAATACAGAAAAGTACTGTTACTATGGAAACAACAACTTCTTTCATATCGAAATGTATAGCAAAGGAGTTCAGAATCAGTTAAATAGTTTCGAATATGTATTGTTGTTATGACAATCAATACCCTTCCTGGATGTGGAAATGCAAAACTGTGTTCAACATAATGGAGGATATTCCATCTACATTTTGATCACGTTGTCAAGGTAAAAACTTCTATCGTAAAGAAGGGAAGGCTCCGTAGACGTGTAATGTAAATCCCCGCTAGCCAATGAAACGGTTCATGAGGCAAAGTAGTAGTATCTTCCCTTCTTATCAGTTAGAAGTTCCTTGGGTAAATTACTGGTATCACGTTAATTTTTCACCCTCGAACTCATATTTGGAATATCCTCCATTGGGCGCAATCTAGATAGATTTTTGGCTGTTAGAGAAACGAGATTCATCAATAAAACGCCTGCATTTTTGTGAACTTTTCACTGTTTGCAGAAATGCAGGCTATTAATTGGTGAATCTCATTTTGCTAACAGCGAAAAATCTATCTGGATCCTAGCCTACATTTCTACAAACATTGCACTTCATCCATGGTACTAAAAAAATGACTCAAAACTTTCATGACATAGGCTGGGATCCAGAAACAGCAAATATTCTCAAACATGCAGGCTTCTGATTGGTCAAACTCATTTCGCTAACAGCGAAAAATCTATCTGAATCTCAGCCATAGTTTTCTTCGATGAAATCAGTGCAAAAGGATAATATAAAAGAAAAGTATAAGATTTCTAAAATGTTTTGGCGGGTTTATCGCTATTTGGCATAATTTGTAAACTTGTATTTGTAATTTGTAAAATTATTTAACAGTTTTTCGCTAATTATGAATAGAAAATTTATGTTTTTAAAGCTGGATTTTATAAAAGCACATAGATTGAGTAAATATCTGTCCAAAAATTTTATCCTTACTTTTTTCTGTCCATTATTTAGGTCTCTACCTCGATTGAAACATAAGGTGTGACGAAGAAAATAAATCTGTCATTTTCAGTATCTCGACGTTATTTTAAAAAATCTATATCTCTGTTTATAATTAACTTATGAGGATGCATTTGATCTCAAATTGAAGATCTTCTTGATTAAGCCCTTCTGGTTTTAGTTTTATTTTTCTGCGATGATTGGTTCTTTTGATATGGGAAATTTTATGCTGCCATGTTTGGTCGATTTAACATGGAGAAGTTGTCTTCAGTATAATAAGCAGTTATGGTGTCTTGCCGTTATTCTTGGCGTTTGTTTGTTTGGCGGGGTTAGCCTTTTTTTCAGCTTGGCTTGGCAGAACGACCGTCCTGCTTGATATGCATAAGCTAAGCAATCACGGTAGTAGAAAATATTAGGGGAAATATATTTCTTATTTTCATTTTATCCAACAAGAGTACATATAAAAAAATTGAGAATGTGCGAGTATTGTTATTTTTGACTATAAAAATCAAAATACAAGTCAAACACTTGTTTTTTGAAGAACACAAAAGAAATAATCTTTAAAAAAATCTTATCACAGAGGTAATTCTGTTCCGAATTTTATATAAAAAAAAATATCGCGAATTTGGACAAATGGTCACCAAAAAAATCAATTTTGTCAATAGCTCGCAGAAAAAAAATCGCCAATTTCGCCAAATGATTGAGAAAAAAAATGAATTTCGTCAAAGGATGGCAAAAAAAAAAAAAAAAACCATGCGAATTTTGTTACAGAATCGCAAAAAAGCAAATTTCGTCAAAGAATCGTGAAAAAATGTGAATTTCATCAAAGAATAATAATAGAAAAAAAAAACCCTGCAAATTTTGTCAAATGAAAAAAAAACCACAGATTTCATGAAAGAACTGCAGAAAAACGCTAATTTTGTCAAAGGATCACAAAAAAAAAAAATGTAAATTTCTTCAAAAGATTGCAGAAAAACCACAAATTTTGTCAAAGAATTCTAAAAAAATATTCCACAAATTTCGTCAAATGATGAAAAAATGGGCGATATTCCCGTTTTTTCTCTTGCCAATTGTCAAAATTCAGTTGTTTCAATTATTGATATTTGCAGTTTTTTTGGGGACGATATGATAGAATTTGCTTCTTTTTTTCTTTTCCTTTAACAGTTTGACAAAATTAGAGTTTTTTTTATATCGACCAATTGACGATAATCACAGTTTATTTCACGACAGATTGATGAAATTCGTGGTTTTATTTCAGAACGATTGATGAAATTCATGGTTTTATTTGGCAGACAATCGACGAAATTTGCCGAATTTTTCCATGACAGTTTTTTACAAAGTTCATGACCGATCAAGGAAATTCTTGATTTCTTTTCATGAACGACTGATGAATTGATTTTGCGGAAATCTGCTAAATATATAATAATTCCAGGAATTCTGCTAATTCATACAAGAATCGCATGCCAATTTCTAGTGTCTACCTGTAAAAACATATTTGAATAATCCCAGAGTAACAAATTTAATGAGTAGGATCCAAACGTATTCTTTTCTCGGCTCAAAATTTTCTGCGTCACAAGCTAATTATGGAATAACACTGTTGTAGAATTAATTTGCGGTGCACATCAAGTGTCATTTTTTTCCCCTGATCTTGCAGACATCACAGTTTTTTAGAAGAAAACAATAAATTTACGATTCTGCGGAAATGTGGTGTGCATGTTTAATCATATTTTTTAATAATGGACAATAAGAAAAAACGAAAAGTGGTAAATATTGGTTTATGGAGCATAATCCTGCGATTGGTAAGAAAAAAAAAAAAAATCCGGAAATCATTCGCCGAAAAAGGGACATTGCTATAAGAAGTACGGTGAACTTAGACGCCGAAAGTTAGTCGCCATCTGGCAACTGCCGACTATGAATCTGCACCTGTACCGTGTATGAAGAATTAAGACAATTTATGTTAATGGGTCAGATCAGACTGATAAAAAAATTGAGCAGGCTGACAAGCCCAATATAACAAATTTGAAAGAATAAAACTATGCCAATAAAATAGGAGCAATTTACAATAGGCAGGATTGGAGTGAGAATAAATATAAAAGCATGGCAGAATGTTTTAGGGCGCAGGCCTTATAATTTCAGTTCATGCAAATCTCTTACCAGAGGTAATGCAAAAATTATAAATCTGTGCTATTTTTGGAGGCAAAAGAACTAAGATTCAGCTATAGTTTTGTAATAGAAGACTTTTCCCCCTCAAATTTTGCCAGTCTGTATGACCAAAAGTCAAAATTCTAAAATACCCTACCTTTATTTATTTATTTTTGTGTACAGGAGTCAAAATAAGATTAATAATATTGTAATTCTTTTTTTCTGAGTCGGTGGTAACCAAAATAACAAAAAAATAGTGAAATTCCATTATCTTTCACTTTTTGAATTTCAAATTTTTCAGGTCTGCAGAACCCGAAATAAAGCCAAAATTGTAAACTTAATTTTTAAAAATGCAAATTCTTTTGTATTATTTCATTAGAATCCACAGGATCCGAATTATTTCCAAAATAATAACATTTTAATCTTTATTTTTCCTCCCTTCCATATAAGTTTTTCGAGTCTGGAGGAGCAAAATAACAATTAACGATACCACTTTTTTTCTCTGTCTGCAGATCCAAAAGAGTAAAATTTCCATTTTGTGTTCTTTAGACTTCGATAGTCTGATTTTTCGTGTTTGCGGGCACGAAATTGTAAAATTAATAAAGCGGAAAATGTAATTTTTTTCTGTTTTAATTTTAATGCCCTAAAAAGATAATCAATGCCAAAATAGTGAGATTTTAGCTTTACTTTTCTTATATTCTATCATTATTTTAACCAACAGGCAACACTAGTACCCCAGCCTGGAGTCGTTAAAATACCCCGGAGTCAGACATTTTTCCAACTGACTCCGCAGCCCTGATTGTAATTTACACAAAACAAATTTTATTTACTTTGCACTGAAGCATAGAAGGTGATTTGTAGTCATCTTGGCAAATAGGACATGCATCACCGGCTTCTTTGATTTGAGAATTTGATGGTGTTACTCCATATGTCTAAAAAGAACAGAAAAAGAGCAAGATGAAATTTGAATAAATTAAATATTATACAATACTTATACTATATTAAACAAAGATATGCATACACAATTATCTATTTTTTGTGATTTATTTCAATAATTCATGCTTAAAAAATACCAAAAACATTACATTGTTCCCCCAGACTAGAACCAGCTTGTTGCAATAAAAACAAACAAAAATAGTAACAAAATGGCTTCATTTTTGTAAGTGAAAGGTTACTGTAAAATGAATGTCGAGTCATTCCATATTACATCAACACACCATTATTTTTTAAATGTATTTACATTTTAATATTATTAACAATTAATTATAGCAATTTTCATTAAAATTTGCTACATTTTGAATTACTTAACTGCCATTTTCTCAAAAACTAAATACGACACAACCTTGGTCATTTATAAATCATTTTAAAGCTCTTTTATGATATTTAATTTTATGTGCAACATGATCAAATTTATTAATTTTTTTTAAACTAAATTTTAAATTAAAAGATTTCAAAAAGCTACATTTTTTAAATTTTCAATTTGACTTCATATTGCCTAAAGCTTTATGATATGGAAGAAAGAGATAGATGGAGATGCAGTAAGGTGGCTGGGGTGACGCCTAATAAAGTAACCCTAAAATCCGCTACAGCAGGCCCAAACACAAGCACGTTCTTTCACGAAAAACACTTTTAGTAATACAGTTTTTAATTCATGATACAATGGAATGCTGCTTTAGAATTCTTAAAAATAAGCAGATCACTTTCATTTAGAGAAAAACATGCACAGGTGATGTCAAAGAATTCCATCCCTGTTCCAGGTGTTTGTTTTGTTTGAGCCAAGTGACAGCATTTAAATTTGAGCGATAACACGTATCATATTGCAAACTGTTTTTACGGCATACTGCATCTCCATCTATCTCTTTCCTCCCTGGCTTTATGATGTGACCTTTATAGGATCAGAGGATACAGGAAGTCAACTTTGTGCAATAAAAATTGTAACTTACATTTCAATATCTTTTTTCAACTGATAGCAAAGTAATGAAAAAAATATACAGGAAGAACAAACTAATGTTTTTTACATTAATGAAATTTTTCTATTTCCTAAATATATTAGAACATAAACAATAAGAATGAAAAGCTGGATATTGTTATTTGATAATTCACACACATATATACCTTGTGAACACTATAGATCCCTTTATATTACAAGTACTAATTTTTTTTTAATATACAAATTAAAAATTTATTTTACTTTGTGAGGTATATTGGACAGGATCTTGATTATAAATCAATTTTTTCTTTATGCAATGTGGCTTCTTTTACATTAGATATATTAATCTTTCTTATGTATACTTAAAAAACTTTATATGTGCATAATATTTCTATTATATCTTTTTATTAATATTTTTAAATACAGATCACTTTTTAAATACAGATAAAATATAAATATTACATTTTGTTTGAACATAATTTATGTAAATAGTACATGAAATATGCTTTGAAAAAATTTACTTCACAAAGTAAAATAAATTTTCAATTTGTATATTCGAAAATAAATTAGACTTATCTTTTCTTGATTGCAAGAAATATTTATTCATCAACAATCAACATTTTACCAATCCTGTTTGTTTAATCTGGTAGCAGAGTATGTGTGCAAACAGTTGGTGCAGTAAAATTTACTTTGCAGATGACATCAGTTGAAGAAATACAGAGAATATCAGGTGCCAAAAAGTAAAAAAAAAAAAAAAAAAGAATTAGATCGTCATGGTGGATGTAGAAAGACCTTTATCTCCTTATCATCTGCATTTTTATCTAAAATATAACACAGTCACCATGCATCATTGTATATATAAAGAAACAAGGTAGCCAGTTAATTTCACAAAGTGCAATTTTTCTCCAACAGGATGATTGTATGAGTTTTTGACGATGATGAAAATATCTGTGTTTGCAAAATCATTCCACATGTTGAAGATATAAAAGCATGAAATTTTCTAGTACTCGGTAATACCACAGACTTGCGCAGTCTGTGCGCAAAGTGGTACTCAGTTTTAACATATTCATCCTAGGTTACACAGCAAAATTCCATTGTTTTAGATAAATTAAACTTTAACTACTTATACAATTGAAATGGCATCATAATTTGGTCTTGGTAAGGCCTTTGTAGACTTGTTCTTGCTGCCTGTTTTTTAACTGTTCTTCCTACTCCATCACACGATCTTTTCTCTGCTTTCACAGTTTAGGTACACATTTTTCAAGCAATTCAATATTTCATTTTTGAATCACTATTTTGATCTTCATCAGATGAACTGACATTTCTTAAAAATTTCAATTGACTGTTGATGTTATATATTTCATTTTCTGATTATACTTCTTATACTTTGCTTTTTAGGTGCGTTCGTAATTATATAAATACGTAGCACCTATAGTCGTCGTTCAGTCCGTCCGTCCGTCTGTCCGCATGTAACAGAGCAAAAACTACCCAACCGAATGGTCTGAAATTTTAAATATATGATCGTTGCAAAATTTTGTCGAGCCATTTCAAATTTTATGAAAATCGGATGTATAGTTTAATTACAGGGACAGTCAAAAGTTTTTCTTTACATTACGGCCAATGGGAAAAATTATTGCAAGTGCATTTTAATGATATTACAGCCTTCCGAATGATCTGAAATTTTAACGATATAACTGTTGCAAAATTTTGTCGAGCCCTTTCAAATTTTAGGAAAATCGGATGTATAGTTTAATTACAGGGACACTCAAAAGTTTTTCCTTACATTACGGCCAATGGGAAAAATTATTGCAAGTGCATTTTAATGATATTAGAGCCTTCCGAATGATCTGAAATTTTAAAGATATAACTGTTGCAAAATTTTGTCGAGCCCTTTCAAATTTTAGGAAAATCGGATGTATAGTTTAATTACAGGGACAGTCAAAAGTTTTTCTTTACATTACGGCCAATGGGAAAAATTATTGCAAGTGCATTTTAATGATATGAGAGCCTTCCGAATGATCTGAAATCTTAAAGATATAACTGTTGAAAATTTTGTCGAGCCCTTTCAAATTTTAGAAAAATCGGATGTATAGTTTAATTACAGGGACAGTCAAAAGTTTTTCTTTACATTACGGCCAATGGGAAAAATTATTGCAAGTGGATTTTAATGATATTAGAGCCTTCCGAATGATCTTAAATTTTAAAGATATAACTGCTGCAAAATTTTGTCGAGCCCTTTCAAATTTTAGGAAAATCGGATGCATAGTTTAATTACAGGGACAGTCAAAAGTTTTTCTTTACATTACGGCCAATGGGAAAAATTATTGCAAGTGCATTTTAATGATATTACAGCCTTCCGAATGGTCTGAAATTTTAAAGATATAATTGTTCCAAAATTTTGTTGAGCTATTTCAAATTTTAGGAAAATCGGATGTATAGTTTAATTACAGGGAGAGTCAAAAGTGTTCCGTTACATTACGGGGAATGGGGAAAAAATATTGGAAGTGCATTTTAATGATGTATCAGACTATGCGCTTTATGAAGTGCAAAAAATTATACATTCAGTACAATATGGGGTGCAAAAAATAATTATAAAACTAGTTATAGTACGAACGCACCTCATTTGCCACGTTTGACGAGCAATTTCCAACTTGTTCTATTTACTGGTGATTCACTTAGTTCCTCAAGTGATGGTCATTATCATTTTGCATTCATGAGGACTTAACTGATAAAGGAGTGATAGAATCGTATGCATTAAATACATTCAAAGATTCATTCAGATTTATAGCTTCAGAAATATTACTTTTAGGTTTCAAATCATAATGATTGGTACTGGGAAGATCATTTACACTACTATCATTCTTAATTTCTGACACATTTCTGCAGTTAGTACATGCTTTCAAGTTTACAGGTACTTCTGGAATTAATGCACACATCCATGATGTAACATTTCTTAGTCCTTTTCTTACATGGGAATGATGAGGTTTTCTGAAGAGATTAAAACAATACATAGGTCTCAATTCTTCAAGAATCTGTAGTGAAATGACATTTTACTGCATTAAAAAATGCAATTTGTAGCTTGCTTAGACAAAATTACTATCAGGGGTCTGTCCAGACTTTTCTCACAGGGTCCTGTTTTTGTGAAATTGTGAAGTTTTTCTTACTTTTGTGAAAATTCTAGTCACAATTTTGTGAATTTTAAATTATTGATGTCTTCATGTCCTATCCTTCATGTATAAAAAACTAAATAATATGCTCTTTGGTGAGTTCAACTGCTTACTTACAGGCCAGATTTTATTTTTAAATGACTAAATTTTTGATAAGTTCAATTTGAAAGTGAAAAAATTCTGTGAAAGGTCTATTTAAGAGAGAAATAATTTTGTGAAGGGTCCTGTTTTGGGATAAAATGTTTTGTGAAGGGTCCTGTTTTGGGATAAATAATTTTGTGAAGGGTCCTGTTTTAAGATAAATTATTTTGTGAAGGGTCCTGTTTTGGGATAAATGATTTTGTGAAGGGTCCTGTTTTAAGATAAATTATTTTGTGAAGGGTCCTTTAAAGGACCTAAAATTTTCCTAAACATATCCCTGTAATATGAATATATAAGCACCAGGACAAGAACAAAAATATGTGAAAATAAAGTCTTACAATATAAAGATGTAGATGTGAGTGTGACTAAGTAATACCTACCAGGATCTGGCCCTAAACAGATTTTATTCAATCAAACTAAAGGATACTTTCTAGATTATTCATGCTCATTCTAAAAGAAATAACTTGTTCTGTATTATTAAAACCAAATATATGAAGGTAATAAAAAAGGGATCAATATATTATTTTCTGTGATAATTTGCAATTCCTATAGTTTATATATATAATGTATATAAAATTAGACGCTACATGGTATCCAACAATTTAGAGAAAATATTTAAAAAAAGTCTAACATGGTATCGTAAAGTAATTTAAAATTATCAATGTACATAGAAACTTCAACTTCCTATATCTTCTGATCCCATAAAAATTACATCATGAAATATGAGAAATGTAAGAGGGCAATATGAAGTCAATCGGAGAATTTTTTGAAAAATTTAAAAATTTTGCTTTTTGACAAATTTAAAATTTAAGTTTAATTAAAAAAAATAAATCTTAATAAATTTGATCATGTTGCATATAAAATTAAAGGTTGTGCAGAGCTTTAAAATGGTACATAAACCAATATATTTCTATCACATTTAGTTTTTGAGAAAATGGCAATTAAGTAATTCAAGATACAGCAAATTTTAATGAAAAATGCTAGAATTAATCATTAATAAAATTAAATGAAATACATTAAAAAGATAACTTTAATGTTTTCTTTCATAACTATGTAAAGACACTTGATAAACCAAGTATCATAAAAATCTGAGGTGTCAAGATGATTTTGGCTTGACATTGTGTTGATTTGGCATGGAATAACTTGATGCAAAACAACAGATATTCTAATCTTTGAAGGAGGAATAATCAGAAAACAAAACTCCAAAAAATTTAAAGCAAAAAAAAAAAAAAAAAAAATTATTACGCACAAAAATGTTGGTATTTATCGGGACAAAGTTTAATTAGATTTGGTATTTAACCATTTACAATTGCAGCAAAATAAGCAAAGTCAAAGAAAATATTAAACTACTAAAAAATTGTCCAATAAAGGATTATTTTTGTAATTTTATGCAATATAAATTTCATATTAAAACTTATAAAAGCTACATTTTAAGCACTTCCACCTTATCTAAATCTTTACCATATTTATAGGGTTTATATAGCTACATTTTATGGCACAAGTTCTTTTAGAAGATTTAATGTCTGTGAAGATTTAGTATTTGTTTAGTGTTACTGCTCTGTAATTTACATGTATGTGGTGTTACAGATTACTATCAGTTGATTCTGTGAAATGCAGCTTCAGATGAACCACAATTATAATTGAGCATTAGAACAGTTATATGTGCTAATGCTTTGATATCTAACTCTGAAATTGTGGAAATAAGAAAATTGTTAAAACGTAAAAAAAAAAATAAAATAAATAAAAATATTGGCAATATCATTCTGACTAGGATGCGAAACACAAGAATGTTTTCTTGACACAGTTTTTATTTTATTGTTCTGCTGTAGGGTTAATGACCACAACTGAAGTAAACATTGCTGATGGAATTACTATTTTTTCAAATTTCTGACAGTATACAAGACTGATGAATTTTTATGATGATCTATAAATATGTAATAGTGTAGCACAAGGGGTACAGGAAAAATTAACCTCTGAGCATAAAATTTTTAGAGGCACCAAAATACTCTTGCATTAAAAACTGTAGTGTAAAAAAATTCTAGGATCTATGATCACCTGTGATAATATGGTAGAAGCAGAGATTAAAACTCGACTTGCAGCAGGAAATAGATGCTATTTTTCTCTTTGAAACATTCTAAAATCATCTCTAATATCCCAAACAACTAAAATTAAAATTTACAAAAACTGTTATAAAACCAATAGTAATTTTCTGGTACTGAGACCTGGACCACTACACAAAAAGATGAAAAGCTACTTATTACTTGGGAAAAGAAGATCCTAAGACAAATTTTTGGACCTATTAAGGAAGACAATACATGGCGTATCAGGTCAAATATGGAGCTAGATACTATAAAAATAAGACAAATACAATGGTTAGGCCGTCTAATCAGAATGAAGGATGAAAGATACACAAAGAAGACATATAATGGTAATTTAATAGGGAAAAGAAGCATTGGTAGACCCAAGAAGAGATGGTTAGAAGAGGTAGAGAAAGATCTTGCACAAAACCAAATTATAAATTAAAGGCCAGAGATCGAAAGGTCTGGAGAGGTATATTGAGGGAGGTCAAAATCCTACATGGATTGTAGTACCATTGTGTATGTATATATAAAAAATTCCAGTTGCCACTAAGCAGCGCTGTAATATTTTGAACTGCCCAGGGTGAACAAAACTCACCCTATGCCATTGTGACTGAAAATCATTCATATAATTTTGTAAAATAGAACAATGGGCTGTCATGTCCAAACAGTGTTTGTAGGGCAGTGCAAAATGGCACAATAAACTAGAGAGAGGGGCATTGCTTGTTATCAATTAGAATCTTGCTAAATGGATTTTATCTGATACTGCATGTATTTAAGAACTGAAATGTTCTTCTCAAGGTTACATGATATTTACAATTTCATATCTCCCACAGGAATCAACTATATGGGGCAAAGGGGCACATGCCCACTCTGGCAATTTTCAGAAGTAGCTTTGCTCTCCTTGAAAATATGCAATATAATACATCTCTTTGATTGACTTCTGTGACCTCTATAATCAACTGTCTCCCCTAAAATTCTTAAAAGATGTCTGTCTTTTGATGTCTGTCTAATTTTGGGTCATTTTCACTGGATGCAATATTTATTGAACTTTCACTGCACAGTTTTTTTATTTTTACATTTATTCTCGGCCTCTCTTTTGCATATGGCCTGACTGTCTGATAATGGAAAAGCACAGATAAATTAAAGTATAGTACATAAAAATGCATACTCCAACAAATATAGATAATATGTACAAACAATACCTTGCTTTGAAGGACTTTAATGAGTGTTTCTTTCCACAATTTTCCCTTTTTAACAATACTTTTAAACTAAAATAAAAGTAAAATAAATAAATAAAATGTCATAATAAATTATAAAATTCATAAATATTATAAAACAGATACATAAATACTAAAAAATATTTTTTAAATGTTTACATGTTGCATTACAGAAACAGATGTAAATCTAAGATTACACAAATGCAAATACACGATCTCTACAAATAATAAAAAAAGGGTACTTTTCCCTTAGCTGGACATAAATATAGTGAACAAATTATTTTCAGCAATACGGTGTCATACCATACTTGGACACTAGAAATGAATCAGGCTCAGCCCGAGCATGGGGCCAAAACCAGCACAGGTTTGATTTTTATAACAGTCTTCAGGCTTCTGCTCGTAATAAAAATTTTATTTATTCACAAATTGAAAAAAAAAGGGGAAAAAACTTGTTATTTGAGAAACAAGAAGTTCTAAAATTCTTGAAGTGTTTTACAATCCCCTAAAAATCAGTTTGAAAGGGAATTGAATAATCATTGATGGGATATCAGGAAAAACATTTATCTGATCCTGAAGCCTTTGCATAATCAGTGTTAGTAACATAAAGAAGCCACGTGATATCTCTTGTTTATCCCCACTTTCTGTTTGAAGTCCTTTTCCAGAATTACTGGAAAACAGAACTCATGCCTTTCTGCCATAGTTGTACAGTGATATCCTAAAAAAATAAAATTGGACTTTCATAGATTTCTGACAGTGGTTGGGTATAAATAACAAATTTGCTGTTTTAAACAGATTTTCAGGAACGCGAAACTGCAAAACCTTGCCATGAGGAAGTATTTTGCATTAATATATATATATTTCTATGCCGGAAGAGATTGTTAAATGAAAAAAATAATTTTGAAATATTTTTAAAATATGAGTAACAATTTTCTATTGTACACTTTGGGTATCAGGCTTAAGCAGCTCGAGTTCTGATGGCACAAAAATTTTTCTGTATCAGACTCCGAAATAAGAGCCTAAACTCATCATTATTGGACACCATTAGTCCAGATTTGAATACAGTGTGGCTTCAAAAATGTGGCATCAAACCATATTTTCCCTTCCCTTTTCTTTTACACTTTCAAGTTATGGGAGAAGACAAAGGGCAATTCTTTAAAAATTAGAAACTTCAAGATCGAAAGTAAAAATGCAAAAAAAGATTATTTGACTTTTTTTGTTTCATTTGTCAGAGGCGGTTATTTTCTGAACAAATTTTCTGGGAATTGCACTGTTGCTCAGCAACGGGAACAACTTTGGGGACAATTTTAGCGAATGCATGGCACAATATATGGCTGGAACGAATTTTCGGCAATGGCGACATAAATGGTAAGGAAGAATTTTCAGGCTTTCACATTTTCGAGAAAAGGCTGCAATTTACAAGCTGATTGAACACGCAAAATCTGAAAATGTATTAAATGTCGAAAAAGGGATATAGATTTTTGGCTAAGCATTGACAAAAATGCATCAACAAAATAGGATTTAACGGACAGCAAGATCGCTGACGCTGTGCTAAATAGAACTGCCGATAAAGCTACTAGTAGCTCAGAAGACGAGGATGAACAACCAGCAGAAGAAAAGGTGTCACTATAAAAATGCATAAATTTGACTGGATAATTATTATATGTTTTAGAGAAACAAGATTGCATTTCCGAAATAGACATTCTTCATTTGTATAAAATTAAAAAAAAAAAAAAAAATTCTTAAATAACAGCCCAAAAAATTGAAGCAAACAAATTTGACATCGATGTTTCCGAAATTACAAGAGAACAAATAATTTCACTCGTTATTAGATTTAAAAAAAAAAATACCAATTAAAGCAAGTTTTTTTTTAATATTTAGTTTTCTCTTTTTCCGACATCATTATCACTTAATAATGCATTAAATTATTGTTAAAGGCAGCATTAAGAATATAGTACAACTTTTGATACTCCTTCAAAAATCCGACATAGTCTCGTTCCCGATGATACTGGATTTTTGATGTTATACTGTATATGCATATACATATTGATAATATTATATTGAATGAAGTATGGTAAAGCTAAATTTCAAAAAGCTAGTTATAGTAAAGCAAAAAATCAGCATAAATATTATAAGAATAAAGCATAAAAAAGCAGATGAAATACCATTTCTGCTATGGAGTATTAAATAAAATACCTTTTGAACTGAAAATAATCATAATGGAAATCTTCCAATATATAGAAACAAGATATATTGAAAATATCAACATTTAATAATCAATATGTTTTATGCATTTGTTAAGCTTAAGGCTACATATATGAAAATAAATAGGATAAAAGCTCAATTAATTAAACAGTCAAAAGCATTGTTTTGTTGATATCTTAAAATTTTTTAATAAGCAGCACAAAAGCAATGAAATTTAATTAGCAAGGGAAAATGCAAAAGCAGAGCAGTAAAAAAGCAGCGAAATATGTTAATGTATACTTTTTTAGTAATATACCTACCAGCCATCATAAAAAAAAATCTTTTAATTTAAACAATTTAAACTTAAAACCAGCAAATTCTCCATTAGTCAATTTTTCAAATTTAGTGCTCAGGCACTACAGAAAAACTTACATAATAACATGAGCTTCTTCATATAATATCACAGTTTTTTTTTATAAAGCATTTTATCTTATTGTGGCTGAACATAAGATTTACCCTATATGAAAACATTTTATTCCAGTGATAAACAAAATTTTGTCACGAGAAATTAGTATCACATATTTATTACATATATTATTACATGCAGACATGTTATATTAAATTTCCAATTAAAACTACATTATTAAATTTGGGAAAATAGGTAAGTCCCAATATCATTTGTACCCAGCTATGGAAAAAGTACCAAAACAAGTGCATGCATATCTGGAAGCTTGATTCTGAGCAGACAGTAGTACGCTTAGCAAGATGGCAACATAGGACATAAAATAAAACAAACTGCACCTTGACTTCTTCCAAAATTTTATCGAAATTTTTTCAAATTCAATTATTTTAATAAAATTTTATCACTTTTTGTTCTTATTCAGTTGAAAAACAAAAATCACTGCATCATTACAAAAAGAAAAAAGTTTCATAATAAGAAAATTTATTTCAAATATATATATCTCTTTACCAGCACTTTTTCTTTTAAATTTCAAATTCACGTATGATTTTTTCGGAAAATTTTAAATGAAATTTATTCTTATCTTTTTAAAACTGAAAAATAACATTGAGACGAAAAATTCCATTCAAAATAATAATAATAATAGATGCAAATTTTTATATTTTAAAAATGAAAGTGGATAGTTCAGGCATAACAACAGCAAACATAAAAAGAAAAAAAAAATGCATTAAAAAAAGCAAAAAAAAAAAAACAAAGAGAAATGTACCAACAACTAGAAAATACACATATATTTTTTATACAGGGTGGTCACAAATATCTTATGTTAAAATTCTGTGATATTTCTAGGTCAGCCTTAAAATAATGAAAATTTCGTACATAATTCCTTCCGCAACACATTCTAATTCATACATTTATTATTTATACTATATGTAATTTCAATTAACTTCCTGAGGTCAATTTTTAGGTCCTTATCTTAGGTCAGTATGTATGGTAACACTGCATTTGGCTGACTGAATGTTTTTTTTTTTCCCCAGTTATTTTAGATCAGTAGAAAGCCTCGTCCGTTGTTAGATTATAGCAATGGGAAAAATGGAACCAGGGTTTCTAGCGCCATGACAACGAAAACGTGAAGTGGGGCAGATGGATGTCCTTGAGAAGACAATTGAAAATACATAGAGTATAGTAAAAGGCCAGATAAAATAAAAATTTCCATTAACAATTGTGTGTCTATAAAATATTTTTGACTTGGCACCACATGCTTTTGATTTTATTTGTATAACATCTTGTGACAGAATCAATGGTCAATAAATGTTAAGACTGCCTGGTACAAAAAAATTTTACTTATTTTATTGATAAACTAGCAGTAAACTCATTCTTCCCGCTGATAGAATGAAAAAATATTATTGTGTAGCAATATATTGTTTCCTTTCCCCAGGCAGTTTAATTAATCTTACTTTTAAACATCTCTTATTTATTTAATCTAACCTTTTCTGTTTTAAAATTACTGGTTTCATTTCCCATTTTCAGTTTAAGCACTGTTTTCATTTCAGCACGCGATGTTTAGTAAATCGCATTTTGTGATCCTCTATGCGCCGTTTTAGCGATGTCGTCTCGCTCCTGTCTTTTCTTGGCGCGCTCTCACCGTTGTACGGCAACCCTTTAGCTGCCGCGCATGAGTTTAAAAGCTTTCTCTCTCTCTCTCTCTCCTGGCAGTTCAGTCTAGTGCAGTTACTGGTATAGAGTAAAACGATTTAGCTCGCCGCACATTCCGCGGGCCTCGTGCTCCGGATGTGCCGGTAATGTCGGAAGTCAATGCCGTAGTTTTGCTAGAGAATATTTTTATAACGAGGCTAAGTCTCCTTTCCTAAGGACCTCTTCTTAGTGTTTTATTCAACTTGTTTAGTAAATCGCATTTTGTGATCCTCTATGCGCCGTTTTAGCGATGTCGTCTCGCTCCTGTCTTTTCTTGGCGCGCTCTCACCGTTGTACGGCAACCCTTTAGCTGCCGCGCATGAGTTTAAAAGCTTTCTCTCTCTCTCTCTCTCCTGGCAGTTCAGTCTAGTGCAGTTACTGGTATAGAGTAAAACGATTTAGCTCGCCGCACATTCCGCGGGCCTCGTGCTCCGGATGTGCCGGTAATGTCGGAAGTCAATGCCGTAGTTTTGCTAGAGAATATTTTTATAACGAGGCTAAGTCTCCTTTCCTAAGGACCTCTTCTTAGTGTTTTATTCAACTAGTTTTACCGTATATCCACATGAATTATTAAGAAGATACTTTGTGAAAATCAAGACTGATGTCTAGTCGCACAGATGCTTCATGATCATCGGATGCCGAGCAGTGGACCCCACCTTTACCTGCATACTCTGAAAGAAATAAAATCTTCCTTGTTCGAAACAAGTATTAGAGTTGGTTTTTTTATTGCAAGAGTGGAGGTACTGTATTTTATTTCCTTTTTCAGCTTGATCACCTACTAGGATCGGGTTATTAGTATACATTCACAGCGCATATGTAAATGATTAATCGAGGCAACTGGACGATCGCGTTTTATTCTAATGAATCCATTTCTAATATGCAAAAGACAGTAGTGAACCTTTTTTTAGAAATATTATAAGCACCCATTACAATCAATTTATTACTTCATAATAAATGGTGCTAGTGCCAGGTGCACAGACAGTGCATTTGAGTGATCAAGCAGAAATATAAGTTTTTCAATGACTTTTTATGTATATAACAAATTTTACTGATTAATCGTATTTACTCCAGCTTTTTCTTTTACTGATTTTCATTTTTACAAATGTATTTTAATGGATGCATTCAGATTTAAGTGTTATAGCGATTGCATCGTTTTATTTTCGGCGACCACGTGCTCCAGTTTTTTTTTTCCTCTTCAAAAAAGAAAAAAAAAAAAGAATTTCGAACAACAGTTTAAGTAAAAAGAATAAATAAAATAATAATGTGGCAGTTTTGCGAAAATATAGAAATAAATACATGAAGAATAAGCTGAATTGCTGAATAAGATGAAATATCGTGCACGTGTAGTATTTGTTCTAAGTCCATTTTTTTCTTTCAAATATTTCATTTGCAATGAAAATTTTAGTGAATATGAGAAAGTATGATGTCTCTTACGACATTTATAATGCTTTTTTCAAGATTTAATAGTTCAAATGATGGATGTTAATAGATAGAAATGCAATACAAGATTATGCCTTATTTTAGCACTTTGTGCTCTGTCAAGATGTGTTACAACAGTTTTACATTTTAAGTAATTTTTTGTCTCAAGTAAGAAGATTTTGTTTTTAAAAAGAAAATTTTAAGTGTTTTATATTGTGTGATGTGGAAGATTGACAAAATTCAAGTGTTTTAAAGCTATTTTAGAGAGCAGTCAGATCTTGTCACAGCATTCAGTGCAAAGTTTCATTTTTCATGAATTTAAGTGTTAAATGCAATTATTTCTCAAGATTTTTTTTTAAAGAATGCTTATAAAAGCAGATATAAAAGTAGAAGAATTCAAGTTTGCATCAAAATTTCACATACATATTTGGTGTCCATTTTATATGGAACTGTTTTCTTCATGTTTAGCACTATTTGGGCTTATGTGCGGCATGAAAATTATTTTTGCATTATGAGGATACGTGCAAAAATTCTTCCATTACAATAGAAAATAAGAGTGTTGTATTTTAATACAGAATTTGCGTGGTCTGCGTAGTCAGCCATTATATGATGCAGTTTGTTTTCTTCAAAACATATCCATGTTTATAGCGAAAATTTTAAATAGTCAATTTTTATTTTAAGGAATGGTTTAAATAATTTCAAGTTTTTTTATATTTTGTGTCAAAGTTGAAATTTATTTCAAAAATATATGTGACCTTACGTATGAATTTATAGGGGTTCAGGTCTCACGATAGGGATTAGTGCAGTCTGAACTCTAGTTTGCATGCTATTGCGAGATGTATGCAAATATTCAAGTAAACGTAATTTATCACATACAGCTGTATATTTTTTTATACAGATATGGTTTGTCTATACAAAACCATTATGACACAGATTTAACTACTTGGATGTTTTATCCATGTTTATAAAAGTTAAATAGTGATTTACTAGTTTGTGAAAACAGAAGAATACCAGTTTAGTGAAATGCCTTTACAGCAGTGTATCATGTCATGTGGAACAGTATCCAGTTCTTTTTTCTTTACGAAACCATACAAAAAAAAAAGTTGACTCTACAGTGTGATAATTTCATCAGCATATTCAAGTGTTTTCATCATTTTTTTTTTTCTACTCATCAGTGTTATGTCACAGTGTATCTTCCATGCTAGTTCATAGTCATCATTCAAAATTAACATTTCAGAGAAGACATAGAATTGTGAAAAATTCAAGTATTTTATAAATAGTTTGTGTGATAAAATACAGAACAATATTAATAGAATGAAACTGTTGTGACTTTTACGTCCAGTGTTTAGTTTATCTTCACAGCATGAACTCTTTCATGCAGTGATACTATCTTCTGATACCAGCATATTTTTACAGCTACAAAATTAGGACATCTGTCTTATAATTTTTAAATAATCCTTTGTTTTTTTTCAACTTATGTTTGACATAGTTAAAGATGCTGTTCAATGCATCCAACATCTGCAGCCAGATGGTGAATTTTTTGTCATAGTATTTCTTTTAAATTATGTTCTGAACTCTTTTTCAGTTTTTTTTTAAATACATATGTATACATTGTTGTTTTATGTTTATAATGCATTTTTTTTCAACAGGTTCTAGTGGTGACTTTGTCACATTTCAACTATAGTGTAGTATTCAGGGTTCATACAGAGTTGGGAAGAAAAAATCCAAGGAGTACCCAAAAAATCCAAGGAGTCCAAAAAATTTTAAGGATTTGCCTTTTTTTTTTTTTTTTTGTCGATGTTTTTATGTGCTGCATCGTTATGTGGTATGCACACTCCAATTTTGAGAGAAAAACATTTCAAAAACAAATTTTACACTATTTTCAACAAATTCTAATTCTAAACAAGAATCTAATTGTGAATGCTAAAATTGCACAGTATTCACAATATATTGCTTATTGATTTTGTAAGTTTAAATACAAAATTGACAACCTACTTTTTTAGGCAGTGACCAATGGTCATGTCACAGGGGTGATTCTGAGTAAAAAAAAAAAATTTCTGAAATTCACAACAAGTCTTCTGAAAAGTTACACCAAAGGGGGGGGGGGGGGGATTCCACTCCCGACACTAGCTATGCATTTTCTCCGTGGCTCTTTGACGAAATTCGCGTTTTTTCGCGATCTTTTGGCGAAATTTGTGGGGGTTTTCGCGATCTTTTGACGAAATTTGTAGTTTTTTCGCGATCTTTTGACGAATTTTGTGGGTTTTTATGCGCTCTTTTGACGAAATTTGTGTTTTTTTCACGATCTTTTGACGAAATTTGTCGATTTTTCGCGATTCTTTGACGAAATTTGCATTTTCCCCGCGATCCTTGACGAAATTGGCGATTTTGCTGCAAACGATTTACAAAATTTATTTTTTTCGGCGACCATATGGCCGAATTTTCAGATTGGTGACCGATTTTTTAAATTTTTCGGAAATGAATGCCTTACATTTTCGGAAAATTCGAATTAGAATCACCCCTAGGTCATATAGTTAGAGATTAGTCAAATCGCGATCTTTCGACGAAATTTGTGGGGTTTTCGCGATCTTTTGACGAAATTTGCGTTTTTAGCGATCTTTTGACGAAATTTGCGTTTTTTCGCGATCCTTTGACGAAATTTGCGTTTTCCCCGCGATCCTTTGACGAAATTGGCGATTTTTCTGTAAACGATTGACAAAATTTATTTTCTTCGGCGACCATATGTCCGAATTTTCGGATTGGTGACCGATTTTTTTAAATTTTCAGAAATAAATGCCTTACATTTTCGGAAAATTAGCACTAGAATCACCCCTAGGTCATATAAATAGAGATTAGTCAAACCCCAAACACTTATTATGTATATCACATACATGATACATCTTAAAGAAAATTTTAAAAGGAAAAAAAAAAAGAATGCTAAGTGCACCATACAAGAAAAAATATAACAAGTTTTGAATTTATTCTTTTCGAACAGCGGTAATCGCTTTCTTTGAAGGTGAAATTTTGACGAATTCGCAATCTTATTATGAAATTCGTGTTTTTTTCACGATCTTCGTGGGGAAATTCGCGTTTTTTTTTTGCGACCTTCCGGGAAAATTCGATTTTTTCGCGATCTTTTAATGGAATTCGCGTTTTATTTCAATTGTTTAACGAATCTGACTTTTGAAATTCGCGTGTTTTTCGCGATCCTTGGACGAAATTCGCGTGTTTTTCACGATCTTCTGGGGGAAATTCGCGTTTTTTGCGTGTTTTTCGAGATCTTTTGAGGAAATCTGCTTTTTTTCTCGATCTTTAACGAAATTCGCGTTTTTTCGTGATCCTTTGAATAAATTCGCGTTTTTTTGCTGTCTTTTAAGAAATTCGCATCTTTTTAAGAAATCCGAGTTTTCCCGCGATTTGTTGGAGAAATTCGCGTTTTTTCACGATCCTTTGACAAAATTTATGAATTTTTTCTGCGATCGATTGACGAAATTTGACGGTATTTTTTTTTTTTAACATATTTGCAAAAAACGCGATTTTTCCGAGATTCTTGGCTAAATGCCAAACATCGATAACATTTAAAATAAAGGTCAGCTAACAGTGTCGAAAAACGGACTTTACGGACCTAATAATTAATAACGTACCTAGTGTGAGCCCTGCTACTAAGATTACCCTACCCCAGGGGTGCACAACCTTTTTAAGAGAAGGGCCACTTACAAAAATGTCTGGGTTGTCGAGGGCCACATCAGTAACCCGGAGAGAATTCTATTTCGGGAAGGCTATCTGTGTCCTATAATCAGATGAAAAGTATGGTTTCAGACGGGGGGAGGTGGGGGGGGGGGGAATTTACCCATCCAAGTTCCCCTACCCAGTCAATATGTCCAATGGCAAGGATATATTAACAGTTTACGTTTGTATATATAACAGAGATATAGCAAGGATTATTTTCAAAGAGTGATAATATTCTTTGACTTTGTTTTATTAAAAGAGCTAAAAAACAAACATAGGTATGAAAGTGGCTAGTGCCGAAAAATATTTGAACTTTATGAACGAAGGGGGGGAGGAGGAGCCAATCAACGAAATTTGAGATTTTTCCGCGCCTGATCAACGAAATTTGCGATTTTCCCGTGCCCGATCAACAAAATTCGCGATTTTTCCGTGCCCGATCGACGAAGTTTGAGATTTTTCCGCTCCTGATCCATGAAATTTGCGTTTTTCCCACGGCGAATTGACGAATACGCGATTTTTTCGTGCCCGATCGACGAAGTTTGAGATTTTTCCGCCCCTGATCCATGAAATTCGCGCTTTTCCCGCGCCTAATCAAAGAAATTCGCGATTCTTAATTAACTCTGACGAAATCTGCAATTTATTCCCGCGGCCAATTGACGAAATTCGCGATTTTTTCTCGCAATAAACTGACTAAACACACGAATTTTCCGCAGCCGATCAATGAAATTTTGAATTCTTTCGCGTATCATCGACAAAATTCGTGATTTTTCGTGCCCAATCAACGAAATTTTTGATTTTCCCGCGCCTGATCTACAAAATTCGCAAGTTTTTCATGCCCGACGAACGAAATCCGCGACTTTTCGGTGCCTGATCGACAAAACTCGCGAATTTTCCGTGCCCGATCAACGAAAGTTGTGATTTTTCGGCGCCCAATCAACGAAATTTGCGATTCTTAACTGATTCTGAAGAAATTTGCAATTTTTTCCCGGGGGAAATTTACGAAATTCGCGATATTTTTCCGCGATAAACAGACGAAACACGCGATTTTTTTCGCAGGCGATCAGCAAAATTTGAGATTCTTCCGCTCCTAATCTGCAAAATTCGCGATTTTTCCGCACCCGTTCGACGAAATTCACGAATATTAATTAACTGACGAAATTTGCAATTTCTTCCGCGGTAAATTGACGAAATTCGCGTTTTTTTTTTTCTCGCGGCTGACGAATCTCACTATTTTTTCGCAGCCGATCAACAAAATTTGCAATTTTTCCGCGCCCGATCAACGAAATTTGCAATTTTTTAGGGCCAGATCGACCAAATCCGCAATTTTTCCGCACCCGATCAACAAAATTCGTGATTTTTCCCTACCCGATCGACAAAGTTTGGGATTTTTCCGTGCCCGATCGGAAAATTTGCGATTTTTTCCGCACCTGAATGACAAAGATCGCTAATTTTCCATGTCCGATTAACGAAATTTGCGGTTTTCCCCTCCTGATTTACAAAATTCACTATTTTTCCGCACCCGATCAACAAAATTAGCGATTTTTCTACGCCCGATTAACGAAATTCACGATTCTTATTTGAATGGTGAAATTTTTTTTCCCGCAGTAAATTGACGAAATTTACGATTTTTCCTGCGACCTATGGACAAAAATTGCAATTTTTTCTAGTTATAAATTGACGAAGTTCGCGGGCCACAGGTTGTGCATCCCTACCCTACCCAATCAATGTTGTGCTTCAGATGAATGACGTGCACAAAGGATTTACCGTGCGTTTTTCAATCACGATTTTTTCCCCTTCGGCAACAATATCGCTTGCGTCCGAAGCCGCAAAAGAATATAAGGAGTTTCTAAGTAGTGGTTTGCTTATCTAAGTAGTTCTAAGTACTACTTGGGAATGTTTTAATTTCTAAGGAGTTTCCAAGGAGTCTAAGGAGTCTGTGCGAACCCTGAGTATTATAAGATTCAAGTGCATTTTTAAACTTAGCAATAATTGTTTTTAAATTTTTACAATATTCCAGTGGTGACTATAGTGGTCACACCGTTTTCCAAAAATTGTAGTGAAATACAATTTTTTTTTGGGCACATTTAAAAAAAAATTTTTGACTCTTTTTTCAAGATTGCGCATTTTTCAATTACAAGTGGTGACTTTGTGTCACATTTTGAAGTACAAAAAGAAAAAGAATAAAATGAAAATTTTTTGTACATTACATTGACTTTTTTTCAAAAAGTTAATTTTTCCAATAAATTTTTTTGTGGTGACTTCGTGTCACATTGTTAGTTATTTAGTAGACTGTAAATTTTTTTAATGCATTTTTGGTATCATTCTCAATTTTTAAGATTCAATTTCTAGCAACATTCCAGTGGTGACTTCATGTCACAATGTAGTCGTTAGACTAATATTTCATGAAACATGTTTGTTTCACATTTCCACTTTCTTTACATTTTTTAAAATTTTACAATAGTTTACGGGTATCATTTTTTTCTCAACCATTCTTGCGAATGACTCATTTTTATGTATCATGACAATGATACTTATAGACATAATAGAATGCTTTGAGTATTGTAATAATACTTTAGAATTTTTTACCAGTGTTTGTCTGTTGACAAAATTTTAGTGAATTTTCAAAACCTTTTTGAATTTTCAAAATTTTCTTGAATTTTTTTCAAAAAAAAAAAAAAAAAAAAGGAAAAGTTTTAATTTTTCTTTTATGTGTCTATGTTCTTCTCATGTTAGTTATGTTTCTTCTCTAGAATGTACTACAAGAAAATATTCAAATTTGTGTTTTTTTTTTTTTTAAAAAGATATACTTACATTTTTACAATTTTTTTAGAATAGTAACATGCTAGTAAAATCTCAAAAGAGATGTAAACAAAAGTAAGAATATTCTATGTGAATATTTATTTTCATGTAAACATACATGTTTACAAAATCTTTTTTAGTCTATCAATTTTACCATGGTTTAATAAATTATTGTGTACATACGTATTTTTACAATTTGTGAGCTCACACACACCTTTTTACTTTTGATTATCACTTTTTGGTGTTAAATTTTATTGCTATAGCAGTGTGTTTGTATTTGTATGTGTTTAAAATTTTTTTGATAGGAAGTATGCTCTTAAGTTATGCAGTTTTGCCCATGTTGTGAGTAGTCTTTTTCATGTGATTAGTACTATGTGTATAATGTTTTGACCTTTCCTATTTTTTTGTGGTACCACTCCCCCTTTTCTTTCTTTTAACTTATGATAATGTAATTTTTTTATATAGGTTTAATAAGGTATAACTGTAATTTTTCTCAACATTTGTGTACATGTACTAATTGTTTTTCAAAGCTACCCACCTGTAGGGTAACGTCTGTTCCTTGTGTAGTCCTGATGGCATCTGATGATCCTCCGGTATTCTCTCAACTTCAATTTTTCTTTTCGGGTTTGTTGTTTACCTTGTTTTGGGTAAATTCTTTTTCAGTCATTTCATTTAATTGTTTTTCCATTTAATTGCTTGTCTCCTTTAGTTCAATATCAGTCACTTTTAGTCCTTTTGTTCATTTTTGCATCTTGTTTGGAATTCTTAGTGTGAAGAAATCAACTTTATTTCTGCAATAAAGCATTGGAGTTTCAGACCTTTCTTCAGCTCTTATAGCTATGGACTAAAAGTTCTTTTTCAATGTTTGTTGGGGTGTAATATATTGTGTAGCAATATATTGTTTCCTTTCCCCAGGCAGTTTAATTAATCTTACTTTTAAACATCTCTTATTTATTTAATCTAACCTTTTCTGTTTTAAAATTACTGGTTTCATTTCCCATTTTCAGTTTAAGCACTGTTTTCATTTCAGCACGCGATGTTTAGTAAATCGCATTTTGCGATCCTCTTTGCGCCGTTTTAGCGATGTCGTCTCGCTCCTGTCTTTTCTTGGCGCGCTCTCACCGTTGTACGACAACCCTTTAGCTGCCGCGCGTGAGTTTAAAAGCTTTCCCTCTCTCTCTCTCTCCTGGCAGTTCAGTCTAATCTTCAGGCAAACCTTAGTTGTCAATGGTGATTATACTGAGCGAGCCTTTTTACTGACTCTGGCGCTGTAGGATTTCCATACTGGGAGATATAGCGAGGAGTTTGGCGTGCAGAAAATCCTTTTTCGGATTTAATTTATGTTATTTGTTTACTGCTGAAGTATATTCTTGGATCGCCAGGCTGTTTATCGTTGTTTGGAGGAATAAATTTGCGCGAGTTGAATTTACCAATTATTTTGTTTTTTCCCGTACCACGCAGATTGTTTTTATTTTCCTGAAAGAATTCCAGTTGATGATAGACAGCCAAAATACATTTAGAATAAAATTATTTAAAAAAAAAAAAAAAACGAAAAATCCCCTTTAGGGACGCCGGCTGGGGAGGGGCCAGTAAGGGCCACCGCCTCTCTCTGGATTTTGAAAATTAATTTTAAACGAAACTTTCTTCATTTCTGATTGTTAAAAACGAAAGATAAAAAACTGCCTTGCCTTCCTCAACCCCTACCGTGGCAAAGAATTTTTAATTATTTTTCTTTAATTTTATTTTTACATTCACGTGTTTTTAATTTATCCAAAAGGGATCAGAGACCCTGTGGCGGGATTTTTTTTTTTTTTTTTTTAATTGTCAATTTTGTTAAATGTTGGTAGAAATCTATTTTTGAATATTTAATATTTCTTAATTGTTGTATTATTTTGTTGCTTCTGAGTATGTTTAAAAATTGTCTTAAATGGAGAATTCTGTCATTTTTTTTTTATTTAGCTTATTTTATACTTACATTCTGCAGCAGGCGAATGTAGACCATGGACCTCAGCCATCCAACAACAACAACAACAAAAAAATTTTTTTTAATGTGTAAATGCAAATGAGATATTAGAAAAGAACCTCCCCATTGGTTTAACATTAACTCACGTCTAAGGCTCCTGTCCCTACAGGCGAAGACACTCGCAAACTAATGCTAAAACTATGAGGAGTTTATTTTCTAGTATCTCGTTTTCACCTCGGAATTTTTAAATATTTTTTTGCATTGGATAGCTGAGGTCAATATCTATATCGCTCTTTTTACTTTTTCCATTTTGGTTGCAGATATTTTTTATTAAGTTACTTTCACTTTCGAAACCGGTTCCAAAAATGAATGTGTCATTCTAAAAAAATATCTGCAACCAAAATCGAAAAAGTAAAAAAAGGAGAGATGTAGAGATAAACCTCAGCTATCCAATGCAAAAAAATAAAATAAAATAAAATAAAATAAAATTAAAATGTCGAAACAAGTTTTTAAAAGGAAGAAGTCCTTAATCAGAAATTTGTATTCGGGTATGGGTTGAGGAACGGTGAAACTTTGAAACGAAAAATGTATGTACTTTCATTTTGAAAAAACATTCTCGATATGTATATCTATAATTTCTTGTAACAATCAAAATAAGATGTTTGTGTTGGTAGTCGCGCCCCTCAATCTCCGCGCCTGGGACGACTGCCCCCCTTCGCTCCCCCCATTTCGCACGGGCCTGATTGATTTATGTCAAGTTAAATTATAATTTTACTTATCAAATCAAATTAACTTACATTTATGCATAAAACTGTAGCATGCATTATGAATAACTGGCGAATTTTTTCTTGTTTTTTATGTCTAAAATACTGTTAAAATATTGAATTTATACTATTGTTTAAAAGACAGATTAATTTAACTGCTGATCAATGCTTTCTAAGTAAAATAAGAATAGTTTAAACTTCTGTTTGCAGAAAGATAGAAATTATATCATGAATGTACTTAAAAAAGCCGCAGAGAGATTAGTTTTAATTTACACAAAAAAGAAAATTCTTGTTATTTTACATATTCTTTCCACGTGCTTCATATTTACTTGAGATGAAATTGTCTAATCCACCAAAATTTTCTACCCAACACGATTGTCCAGTAAATTAAATAAATAAAAATGCATTCTTAGATAACAATTGCTTGTAATTAATTTACCGGAAACTAAGAAAAACTGTTCGATTTCAATGCCCTTCAAATATCATGCCTTCAAGTATCCTGTTTTTACGTTTAAAAACAAGCCCTAAAATATAAAGTTTCCGGTTCTTGGGCGGGTAAAAATAGTTTTATGAGAATAGTCTTAAAATAAAGAGCTTCTTTTATTCGTTTTAATTTGCAAAAGAAATTTTTCTTTGTTATTTTAAATGTCTCAGCCATATATTGGGTATGTACTTGGGGTGAAATTTTCCGAAAAATTCGAATCCACCGAAAATTTTTCTCTATATTTAATAGTTAAAAAAAAGAAACTTTTGATTGGCCATCAAAAATCTACCATCTCTGACAATAAGAGGAGGTTTTATCTATTGACCATCACCCCGCAGATCTCTGTTGGGGGTCTAAGGTTACTAGCCATTTACTTGCGCCGCGCCAAATTCTCGCCAGAATCCTTCCTTGCGAATAAATACATTTCCTTGATTATTATTAGATATTTATCATTAAAATGAATATATGTTAAGCTCAATCGATTTTGATTAATGAGTCAATCATTTTTCATATAAAAATGTGGAAAAAAAGAGATTTAATATGCCATTTCTTTCAGATTCTGTACAGAACTCTTTATTGTCGCGGACTTACACTCCTCTCTAGTATAATCTCCATTGACAACTAAGGTCTGCCTCAAGTATAGTGCAGTTACTGGTATAGAGTAAAACGATTTAGCTCGCCGCACATTCCGCGGGCCTCGTGCTCCGGATGTGCCGGAAGTCAATGCCGTAGTTTTGCTAGAGAATATTTTTATAACGAGGCTAAGTCTCCTTTCCTAAGGACCTCTTCTTAGTGTTTTATTCAACTAGTTTTACCGTATATCCACATGAATTATTAAGAAGATACTTTGTGAAAATCAAGACTGATGTCTAGTCGCACAGATGCTTCATGATCATCGGATGCCGAGCAGTGGACCCCACCTTTACCTGCATACTCTGAAAGAAATAAAATCTTCCTTGTTCGAAACAAGTATTAGAGTTGGTTTTTTTATTGCAAGAGTGGAGGTACTGTATTTTATTTCCTTTTTCAGCTTGATCACCTACTAGGATCGGGTTATTAGTATACATTCACAGCGCATATGTAAATGATTAATCGAGGCAACTGGACGATCTCGTTTTATTCTAATGAATCCATTTCTAATATGCAAAAGACAGTAGTGAACCTTTTTTTAGAAATATTATAAGCACCCATTACAATCAATTTATTACTTCATAATAAATATATACTCATGAACTTTAAACATGGAAATATGCAATGCTTCAATCAATGAATATGACATGTGTAAAAATATATTGACAATTCATACATAAAAATGAAACATATTACATTGATTGTTTAAAGGAAAAGAATTTTTAACTTTTATTTTCAACATAGACTACGATTAAAGTCCCACATCAGAAAGATAATTTTTTTAAAAATATAATTTAATGGATAAACCAAGCAGTGAAACTGTTAAAGGGACTAAATGACAGAAATCAGCAGTGAAACTGAGACATTTTTAAAAGAAAACGCATTTTCATACACGAATCTGAAGCATTTTATTTGTGACAGTGTGAAAATGAAAGTGTTTCTCCTTAAGTCTAAGAATTTTTCTATAAGAACCAAAATGGTGCATATATGGTTTGGCATTTTTCCCCCTCCAAATTTAGGAAAAAAAAAAAAAAATAATAATAATTAGTGTCATATTGTTGTGCAAAGAGACAAAAGGGAGAAACAAAAAAATCATTTGCAATTTGACATTTATTGAAAAGCAAAAATTTACATGTTTAATTTATTTTTTTAAATTCATCATAAAAAATTCATAAATTATATTGCAGTTTTGAGCTAAACATTATCTGAAAGCACATTATTTGTTCTATTTTGTGCTGCAAAGACTGAAATTATGCAATATTTAGAAACAAAGATGCGAATGGCGAAAGAAAATACCTAATGCTGAAATCCAGTAAAAAAGTCCTTGAAACTTAAAAAAATCTAGGGGTTCTCAGGTACACCTTCGAGTGCTCCATGCCCAAAAGATTTGCTTTATCCAACATAGTGTGAGAATGCACACAGATAGACAGATTCACAAATGCTTTGTTTCATTAATATAGCTTGTTCATTTTGTTTTACTTCTTTGTTTTTGTTTTTTATACAATAATTGCACAATTTGAATTTTAGATAGTTTGATCTGTTTGGATTTGTACTCTTGGAATTAAAATAAAAAATTCTACTATAATCCAAATTAGATTTTCTGGAACTTTATACAATAATAAAAGACTAAATTTAATTAAATAATATTTACCTTAAATATTAAATAAGCGGCAGAAAGAATAACACCAAATACTTTGCTTGGTCCAGAATAAGATTCCGAAAAGTAATAAAGCCAATGTTGTATGGGAACCATCGTGCGATAAAATTGTGAACTTCTCTCAAGGAAAAGATAATATTTTCCCTATATAAAAATGAAAACATGCAAATCAGTTAACTGTCAGTGTACATTTTCCTAAAATTTAAATAAATCAATGAAACTTACTTTCTTTTGAAAAGCAAGTAACTGTTGTGGTAGTGCAACAAATATTAGTTTGAAAAGGATAGTTATTAATCTTAAAACAAAATCTGTAACTGATACGATCCACAGCACTTCCCATATATCAATAGGAGCAGAATAAGGAGGAACAAATATTAATCTGAAAAAAAAAAAAATGTAAAGGAATTTTTAACTTTAAATAAGAATGAAAGTCAAGAGCAATTATTTTTGAGAAATTTGAAAATCTATCTTTGTAATGGTAAATTTCAATTTCATATGCAGTAGTCATATACATGTAAAACAAATCATTGCCATTTTGCATGAAAAAAATTTAGTTGTTTCCACTGAAGAAAAATTACTATATTGTATTCAAATTTCAGAGTGATTGTACAGTTTTTTCAAATATTAATTCATTAATTAATTTTAGTTTTACATGGGAGACAAAATGGCAGCCATTGGTTATTGAAGCATTTAATGCATCTTCATATCTATAAGGGGGGGTTACCATAGGGGGGACCCTGTTCTGTTGCCAAATACCGCCAAGTTTGTCACCAACTTGGCGATATCTTTAATATTTCGCCAAATTCCCATAGACTTCCATTGTAAACCTACTGTCTTATAGAAAATCAAGAAATTGAGATATTTTAATGCAACAAAAACTAATATTAGCTTAAGGGATTATATTAAATTTTTCTTTGATGACCTAAGTAGGAATTGACTTTAAAAACAAAATTTTTATATTACTTGTTTTTTTAATCAAATTGCACCTAATGTTAATCCTATGAGCAATAGAAACAAAAAGCAAAAGTGACTTTTGGAAATAAATTTTTTCGAAAGATTGACATTAATGTTTTTTTAAAAATAAATATCACCATTCGAAAGAATAATGAACATAGATATAACCTGCAAATTTCTCATTGTTAAAGAATCATTATCATGTCAGGGATCCTCCCAATAACAGGCAATAGCTTGACCATCAGCAGGAAACCTAAGCTGAGAATAGCCAAAATGAATGGGAAATACTGAGGGCTATTATTGATAGTTTGATACAAATGTATCACCTAACACATTTACTTACACTAGCAGGGGTTGATTCCTAAAGGATCAATACGCAGAATGGAAACGATTTACGATTTGCTAGTTAAGTTCAGGCACTAACTAAATGAAACATATTTAAAGCAAATGAAAGTATATGTAAACTGCATATGAACTCTTTATAATATTCTGTTTAAATAAAACAATAACCAATAATCTAGAAATAAAGATAACAAGTTTTAAAAACAAAATACCTTTATTAAAAGAAATAAAAAAAATAAACTTTACATAAATAAAAACAAAGCTTCCATTTCTTCTTAATATAGCTGAAACATTATATGGGTATTATACAAACAATATATTCACTGCTATTGTAATTTATCTTTAGTTTAACAAACTAAAAACAATATGTAATTACTTGAAGGCAAAAATAACTAAACTGGAACAATGATCAAGTCTGAATTTAACTATTACTTTAAACAAATTCATTTTAACAATTAATTTAAATAGTCATTAACTTCATTAACTTATTAATTCAATTTAACTTCTATTACTAAAAACAATAACCATACTTTACTTTAATAAAAATACTTTAAATTTACTTTAAACATTAACTTATTTCACTTTAATAGAAAACTGAGTTTACTTTAAACACGATACCAAACTGTTCTTAAAAAGGTGTAAGTATGCATAATAAATAAAACAAAGTTATTTAATAAATTTGAAAACGATATTGTAATCAAACCAGTTAATATACAGCACATCATAATAGCTTCAAATAAATAAACAAAAACCAGGATAAAAAAAGATAATGATGCCGACCACCGGAAAAAGGGAAACTTACGTAACAAACTGAAATGACCTCTGACCTCCATGTCTGTTGGAAAAGAGCATCTTGTATATTTGCTACAACCTCTTAAAATATTCAAGGTCAATCAGCAACATAGTGGAAACTATAGAAGAATAAATTCACTTTGAACAACACTTCATTACACATAGCCATACATAATACCGGCTTTTATGACGAATTTCCATATCGACAACTCCTCTTAAAAATGATAGAAGGTATTCACAGACGTTCATTATAACACTAAGTCAGCTGAAGGATTCAATAGGTGAAAAACGAAAACATTCTTAACGGCAAACTTCTGGAAAATATATATGTTTAAAAGGCATGCATCTGAAATATATAACAAGGTGAACGAGTACTTATTGCTTTGACTAAACACTTCCTGGTAATATTAAAATTGAACGTCTCACAACAAAAAACGTGAAAAGAAAAAGGATGACACAAAAACAAAATAATACACGAAGCTAAAGCATGTTCAAACGATACCAGCTTATATATGATCTTTACTAAACACACATCCACATGCCTTCTCTCATCTGGAACAATCCGCGAGTGACTTAACTTGGATAGATGCAGAAACTGAAAACTCGACCTAGACGAGTTACGCCATCTTTTGGTGTTTGAGTCAGTGTATTGCCTCAGTCCAATAGAGAGTATGGCGAAAAGACGTATGGAGTAAGATCAACAAAGATATGTCCGGTTACTTAAAAACATTTCAGATGAATAAAAATGGATGAAACTGAATTGAAAAAAAGGTAAACTAAACTTATTTAAACTTAATGATTTAATAAAGATATGTTTCATACAAATTAGTGTTAACTCTAGAAAAAAAGGGCTGCTGAGCGGGAATTTTTCAAAAAGGGAACACTATTCTAAAAAAGGGTACATTTTTTCAAAAAGGGAACACTATTTTAAAAAAAGGGCTTATTTTTTTCAAAAAGGGTACACTTGTACCTTGTTTACTAAAAATATTTTGAACCGGTTTGTTTAGAGTTCCTGGAAGTTGCAATATTTTCCTGGGATCAATTGAACTGCCACGGGGCAAATAGGAAATGTTAAAAAGGGCAGCCGGACGCATCAGAAGGGTTTAAAAGAGCTACCAGGTGCAAAAAAGAAATAAAAAGGGCCGCCGGGTGCTGCACCCTGATAAAGCGGCTTAGAGTCAACACTACAAATAAAAGTAAATGATTTAATAAAGATATAGTGTATGGCGAAACAGCACCGAAAACTGGCGATATGAAGCAATTAAAATAATAAAACTTTGTAAAAATCACCATAAAATTTTATTTTATTTATATTATATATATGAAGCAATATGAAGCGATATGAAGCAATTAAAATAATAAAACTTTGTAAAAATCACCATAAAATTTTATTTTTATTTATATTTTTAATTTACTTCTTTTATTTTTTCTTTTATTTCCATTTTTTCCATTTCATTTTCTCTTCTATCTTTTTTCAACACATTTCCCTTTTGCATATCCCTCTATCAGATAGCGCCATCTGTCGCATTCTTCGCAACATTCTTTATCTTCAGTTCATTTTTGAACTTGTTCGTTTACGAACACGTGTATGCTGTAGCTGATGACGAGCTGTTATGTTTTTAGCTCGAAACACGTCCTGTGTTTTGTTTTAATTTTATGGTGATTTTTTACAAAGTTTTATTATTTTAATATAGTATATGCTTTATATAAATAAAAGCATAATTAAATAAATGGGATTTATTATAAATGACCGACTTTAATAAAGATATATGGTTATTAGATAAATGAAAATGTAATTAAATAGAAAATATGATAATATGAAAATAGATAAAAGTGATAAGAACAGCCAATGCATGCCCTATCAATTATCATCAATGGAAATCTGAGTTTGATTAATGCACAACAAACATGAAAATCTGAAAGATAGCTAGACTATCAACTTGCAGAAGTGAAGAATCATGTACTCCCCATATTGTTAAAACAATTAACCATCTCAAAGAAAAGCGAACAACACTATTTATTTGGGAATTATATTTATTTTAAATCTACATAGCCTTTTCAGGATGGGTGTTTTTAGTATAAATGAACAGTTATTCCTTATTTAAAGACACAAATCTACCTCAAAATCTAGCAAGTGCTTCTTTTCCACAAGGTTATTGCTAATCATGGAACTCTGAAGTAGATTAACAATAACTTTGGGAAAAAGAAATACTTGGTAGATTTTTAGATCATTACCACCATTTAAGAAGAAATGTTTCTGGCCAACATTTAAATCACTTGTCCAGAAAAGGTTAAATAAATGAACAAAAAGCTTAGGTGGCAGTTGCCAAATCAAATTAGGAACAAACTTTAAAGTGTTCAATATTAATGCCTAACTTTGAGACCAGACAAGAAATCTAGACCCTCAAATTAGCCTAAAAATAAATTTTTATAAAGGTTCTAAAAATAGTTCAAGTAATTATCCCTATTTAAAACTAATGCTAACTGAGCTAATTTTAATGGTGATGCCTCCAATCCATTATTGTAACATTCAGCTTAAAATATAACTTATTAATACTTTTCAATAGAATATACCATTAAAATTAGAAAAATACAAAATATATCATTTTAAATATTCCAACAAATAATTGAGATCACTAATGCATGTATTATTATTTTATTAATTTACCTTTGCCCCTACAACTGTTTTACTGATGGTTTTCTAATACAACTCAAAAACTACATTTTGAGGAATGAGTTGAAATTTGTATATGTGTCATTTTCTCTTAACACATTGCCACCGAGCAATTTTTACCAAATCTGAATTTTAAAACAGTACAAGCTCCTCGCTGTTCGGAAAGTCTTTTGTAAATTGGTGTTCTAGGTTTCCCAAGTTTATGCATCGCTAAATATAATTCAATGTACAAATTTAACATAAAATGTTTTACAATCTAAAAAAATATGGACAACATGATGTAAATGCATTTTCTGTAAAAAGTAGAAGCCACGCCCCTTAGTCAATGATGTTTTTTGAATGAAAACGAGAATTCCCGTTTCCCGATGTGAATGTGTTAACAGAACAATTTGAACATTATATATTTTTATAAAAATAATATATTTTTTTCTCCTTTACTTCTTTTTGTATTTAGGTACTGTCACTAAGTAATAAAATACTGTCAGCATTAACATTATAATGGTGCAATTTGTAAAAAAAAAAAAAAAAAAAAAAAAATAATAATAATAATAATAAAAAAAAAGTGAGAAGAAAAATTCTTTTTAGAAGCCCTTTTACCACTACTAAATATCAGCATTTTAACACACAATGATTAGGTACATATTCAACACTGATTTTAGGTACATTTAGGTTATTATCATGGGCCCAGACTATGCCAATCTTTCGTTTACAAATATAAAATCAGCATGCATGCCACACCCAGTGTATACAGCTGAAGACAGTGTGGTCCTCAACTCTAGGTTCATTTTGGTAGATTTTTGTTTAAAAATATAAAACCATACAAAAGGTCTAGCCGGATAAGCATAGCGAAATGGCCCCCACAACTAATATTTGAAAAAAACATGTGTGGTAATAAGGCACACCTTAAGAATACAATATAGAGTGTTTTTAGCACCAAACTTTGAACTGTTCTTGAGATAATAGGGTAAGTTTGCGCCGGCACTACTATTTTTCAAATATGTTTTTCTACAAAAGTATAAAAGTAAAAAAAAAAAAATGAAACAAACGCCAGTTATTTAAGAATATATTAGTTCACATTATATATTTTTTCCACATTTTCACACAAATTTTAACATACAAAAATAAAAAAAATTATATTTTTACAAAAAATTACAGAATGATGCTCAAAGTATGTACTTTTAACAAAAAAAAATATTTCTTTAAAATCGAAGATTATCGAAGTTATAACAAAAATAATGCTAGCAATTTGCTACAAGATTCCTAACTTTTCCTGTTTGTATTTGTAGAAATAGCCAGGCCCTGATTATCGCACAGGCACGAAAATTTTCATAATTTCATCTAAATTTCCATTTAAAAAAAGGCTAAGATGTGTTATTATCCCACCCTCCGCGATGTTGAGTATTTGGCGATTTTTATCGCTCTGGCAATCCCGGCGTTTGGCGTCTAGTAACTTATTATGGCAACCCCCTTTTTCACGACGCGAGAGCGTGAACATTCATTTCACTGCCGGGTGTCGTTGCTGACGGTTGGTTGACTCTTGTACCAGATACTCTTTGATATCGTGTTCTATGGCTGTCTTTTTATTTTTATGTTAAATTTATTGGATGTATTTCATTGACTATAGTTTCTGTAGTCCGTTTAAACGCTCTTGCTGAAGTAATTAAGAAATATGAGGAAATTTTGACAGGAAAGAGGGGTTTGTTTATAGCGTGTCAATGCGTATTAAGCCTATTTTGGAAAATGACGGCGGTGTTATATTTTGTGCTGTAGGTTTCAAGAAAGCAGATGTCTGTTAAGGTATGTTGATAATTTTATGTATATTTTGTTGCTTTAAGAGTTTTTTACATTTTGAGATTGCTACAAAATGAGAACTACTGAATTTTGAGAATGCTATATCGCGAAAAATGCTGAATTCGGCGATGTTTTTTTTTCAGAAAATGAGCGCGAAGCGCTCATACAACTATTGCTGATTGCCACTTTAGCGAGTCTCGTTTTTTAGGTATATTTTGCTGTTTTAAGAGTTTTTTACATTTTGAGATTGCTACAAGACGAGAACTGCTGAATTCGGCGATGTTTTTTTTCCGTTAAATGTGCGCGAAGCGCTCATACAAGGATTACTGATTTGCCAGTTTAGCGAATTTTGTTTATTATTTACATTTTATTTTCGTTGAGCCAAACATGCGTAGAAACGGGTGCTTGGCGACATTTACTACTTGGCGGAAAAGGGGTTTTCTCGCCAAAAAAAATCTAAGATGGCGGAGGGTGGGATAATAACACATCTGTTCCTAAAAAAATCATAATTGTGCTTCTAAAAAAAAAAAGATATTTTATTATTTTTCTGTAGTTTAAGAAGAAAACAAAAATTACACAATTATGTTTAAAATAGAAGTTTTAACAGCTTTAGAAATTTTGTTTGCACTCAGTAGAAGTTTGGTTTTATCATTTAATATCAATGACATCATTGATAAGTATATTTCTTATCATTATTTTTCTAGTGTAATTGTTGTACTGTATTTATCAAGTCATTCAGTTTTATAATAGTGCCCATTTATTCGAAAAGTGACACAGCTGGAAAAATATATTTGAGATATTAATATGATGAAATGACAAAAATATATCTAAATCTATGGTTAAAAACACATTTCAATAAATGACAGAAAAAATATTTATTTTTATTCCTGGAATAATTTTTCGTTTTCTGGAAAACATATATTTTTTTAGTTAACACTTTTCAAATAAGTGTGTAATATGTTAAAAAAAGAAAAAAAAATAGTATTAAATTAACCAATCTAAGGGCGAAAAATTGTAAGTGCCCTGGGCACAGGAACATGCTAGTCAGGCCCTAGAAATAGCCTGCTACTATTGGACTAGCCAATTGCTGACATTTCCACTCTGAGAGAATGCGCAGTATGCCAAAATAACAGAATGTTTCTATACATACCATAACCCGATAGATTTGTTTTGTGTTTAAATATTCTGCTATTTTGGTGTACTGCACAACCTTCTCACGTAATAATATCAAGAACTAGCAGACAAAATGCTAACATTTGTCTACCATGCCTATCATGATTTTCACATAGAAGAAGACTATGGGGCTGTACAGTGTAAAGTATCACTTTAGGGGGAGGGGTCTGGCAGTTGATATCATAAGATATGTGTTTGGGGGATTGGGGGGGGGGGGTGTCTTTTGAGATCAATATCATTTTTGATCAAATCAAAATTTACATTTTTTGGAAACTTTTTCTTTACATCTGGTAGCTTGATTTATTTTTTAGTCTGTTTTCTTAGTTTTATGAAAATTCAAAGTTATTATTAAAACCATTGAAGGATTACAAAATCATTTCATTCCAAAATATGGAATAACCCAACATTCGTCATTAATATTCTTTCTCCATATATAATTCGTTGTTTAAGAAACAAGATTCAAAATGATACTTGTTATTTTTACTAGTAAGAAATGGGGAAGAATTTCGGCCACCTGTTTTCTTTACAAAAAATTCTGTTTAGCCCCTTGCAAGGAGAAACTGCAAAAACCAATATTACTATTCAATGCTTTATGTAACAAAGAGCTATTATTAAATAATTTTAAATATTAAGTATTTCTTTTAAATTGTTATTTGATATGTGTGTTATTTGATAAGTGTTATTTCTTATATAACAGTGATATTTTATAAATTTCTTCTTTTTATCTTAATCACTAATGTATGTGAATAATAAATGTACAACTATATCTGTATATCATTAAAAACATATAAAAAAATAAAAAAGGAAAAAAAACTGTAAAAACAAAAAAAAATTTTGGACATTGTTAACAATATTATTAAGAGCAGGGAGAGGTTTGAGGAATGATAATGTAGGATATAACAGTTTCCCTCAGGCAGTTTCAGGAGGGTGCTGCGCACCGCCTGCCCTTTGGTTTACAAAATAGCACCCTTCTTGCCTCTCCATTTACAAAGTTCCTTTTTTCCCTTTTTTTGCATTAAAAATTTTGCTTACATAGTACAACCTGACTCAATGTTGTTTTGAAAAGAGATATCTAAGTTTTAAATATTAAAAGTGACTTTAAAAATAAAAAAGTGCTCTTAAGAATCCAAAACATGCCCTTAAGAATAAAAAAAAAAAAAGTGCCCTTTTCTCACCGGCAGCACCCTGCCCTTTTTTAAACCAAGAGGAAACTCTGATATATTAAGGTGGGGAGGGGGGGGGGTTGTCTAAAATTGCCAAAAAGTTTATAACCTTATATATGTACAGTCCCTATTCAGCTTCACCTGTACAATCAACTGGATCATCAACTTGATATTATTACGCAAGAAGGAATTGCAGTACGCAAAAATAATAATGTTTACAAATATGAAACAAACCTATAGGGTAGTGGTATGTGTGGAAACATTATGTTATTTTGGTGTACTGCGCATCCTGCCCGAGTAGAAATGTCAGGAATTGACCAATTCAGTGATAGCAGGGTATTTCTGCAAAAACGAACAGGAAATTAGGAATATTTTAGCAAATTGCTAGCATTATTTTTGTTAAAAGTGCACACTTTGAGCATTATTTTGTAATTTTTTTAAAATATATTTTTGCTTATATTTGTATGTTAAAATTTGTGTAAAAATGTACAAAAATATATAATGGGAACGAATATATTCTTCATTCGTCAATAACTGGCATTGGTTTCACTTTTTTAATGTTTATACTTTTTGAGAAAAACATATTTGAAAAATAGTAGAGCCGGTGTAAATTTCTCCGATTATCTCAAGCACAGTTCAAGGTCAGGGGCTAAAAACACTCTATATTGTATTCTTATGGTGAGCTGTATTACTACACATGTTATTTGAAACATCAGCCGTGGGGACCATTTCACTATGTTTATCCAGCTAGACCCTTTGAGGGTATACACTGCAAAATGCAGTAGGGGTGCTCAGCATTGGACTTCTTTGGGAAGATTTTTGTTTAAAAATATAAAACCAAATCAAATTGGAGCATGCGTGTAGAGTCCCAACTCTAGATTCAGTTGGATAGATTTTTGTTCAAAAATATAAAACAGGCATGAGAGTGGGTAAAGAACAAAAAGTCTGAAAATACGCGTAAGCTAAAATTAGGTAAAAAACTAAAAGACATATTTTGCACAAAACAGTCAAAAAACACAAATTTTGTCAAAGGGCTCGAAAAAAATGTGGATTTTGTCAAATGGTCGTTGGAAAAACGCGAATAGAGGAAAAAAAGTTAATCGTCAAAAGGCTGCAAAAAAAGCAAATTTCTTCAAAGGATTGCGAAAACAAAAACGCGAATTCCGTCAAAGGATCGCAGAAAAAACGCGAAATTTGTCAAAAAATCGTGAGGGAAAAAACGAATTTTGGCAAAGGATCGCGGAAAAATGCAAATTTCGTGAAAGAGCCGCTGAAAAAACACGAATTTAGTTAAAGGATAGAGGATAACGTGAATCGTCAAAAGACTGCAAAATAAGCGAATTTCGTCATAGGATCGCAAAAAAAAATGCGAAATTCGTCAAAAGATCGTGAAGAAAAAGAAACGAATTTCGGCAAAGGATAGCGGAAAAATGCAAATTTCGTGAAAGAGCCGCTGAAAAAACACGAATTTAGTTAAAGGATAGAGGGAAAAAACGTGAATCGTCAAAAGGCAACAAAAAAAGCGAATTTCATCAAAGGATTGCGAAAAAAACCCCCGCGAATTTCATCAAAAGATCACGGAAAAAACGCGAAATTCGTCAAAAAATCGTGAAGAAAAAAAGCGAATTTTGGCAAAGGATCGCGGAAAAATGCAAATTTCGTGAAAGAGCCGCTGAAAAAACATGAATTTAGTTAAAGGATAGGGGATAAAAACGTGAATCGTCAAAAAACTGCAAAATAAGCAAATTTCGTCATAGCATCATGAAAAAAATGTTAGATAATTACTTAATGTAATATCTAACGGGGTTGGAAAAGTTATAGCAGAGTGGCAAAATGCAGTAAGAAGCGTATAGCTGATTTAGAAACCCCATAATAAACTTGAGATTAAATTTAAATAAAATTATAAGTACTTAATGAAGCTGAAAAAGAAAAATGAATTACAACGTAAATGGTAGACGAAAGAAAGATAACAGATTTAAAAGTAACTTAATATTTATTGATTAAAACAAAAGATAAAAACAAATAATAAAATAAAAATGAAACATTAAAAACAGTTACTTAATGCTAAATGACTATGAAACAAACTTATCTGCTTTGACATAATATGTATAACATAATAACTCATGGCATTTGGCATAAAAGCATCTCGTGAAAAACAACCAGATGAAATACTATTGTTTTCAATTAAACATGGCGTTCAATGCACCAGGACTCCATTTATTAAAAGCACAACAGCTTCTCGAAAATAACTTGCTTCAGTACACTAACCGGACGATAAACAATCTTACTTTAAAAAATACGAACTCTGTAAAACACATGGTCGATTGTAGAACTTCACTTCAAGGTCAATGACACGAGGTAAGCAAGCGGAGAACGAAACTAACTCAAACGTAAAGCTCGAACACTTTCAGCAATATATCCCTCCAGGAAAAACCATTTACAGTTTCCAAGGACAATTACTTAAGAACATCGTATCTCGAACTACTTGCTCTCAAATATAAAACTAACTTGAAGTAAATAAAAGTCTAAAGTCCGGCCAAATATTCAAACATATTTCTTCAATGCTGATACCAGACACTAATTAAAAGATATTTCCATTAAGTGTAGACTTCACATAGCTGAGTTTAAAAGCTGACAGAAAAATATAACAGACGTCTTTAAGATTAATAAAAGCCGGCACTAAACGCCAGACAACAAACACATTTAAAAACTCGAAAACCGTTGGATGTTCACGGTTGAAGGATATTTATATCACAGCCAGCCACGATAACAGTGCTAGTACGCAGCTCCGGACACGCCCAACGGTCAGCTATGAATAATTACTGAAGACGTAACCATAGCGACACCTGACAACGCTAGACGACTCACGCCATCTAGTGGCAGTTGGTAAAACCACGTAAAGATCGAATGGCAGGAAGTAATATAAACAATATTGTAAATGAAATCAATATTGTAACTAAAAGAGAGATAATAGAAATAAACAGAATTATATTAATAGAAACCTAGATAAGAGAAAAGAAATAAAAAAGATGTTTTTATATATAAGTAAGTGAGCTAAAACAGGAACTTATAGAATGAGATGGAAAATGGATATTCATATGTACAGGGACAAGAATAGAAAAGCTCAAATTTGTTATCAAATGCCCCCCCTCTTGTCCACTGTACAACTTGAGGTAGATGCTCAAAAACAAGTACATAATCTCAAAGAATTATCCCTTAACAAGAGCATTCAAGAACCCACAACTCTATCTTTAAATGAAAAACTATCCACAATCCAAAACTCCATCCACAGCAATCCAAGCATCACCAAAAACAAGTAAATAACCATAGTAAAAAGCAAGTGATAACAGCATTAAATATAGAGTCCCGACGCATTAAAAGCCTGTAAATACAAAGATAAAAAATATTTAGTTATAATACACAAAAATACAACACATAACATAAAACTATAACTATCCAGTTCATAGATAAAAATCATCACATCACTGTATTGTGATACAACAGTCTTTCACCATCTTTCTCCTTTTTTTCCAATAACTCCCTTAAACTTCTCTATAGTATTCAACATCAGCACATACACATTAATTTTCAAGAATAATTAAATACCAGTACATACAAACATTAATTTTTTTTTAGGAATAATTAAATATAGGATAAAACAATAATTTTTATAATTTATAACAACAAATATGACTCAAGATGGCATTATATATATATATAAAAAAAACTTATAAAGTTTGGCATATGACTTCAAACAATGGCACAATAAAATCTAAAGCATTAGAAAACCCTTTTGACTGGTCCATCAAATAAACTTGCACGACATCCAAAATGCAAAACCAATTACACCATGAAAACAAGATAACCCAAACCGGTATATAGGGCCACATGCTCCATGCCACTGTATATTTAAATATATCATAATAGATGAAGTCACCAATTTACCTAAAGAACGGTAACTGGGCAAAGGTATAATGGTACATAACATCCACGCTAAAAAAAAACACCTTTTGCATTCTTCCACTACCCTTTCGCTTACATTTGCTCACAAAAACATTCTTTCGGAATATTCACTCTGAACATTTGCAACTTCACATTTGCTCGGGGCCCCAAGACTTCATACTAACAAACTCTCAACAAAAAGAAACCTAGGCAAACGATGACACAGATAATGAAAGATCAATGTTGAAGGATCCATATACAAAACTTTAAACAACAGAATTAAATAGCCCCAAACAATTTCCAGAGCCAATCAAGGAACATGCAAACATGGACGTCAAACAGCCATTATTCAGAACCAGAACAACAGTCTTCATCTAGACCTAGAGGGTGCTATTTTTCATAAACTACGTTATCTACTTAAAAAGACAACCATTCGAAATATAAAATTTCTATGCAGGAACAACAACATTTTGGTTCCACCCCTCTTTTATCAAACCATGCCATATCACATTGATCAACTATGCCATAACTTATTGAAAGCCAGCTCATCTTATTCTTCATCCATTTCTACTTTGACAGAATACTGGGAATGAGTTGAATGAAAACAGTTAAAAATCAAGTGAAGAATTCCATCTCTTATCATTTAATATTCAGGAAAAGCATTTAAAAATTCAAATCACACTTTTCTGATAATTGTTTTAAAATGAAAAGGATAAGAATGCTACTGACACAAACATGACTACAAGCCGTTAAAAATAAATTATCTGGCCCCCCTCAGAAAGCAAAAAAAAAAACATTTAAACTTCCAGGATAGGCTCACTATCAAAAGACTGCCAACTTAGCACTCTTAAAAATCTCTTTAAGGATATATAAACGGTTAAGCCTTTAAACTTGATCCACAATGACCAAACATGACTAACCTACATCCAGTTTTCCACATACAACTTGCAGTTTTAACATGCTACTGATTTCTTCAATACCTCCCAGAAAAATCTGCTGAAAAAGTTGTCCAACGTTTTATCCCACTCTGTAATTTATCGATCAAAACTGATTACTAAACCATTTGGAGAACCATCAGAAAAATTCCATCTCAAAACCAAATTTCACCTGGGCCATCAATAGGAAACAATCTTCTATCCAGTGCTCTAAAACATTCCAGCAATGAACCACTTCAAGTCTCAATATATATATATATAGCTCAATGAAAGGAACATCAGACTATACCTTTACAGACCAAACACCTACAATGGTATAACCAATTATTATGCTAAAAAAAAATTGTCTCAAAGTACCATGTCTAAATCACCACATTGTCCAGCCATCGAAATCCATCAAATCCTCAAAAATATTGGGTATATGCAAATATACAGTCACTACATCTTAAAGATTAAAATTGATGCTGACTTTACACAAGAAAAATTCATGAAGGAAAAATGACTTCATTGGACAAAAGTAGCACTATGACAAAAAGATTTCTTTTAACTGTTACAATAAAGGTTCACAATCATGTCTTAAAAATATATTAAATGACTAGATCAGCATGAAAGACTAATTTAAATGTCAATTCCATTACATGTGTTCATTTAATTTCTGAACATAAGAGACTTATTTAATTGAGAATAACTCTAATATACATAGCTTACATCGCCAAAAACTGGATTTAAGTGTAATATAAGACAAGAAGATCAACATTATATAAAGACATAAATGAAAGTTAAGACAATGAATCATAATATAGGATTAAGCACAACTTTTAAACAGGCAATTGCACAATTTCAAACGCAATTAACATGATCCACATAACATTTAAAATAATTAATCAAGTGGATCATCGAAAACCAATACTCAATCCCAAGATTCAATATTAAACTCATATCATAATTATCTTTAAATTACTTTAAAACGAACAATTAACAACAATGTATAATTTACTGAATGACCCAAATATACCTAGAAATACGGATTAAATCCCAACACTTTTCACTTAACTTTAAATAGTTTAAACATAAAAATGAAAATTAAAAAAAACGTTAGGTTATAAATGCTAGAACACATTTAGCATCCAGGGTTTAATCTCTTAACCATTAACCATTAAAAAAATTTGGCCAAGGAAAACTCCCATACTAAAAATGCGAACTGCATAAAACATTAAGACAATCTTAATATAACCCAGTTAAAAATAAATTTACTAATTAAAAAAACATTTAATTTTATATAGTTTAAAACCTGTATTTTTAAACTAACTGAATAATTAAATTAAACAAAACTAAAAATAACTTAAAAGGATAATAAATTATTATTCAAAGGCCAGGATCATCTTTCAAATAAAATTTAAGCAGTAAAAATTTCCAAGTTAAGCAAATATCCAAAAAAAACTGAATCTACCATAACCAAACGATGGGTAAACGTGTAAAAACCCAAGAAAATACGTACTTCCATCGCAAGTTATGGTAGTAAAAAAAAAATATATATATTGAAATTCTATAACCATAATTTAAACAAGAACACCTGACAAAACCTGATTTAAAATTTACCTGATTTAAACAAGAACAAAAGCCTTCACTAACAATTAACACCAGTTCAATTATCAAAATTTACCTCAGGAGTCATTCGTAAACATTATCAAATTTTAAATATTTCTATAACAAAAAGTACTTTAAACTAATTAATCCTTTATTTAAAAAGTAATCCATTAAAACATTATATATATATATATTAATTAGAAAACTATTAAATATTTAAAATCAATTATAAAATCTTAATTTATCGCTAAAAAGTGACTCCCCCCTCTTATTAACAACCAGTTTAGGCCTTTACAAGTAATATTAACATACTTCATTTAAGTCCAAATCAAGACCAATTGACCCAGGGTAAGACCTATCAAAAACCTTAATTTCAATTTAAGAAAGAAATTAATCTTAAATGCAAGGCAAATGCTTTAGTTCTCAAAATTTAAAAATATCATTTGAGAAAACTAATCTCCTGATGGCACTCCTTAAATTTTCTATTAACTCCCATATTTGTACAAAAATACTCAATTAAAATATCTGAAAAACAAATGTAGACATGCATAAAAGTGTATAGTACAGATGAAATACAGGAAAAATTTCAATTCAAGACAATACAGTTAAAAATCCTATGAACTGGAGACCATAAATGGCGTCCGTCAACTTTCGTCAGCCTCCATAACTAAAATATTCATTTAATCAGCAAGAGTCTTCCTTTAGGAAAAGTCAAAACGAATGTCTCATCACAATGTAGAAAAGTTTAACACCTTGTAAAAATGGACTCAAAAATGAGCCCAGCATAGCTTCCTACAATGCGCTATTATGAAAATAGGAGAACACTGGCACTAACAAATCTTCAAAAGCACTATTCATTAACTTGACACCTTTCAGTTAACTTTTAAAAATAGTAGATGAAGTTCAAAATTCGTCACAATATCTCTCAATAGCATCTTCATTAATATTCAAAAATTTATATATCTTTACTAAATTTCACGAAATAAACTTAAACCACAGCCAATTCTTCAAAAAAATTTCAAAACTTCATTAATTTCCAGACATTTCTTCAAAACTTCTATTATTCTAATCAAAGATCGCTTCTTTATATTTAAATCCATGCTTCATCTGTGATATATTATGCCATGAGTTCAAAAAAAATTTAAACTTTTACTTTAATAAGATTACAAAACGTCGGCCCCCCCGTCAAAAACCTTCGCTAAACTGCTATGGGAGCCGAAAACTAAATCCACCATGTAAAAACACAAGACCTATTACGGTCAAAAACGTTAACCTTGGAAAATAAATAGATTTATAAGACAAATATATAAAATTCGCGACTTTAACTATTACGAAATTTAATTAAAACAAAAACTTATATTAATTCTATCATTTTATATCAGAATTAGGGACTACAAAAATATACCTTTATAAAAATAATGACTTTTAAAATAGGAAGGGCTTAACTGTAAGTTAAAAGTAGCCCATAACCTTATTTGTTAGATAATTACTTAATGTAATATCTAACGGGGTTGGAAAAGTTATAGCAGAGTGGCAAAATGCAGTAAGAAGCGTATAGCTGATTTAGAAACCCCATAATAAACTTGAGATTAAATTTAAATAAAATTATAAGTACTTAATGAAGCTGAAAAAGAAAAATGAATTACAACGTAAATGGTAGACGAAAGAAAGATAACAGATTTAAAAGTAACTTAATATTTATTGATTAAAACAAAAGATAAAAACAAATAATAAAATAAAAATGAAACATTAAAAACAGTTACTTAATGCTAAATGACTATGAAACAAACTTATCTGCTTTGACATAATATGTATAACATAATAACTCATGGCATTTGGCATAAAAGCATCTCGTGAAAAACAACCAGATGAAATACTATTGTTTTCAATTAAACATGGCGTTCAATGCACCAGGACTCCATTTATTAAAAGCACAACAGCTTCTCGAAAATAACTTGCTTCAGTACACTAACCGGACGATAAACAATCTTACTTTAAAAAATACGAACTCTGTAAAACACATGGTCGATTGTAGAACTTCACTTCAAGGTCAATGACACGAGGTAAGCAAGCGGAGAACGAAACTAACTCAAACGTAAAGCTCGAACACTTTCAGCAATATATCCCTCCAGGAAAAACCATTTACAGTTTCCAAGGACAATTACTTAAGAACATCGTATCTCGAACTACTTGCTCTCAAATATAAAACTAACTTGAAGTAAATAAAAGTCTAAAGTCCGGCCAAATATTCAAACATATTTCTTCAATGCTGATACCAGACACTAATTAAAAGATATTTCCATTAAGTGTAGACTTCACATAGCTGAGTTTAAAAGCTGACAGAAAAATATAACAGACGTCTTTAAGATTAATAAAAGCCGGCACTAAACGCCAGACAACAAACACATTTAAAAACTCGAAAACCGTTGGATGTTCACGGTTGAAGGATATTTATATCACAGCCAGCCACGATAACAGTGCTAGTACGCAGCTCCGGACACGCCCAACGGTCAGCTATGAATAATTACTGAAGACGTAACCATAGCGACACCTGACAACGCTAGACGACTCACGCCATCTAGTGGCAGTTGGTAAAACCACGTAAAGATCGAATGGCAGGAAGTAATATAAACAATATTGTAAATGAAATCAATATTGTAACTAAAAGAGAGATAATAGAAATAAACAGAATTATATTAATAGAAACCTAGATAAGAGAAAAGAAATAAAAAAGATGTTTTTATATATAAGTAAGTGAGCTAAAACAGGAACTTATAGAATGAGATGGAAAATGGATATTCATATGTACAGGGACAAGAATAGAAAAGCTCAAATTTGTTATAAAAAAAAACGCAAATTTCGTCAAAGGATCGCGGAAAAAGCGTCAATTTCGTCAAAGGAAAGCGGAAAAAATGCGATTTTCTTCAAAAGATCGAGGAAAATATGCGAATTCCGTCAAAAGATTGAGGAAAATATGCGAATTCCGTCAAAAGATCGCGAATTTCATCAAAGAATTGCGGAGAAAATGCGATGCAATTCTGGCGCGATATGTCTCGTTTGGTGCACTTTTCCGCTGCCAGAAAGAAAAAAATGTCCGGAAAACATTGAGTGGATTAGCTAGTCTTTAATAAAGAAAATATCTTAACAATGAAAATCAATAGTAATTAACATAACTAATTAAAATTCAAGCTTTGAGTAAATAACTTACGAATATGCTAAGCTACGATCTGCAAGAATAGTATAAATGACTAAGATTGATGCCACAAGATTTGCAAAAACCATCAATAAACTCCTTAGACGACGTTTTGCCTAAAAGGATAAATAATAAAAATTTAACTTTATATAAATTTTGATCACATTAACACACAGATTTATGACATGAAAATTCATCATCATTTTGACATAAAGACTGCTCTATAGTGTTATATCTATTAGTAATATGTAATAGATAAATTTTCAAATATACCAATGAAAAAATGCTATTACCTTTACAGTTTACAAATATTATTTATAGCCCAGTGGTAGGGGAGGAAAAAAAGGTCGAATTTGGAATTAATTAGAGGAAAGCTGGAAATTGTTTTAATCCATTTAGTTTAGGTCAGGGTCGGCGAACCTATGGCACGCGAAAGAATAATTTTGGCACGGAGCGGCGTTGATTGTGTCTCTATATCAGAATACAGTGATTTTGCACAAAATACACGAATTTAGAAGATCTGATTCTATTTTAAATTCGATTAATTGGAAATTGAAGAATTTTAATCTTATTCAATATGGTTTCGAAAACTTATCAAAGAAAATATTTGGAAATTATTACGAAGTAAAGACTATTATATATTAATAAAAATACTGATGGTAAATTATGGCGACTTGGAAACTAACTTCAGAATTATTTAAATAAACTGCCTTTTTCCATTTATTTTTCCTTCTATTTATACCTGTGAGTCATTATTTTCGTAAATAAGTAATATAAAAAATCAAACAGTTGCCAGATAAATCCACTTCAGTTTGCATTCTATTAAAATTAACTGAACATGAACACGATATATATTAATTTTCATCTAAGATCACATATTTTACATAATCACATATTTAAAAATAATTTTAAATATATAATTGATTAGATAATTATTAGAGTGATTACTATATATATTACTATATATATATACTTTATAATATTACTATATAATTATTAGAGATACTTACATCTATGTTACCCATTTTGAAAAAATCTTAAGTAATTTTCAAATGGTTTTTACTCATTATTTTTCAATCCACTAATTTTTTCTTTTAGTTGGCACGTCATGGGGAATGTAAAATATTTTTGTACAAATTTTGGCACGCGGCAACAAAAAGGTTCACCAACCCTGGTTTAGGTCTAGAATGAATATGCTAAGTTTTCCCCCTCGTAAAAGGTGAGCGTTAGAAAATATGTACAGATTTATAGTGAAAAACACATTTTTTTAAATACCATAACAATATCTCAAAATAACTAACTCTGTCAAAAACATTGTCCATACAAATGTTGTAGAGCTTGAAATTCTGATTAAAATGAGTACCTACACTTAATATTTTTGTTGAACATTAAGGTCACAATTCTACTTTAAAGTTTTAGACCCGTGCTCAGGGGGTTGAACTCAGAATTAATTTCGAGAAAACTGGAAATTGTTTTAATCCCTTCAGTTTAGGTCTAAAATGAACGTACTATGTTTTCTTCCAAGTACTTGGGTGAATGTTAGAAAATGTGTACATATTTATTTTCGAAAAACACTTTTTTTTAAAAAAATTATCTTAACAATATCGCAAAACTGCTAACCCTATAAAAAACATTGTCAATACAAATGTTGTAGAGCTTAAAATTCTGAATAAAATTAGTACCATCATTAATATTTTTGTTCAACATTAAGGTCGCAATTCTATTTCAAAATTTTGCCTTAATCGCTAATCAAGAGCTTGAAGCCAGGAAAGACCAAGTTAACTTAATAATATCTCAAAACAGCTAACTCTATCAAAAACATTGTCAGTTCAGTACAAAAGTTGTAGAGCCTAGAATTCTGAATAAAATGAGTACCTACACTTAATATTTTTGTTCAATATTAAGACCGCAATTTTGAGATATTGTTAAGTTAACTTGGTCTCTCCTGGCTTCAAGCTCTTGATTTGAAAAATTTTGAAATAGAATTGCGACCTTAATGTTGAACAAAATATTAATGATGGTACTCACTTTATTCAGAATTTTAAGCTCTACAACATTTGTATTGACAATGTTTTTTATAGAGTTAGCAGTTTTGCGATATTGTTAAGATGTTTTTCGAAAATAAATATGTACACATTTTCTAACATTCACCCAAGTACTTGGAAGAAAACATAGTACGTTCATTTTAGACCTAAACTGAAGGGATTAAAACAATTTCCAGTTTTCTCGAAATTAATTCTGAGTTCAACCCCCTGAGCACGGTTCTAAAATTTTAAAGTAGAATTGTGACCTTAATACTGAACAAAAATATTAAGTGTAGGTACTCATTTTACTCTGAATTTTAAGCTCTACAACATTTGTATTGACAATGTTTTTGACAGAGTTAGCTGTTTTGAGATATTGTTATGATATGCAAAAAACATTTTTTTAAATTATAAATCTATACATATTTCCTAACGCTCACCTAGTACGAGGGGGAAAACATAGCATATTCATTCTAGACCCAAACTGAAGAGATTAAAACAATTTCCTGCTTTCCCCTAATTAATTCTGAATTCAACTCCCTAACCACTGCGCTATTACTATTATTATGTCACCTTATTTAGTAAAGGGCTAAACTGGGAAATATTATTAGCGGCCAGTGGAGCCAGTTTTCAAGGTGGACATTTTCTTTAAACTAGTGACCACTTTTTTATTTAAAAGTACTAGACAGTAAACTTTTGTTAAAATTTCTATTAATATTAATCTAAAATTGAATAGCCCAAATAAATATGTTAATGTAAACATATTGCAACCAGAAAAAGTAGAATCCATGATGGAAATCCAGAAAATTTGACTATCTCCTTGTAGGAAAATGGCCATAAGGTGGTCGTTGATAAACAATTTTTTAATAGCGGCTTTTTCTCATTTAGTGGCACTGATTTTAATAAAAAATACACATGCTTTAAATGCTACTTTTCAAGAGAAGTTTTTCAGAAAAACTTACATAAAAAATAGTGGGAGAAAAAAATACGATTTTATTATTATTATAAAAATCAGATTAAAAGAAAAATAACATTAGTACAATAAAAACTAAACTTTATTTTTCAAAATGGAAAATATTAATACCTGTTTTGCTACTTCTCTTTTTACAACTGTATTAGCATGGAAAAATGTGATAAAAAGACCAATGTTGACTAAAATACCTAAAAAGAGGAAATTAAATACACACATCACTTAATTCAAATACTAATATCACAAACAAAAAAATTAAAACTAATAGTATCAGACATAGTAATTCCATACTTATTGGAAATTCTGATTCAATATTTTTTATATTTTTTTTGCGAAAAAAGAGACACTGCAGGTGCTAAATTTACTTGTAAAATTAAGAATTAGGAAAAACTAAAATCAATTATTTAATGCATTATTAACTTTTAGGTGAGATTTCATTTTTTTGCTTTTCCTTTTGATATTTCAACTGATGTTAAAAGATCAATAGTTGTAGATTTTTAGCAATCTTTATGGTTTTCAACCAGAAATATCAGCATTTATTTTCAGTAATGAACCATTGTTCTTCAGTAATTGCTGATTGCAATACTGCAATCATTCATTAGAAATCATATTGATTACTCGAAGACTGTAATATTAGGCATCTCTATATAATCTATTCTATTAATGTTCATAAATAAATGTCTGTCTATATTCGGAAAGGCTGCAAAAACGATGAGTTGTGGGCTAAGAGAGGTGCCAATCAACATGTGAAAATCCACGAAAGCTCCTCTTCAAAGTTTCAAAGAAATCAGACGGTAATTAGCTGAGATATTAATTAAAAACTCATCAAAAAAGCTCAAAATCACCACTCCCAAGCCATAGGTTAATTCATACAGAGGTTAGTTTGATTCAAGATCATTATAACAGAGGCTCTGCTGTCTAGAGGATGAAGGTCACTAGCAGACATAATAAAGCTTAATCTTTTACCTCCAAAAGAGTAAAATCATGATTATAGTTCAGGAAGAAAATAACACTATTTAATTAAAATTGGCAAAAACTATTATTTTGCAGATTATTATCATTATTTATGCAGATGATATTAGCCCATCCATTAAAAAATTCTTCATTTTGTTATTTGATATATTACATTTTTGATTAAAATTTTCTTGATCTTTTAATGTGTCAAGCACATGCAATTCGTTGATAGTAACATTAATAATCTTAATAAAATGTGCAAAATAGAGTAGTAATAAATAAAAAAAAGTGAAAATAAGATATTAGATACAAATTAACTTTAAGGCTGTCTCTTTTGTGGTAGAAAAAATATGAACCATAATAACCAATAAACACTAAAATTTCAATGGTTTTAACTATTTCATTAAAATCACAAAAATTAACACAAGAATTTCTTTATAGTTACACTGATTTTTTTTTTTTTTTACTTAATACAGTAGAAGAACATTATAATACAAATGCAAACCTAAAAACATGAGGTTGTGCATTATATAAATCACATTTCAACCTTTAAAAGATGGCCAAATATGTCTGAAACATACCAAAATACAGTAGAGTATCTTTATATTGGATTCATTGTTAGCAGAGTTCCAAGGGCACCCATATGATTAATTTTAGGGGGGCTAAGAAAAAATCTCAACTTCCTCCAAAGCTATCATACATTTTAGTATCTATTTAAAGTAGGGTCACCCGGGGTAATTCCTGGTCACAGTCCTTTTTATGTTTTAAGAACGCTTCACCAAAATGAAAAAAAAAAACCATAGAGGTACTCTGAACTATCCTCATTGGAATTTATTACTTATGAGTTTATTGTTCATTTTGAAAAAAAAAAATCTTTTTGAAATGCCTTGTTAAATTTCTGTAAAATAACATTGGCCTTAGTTATGATACATTTTTACAAAGATCTTTGTCACAATTCAAATTTTTAATATTTTTCTTTTCTTTCTTTTTGATTCAATTACCAACTACTTTAGCTATTAAAAAATTTACAGAAGTTGGTCAAATATTGCCCCATATATCTGGGGTAAATCTTGGTCACTGCGGTAATTCCTGGTCAATGTTTTTATCATCATTTAATTCCTTTTTATTGTCATATTTAGTGATTTTAATTGCCACAAACCCTTTGAGAATTAACTGCAACCACACTGTTCACCACATTTTAGTTAATTGTAGTTCTTAATAAAGTAGGTAAAGTTCTTAATAAAGTACTTTGTGTTTTTTCGCGATCTTTTGATGAAATTTGTGTTTTTCACGATCCTTTGACGAAATTTGCATTTTTTCCACGATTCTTTGACGAAATTTGCTTTTTCACGTGATCCTTGAACGAAATTTGCATTTTTTCCGCAATTCTTTGACGAAATTTGCATTTTTCCTACGATTGTTTTCTGCGATCCTTTGACAAAATTTGCGGTTTTTTGATGATTCTTTGATGAAATTTGTGTTTTTCCCGGGATTATTGAACGAAATTAGCTTTTTTTCAATCCTTTGACGAAATTTTCGTTTATTTGCGACCTTTTGACGAAATTTTTCTTTTTTCCGCAATACTTCTGTGAAATTTGTATTTATTCGCGATCTTTTGACGAAATTCGTCCTTTTTCCTTGATCCTTTAATGGAATTGGTGATTTTTCCTGAAAACCATAGGCGAAATTAATTTTTTCGGCAACCATTTGTCAAAATTTGCGAGATTCTTTCGTGATATTTTCGGATTGATGACCGATTATTGTTAAATCTGCCTCTAATTTCTTAGCATTTTGTTTATGCAAAATCAGTTTTACTTGTAAAAATGAATCCTGTCTATAACGAAATTCTTTCTACAGCAGAAAAAGTGTTATCGTCTTGTAGGAAAAAAACCCACACAGTAACACCTGCTAAGATAAAAATTCTTTAAAACGGAATTTGTTTACTATCTTGTGTTTTCCCTCTTTATAAGAAGTAGACTATTTGAAAGCGCTAATTAAAAACTCATGAAAACAGAACATGTCTAAAATAGAATCCAGCTTTAAAAGAAAAAAAAAAAAAATCATGGTTATGACAAAATGAATTCACAACAATTATACCTGCTAAGACAGAAACCCGTCTAAAACGGAAAACTGTTCCGGTGCCTTCTGATCTTGTCGATGCAGGTTTTATTATGCTTTGTCTTTGCAAGATAAAGTTAAAATTTTCATATCTTGCAACTGATTTATATTTAAAAAATTTTGATAATACCAAAATTTAGGGGGCGGGGGGGGGCTCAAGCCCCTCCTTGCCCTCCCATATAGGCGCCCTTACAGAGTTCTGCATAGGCTCTAGGAGAATTTGGCAGTCCGCCTGGTGCTCCTTACGGCTCTTTTTGATGTGCACTTTGGGTTAATTTCTTCACGAAATATGTCAATCGGGCATAATAAAAAAATAGTGAATTTCTTCAATCAGCCAAGGAAAAAAAAAAAAGTTAAATTTGTCGATTGGCCGAGGGGAAGTGGGACTGTGAAATATGTTGATTGGTCACGGGGGGAAACAAAAATCAAAATTCATTGATCAATTGCCAGAAAAAAAATCTTAAATTTTGTCTATCCATTGCAGAAAAAAACTCATGAAAATTTTTAACTGGGTGTGGGAAAAATATTGTGAATTTTGTTAATCAGTCACAAAAGATAAAATGGCAAGGTTTGCCAATCGGTCACAAAAAAATAGTGCAAAATGTGATAATTGGTCACGAGAAAAAATCACGAAATTTAGTCATTTGGTCGTAGGAAAATATCAAGAAATTTGTCGATTGGTTGCAGGAATATATCGCAAATTCGCCTATTGTTCGGAAAAATATCACAAAATTCTACTGATAAAATGAAGCTCTAAACAAACCAGTTCAAAATATGTTTTTTGAACAGGATACAAGAGAGCCCTTTTGTTCTAGAGTCAACACTATCAGCAGATTATGAATTTTTCCATAATGCATTCAACACATCATTACTAAACATGGTCCAAATATTCCTGGACCAAATCATTCATTATTTTACTCATTTATAAAAAAAAAAAAAAAAAAAAAAAAAAAAAAAAATTGCAATAATAGCAATTTTTTCATTAAAAAGTTCTAAATTAAGGAGAAAATATTGAACTAGTGTATCAAATTTAGCCCTCTAGAGTGTAGCAACTTTTTACAATGTGGGAATGCAGTTGCTTCTTAACTACAAAATTCATTGCTTACATCTGAGAAATTGTGCATTATATAAAACTGCATTATACAGATCTTCTACTACTACTGTATATAGTCAACTCTCCAATATGCACAACTCAGGACCAGAAGTTTACAAATTTTAGATAACCTTAAAAAAAAAAAAAAAAAACTTTAATCCATTAAAAAAATTATTTTCTTGAAATATAAAAAATCTGATCTTAAAAAGTTAAAAGAGAGAGTTTGGAGAAGAAATAATTCCACCAACAGAATAAATAGGCTATGGATTATGCATGGAAATAATACTTATATTTTAACAATACCTTCTACTTGTCTTTCCAGTGGCATAGTCGTTAAAAAAAAAAGAAAAAGAAAAAAAAAAAAAAGTGTATATGCCATAGTTACGAAGGCAAGGGTCGATTCAGGTTTTTTTTTTTTTTTTTTGGTGCCTTTTTTTGCGAAAAATAAAAGTTATTTTTGTGAAATTGATTATATTTTTGTGAAAAATAACATTTTGTAATGAAAGATGAAATTCTGTAATTCAAACCAAATATTTATTATTAATAACTTCTTTAAGTCCACCTGCTAAAGTTTTCCTTTAAGGTGAACTTGTTTTGGTTGCAAATTCCACATTTTAAAACTTAACAAGATAAAAATAAGTCATGAAGAGTATGTTTTTATGGAATGAAATTTTGTGAAGGGGCCTGTTTTATGAAAAGGAATTTTATGAAGGGGCCTTTTTTATTAAGAGGAATTTTGTGAAGGGACCTGTTTTATTAAATGGATTTTTGTGAAGGGGCCCTAAATAGGCCCCAAATTTTGCTTGGATCGACCCCTGGAAGAGTATATGGTATATACCACTATATAGTTTCCACTACATCTACTTTGTGACTACTACCGTCCACTTCTATTGCTTACTGATCATCGAACTTAATGTGCATTATTTTTTTGTTAGTGAAAAAACAATTCCTTTAATTAATTTCAACTTATTTAAGATACACAAGCATCATAAATAGTTTGTACAAATTTTAAAAAGTTTAACGTATTTCAAAAGAATATTTTTACTTTGATAAAGAAAAAACTATTGCAACCTTAACAGTTACAGTAGACTCCCCTCAAATCCACACTGCTTGGGAGCAGAGGTTGTGCAGATTTTAGAATTTTGCGGATTTCTGGTCTTTGATTTGTTTGCATTTTCAAAACATAATTTGAATGTAATAATGCAATCGAAATTATAATGGATGCTTACAATATAGTAGAATATTAAAATAATTAAGTAACGTAATAAACTAAAATAATAAAAATTAAGATGATTTGAAAGATTATTAAATTATTATACGTAGGGTTGGATTATTTATCAATATATCAACAAATAGGGGAGACTGGGGTACAATGGACCACTTTTGTAAATTTTGACTGTTTACTCTTAAAATATCGATTTTTTTTTTAAATTATCAAATGCATGCAGGTTATCTATATATTAAAGTTTATATTACATCCACTCAAAAAAAATAATTAAATGTATACTTTATTTTATATATTTTTTTAAATAGCAAGTGACAAAATGGACCATTCTACCCCGAGGCCGGGTACAATGGTCCATAGCATGGGCCGCTATGGACCACATGTAATTTTGAAAAAAAAAAAAAAAAAAAAAAAAAAATAAGTGTAGTACATTTTTTAATAAGAAGAAACATAGAATATATCATAATTTGTTTATTTATGCCTTAACTTCATAGATATAATATAAGATTAACAAATATTAAAGTTAGCAAATTATATGCCAAAAGATATTTGTGTCATTGAAAGTCTGCTGCTTTCTTGTGAAACATTAGGATCTGGAAGAATCATTACAATATCTTGATCATTTATAAGAGATCCGTCAACAATATCGGGGAAAATAAATACATTTTGGTTTGATTTTTGGCACATGAATTTCACAAAAACAGAATCAGAATTTTTTTCTATTACTAAACCAACAAAATGAATTGCTGTCTTTTGTCAGAAATTTAACCAAAATGTAATTGCCAACTTTTATTTTACTAAAATTAACATCATTCTGTGAAATTTGATCTTCACTGCATTCTGTATCACTATTTCTTTAACACATTTAGCATATTTTATGAAATGCTTCATATATGAAAGAAAGTTTTCAGAGTTCGTCACACCAAATGGATTTGTAGAACCTGCTGAACCTTCAGGAGCTCTGTGTAGCATGTGACCTTTAAAATGAACTCTCAGAAATATAATAAAAGGTGGAATTGCATTTCCTAATGCACTTATCCAAATACAAACTGCCACTAGTTGTCCCCGTTTGACTGATGTTACACTTCCAATCTGCTTAACTCCTTTTGTTGGCTAAAATTTTTGTACTATGATGAATCATTGTACTATTTCATTTAAATCTAATTTAATAAAGATGAATGTTTGTAAAAGTGCAAGAATTCAGAATTAACTGAATGTTTATAAAAAGCAAATAAGGTGAAAAAAAATTCGAATAAAATCTTTTGTTTACTAATTTTATGTCTTTAATTTGGGTTAATTTTGAAATTTGAAAGCATATATTATATAGATAATATCAGGGTTGTTTGGTTTAAACCACGCTGGTTTAAACCAAATGGTATGATCCATGTCAATTCAGGCAGCCAAAGAAAAAATCTTACCTTCATAGTCTCTGAAGTTTTTGAATTGAACATATGTTAAAATTAAATAAAAAATAACATACTTGTATATTTTGGTTTTGCCCAAAAAAATTCCTGGCCCGAGATACAGGCTGCCAAAGATGGCATCCCGGGCACCATTTCCAATTCGCCATTTTCGATAAAAATTTTAAAGTGCTCTATCTCTGGAACGGTGCAAGATATTTTGTTGCGGTTTTTTTTACTTTAAAGGTAATATTCTTCTGTTTAAAATGATATACCCAATTTTGAAAAATGTATTCAACTTTTCTTGTGGCAACCTTTTGAAAAAAAAAATTTTTTTTTCAAAAAAAATTTTTTTTTCGAAAATGCCAATCCTAAAAATTTTGATTTTTTTGCTGTTGATCAATACCATTGGGAACTATCTTCACTGTAAAGGAGAACTTCCACTTTTGAGTTTAACAAATTTTAGAAACATTTAAAAAATTCAGAGAATTTTACAGGAACTGTATATATACAGTTCCAGTAAAAGTCACTGAATTTTTGCTTATTTGTATCATATTTGTAAGGATAAGCCTACTATGTATCCTAAACAAGTTAGAAATTGCAATAGCAAATGTGGCAAATGAGGTGCGTGCATAGTATTAACTAGTTTTATAAATATTCAGATCTTGGTGCAATAAGCGTTACACTCTTGGGCAAAAAGGCATGAATACAAAATTTACTATAATACCATATATTAAATTCAGTAATACGGAAGTAATATGAATCCATCTTAAAAGGACTTAATCGCCATGGCAACCTAGAATCATTGCCTATCATGGTATATCATTGAATCAATTATGTATTATAGGATTTTTAAATAGAATGAAGAAAACTTTTATTAATGTCTTTTATGTTTTAATTTGATTTTCATAGCATTTGAAGTGATACATACTTTATTGCAGAGGTTTACAAAAAATTACTTCCTGTGTCATAGAAAGTGCATAGTGTTTACAGGGACACACAAAAGATTTCGGATACTTTACCTTATTGGAAATACTGCACATTAGCGAAGATTGCTAGAGGTGAATTTTTAGTTGCGATATGAGTTTTTAAGTTTAATTAAATATTTCCATATTACGTTATGTGTATAAAGGCTGTAGATCATATACAGGGCTACACAAAAGAAATCGTAAGGGTATTGCTGGAAGTGCATTGTTAGTTGTGTTTGAGTTTTTAAGTTTAACTAAATTTTTCCATATTACGTTGTGTGCATAAATGCTGTAGATCATATACAGGGCTACACAAAAGAAATCTTAAAGGTTTACTGAGTATGAATGAAAGTAGCTTAAAGGTGATTTTTAAATGAGTTATGCATTTTTACGCTGAACTACATTTAGTATACTAAGATATGTTTGGAGAATATAGATAAAATGATATACAGGTCCATGCAAAGAATTAGATACATGGCCGTCTATAGATGATAATCTCTGGAAGGGTGATTTCACTGGTTTTAAGGATGTTTTAATGTTAATTAAATATTAGCTAAATAGTGGCATGTATAAAAAGATAGTAGGTAAAATACAGGGTTGTATGAAAGCATTCAAGTATGCTTCCGTCTATTGACATAAATTTCTAAAAGTCAAATTCCGACCTATTTATGTGTTTTTAACAATTTCCAACATAGTTGAAAGTCTTTATGGATTCGATTTGTCTGCCCATCTGTCTGAACTCTAACTTGTATTAATATAATTTGTATTGCTGTGTAATTGATATATGTTATTGAGATTGTTTTACTATGTTCGGTATTGAAAATAAAGTATGTATCACTTTAAATGCTATGAAAATCAAATTAAAACATAAAAGACATTAATAAAAGTTTTCTTCATTCTATTTAAAAATCCTATAATACATAATTGATTCAATGATATACCATGATAGGCAATGATTCTAGGTAGTCATGGCGATTAAGTCCATTTAAGATGAATTCATATTACTTCCGTATTACTGAATTTAATATGTAGAATCATAATATATTTTGTATTCATGCCCTTTTTGCCCAAGAGTGTAACTTATTGCACCAAGATCTGAATATTTATAAAACTAGTTATAGTACGCACGCACCTCATTTGATATTGCAATTTCTAACTTGTTTAGGATATATGGTAGGCTTATCCTTACAAATATGATACAAATAAGCAAAAATTCAGTGACTTTTACTGGAACTGTATATATACAGTTCCTGTAAACTTCTCTGAATTTTTAAAATGTTTCTAAAATTTGTTAAACTCAAAAGTGGAAGTTCTCCTTTACAGTGAAGATAGTTCCCAATGGTATTGATCAACAGCAAAAAAATCAAAATTTTTAGGATTGGCATTTTCGAAAAAAAAATTTTTTTTGAAAAAAAAAATTCTTTTTCAAAAGGTTGCCACACGAAAATTTGAATACATTTTTCAAAATTGGGTATATCATTTTAAACAGAAGAATATTACCTTTAAAATAAAATAAACCGCAACAAAATATCTTGCACCGTTCTAGAGATAGAGCACTTTAAAATTTTTATCGAAAATCGCGAATGAGAAAGGATGCCGGGGATGTCATCTTTGGCGGCCTGTATCTCGGGCCAGGAATTTTTTTTGGCAAAATGAAAATATACAAGTATCTTACTTTTTCTTAAATTTTAACATATGTTCAATTCAAAAACTTCTGAGACTATGAAGGTAACCCCCCTGCCTGAGTTTATATGGATTCAGCCAAATGTTTTTTTTTTTCATATGGTTTTTTTCTCTTTTTCCCTAATGTTTTCCTTTATTTTACACATTATTGAAAAATGCAAAGTCCAAGTTATGCAGAAGTTACAAGCAAAGCAAAGAAAAATGATGAATTAATAAATATGTAAAGGCGACAAACATTTTTAATCAATCAAACTTTTCTTATAAGCTTTAAATCTACATAGCAGACTAACTAATTTTTCTAAAATTAGCTGGCAAGAAAAAAACAAGTAGTTATTTTTCTTCTTCTTTTTTTAAAGCCTTTTAGTTTTAAAAATAGCCAAAATGGCAGATTTGAGCTAAAAATACACTTTTATTACTTAGATTGCTTGATTAGTTAAGATTTACTAAGAATTACATAGGCCTCAATGATGACATAATCATAAGTAATTCTCTCCATTGGTTACTTTTTGTTCTGTATGCTAATGAATGATTGGCTATGAGTTTTCTTTGCTGTATCATGGCTATTGTAAGCTTTTGTTTTTCTTATTATCTGTATTAGTAAGCTTTTGTTTTTCTTGCTCCTACATTGGGACTGAGGTTTTGCATTATGATTTTATTCTGTTACCAGCATGATTGGCACAGTTTAAATCAATTGGTTTAACCAACTGGTTTTTTAGAAAAGATCTAATATAATATTTTCTCATTTTTGTAATTTAAGTGTTTCAAATTATTGGATATAAATAATTTCTACTTTTAACAATCTTATTCCAGCAGTCACCGTGAGACATAGTGAGTCTAGGTTATATTTGTATGCATGTAGAATGCAAATTGCATGTGTTGATGAACATATCAGAGGCTCTAAAGATAAAATTTAAAACATGTGAATGTAGCAAAGATAAAATAGATTAAAAATATTCAATATTTTGAATAAAATATTTTCCTTTGAGAAAACGCAGATTATTTACAATTAATAACATAAAATGACCTTTAAGATTTCAGTCAAGCTGCAAAAGAAAATTTTCTTGATTGGGGAGATTAATTTTTAATGTTGTTCTCAAATGCTCTACTCAACAAGCGCAAAATGCTTTGACACATTTACAAATTCATTTTTTAACGGAAAGATATAAAATTAGAAGGTCTGACTGGAAGCGATTTGGAATCGAAATGTGTTTTCCATTTTTGATAAATAAATTACCTATTGAGTTATAAGCAATTTTGATCACGTGACAAAGATGTTTTTAACCTTCCTTGAGTAGTTATTATTCTTTCGCATGGAAATTCGGTTCAAAACGTCAACTTTGATACTATTTTCTGAAAGATCTATTGTGTTTGCAAAAAATTGAAACACAGTTCCATTACATAGTTTCTGAACAACAGCATCTGCTAGTTTCACGCATTTCCGAACAAAAATAAATTAAAACTTATGTCATAATGTTGCCCTTTCAGATTTGAGAACAGCCTTAAGAATAAAAAAGAAACTCAAGATATGAAGTCAAATAAGAGGACATTGAAAAATTGGGTGCTAGCGAAGCATCTATTTACTTTTAACTAAAATATGCAATAAGATATATTTAAATCGTCTATCGCATAATTAAATCCACTATTTAGATCTGACAAAAAAATGGGTAAAAATCGAGATACAGTTCACGTGAGACATAACAGAAAAAAGTCTCATAAAAATGCCTAAAAATATATATTATTAATTTTTAGTTTAGATATTTAAAAGTAATACGTATTATAAAATAGCTTAGAAAAAAATCCTGTGTATTAAGTCTGATGGCTGTTTAAATGTTTCAGTGAATGACAACTTTTATAAATCTACTTTCCATTTTAAGATCAATGTTTTCAGTAGTCTACCAAGCTGGTAAATAGGTATTTCTGTTTATTTTACTGTCACTTTTTTTTAATTTTTTTTTTTTAAACGTGATAGTTTCTGAGGAGAAGTGTCAAATGACAATACACAATGCTTCTTGAAATGTGCAAAGACTTTACTGCTAAATTCAAATCATTCCAGGAATTCTTTATAAAAAGCTTTACTTTTAATAAAAGATAATAATTGTTCATTAGGGTGGAGCGAAAAAAAATATTTTTTGAAAATCAAAAACGGGTAGGTGCCAAAAGTTGCCTTTATACTAGTACATCATCTGTGTGCAATATTACCGCTGAAAAAAAATGGTTTGAGTCTGCGCTTTTGGTCCAAAAGTCGAAATTTTGGGTAAAATTTGACATTTTTTCAAAAATTAAAAACAAATTCTATAGAGATGGTTATTATTTAAAAGTGTTATTTAAACCTTTATTATTAATGTCTTAACATATTTAAACGAAAAAACTATATCTTTGTTCTGTATAACTGGAACAAAACTGACAACTTTAGGTGAAAAAAAGGCTTTTCCACTCTGTTGTGTCATACAACTAATTGTTGTTTGGAATACAGCTCTTACCTAGCTGCTTTCAAAACTACCCAGGAGGTACCACGTGGAGATGGCTGCATTTCATGTAACACCAGTGCATAGCTCGACCTCCCTGCCATCTGAACTCAATTTTTTATTTATACATTGAATTGTGATTTTTTATCAAAGACTGGCATAAGTTTTCTATGTATCAACCTGGTACATCTCTTCTTTGGATCCACAGACTTTGAATGTTGCTGCTGTGATCTCATTTACGTATTTTTCTACTGTTTGTGTAAGAGAAGACAAACAGTGAAATGCAGTGCGGATGATATTAATACAATCTATTCAGCCTTCTATTATCTTCACGAAGATTGCACACAAAAAATTGCATATTGATTAGAGGTTCTGTTACCACAACACTTTTCCAATGAGTTAGATTTATATAATTATCTGCTTCAAAGTTGATTGTCGATATTTCCGATTTGCGTATGCCATCATTTACTCTCATCTTTCGACTATTATGTGCTGAGCAGCTAGCTGTTTAATGTGATGGCAATCGTCAGAGAGCATTGAAATAAGAATTTCCTCTGTGTATGCAAAGCAACCATTGTCCTAAATAACCTTTCTTTCAGTATTTTTTTTTTATTCCGTTTTGTGTGTTGTTTAGTATCCAAGTTGTTTTTGTGTAGCCAATTTCCCATGAGTTTTTAGATCCCTTCTTTAGCTGTGGATTACATTTGATTGTAAACTATTCTGGAGACAAACTTGGATAACATATTACTTTTTGAGTGAACGTAGAGACTCTGATGGGCAGTGAGTGCTCATTTGAAGGCGGATAGTTCTGTTAGTCGTTGTCATCCATTCTGCGAGGGGCATGTTTAGAATGAACCATTACAATTGATCATATGTCTCCCCTAAGTCCAGTTAATTTCCTCTGCATCATTTATTAGATAAAATCGTTGGCAATAATTAGATTCTAACCCACAGGGATGCGCCGGACCAATAGGAAAATCTTTGTCCACGTGCTTATTCCCTTCTTATTTCAATTTTTGAAGCCATAGAGAGTAATTTTTAAACATTATTTCCTGAAATCAAGAAAAGGGTACTCAGCACATACCAGAAATACCTGATAGATATCTGCAAAGTTATTTCATCAAGATATTGCTCAGAAGAACTAGCGAATAGGAACCCAAGAAACTTGTCCTACGCAAGATGGCCACAACGGCGCATAAAATTATTCGCCTTTATATAAGCACTGAACTGATTGACCATCAGAGTGGTTCACTCACAAAGTATGTAATCCAAGTTTATGCCACATGATGGCTTACACCAAATAAAATTCACATCTAAAAAATTGATCTAAAAACTTATCGGAAATTACTCGGCTACAAAACATCACATAAATCGGCAAAAAACAAATACTAAAAAAATTTATTTAGAACAATGGTAGCTTTTCACATCGAGAGCAAATTCTTATTGCAACTTTGAGGACGATCGCCATCACATTAAACAACAAGCTTATCAGCATATAAAAAATTCAAGAGGTAGAGTAAATGATGGCATACTCAAAGATGAAATACCTAAATGTTGCAAAATGTTGTAGGAACGGAACTCCCAATCACTATGCAGTAACTGGATGTAATTTTGGTGACGATACTAGAGGGCTGAATAGATTCCATTAATTCCACTGCATTACTCTGCTTGCCTTATCATACACAAGCAGTAGAAATATACGTGAAGAAGTGTCACAGCAGCACCCAACGTCTGTGGATACAAAGAAGAGATGGATTAGGTTGATACATAGGAATCTTATGTCAGTCTTTGATAAAAAATCACAATTCAATATATAAATAAAAAATTGTGCTCAGATGGAAGGGTGGTCAAGCTATGCACTGTTGTGTCATGAAATGCAGCCACTCCCACTTGATACCCCCTTGGTAGATTTCAAAGCAACTACGTAAGAGCTGTATTCCAAATAACAATTAGTTGTATGACACAACAGAGTGAAAACGCCTTTTTTTCACCAAAAGTTGTCAGTTTTGTTCCAGTTATACAGAACAAAGATATAGTTTTATCGTTTAAACATGTTAAGTCATTAATAATAAAGGTTTAAATAACACTTTTAAATAATAACCATCTCTATAGAATTTTTTTTTTAATTTTTGAAAAAATGTCAAATTTTACCCAAAATTTCGACTTTTGGACCAAAAGCGCAGACTCAAGCCATTTTTTTTCAGCGGTAATATTGCACGCAGATGATGTACTAGTATAAAGGCAACTTTTGGCACCTACCCGTTTTCGATTTTCAAAAAATAATTTTTTTCGCTCCACCCTATTGTTCATGTAGTGTTCTAACAGAAAAATCAGATATCACAGATTGCAATATTTCAAAGAAATTATTTTGAATAGCCATGGGAAAGTATATTATATTTATGAAATTACACTATATATTTATTTATAGTACTAGTAATCAAAAGATTGTTTATTATTAAGGTTTTCAAGGTATCAATGTTTCACTATGTAGAGCATTTTATTCATGGAACATAAGACACAGCTTTTACTAAAAATGTTTAAATTTTAAATGATTTCAATTTTTTACATAATTCATTGTAATTACTTAAAATTATTTTTAAATGAAGTTATATTACCGTATTCCCCCGCATTAGCTGGCATGCCGGAAATACTCGTATTTAGCGGCATGCCTGAAATACTCGTATTTAGCGGCATGCCAGAAATACTCGTATTTAGCGGCATGCCAGAAAATATGAGGTTTCGATACTGGAGGACAAGTGGCTGATTTATTTCGGTTTTTCTAACAACATTTTTCATTTTAAGGAAAAACATTAATACTTATTTTTCTTTCTGTCTCTCTCTTTCTATATATATTCCTTTATATTTAAATGATTATTAGATTCTATTTATCTTACTAGCTGAGCCGCCCAGAATTGCCTGGGCCCGTAATAATATTCTAAAATGAACCAGAAATTTGTACTGCAAAATCTCATAAAATGACCCAATCTCGAACCGGATCCCCACTGCCTACAGTACCGTGCAAAATCTTGCAAAAAAACCCAAACATAATCTCGAATATTTTAGTTCCACATTCCACCACCAGGGGGCGAACTATATTCTTAACAAAACTGTTTTTGAACGAAACTTCGTTAAACAAGCTACCTGTAGATATACTATTCAAGGGGGTGGCGGATTTAAGCAAGAATTTAAAACATTTGTTGAAATTACTATTCGGAAATAGTGGTAAGTACACTTTTGAAATTTTATATGAAATAAGTAATATTTATCCCAGGACCTGTCAAAAATCCGCATCTAAAACGGTAGAAAACGGTACAGTTTTAAATATTTGATCGCGCCCCTAAAAAAATTTTTGTTAGCAAGTATTTCATATATTTGTTGAACTTACTATCCTCATTTTTTCCGGCATGCCGGGAAAGACCAGGGACTAATATTAAAAAATCTGGTCTCTCTCGAATTTTGCGGCATGCTGGCTAATGCGGGGGAATACGGTACTTATATATCCAACAATGTTTATTTTTATCAATAAATATGCATGTATATGTAATAGGAAAATATATTTAAAAAAACCCTTTTTTTTACCAACCCTGGATAATATTTCAAAAATGTATTACACAACAAGAATCATTAGTTAATTTACACAGTAAAAATAAAATAATTTATTAATTCTTAATTTCACATATAATGTTTAACTTTTAAAAACATGGGATACAGAACTGGGGTACAATGGACCATAGTCCATTGTACCCCGGTTTCTGATAGTCCATTGTACCCCATATGGAAGTTTGACAAAAAATTGATTAAAGAAAAAAAGAAATTTTATATTAACTTATTTTAGTTACAATAAATATAATAATATTATTGTCTTATCATTTTATTGTGCTGAGCAATGTCTTCCAAATTACAAATCTTTAATGAAAAAAGAAAATATGTTTCACTGAAAATATTTACTTTTGCCTGCCTCAAATCAAATATCAAGAATAAAATGGCTAAAATGTCAGCCATGCACAAGGTTTTAAACTTCTTCTCACCACTGCAGGGTTGCCATCTATGTACCAAAATATGAAGCATTCAAAAACAAAAGTAATATCAAAAATAGGGGGTGGACCATTGTACGCCGGTCTCCCCAATTGACATTTTTAAAATATCGCAATAACAATATCTAAATCGACTCTATTGATATATCCCAATAAAATAACAATGTTTTAAGCTCACTGCAATTTTGAACACGAGCCTCGAAAAAAGAGCGTAGAATATCTCAAAAGCAAATAAAACAATAATGTTTTGCGCACACCGCCAGAGCCTCGAAAAACGTAGCCCAATATTCCATTACAGTGTTTTCACCTTCCATCCTCTCCAAAACAGAAAATCTTCCTTGGTTATCTTTCTTTCAGCTGATTATCTCAAGAAATGTCCCAATTATTCCAATATTCCTTCGCTGAAAACTTCAAGTTCATTCCACTGCATGTCTGCGTAATACTGTATAATACTTATTGTACTTCTCTCCCTCGCTGTTGTGATTGATCCAAACCTATTGATATAACTACAGCTATTGATATTATGTCATGAATAATCAAACGAGCTCTGATTATTGCTGAGTTCTAGATATACAGCATATAGCTGGTTATCATTGAGTCTTTAGTATAACAGCTGGGATGCTCGGTTTGCGAGCAACCAGAGTCCGCCAATGGTAAACTTTGCTTTTTGTTTCTCATTGGGGGAAAAGTCAAGGACAAAGCACTCGTCCAGTGTGATGATTCATTGCTTTTAAAAAGAGCTTCACAGTCGGTAATGTCTATATGCTATTGAATACAATACTTATTCATATTGTGTATTGATATTCTTTCTTCTGTGACGTTTGTTGTATTTTCATTAGAGCGAAGTTTTCTCGCATAAATTTAACATATCCTGTCTTGATATTTTAGCTTAAAAGAAATATTTATCAAACAATAAATTTAAATTAGTATAAAACTATTCCGAAATGTGATTTGAATATTTATATATTTTTAAAAAGGTTTCAATGTTGTTTTTTTGTAGTAAATAGATAAGAAGATATAAACAGTGAATTTGTCCGGTTAAGAGTCCATTTATTACTTAAAGAAAGATTGAAAAACAACATGTCTGCTGCATCTATCGTCCACTGAAACCTATTTAATTACAAGTATATTAGCATGACATGTGGCATTAAATTAATTTTAGTTTTTCCCTTGCTTTTACTTATTTTAATTATACTAAAATCGTCACTGTCCTTAATTTAAGAATATTTCATTTTCATTTTTTTTTCTAATATTCTTAGTTATATCTTATATGCAAAGTAATTAAATAGTTAAAATGTTATTAATAAATAATCCATAAAGTAGGAAGAAAAGAAAACATACTATTTTTAAAGAAAAATACTTTGCAATAAGTGGTATAAATGCAAACAGATATCAAACATTGGTTTCTTTTTCCAAAATATTTCTATTTTGCATGGATACATATTTTAGTGATGCTGTGTGAACATATATAGAATCTGATTCGTTACTTTCTACATCTGTTGGTACTTAAATTGCTGCTACTGTACCATTTTTTTTTTCGCAATTAGCAATATTTCTATTCTTACACAGTTTAAGGTAGTTACCGCAATATATAAAAAATATCTATATATTACCTTGTTGATATATTGTGATATTAAATTTCTGATATCGTCCCGCCCTAATTATAAGTAGATGTCAAATAAATAATTAAATAAATATTCTCCATAAAGATACGTTTTTCTTGAATTTTTCAATGCAACTTGCAGTGGCGGATTTATGAAGTAAGGGGCCCCTCTCACAGAAGCTTTTTTGGGGACCCCCCATCTGAAAAATTGGGTATATTTATAATTTTAAAGCAATAAACAGTCATTAATTAATTACAAATTAATTAAAATTTATTGAAAGCCTTAATTGTTAATTATACAAAATTCACTTTATGCAGGATATCCCATCAAGACCAAACTGTACACAACCAGATTCTTCGCTTGGAGTACATAAAAAAAATGCCCCAAAATCTTTATCACTATGACGCATAATTTTCGAGAAAAATGCGAAAGAAGAGTACGACATGTTCTCCGGTGCAAGAAAAAGAAAAACTTCATCGGAAACATGAAATTGGTATTTGCATATTTTTGAGGACGAAGAGGAGCAAACTGCCCACCGCGCATATCGAGGTATGCATTCGCGCGCCGTAGAATGGCTCATTGCACACAAAAAGTAGCTATCAGATGCAGCCTTTTAAGTATGATTCAAACGACGGCTTGACATCATTCCACGGTGTAAGCATGCATGCCTGAATATACACGGTGGATATTTTACTTATCTTTGTCTGAAAACATAAGCAGATACCAATGTTCATGTTTCCAATAAAAAAAATTTTCCTTGTACCCCATCTTATGTCATACTTTTCTTTTGCATCTCCTCGAAAACTATGGGTCGTAGAGGTATAGTTCGTTGGTCTTGTTTTATGTTCTTTAAGCGAGGAATTTCACTGTGCAGAGTGTGCTGTCTTGATGAGACACCCTGTATTTAAATTAAACCATATCTAAACGCATATTTAGAAACGTTATAAAAATTTTCGTCTGGCTTTAGCTGCAGCAAAATTGTCTATGACTTCATCGTAATTTACAGAGCTTAGAGAATTACACTCAATGTATAATATTGCAAGGTTATTCAAACGCACTTGAGAAAGAGTTGATCGTAGGTAATTTTTCACTCTTTTAAGAGCACTAAATGATCTTTCTCCACTTGCATTTGATACGGGTAATGTGAGAAAAATTTTCAGAATGCTTTCCACGTTTGGAAATGTTTCTTTCAAACCGTCACTATTCACCAGCAATTTATACCACTTTTCTGGCTCTGCCGAGTGCTGATCTTGCCCCATTACACTAAGAAAATGACGGAAATGCTTCAGTTCATCGGTAAACTGTTTTCCATGTATATCATTCATATATACTTTTGAAATGAAACTTGTGTTAGTTTTGGGGGAATTAGGTGGTTCATACAAAAACTTCTTTGAATGCATTAGAAACATATTCTAATTTTTCTTTTCTTTTCTCGAGCTCAACTATTATGTATTTCCCTTTCATACAATACAGTACTTTTGATTTATTAAAAATAACAACAACAAAACTATAGAATATGTATACAAGTATAAAAAATATCACTTTTATCAAATTTAACTGTTGAATAACTAAACATTTGAATGATTAGAAAACTGTCTGTTCTCAGACCTCTTATTTATTTATTTATTTTATTTTAAAAACATTTTCTGGGGGAAAAAAATGTCACTATCATGAAATAAAATTCATCCCTACACGTATGAAATTTTTAGAAAATTTGAAATAAATTCACTTTTTATTTTATGTTATTGTATTTATTTATTTGTAGTTTATTATTTATATTGAAGAAAGAGAAAATACAATCAAAAGGTTTTTTCAACTACTTATATAGATAGCTTATGATTAAGGGCGGTTGTTCATATATATAAACTTTTACTGAGAGTGGCCTTTGGATGTAACCGAAGAAACAAACAATAAAAAAAAAAATCCAGAAGAGCAGAAATTTTAAAACGGGTGAAATAAAAGCAAACGACTGAGATATTTATAAAAAAGTTGAGATTTTTCATTATCTGGGTTTCTCAGAGTGAAGGAGGGGACATAATTTTAGGACTTGCCTCAGAAATCTTTCCGTAAGCTGTACCAAAAAGGAAAAGGTCCTCAACAGGGCCGAATTTAATGCGGGGCAGAGGGGGCATGTGTCCCGAGTGCCAGAACGAAGGGGCGCCAAATGAAGGATTTTGTTTGTCGATTTTTCTCATGTCTATGTTTAGCACAGCATTCGTATTGTTAAATTTGTCCTGTCTGGGGTATGCCAAAGCATAGAAGAATGATGATATGGCATAAGGATCCGGTATAAAGCGGAATTATTTTAGATTCTGTTTTCAAGATTTCAATGAATCAATATTTGACAAAGCATATTACATAGTTCAGCATTACATATATTATGATTATATATTTTATATTTTAAAATAAGTCGGCTATTAGAAAATTAGTAAAATTATCTTTGTAAATATATGTTGCGGAGTAGGAGGGGTGGGCACGCTAAAATCCATGTTTGCCCCAGGTACAGAAAAAGCTAGTTTCGGCCCTGGTCCTCAAAAGTGGAAAGTGCAACCGACATTGAAAAAATACGAAAATAAACGGTTAAATCAACCTCAGATATGCAAAAATGGGAGATGGGGAAATTATTTTAAAATGTTAAAATGCAAACAAAAAATTTGGAAAGAACGGTGCCATTGGTTTAACTTTAGCTTCGAGTGTCGCCGCGTTACTTAGCATGCCACATCTCAACATTTTATCTCTTTTTTTGTTATCTCCTCCCTAAAAAATCAGATAATGATAAAAGCTTCACTTTTTAAAAAATTCACATTTTTTCTTATTTTAAACTCTTTAAAATCTTTGTATTTAAATTTCTTGATTAGCTCCCTAAAGACCACTCTTTGTAAAAGTTAAAAACATATGTAAGCAGCTTGCCTTCTATATAAGGGCGATTCTCAAAAGGTGGACACTGGACACAAGTCATAACTTTAAGCCTTTCAAACATAACTTTAATTATCATTGACTATATATATATATTTTTTTACATTGAGTTTTTAATTCTATTCAGAGACAGAAAATGACATAATTTTTTGTAAAAGCTTTGTATAAATATCTTAAAATTTTATTATTATATGCTAAAGAGGCCAGTTTCGGACATTCATAACATTAACTGCTCCAATGTACCATTAAGAAAAAGAATTTTAACTTTTTTCCAGGTGGTTCTAATGGTAAACAACGAATGCATAAAGGAAACGGATGATTTTTTGGTAATTTCGTTAAGAGATGGCAGGCTGATTTATTGCTTTTTTTTGAAGATAGAAGGACTTTTCTATAAAGCATTTCTCTGTATTTTGTTATGTCCGAAAGTAACATACGTAACAAAGCATTTGATTTTATTATTATTATTACTGGATAATAAAAAGTTAATTATACATATATATATGTATACAGACACATTAATTACTTCCTTAGTCTTAAGAATTTTTTAAATACTAAGATCAACGCCCAAAATCTGTTACGTACGTGCGAAAAAATGTCCAAAATTTGTAACGTACACAACTGCTAATTTCATGCTTTAATAATTAATTTTCCAGAATAGTTGCTGTCTTTTAATGTTTGTGTATAATTTTGTAGACATACTATTAAAAATATTTATATATTTATAGACAAAAAAAAAAAAAAAATTGGCCTTAAATTTGAAAATTTTAAAAATTACATATAGTTAACGTTTAATGATCCCACCCTTTGAGAATCTCCCATAAGATATTTGTCTGGCGGGCGAATTGATAGATTTTCTTTTTCTTTTTAATCCTCAATTGTTCCCCCGCAAGAATATTTTAGAGTTCTGGTGGGGAAATTGCACTTTTGTCCATTAACTAAAACCTTTCGAGGGGGACATTTAAATGTTCCGGGGGGGGGGGGGGGTGTCCTCTGAATTCAACACTGGATTAATATATATATATATTTTTAAGCACTCATATCTAAATAAAGGTAAACAAAGCAAATTCATTTACAAATGCTTTTATGCATTCTATAGTACAAATAAGTAATTTCTTTACATGGAAATATTTTTATTAATTTTGGGATTAAAGATATTTTTTGAAGTGAAAGGAGAAGAAAACAACGGAATGACAACAAATCAGTTATGAAATTTATGCTTCCTTGAGCTACCTATAAATATTATTTGTTAGTGATTAAATTTTACAAGAATTATTTTTGGATATAATGGAACAAATTTAAAGGGTGAAAGCAAAGAATTTAAAACCTCAAAAATAATGATCACTCTAATATTCAATCAAATAAAGCTAAGTCGTCCAATCATCCCGTTTTTTAACGACATCGGGTTAAGAAAAAAAAAAGTTATTTATAATTTGTAATTTATGTGTCTCTATAGATGAACATTATTTCATGTTTGTGCTTGAAAGTGAAGTTTTTTAAATACGGAAATGAAATGCAAAAGATTTCAATTCGTAAAATTGTTCAATTGTACTTAAATGAAGATAAAGTGTACACAAATAAAAAATACAAATGGAAGCCTACTAATTTAATTACAACAGAGCAAAGGTTTTCACGAGCTATTAAATAAATTTTGAAATGCACGAAACAATCTTACGAATTGAATACATGATAAATATAAAATTATTAATAGTAACAGTTATGCTTACCGATTTATAATATTTATGAAATTTCAGAGCAAAAACATCAAAACTAAGACGAATAGACGAAAACAAATCACTACTCTCATCAAGTTGCACGACAAAAAGTAATTCTCCTATTTACTCGGATATCTCTCCAGAATTCTGGGAGCATGGGGATGGGGTCATTTCCGTTAAATTTTAGGTGACCTCAGTAGGCAAAAGTTATTTTCAAAGGTCATTAATAGTCCTATATTCTAACCTTGAGGTAATACGTTATCTTTGTTCTTAGAGCTGACCCAATATCCCTCAGGATACATAGACACAGAGGCAATATTGTCTTCTAACACTGATGCTACTACAATTTCTTGCGAAGTATAGGAATAAAAAAATTGCATAACAAGGTTTTGAGCATTATCTTAGGCAAAAAAAAAAAAATCTTTACTTTTATGGAAATTTTTCAAGAAGAGAAATTATCTTAAATAATCGCTAAATATTATTGAAGCTTTCATGAATTTTCATAAAAGTGACTTTAATCAACAAAATAATAAAGCATTTAGAGAAATCTATGTTAAATGACATTAAAATGAGAAGAAAGTTTACATTATTAACGGAATTTTGATATTGTCATAAAACTTGCAAACAAAATTTATTCAGTAAAATTGGAGATAATTGATATTAAAAAAATAATAAGAAAAGGAGATGATTGCTTGAAAATATGATGGAAATGTGGAATTAACTATGTATACTAATTTATTTAAATTTAGTTTTAAATTTATTTATATTTTACACACTACATATTATTTTACACATACGGTTCCTTTTGCGCTTCCGTGTAGAAAAACATAAAATGTCATATGCAACATTTTCTATGGATAAGATGTTATTGGGCACCACAATAATAAAAAAAATCATAAGTATAAATGTAAATTACTTATTAATGTTTTGATAAGGTCTAAAAAAAAGTAAAATCAAATTTCAACGCATAAATTTTACTTTCAAACTTCAATTTATGTGAAAATTGTGAAATAAGTGAAAGGGGGTTACTCAAAATATTTAGTTGACTATGGATTTACTAGTAGAAAAGCAAATATGTTAAGAAAATATTTGTGCGAAAGCCAGTTATGCTAGAAAAGCCCACCTATTAATAGTTTCAAGTATTTTCACCAGAATAAATAATCAAGGAGTTTGTAGATTTTAAAAGGAAATATCTTAACAGTTAATAAATATCAGCAATTCACACCGCAGACGACAAGAATCGTGAGATTTGGTACAGATTATAGTGGGGAAGTGTCTGTGTCTGATGGTCCCGTTAGTGATACGAATGGGCGTTTAAGAATTGTATTAATACATCAACTTACTGAATTATTTTTTAGGGTATTACAAAATAATTTAAAATTTAAATGTATATTAACAGAGTACAGAGAAAAAAAATTGCGCCTGCCATTAAAAGTTTAGAGGTAAGATAATAATTTTTAGCTGCCCCGGGGCAGCTAAAGCTGGGGGCCCTTACCTTTTCGTCATCTTGGACACTCGATAATTGTCCTACTTATTGTTGATAATTTATTAGCAAGTTAAAAGTTAAATAAAAAAGAAAGAAAAGGCCTTTTCTTAGTGCTGTGCAAAATTTAAAATGCACAAATTATATGACTCGGGGTTTGACATTTTATTTTCCTTACTTGTTAATTATTTTAACTTGCAGAATTTACACAAAAGATGATCATTTCAAACAATATTATTTTATTATTTCATCGAAAGGCAGGGCCCATGACGGACCGTTTAAAAATAACCGACCTTCTGTTATTTGTACCTTCCCAGGGCCCAATCTCGTCTATCTACGGCCCCGGGGAAATCATTGTTCTGGGGGTGCCCCTTCTATTTATCCATAGAAATTGTTCCCGAATAATGTGGAAGTGGCTAGTACTAAACTTCATACGTATTGTATGTATGCATAAATTTCGTACCAGTTACTATCCACATCTATATACAGGGCATCACAAAAAGATGATCACAACTTTAAGAAAAAATACCAGCAGGATAATAGTAGAAAAAATGATATTTTGGTTGATAGAAGTATTTGTTTGCAAACTTTTACTTTGCATATCTACGTTTGTTACAAGATGGCTAAAAGAGAATGGCCAGATTTTGTCATAATTTAATGGTTTTAACTTACCCCGTTATGATAAAAACATCAATAAAGAATTTCTCGTGAAAACAATAAAATAATAAGTTGTTATAATAAAATGTTATTCATTAGTTCGGGTTTTTTTGTGTGTGGGTGGAGGGAGCCTGGGTAGCAGAGAGGGGAAGGGGAACCGCACTCCCTTTCTAAATGTTTAAAAATATATGAATTTTAATCACTTTTGACCAATTTTATTCATTTGACACCTATAATGAAAATCCTGATTATTCCCATGGGGGCCCGCAAAAAGGGTGTCCGGGGAAGCTATCCCGCATTAGTCAGGCCCGACCGTCTCCACCCTTCTCTTTGCAACCCACTCCCTTACATATCCTTTGATATGCATAGGGTACAGGACCCGACCAAGCCAAAGACAGGACCAGGAGGTAATGTTCATTCGGGTCCCTGTCACAGAAGAGAAAATAAAAACTGTTTCTCAGATATGAATATATAAATAGAGATTTAGATAACCTTTGTTTTTAAGTTTATCCTACTCTAGAAATACAAAATATTGATTATAATCAGTAACAAACTCACAATACATTTCAAATATCAGCTTTCTGAAACTGCATATCATGTTTGGGGGCCCTCCGAAATCAGGAGTCGAAGAGACACGACCCACATGTTTAATAACATATGCTATCCTGATTTTGGGGGCCCCCAAACTTGGCATGCCCCACATCTTGGTATGCCCTAAAATATTGATTATAATCAGTAACAAACTCACAATCATTTCAAATATCAGCTTTCTGAAACTGCATATCATGTTTGGGGCCCCCGAAATCAGGAGACGAAGAGACACGACTCACTCGACCCATATGTTTAATAACATATGCTATCCTGATTTCGGGGCCCCCCAAACTTGGTATGCCTTAAAATATTGATTATAATTAACAAACTCACAATACATTTCAAATATCAGCTTTCTGAAACTGCATATCATGTTTGGGGGCCCCCGAAATCAGGAGTCGAAGAGACACAACTTACATGTTTAATAACATATGCTATCCTGATTTTGGGGCCCCCCCAAACTTGGTATGCCCTAAAATATTGATTATAATCAGTAACAAACTCACAATACATTTCAAATATCAGCTTTCTGAAACTGCATATCATGTTTGGGGCCCCCGAAATCAGGAGTCGAAGACACAACGACCCACATGTTTAATAACATGCTATCCTGATTTCGGGGGCCCCCAAACTTGGTATGCCCTACATCTATTAAAATAGCTGTAAAAGGTCTCTAACAAGGTTCTTTTTAGTTCAGAGCAAAGTACGTTTGTCTCCCTTAAACCCCATCCCATCTCTTCACAAATGTTCACAGTTTTGATGATAGATTAACAGAAAAAGAGATAAGGAAAACCTAAAATGTTTCTGGAAATAACAGATAACAGAAAAAATATTTTACTTATTACATGAAAATGTTGTAGTAAAAGTAACTGAAAATACAAAAATCTTTCATCAAAGTTACTTTTTCTCTTTGAACTTAAAAGAAGATTTGGGGGCCCCTTGGATGTGGGGCCCCCCGCGATTGCGACCATCGCGACCCCTTAAATCCGCCCCTGGCAACTTGCCTCATAAAGATACCCTACTAATTTACATAAAAATCATAAACTAAGGAAGTTTTATTTCAGGTTTAGCCAGACTTAATGACCAAAAAAGCTTGATTAATATATAAATATATTTGGTAAAAAGATTGTGAGTAGCAAAAAATATCAGCAATATCTTGAATTTTTTCAGAAATAAATTTATACTTCTTTCATGAAAAAGCATGAGTTCAGTCATATTAATGAGAATTGTGTTTAATTCATACGCACAGAATGATATAAAATTTAAAAAAAGTCTGTAATTTTGACCCTACATCTGAAATGAAAATTTCATTGTCTAATCTGTGATGACATGCAGATTTTAGGCATTTGCGGATTTGAGAGAGTCTACAGTGTTTAGAATTAATCTCTTCAGTTATTATTACTGACGCTATTCTAAACTTCTGCATCTGCATACATTTTAATTATACCTCAGCTAATGAATGCAATTCATTTAGACATATTTGTTAGCCAAGTCAGAAAACAGCTAAAAGAACTTTTGTTAAAGGGACATTCATAAATCAAGTTATAGCAATGCATAATGCATCTTTAAAATTTTCCAAGATACTGACAAGAACAGTGTATGTTGACATGCAAAAAATACTTATTATATTTTTTCTTTTTCAATTTGAACAATAAAATTCATTATACTTACAAAATTTCTGATTTTTAAAAGTTAAACTGAAGTTTACAGTACATATATGAAACTTTCTAATTACACAAGTTTTTTATTTATACAGCATCAATTTAAAAGTTAATTTCAGAAATCAAAACATATCATCATTCTTATGTACTGAATGTCAAATGCAATTCAGTTTATCACCAAATTACATTAACTCTCATTTTTTTGTGATAAAAGTACTTCCACTAGCCAAATCACAATATACAAGTGACAATATAAAGTCTAATTTTCAACAGTTTGACAGATTTTTCAAATTTTTAATAGTTTATAAATTTACTACAGTCGAACCCAATTAAGACACGTTTCAAGGGAGTGGACAAAAGACGCATATTAAGCGGGATTGTGTATTAAACATGATTTGTATAATGTTACAGAAACTGGGATTGTGTTTTCACATCATCTACATGAACTTTACAGTTTTCATTTATATGTTTACGGTCGGAAATTGTGTATGCATATTCAGATTAAAATTTAATTGCATTTAACTTTAACTCATTGTTCCTTTTCATAGGACCGAATGGAATAAATGAAAAATAATTTTCCTGCTAGACTAATTTTTTTAAACAGAAAGAAAAAAAATATGAAATCTTTGAAGCACAATCCAATTGATAAAATCATATTTAGTACCATTATAATCTGTCCTTTTTAATATAAGAAAAAAAACTATCATCATTAATCTTTGAGTAAAAATATTGTTAGCATAGCAAAAAATTAACATAAAAGAATTATATACACCCACAGTCATATTTAACATTTACGAGTTTCTTTTTTTGCCTACAATATGCATTATAAAACATAGTAGTGATATAACATAGATTTAAAATCTCACTAACAACTGGTATAATCATCTATAATAATAATAACTTTTATGACACATCTAAGTATCCTGAATTTGTCTATCTCTCTCTACTATAGAAAAACCTTAAAAAAACCAGAGACAAAGAATGTCAGGGTGTGAGATCAAAGAAGAATGGCAGTGTTGCTAATTTAGAATGTTTTTTTTTTTTTTTAAATTCAAATATCTACTACTATTTCTGATTAGTAAAGTTCGTCTTAATTAATCTGGGTACTACTTAGTTATCCCGTCGACCAAAAATCTATCGCTAAACTATAAGATTAAATGCCAATAATGGTTCATCGTAAATGTCACATTCACTTGACTTCAAATTACACGTGTTTATGTCATCAAGTGATTTTTATTTTGACGTTTTATTCGTATTTTTATTAATGTTATACTAATTTATTTGTTCTTTCATTATTTAAAATAAAAATTATGTCAATTAGTATAATTTGGCGAAATTGGTCGACGGGATAACTAAGTACAGTATGGAACCATTTATCCGGAATATTTCTGATAGACTGATTTCAGAATCTTTGCAGAAAAAGGTGTCATACACTGCCAGTTGGACATAGGCTTTGCTTGAAACAATTGTATAATTTGATGACAACATCCATTATTTGAAAAGAAAACATTTTTAGATGTTTTAATTTTTATGAAGAGGAAACAGAAGAATTTTTGTTCCTATTGGGATTCCCATAAATGACCTTCTTTTAAACTCTGGTTAACTTTTGATCTTTCTTGCATTGATTTTTAATCCAAGTAATCTAATAATTTAAAATCAGAAATAATACCACAACCACACATATTCCACAAAACTTATCAAATGGATGCTGCTTTAATGTACAACCAGTTAAGGGCGATTCCATGCGGAGAGTCACACACGTAACGCAGGCTTTAATTTGCATTTATTCAATTATTTATTAAATTTTAATGTTAATTCTGATTTTAGGTGGTATGGTAAATAAGTTATTAACATATTTTTTAGTTTAAATGTGTGTAGTAAAACTAACAGAAATATATCATTTAATTTCATACTCAAAATGTGCTTTTTTTCTGAAGTAGAAAAAAAGCACATTTTGAGTAATGAAATTAAATGATATACTTCTGTGAGTTTTATTGCCACACATTTAAATTTAAAAATATGGTAATAACTTATTTACTATACAACTTAAAATCAGAATTAACATTAAAATTTAATAAATACTTGAATAAATGCAAATTAAAGCATGCGTTGCGTGTGTGACACTCTCCGTGTAATCGCCCTTAACCGGAAAAACCAGTTATCCGGAATACATCTGACCCCAAGCATTCCGGATAAATGGTTCTGTACTGTAGCACATTAATCTGTTGTTAAAGTAAATATTAATATTCTGAAGCAGTGTTTTTTTAACTGAATAAAAAAGAGAATCAGCTAAATTGGCAACACTGGAGAAGAGAGAAGGAATTCACATCTTCCTAAGCATGATTTTTTGCCTCAAAGGACTGAAAATCTATTGTGTATTAACAACGCCTGCTGGATATTTGAGAAAGCCTTGACATGCGTCACAAAAATTACTCACAAAGCAGGCAAAACAAAGAAAAAATGTCACACAAAGCAAGCAAAACAAAGAAAAAATGCCACACAAAGTCGGGAAAACAGAGAAAAAAAATTCGAACAACTTGCATGTTTCGATTTCCTTGGCTTGTAGAATTATTAATTTTTATTTTTTAACAATAATTAATAATTCCACGAGCCAAGGAAAATGAAACATGCAAGTTGTTTAAATTTTTTTCTTAGTTTTGATTCTTCTGTGTGATGTTTTCGTGATGTGTGTCAAGGCTTTCCCTTTATCTAGGGGGCATCAGTATTAAGCGGGATTGCATAATAACTGTTCGCTTATTAAACTTGATATTTTCACATTAGCTTTATAGCCAATGTTCAAGGGACAGAAAAATCTGCATATTAACTGGGTTTGACTGTATTTATTAAGATTAAAAAGTAACAGTATATATCTGCATATTTGAAAATAAAACCTATTTAGCAGGAATGCAAGCCTAAACTCTAAAATGCATTCTTTTTATATCCAAAAGGGAATGTTATGCAGAAGTAAGGACATTTATGCATGACTTCTATTATGATACTTTCTCTTTATACAGGCCTTGGCAAGATACGGTAAAATGGTCTTGGGAGGAGAGGAAAAAATTTTGCATATACTTTCTGACAACCTATTCCATATTTCATGCACAAGAACATTAGTTCAATATTTACATAATATTTTTAATGTACACAATCAAAAGCAACATTTTAAAAAAGTGCCAAGGCCCTTATAAAAGGGATAGTTCTTCAATTACACATAACAAAACAATACACTACAAAAATTTAATACGAGATGACAATTTTCCTATCAGCTGTTATCTGTAACACATAAAAAAAAAAAAACTGCTAAGATGCTGTATATTCCCTCGGCTGCCATCTTGGATTTCTTGGCGATTTTTTGTTGGCATTGTTTATTAATAAGGCAACCCCGTTAAGCCTAACATGCACATAAATCACTGCTTGGTGACATTTACTACTTGGCAGAAAGGATTTTTCACGCCAAGAAAAAATCCAAGATGGTGGCCGAGGGAATATATAGCATCTGTTCCAAAAGAAGTAGTAACTAATAAAACAAAAATATTACCAATTCTGTGATCAAACGTCAGTTTCAACAGTAAAATAAGTATAAAAGGGACATATTTCTCAGCAAAAGCAAACAGAGCTTGCATTTCTGGAGAATTCCGGAGAGCTGAAGCACCAGCATCTGTTTCATTATTTCTATTTCCACTACCTAAAGATTCTGAGTTTGAATCTATTAAGTCATTTGCATTTGTAATTTCATAGACATTGCCAGGACCTTCTTCGATATTAATTATAAAACTTGAACTTTCTGGAACTGGTGAAGTAACACTCCGTGGGTGTGAAGATATATTAATTTCAGAATTTTCAATCCATAGAGAATGAGATGGTGAATTGGGTGGCGAACGGAGAGTTGGTGAATTTATTAAAGGACACAGACCTTGTATGACATAATCATGTAGTTCATGAAGTTGTTGAGAAGCGCTTGATGCTATTTGATGAGAATTTTCATGAATCTGTTGAATTGACCAAGGAAGACCCGTCCTGGTTCTAGGTGGTCTATTGTTTTCTGACATTTCTCCTAAAATTAAATATGGAATAAAATAATAGTTCAGTGATATAAAATTAAATATAAAATACAGCAGACATGAAATTCATACACCATTCATCTAAAATATAAAAAAAGGAATAGTAAAAAAAAAAGGCGACACTTTTGCACAAAAGGGACCTTGACTTTTTTTTTTTTTTTTTGGAAGCTTGGCACAACCTGAGCTGTAGAAAGTAAAATTTCTTTTCAAATGATATAAATAGCTATCAAACAAACCTAGTGAACTTTTATGTTTATTTATATACTAATAAATATATAACCACATGTTCTGTAAGAATATTCCTTTTATATATATATACAGACTTGTATAAAACCAAAAACTTTCTGCAAATTAATTTAATGTTTAATAAAATAACGTGTTATATTATTTTAACGATATGAATTAAAAACAATAGTTTTAAAATAATCACCATTTAAATTAAATGTTAATTAATATTAAATAAAGAATAATTATTTTGGTTAAAAAAAATAAAGCTAAAAATCCATGATAAGAAGGGGAATTCTTATCAATTATTTTGTCAATGAATTTAGAAACAGCCCAAACGTTAATATTATTACCTCTTTGCACAAAATGCCAGTCACTCTTTTCACAGAAATAATGTGACACAGCTTCTGAAACAACTGAATCACATTTTTTTACCGCAGCCCTTTGACGAAATTACAAAGTTTTTTGGCGGTCCTTTGACGAAATTCCCGTTTTTTCGCGATCATTTGACGAAATTCCCGCTTTTTTTTTGCAATCCTTTGACCAAATTCCCGTTTTTTCTGCTATCCATTGACGAAATCAGTTTTTTCCCCCGCGATCCTTTGCCGAAATTCGTGTTTTTTGTGCACTTTTCCCGCGGCGCTTTGACGAAATTAGAATTTTTTCGCAATTATTTGACGAAATTTTTTCTCGTGATTCTTTTACGTAATTTGCATTTTTTTTAGAGATTTTTAACAATATTCGGGCTTTTCCGCTAAGCTTTTAAGAAATTCATTTTTTTCTGTGCTCCATTGAGGAAATTTGCGTTTTTTTGCGATTCTTTGACGAATTTAGCTTTTTTTCGCGGTCCTTTGACGAAATTCACGATTTTTCTGCGACTTTTTCTTTTAACGAAATTCGCATTTTTTACAATCCTTTGATGTAATTCGCGTTTTTTCCGCGATGTTTTGACGAAATTGGTGATTTTTTCCGAGCGATTGATGGAATTTTTTTTTTTTTTGGCAACCATTTGTTGAAATTCGCAATATTTTTCAATGATATTTTTTTAGGTTTGAATTTTCAGACTGGTGGCTGATTTTTCTTAATTTTCGGGAAATTCGGAACAGAATCTACTCTGGCAAACAACAAATAAATCGTACATAAAATTGGGGAATATTTTAAATTTTTCGGTATTAAAAAAAAATTACAAGAATAAAAAGTACATTTTTTCTTAAAAAATTTTCTGCAAAATTCCGAATTTTGCGGAAATTTTTCCGCGCACGACGTGCGTCTATATTATGCAACTCTGTATATATATATATATATACAGTAGACAGGGGTGTAGCTACAGATATTTTTTCGGGGGGGGGGGGGGGGGGGATTTTTCCCGATTTACATGATTTTAGCGATAGTTATCTCTCAAATTCTTGCACGGAATTTGATCAAACTTCATATTCTGTTAAACCTTGACATAATTTGGTGCTTATTAGGATTTTGTGTATATTATATAACAGGTGGCACTGCTGTGCAGCATTTTTCACGATTTTCGCGTTAGCTATACCTGAAAAACTAATGCACGGAATTTAGTCAAACTTCATATTCGGTTGTACTTCCTTATTGGGCTTGGGTGTTTACTGTCCAAAGGTATCACTTTTGTGTTCTTTGGTTTTTGAATTTTGGTTGCATCTAACAGGGTGTGTGCCGAAATTCAATGATTTGTTTGAAAAATGCGAGGCTTCTATGTCCTTTTTAAATGAACACAATTAAACGAATCTATACCTTTAGAATTCATTATTATGGGCATAGAATTATTATTTAATTTTAACATTGTAGTTGCAAATTTTGAGGTATTAACATATATGGGATAGAATAAAGTTTTGGGATTGGCACATCCAAATTGTTTTCATTTAACATTAATTCTTCTTGTCTTCAAAGAAGCCAGCCTGATGATAACACAATCCAGTTTAATAAAATCCACTATTTGGCTTTCACATTTTAAAAGCATTAGGCTGTCAAGCCTGTCATACCTCATTGTAGTTTGTAATATATATATATTTTTAATTTTTATTTGACTAAAGATTCTTTCATTAGATGCAACGCCATAAAAATAAGCTTCTGTGAATGTTAAGATATGAGTATATAGTTTGACGGCATAACCCAAATAGCCTTTGAATTTCATGGCATGAGTAAAAGGTTTGTTTAAAGCTGCTATCAGATTCACCAACTTTTCGAGCAATTTTTGAGCCAACTCTTGATTTCCTCCAACTTATCGTGAAATATTGTCTCAACACCCAGTGTGATAGATAGCAAACAGCAATATCCCCAAACACAGCTCTAAAAAAGTATGCGCTAGCCGCGCCTTTTCCCCCCAACTTTCAACATTTTAGCCAATCACAGATAAGCGATAAATATTAACGGTTGGTACTAGTAGTACTGGTTTTCCTCCAACTTTAGCAACGACAACCCTTTTCTCCCTTTGAACGGGAAAAAATTGGGTTTAAAGTCGGCTGAAAAGTTGGTGAATCGGATAGCAGCTAGTCAGTTAGGATTTGGTTTATTTCTATTTGACTCTGCAAGTCATGTACATCCGTTTCTCATATACAGGTGGAAACATTATTAACTTTTCTAAGTTAATGATACTCAAATTTGCCTTGCACAATTGAAATTTAAATAGGAAATGTATTGGTGCAATATTCTCCTGATATAGGGAACATTGTCATTTAAGCTCATTACTAAATTGTCGAAATTTTCTTGTATTTCTTATAATTATTTCTTGTAAAACTTATGTGTATCAATGTTCATTGCTGTGCTATTATTTTTATCTCTTCTCTTTGGTGAAACCGTTTTCCTACCGCGCTTTTGGAAGTCAGCTTCTTCAGTCATATCCTAATATTCATAATTGTTTGTGAACTTGTCTATAAGGAAATCTTTATTTCTTCAAAATTTTATTCAAGTGCAATGTGTCAGCGTCACCGTGAATGTCGATTTTTTCGTCAGATGATGGACAGCTTTCATAGTCATATTTCTTTCCAAATTCAAATTGTCCCTTTTTTACCTTTATCATCCTCGAATGGATTTTTACATGCTCCAAAATCTTCCACGAAAACTCTTTTCCTATTATGAAGGGTTCTTTCGTTCTGATATTTATAGTCATTTTTTAGAACAGCTTTAAACACACAACACTGGACTTTTGGTTTAAAATTTCACAAACACCCATTAATATAAACGAACAGGACTAATATATATTTCGCATACACACACAAATAAAAGTAAAATGTGACAAATTTATCAGAACCAACAACTTCTTATATACACATTTGCTCATATAACGCCCTTTTCTTTACTGCGAAGGGTTAACTAATTTTTGTGGCGAAAAATCACGAGAATGAGTAAAATATTGTCCAAAAATCGGGAAATTACTTAAAAAATTATTGCAATTTGTGAAAACTCATCAAATCTTCTTGCCCAGCTGTGTTTCAAGTAGGTGACTACATTCCTTTTTGTTGTGCTACGAGCGATCTCCAATTTTCAAAAGAAGATGCAATCCCTTTGGATTATAAATAGCTGGATTCTGTTTTAGGAGGAGAAGGTGAGGTAGGTTGAAATTTTTGAGAAAGGAACAAAGTTTTAGAGGAAATAAAGGAACTGGATAATCAGCTATTGATGGATAGGAGTAGAGATATTTAGGTCTGGTAGATGTATAATATTTTTGTAGAACTGAAAAACACAATGATAAATTGAGTGTGGCTGATTTCTTTTTGTATTTATTTTGATAATTTAACATGTGTACTGTTACAGTACTCAGAAACATAATCACCAAAACAATAAAAATTCCGTAATTTTTTTTAGCATTACTTTTAAAAAAGAAATTGTCACAAAAATCTAGAATTTCCCAACTTCACATATATTGGGGGGGGGAGGCTCCCCCCCATGGCGACGCCCCTGACAGTAGAAGATCTTTATAACGCAATTCTATATAACGCACAACTTCTCAGATGTAAACAATAAATTCAGCATTTAAAAAGCACCTGCATTTTCACATCATAAAAAATTGCTATTCTTTAGAGGACTAAATTTGATGCATTAGTTCAACTTTATCTCCTAATTTAAGACCTTTTTACTGAAAAAAAATGCTATTATTAGCAGGGTTCGGAAAGCTGGGCCCAGTTCGAAAAAACCCGGTGGGTTTTTTCAGAATGGGCCCACTTGAAAAAGCCCACTGAAAAACTCATAAAGTGGGTTTTTTCAATTTTCAGATACAGTAGACTCCCTCAAATCCGCACAGCTTGGGACCAGAGGTTGTGCGGATTTTAGAATTTTGCGGATTTCTGGTCATTGATTTGTTTACATTTTTGAAACAGTAATTTCATTGGTAGTTAAGCAAGGGAAATTATAATGAATGCTTACAATAAAGTAAAACATTCAAATAAGTAAAATAATAATTTATTAGTTTAAAAGTAAGTAATTAATAAAAATTTAGAAAAATATCAAATTATTACGAATGAAATCGATTAAATTCGATTCCAAAAGTCCTATGCTGCCATCTAGTAAAAGCAAGGAGAACAATGTTAATGCTATTATCAGTATATATAGCTTATTGCACTCACTGTAACTTTTTTCATTGTTATTTAGAGTCTTGAATGCTTTTCTTATACTGCTTTGTATGTTTAGAAATCAATTTGTCTATAATTTAAAAAAAAAAAAAAATTCCGCAAAAAATAATTTTAAAATAGCGTTCTGGTTCGTCGATTTTTCCATTTCGAACCCTGGAAGTTTTGATATAGATATGCTAATTTATATCAAAAGTAATGTAAATTTATTTAGTAATAAACAAGCTGTAATAGCCAAAAGAGAATGATTAACAAAAAATGTAGTAAAAAAACACTGCGGTAATCGCCGATTTTGGCGCCATCTTGAATTTTGTTCCTGCAACTTAACTGTAAATTTCATTGTTTACATCTGAAAAAATACGCGGATTTTAGGGTCGCGGATTTAAGGGAGTCTACTGTATAATTTAAAAATTTAAACAACATATACATTTAATGAATTTAAGTCCTTTCAGTTAATTTTGAAAAAATATTAATATATAAAAGCCATTACATACACATCTGAAGTAAAATAAAAATGTATTTCAGCACATTGAAATACTTTACTAACATAGAACCCAGTAGGCAACATACATAGAGTACATAATTAAAAAATGTATTTCAGCACATTGAAATACTTTACTAACATAGAACCCAGTAGGCAACATACATAGAGTACATAATTATAGGTATGTCTTTATATAAAAAATTCAAACCAACTATATTCATGGAAATAAAAAATTTTTATTTTTACTTTCTTCTATCTTTACAAAAAGAAAGTATTGGATTCGTGAAAAATTTCGACTTACAGTTGATGATGGATTTATACGTTTTAAAAAGGTCCTGAAGACAATTTGATAGTTTTTAGAAAATGACTGTCTGTATGTGAAAAAAATTTTGTGGGTGCTCTATCTTAAGAACTAATGCACAGAATTTCATAAAACTTTAGATTGAATTAGACCTTGATGTAAACTGGTGCTGATTAGTTTTTGGTGTATACTGCCCAACAGGTGACGCTTCTATGCTGCCTTTATCTCAATTTTTGCAATAGCTTTATCTCAAGAACTAATGCACGGATTTTCATAAAACTTCAGATTCAGTTACAAGTTATTGCTTATTGAATTTTGGTGCATATCGCCCTGCAGGTAGTGCTGCTATGCTGCATTTTTCGCAATTTCAGCAATAACTCTTATCTCAAGAATGAATGTACGACTTCAATAAAAATTTAGATTCAGTTAAACCTTGATATAAACTGGAATGATTAGTTTTTGGTGTATATCGCCCAAGCGGCGCTGTTATGCTGCATTTATCTCACTTTTTGCAATAGCTTTATCTCAAGAACTAATAATGCATGGATTTTCATCAAACTTCAGATTCAGTTAGATGTTGACGTAAATTGTTACTGATCAGGTTTTGTTGTAAATTGCACAACAGGTGATACTTATATCTCCTTGTTAAATGCATCCAATTCAACAAATCTATATTTGACAGTCCTCATGATGGGCATAAATTGTCATTTAATTTTGGCACTGTGATAGTGAATTTTGAATTATTAACATGTTTGAGATAGAAGAAACTTTTGGGATCGGCACATCTGACTAGTTTACCCCTTTTTTTTCTTCCTACTTATATATTTTAAATTTTAATATTCTATTCACTATTTGATTTAAAGAAAATTAACAATTTTATATCTTCTATTATATTTCAAACTAATTTGTGAGAAACACTGACATTTAATTAACTTAAATTCATATAATTTATACAATTTATAACTTGTAAAATAGCATTACAATTATATTGTATATAAGGGAACAATGTATTTTTTTATGTATAGTGTATATGATATATAGAAAATATAGTATACAATAATGTAATTTCGCATGTATTAAACTTTTGAAAAAACCTGATTTTCCCCGGGGAAAATTGGGTTTTTCATGAAAAAACCCGAAAAAAACCCATGTGGGTTGGGTTTTTTCAGAAAAACCCGGGGTTTTGCAAACCCTGATTATTAGAATAAACATTTTTGAAAATGTATAATATAAGGGATGATTTGGTCAGTTTTATGTGGATCATGTTTATAAAGTAAATTTAACAATGTCTGACCTATATTATGCAAAAATTTATAATTTGGATAACTCTTGGTAACAAGGAATGCAGGATATTCTAATGTATTTTGATATGTTTCAGACATATTTGGCTATGTTTACAAGGTAAATTTAATGATGTGATCCATATAATGCACAACCTTGCGTTTTTAGGTTTGCGTTATAAAGATCTTCAACTGTATATACACTACTCAAAACAATTAAAGGATACTAGATGGAACTCATCAAAACTTAAAGGCAAACAACTTGATAGTAACATATTTAAAAAAATGGTGGTTACTTGGTTATCCTGTCGACCAAAAATCTATCACCAAACTATAAGAATTAAATGCCAATAATGGTTGATCATAAATGTCACATTCACTTGACTTTAAGCATGTGTTTATGTCATCAAGTGATTTTTATTTCAATGTTTTATTTGTATTTTTATTAATGTTATACTAATTTATTTTTTCTTTCATTATTTAAAATAAAAATTGTGTCAATTTGTATAATTTGGCAATTTAAATGATTTGGCGAAATTGGTCGACGGGTAGGGTGTAAAAAAAAATCATGTTTTTTTTTTTTTTTTTAAATAAAAAAATTGGATTTTTTTTATTTAAATCAGATTTTTTCCTGAATACAAAAAGTTAAGAATATTATTAATAAAAATTTATAAAATGCCTAAAAATGCTACAGGTAAGTGATTGTTTGATTAGCTAAAGCTTCAATTGTAAAAATATTTTACCTGCAGATTATTTTTTGCCCCTGAAGTATCTGTCGCAGACACTTGGAGAAATTTCTGCTACTGGGTAATTATTATATTCCAGTTTTTTCAATATTATATTAATCTATTAACAATATTTAACCATTCTTATAGTCTCATTTCCCAATATGAATAGAAATTTAATTTTAAATAACAGAAATATATCAAAACAGCCCAAAGTTTTTTTTTTGTGTGTGTGTGTGTCAGGTCAGAGGTGAATAAGGAAACATTGAAGACAGAAAATAGATTTTTAATAGCTTTCTGTAACTTAATTGTTTTTATTTAAATGGAGAGGGATTAAGTCCTATGAGCCCCTCTTTAACAATTTAAACTATTTAAACGACCCTCTTAAACAATATTTTCTGCCTTCTGGCTGGTATGATTGCCAGATTATAAAATATGCAAGGTATATTACATAAAAAAAAGAATAAAATATTGAAATTTTAAATCACATAATAACTTAAAAGCAGCTATTTATAAAAGTTTTGGTGTTATTACATTTTGTTAAGTATAATTTAAAAAATAAATTTGATTATTTAGGTTTGCAGTCCAGCCAAAATATTTTATGCACTATAAACATTACTGAAATTGCATTTTTAGCAATGTCTCTACATGGGGTGTCCATTACTGGAAAATGACTAATTAACCATCCCAGTAATGGACGGCCGAAGCTAATCGCACCACCACCCGTTGCGCATGCATATTGCAACATAGGATAGTACTAGAGACCAAGGCCTCCTATTACAAAAAAGGCCTTGTCATTCGCAGAGAGTTTGCGGTAGAATATGTCCGCGATGTAAAATCGGTTACGCGACTTGCATTCAACAGATGGCATTAGCAGCCGACAGACGGTCTTGAAATGCATTTTTATTGAAAGTAATACAAAATTGTCTGGAAAACTAGCGATCAAAATTCTATTTTTTATTGAGTATTATAATAGTTCCAATTGGAAATTCATAAAATGGAGTTTCGCCTTCATATTTTTCGAAGATACACGCATACATTTTTAAAAATAGACTAGAAAATGAAGTCCATTTACAAATTTCCACTCGTTGACTTGTACTGTGCATTGAGGAAGAAATGAAGCTATGAAAAAACACACACTTGTTTTAAAAATGTACAACGCGAATATTTGCAATTATTTTTGTGAAAAATCGAAATACTTTAATAAAAATTCAAAACGATTTCGTGAAAAATTTAGTAAAAATTCAAAATATTTTTTGAGAGAAATTGAAATATTAAAAAAAAAAAAAAAAAAAAAAATCATAATATTTTTGGGGAAAAATTTAAATACTTTTGTGAAAATTTCAAATATTTTAATAAAAATTCAAAATATTTTTAATAAAAAATCAAAATACTATAAAAATGCAAAAGGAAAACAAAATTGTGAAAAATTGAAATATTTTAATAAAAATTCAAAATGATTTTGTGAAAAATTTAAGTAGTTTAATAGAAATTCAAAATATTTTTTGAGAAAAATTGAAATATTTTAATAAAAATTCACAATACTTTTTGGAAAAAAATAAAATATTTTAATTAAAGTTCAAAGTTATATTTGTGAAAAATAAAGTATTTAATAAAAATTCAAAATGATTTTGTGAAATTGAAAATAATTAAATATAAAATTCTAAATATTTTTTGTGAACAATGAAAATATTTAAATAAAAAAAATTCAAAAAGATTTTGTGAAAGATTAAATATTTTAATAAAAATTTTAAATGTTTTTGTGAAGTATATAAAATTGAATTTTCAGGGGAAAATATAATTTTTTTTTTTAAATTATCGATATTAATAAAAAGAAATGTAGATTAAACTTAATAAAAAATTAATTTATATATATATCATTATATCGCTGCCTTGTTTTGATGGTGGCACAACTTAAAATTCTTTCTCTTGACCTAACATCAGATTAAGTTCTTGTAAGCACTGGAAATGAAATTTGTTTAAAAAAAAAAAAAAAACTTGTTACAAACCATGATGTACATTTTTGTATAGCAATAGCCTTCCATAAAAATGAAAAGAAAAAAATTTTACTTAATTTTCATTGCTTACATCAGTCTGTGAATATTTTGAGTTTTGCCACTATCAATGGTCACAACTTAAGAAATGTTGTTAAATTAATGGTGTAAACTGTGAGTTTTAGTGAATTTTTAATTAAATACAGTATAAAAATATAAAATATAATTTTAATTATTTATGTATATTAACAAATCTTTTCAAAGGTATGTTTAACTTAGCTCATTAATAATGTTTCTATTTAGTATTATTTTTTCCATTTTTATTTAAATGTTATAATCCTAAAATGTTCTATAAAATTTTTGAAACATTATGAAGTTTTGCATTAAACTCAACTCAATCCAACACAAATTTTCCCTTGAGACCTAAATTAGATCCTTACTAGCAATGAAAATAGTGTATTAATCCTTAATATTATAAAAATCTAATACAATAACTAACTAATAATTCAATAGCAACTAAATATATTTTCGCAAGATAAGACTGAACATGTGAAACTCAAATAAACAAATAAATGCGACACTGGTAGGCAGGGGTGCAGAATATGTCCGATCCGGCGATCTAGGATCGGGGAAAATTTTAACCACCTGGGGAAATTTTCAAGAAACATATACAATTGCTTTCGATTTTAACAACGAATTCCATAATTCTCTGAGATAGAAAAATTTTGCCATAAATAAAAGGTCCGTATGGCGACCTTCATGAAATCCATCTCAGAATAATATGTACCGTATATCAGGGGTGATTCTGTTCTGAAAATGTAAGGCATTCGGTTCCGAAAATTTAAAAAAAATCGGTTATCAATCCAAAAATTCTGACATAAAAATAACGCAAATTTTGTAAAACATTACGGAAAAAACGCGAATTTCGTCACAAGATCGAAAAATAATCGCAGATTTCATCGAAAGATCGCGAAAGAACTGCAAATTTCGTCAAAAGATCGCATAAGAACGGCAAGTTTCGTTAAAAGATCGCGAAAGAACAACAAGTTTCATCAAAAGATTGCGAAAAAACCTTAAATGTTGTCAAAAGAACGCAAAAAAAAATCGCAAATGTCGTCAAAAGATCGCAGAGAAACCGCAAATGTCATCAAAAGATCGCGAAACAACCACAAATTTCATCAACAGATCGCAAAATAACGGCTAATTTCGTCGAAAGATCGCGAAACAACCGCTATTTTCGTCAAATGATCCCAAAACAACTGCAAATTTCGTCAAAAGATCGCAAAACAACCGTGATTTTCGTCAAAACATGCCGAAAAGGCCGCGAATTTCGTCAAAGGAACGTGAAAAACCCCGCAAATTTTGTCACGAGATCGCGAAATGAAAGCAAATTTTCTTCAAAAGATCATGAAATAACCACAAATTTCATCAAAAGATTGCGAAACAACCACGCATTTCGTCTAAAAGAGGCGAAATTGTTGAAATTACAAAAGTAAAGTCTAACACAAGTAGCAGAGCTGCATTAGCAAATGGAAACGCGAAAGCTGAAAGAATCCCTAAAGCTCATTAAAACAAAATATATTGATAAAGATTCAATTACTATTTAACTTTAAATTAAATCCAAACAGCTGAAATAGAAAAGCATTTGTGGTGGTTAAAGAAATAAACAAACTAGATTTAAAAGACAACTAACGTTTATTATTCGATTAAATATACTTTAAAAATAGAATGATAAAAAAAATACATATATATATATATATTCTAATGTCTTACTCTTACAAATGAAACTAACATTACTCTTAAAAACATAACTTCATGACACATTCAAATGATTATATTAGTGAACCAGAGTCCTTCATATTTAGTGATCATATTTTCATGATTACGATGTACTGCATAAATTATATTTACATGAAAAGTGAAACTTAACTTCCATGAACCACCTCCACCAGACAGTCAAAGGTCAACTGATGCAAGACGAGTGAAGTCCCTATAACTGTAAACAACATCATCAGGAAACGTCATTACCAACACGGATCCCTCTTACACTTGTAAAGTTGATTTACATCTAAAACCACGTTGAAAAATAGACCAGCCACTTTCTAGAGCGAAAAATCACACATGACATCATCAATGAGAAAATCAAAGGCAGCTCGTGAAAAATGTTCTCTTGCTCAAAAAAAATCAAATTCCAAATTGACAACAAAAACAATCTTATTCAGCATTAAAAACTATAAGGAGACTTGAGACTAAAAGAAAAACAACACCATCTTTTCAACTCGCCAAAAAAACTAAACAGAAAGAGACACTTTACCACATAACAGCACGGACTGAAAACGCATATCTATCAGGTTGAATGAGAGCATATTTATATCATCCAACCACACAGGAAAAACAACTACGACGCAGCCCGGAAGTTACATTCTCCGATCTCTGAAACACTAATGGATGAAAGGACGAAACGTCATATGCAAAACGAACTACCGGATGACTAACGCCATCTCGTGTCCATTCGTAACAACTCCTCAGTTGGTTCAGAAGATTTCGGAAGTATTGCGTCACGGGCGAAAACATGTGCTAAAGGCCGGCTCTTACGATAGTAAAGTGAAACGTAAATAAAGTATATGGAGTAAAGAAAGAAACTTAAAGCCTGGAACTAAAGCTTGGAAATAACAATAGAATAAAGGTAAGTGGAACTAAATAAAGTGTATTTAAATAAAGATAATAAATTAATTATACTTGTAAAATAAAAAGTAAAAGTGAACTGTTATGATAGGGATATGTACAGGGATGAGAAAGGGTCTGTTTACATAACAGAAATAACCACAAATTTTGTCAAAAAATCGCGAATTACGTCAAAAGAGGGCGAAATAACCATGAATTTCATCAAAAGGAAGCCGAAATAACAGCAAAACTTGACAAAGATCGCAAAATAGCAGCAAATTTCGTCAAAAGATTGCTAAAAAACGCAAATTTCGTCAAAAGATCCCGAAAAAACTTTAATTGCATCAAAGGGCCACGAAAAAAACATAGTACTGAGAATGGATTTCCCCCCACTCTGCTGTAACCTTTCTGATAATTTGCTGCGAATTTCAGAAATTATTTTTCACTCACAATCGCCTCTGACATATAAACTTGCTAGATGTCTGCACGGGCCCGAGCTTGGCCCGAGGCCCGTACCCGGCCCGGCCGAATTAGGATAATTTTTTCAACGGGCCGGGCCGGCAAAAAAATTGAACGAGCCTGCAGGGCCGATAAAAAAAATTAATCGGGCCGAGAGTAGCAGATAAAATACGAGGCCATTTCCAATGAATATGATTTTTTCGAGAAGTATAAATGTACGTTACGAGCCGATCCGAGTTTAACAACATCAATACAGAAATGTAACATGTCCATCGTAGAGATCTGCATCGTACAGTTACATTATGCCTGATCCCGGGTTTAATTTTTTCGGCACACTTGTGCCGGGACGGAACTGGTCTTAATCGTTCTCAGGATGTGTAGGACAGGCATTATGTTTTGTAAAAGTATTAATAGCGATAATGAACTTCTGTTAACAGTATCTTTGGAAATGTACCTTAAGGTGGTTCTCATATTTACTGCTCAACAATGCGAAACTTTCAGACACATTTTCTGACTCATTTTTAACTATAAAGGCATAAAATTGACAGGCCTGAGTATTGAAGGCATTTGGAATCGAATAGCGTTTCCATTTTTCATAAATTACGTACAGAGATAACAGAGACTCTTGTTACGTGACTGTACGTTTTTCTCCTTTCCTGTGCTATCGCTTCCGGAAATTCGATTCAAAACGCTAACTTTGGCAGTATTTTCTGAAAGACATATTACTTTTATCTAAGAAAAAAACGGCATTTATATAGTTTCTGAATAAGAATACCTGCCAATCTCATGCGTTTCCGAAAAGAAATGAATTCATAAATGTATCAAAATGTAGCTCCTTTGGATTTGAGAAAAGCCTTAAAAATGACAGAAATATTTTCACAAATCTACCCTTTATTATAAGCTTCAAAAGTTATCATGATTTTTAACCCTTTATTCTAAACTACAATAATCTTTTAATGAACCCTTATTTAAATTTTGAAACGTCTGTAGAGACGTTGACTAAAACACTGTAAGTAATCGTTAATGTTTACTATTGTGTGTTTTCTATTTTGCGAACACATAGTAATTTAAAATATACTGTAAAATGTTCCTATAAATATGCATGTAGTATTCATTAAAAGAATCTTAATTGTATGTCGAGAAAAAACGGAATTTTTTATTGAAATTTAGTCGGGCCGGGCCTGTTTTCACTGATTTTTGTACGGGACAGGCCGGGCCGAGAACGGTAAAAATGTAAACGGGCCAGGCCGAACTTTCAATTTTTACACTGGGCCAGGCCGGGCCAAAATAGCTTTCCTTCGGGCCGGGCTGGGCCTGGAAATTCCGGCCCGTGCAGACCTCTAATACTCGTGCATAAGTTGAGAAATATTTAAAAATAAATCTATTCCTATGGTAATACAGCATTAACTATAACCCCAGAAGCAGAATTTTCTGCGTCAGTCTGCAGCAAACAAAAATTTATCTACGACCCAATAAGCCTACTATCATAAAAAATAACAGAAACACTTAAAGTAAACAAAATTTCCATTTATAAAGAATATATATAATATAAGGATACAACAAATACCATAAATCTAGATACTTAAAGCAAATTTCAGCTATTTTTTAAGCCCAGCATTTATTTTTAAGTTGGTGGATTAATCTGCAAGGTTTAAAATAATCTGCAGCGCCCGCTTCCGTGCTGCACTGTTTCTGCTACTGGGACTATAACATACCATAAAATTTTGGGGGAAATTTTGGGAGAAGGAACATTTTCTGCATCCCTGCTGGTAGGTTGGTTGGTTCACGCTTTTGCCAACTTTAATCCTTAGATAACGCATGCGCAACGGGTGGTGGTGCGAATAGTCTGTAGAGGCTAAAGGCACCGGTGGTGCGATTAGCCACTGCGGTAATGGACACCCCCTCTTAAAACCTTAAAAATAAATGAAATTTTGTAAAATGTTAAATATAATATATAAAATTCAAAGTTTTCTATTGCTACTCAAACAAAAACATTCGAATTTTGCAAGAAAATAAATAATCTATAAATTAACTAAACAAAGCCAGCTCTTAGTCTCTTCATTAAGATTTTCACAGAAAAACAGCAGAACTTTGAAACATTTTCTCCTTCCTGATAGGTTTGATTAAACATGTCAAAAATAACCTAGTTTTAAAAAACATGCAAGGGGGAATTAAAAAAAAATAATTAAAGCTAAATATTTATTAGTTATTTTTCTATGAACCAAAAACATCAAGGGGTGCCCATTACTGGCACATCTACCCTATATGTGTATATATAACACTGGCACCCGGCTAACCGAAAAGTACTTATAATTGTTTTTATGACTGTATTTAGAACCAGAATTTAATGAATACATACTAATGAAACAAAATAGTTATTTTCAAATAAATTTAACAATTAGGATACCAGTAATTATTAAAATATTTATGATAATCATTTACTGTCTGCATCAATTATTGTAATTATCAGAAGATAGATGTTTTAATTATTTTAGATGGATAGTTTAAAATACTAAATATCAGGTAATTACAGCTATCAAATTATTGAAACAGTGGGGGATTTAAAAGGTAATAAAAAAAAAGTTTTGGAATATTAGTGTTTAGTTTTGTCTCACTATTTTTAACAATTTATTTTCCAGAGACTACATGATATATCATTTATAATAATTAATATTACAAATATGAAAGAAATGATAATGTGAATTGAATATTTTAAATACTAAATAAAATAATTTCAAAATAAAATTGTAGAACTGATGTTTGCGGCCACTGATCTGCAGATTTACTAGTTTCATGAATATTACCTATAATTTTCATTAATATTACTTTTTCATTTTTTTCTATTTTGTTAGAGGGGAATAAGGAAACATTTAAGGCAGAAAATAGATTTTTAATAGCTTCTGTAACTTAAATGTCTTTATTTAAACAGAGAGGGATTAAGCCCTATGAGTTCCTCATCGACTGTGCTCTTAAACAGTTATTTTCTGCTTCCTGGCTGGTTTGATTGCCAGATAATATGCAAGGTACATATACAAAAAAAAGTAATAAAATATTGAAATTTTATTAGTCACATAAAATAACTTAAAAGCAGCTATTTATAAAAGTTTTGGTGTTATTACATTCCGGTAAGTATAATTTAAAAACTAAATTTGATAATTTAAGGTTTGCAGTTAAGTCAAAATATTTCATGCACTATAAACATTACTGAAGTTGCAATTTTAGCAGTATCTACATGGGGTGTCCATTACTGGAAAATGACTCATTTAACCATTCCAGTAATGGACACCCCCTCTTAAAACCTTAAAAATAAATGAAATTTTGTAAAATGGTAAATATATAAAATTCTAAGTCTTCTATTGCTACTCATGCAAAAACATTCAAATTTTGCAAGAAAATAAATAATATATAAATTAATTAAACAAAGCCAGCTCTTATTCTCTTCATTAAGATTTTCACAGAAAAACAGTGAAACTTTGAAACACTATTTCCTGCTTCCTGATTGGTTTGATTAAAAGTGTCAACAATAACCTATTTTTATAAAACCTGCAAGGGGGAATTATAAAAAAAATAATTAAAGCTAAACATTTATTAGTTATTTTTTTATGAACCAAAAACACCAAGGATGTCCATTACTGGAAGGGTGTCTATTACTGGCACATCTACCCTATATGCACATAAAACGGAATTTCTTTTAAAATTATTTTTTTATTAATAGTTATAATTATTCCCGGTAGCAGAAAGTTTGAGACGGGAGTCGCAGATTTTCTTTTCTCTTTTGCAGATTCTTTTTCATCGAACTTTTGTTTTGCCTCATATTATGGTTAGCTCTTTATTATTTAATACAAAAAGTTAAGATTATTATTAATAAACATTTATAAAATGCTACAGGTAAGTGATTGTTTGATTAGCTAAAGCTTCAATTGTAAAAATATTTTACCTGCAGATTATTTTTTGCCCCTGAAGTATCTGTCGCAGACACTTGGAGAAATTTCTGCTACTGGGTAATTATTATATTCCAGTTTTTTCAATATTATATTAATCTATCAACAATAGCTAAATATTTATTAGTTATTTTTTTTATGACCAAAAAACATCAAGGGGTGTCCATTACTGGCACATATATCCTATATATATTTTCTAATGTTTCAAAAAGGAACAAAGATGCAGTTGAGGGAAACTCAAAAAAGAAAATCCTTCCTTTAGACTGCAAATTGGACATTATTAAAAGATTCGAAAGAGAGAAATTATTAATGAATAAATTACAGCAGTATGTAGTACTAACACATTATTGATTTGTGCAAAGAAATATCAACATTGTATGAAAAGTTTTAGATTTTCTTTGTTTTCAAAGATTTTGCATAAGAAAATTGTGTAATCAATACAGACACAATAATAAACTATAAATGGCGTGCCGAAATCTTTATGAAACCTATGCGTATATAGACTGAAAATTCGAGAAAAAATAACATAGGCATTAATATCCGAAAATTATTATTATTTTGAAAAATATCCTATCTCGAAAGAGCACAAATTAAAAGTTCAACTAAAATCATAAGAAAATAAAGTTTTTCATCTTTTATACAGAGAAATGAACCAGTTAAATATAATTAAAACGTAGAAAGGAAACAATCATTCAATTTAAATGAAATCGGAAATGTATCAATGCATACCAACAAATTCTTTATAAATCTCATTTCGTAAAATATTCAATATAATCAATAATTCAAACACAATCAATGAGTTATATTCAAACTGTTTGTTTACATTTTAAACAGGAACATTTAATATAATTTAGTTACCAAAAAAGAACGATTAAAGGCTCTTTACGAATGTTGATTTTTGTTATGCTTTTCTGCGCCTTTAACGGCTAAAATTGTAATACTTTAACTTATTCAAAAACAAATGTTTACAATTGTTTACATAGTACTACATCAATTAAAGGAATACGATAGTTGTTTACATATAACATCAGATCAAGAACTACAAACGTATGCCGAATAAAGTAAACATCCAGCATATTAATAAATAAAAGGGAAACTTACCAACGGATTAACATGAAATTTAAATTTCTTGATTTGGTAAAATACGACGAAAAATATCAAAAAATTGTCAGAAATTCAGGCCACCAGAATTCATTTCACCCGAACACTACATGACGTCACGTCACAGGTAACGCGCACGCAACATGTGCAAAAGGCAAAAGCAAATGCAATGCGAACTCACATCCTTAGAGGATCAGACCAAAGACCACTTCAGACGTTTACGTTTAACAAAATAACAGTACGAATGTGTGTTGAAGCGTAATCGAAGAATAAACTATCAGCTGTTTATTTCTCACGTTAAGAGGATTTCCTTGTAACTTCTTACAAGATAACAAATAGGGGTTACTATATTTTATGCATCTGTAAAAAGTAATAGCGTAATTGTTTATTAATTTTTAATGTCGTTTCACGTGATTCCACACTTTATTAAATAATAGATAATTGGCAGCTTAGCTTTTTAGAGAATTACATGTAATCAAAATTCACAATCAAACCCTAGAAAATGTTGCTTTGCTTTGTTAAAATAACTCCAATTATTATATTTTTTTTTACATTAGAAATGAGGATGCATTTCCTGACTATTCTAAAACATTTTATGGAATCACACCCAGGGCCAAAACTAAGAGGGGCATGCGTCCAGGGCGCCAAATGAAGGATTATACCTTTGGAATGGATCATTTTCTTTTGATGGACTGATGGCTTTCTCATTATTATGAAACAGCCATTATAAATAAAGTGTTAGGATATTTCGTATAAAGTGTTAGTATGTAAAAAATGGCCATAATTTAAAAAAAAAAAAAAAAAATATGGCCAATTTTTTTGCCATTCTGGCCAGAAAAGCAGAGTTCTAACTTTTTACGGCTGCTCTTTCATCTTCACCTAGCACTTTCATTTATAATGGCTGTTTCATAAAAATGAATACCATCAGTCTATCAGAAGAAAATAACTTGGTTAAAGTGGAAACTCGGATAATCGGGACTGTACTGTATATTTCATTTAAAAAATGATCTTTAGATTACTTTTGTTGGTGTTCAGAGGGGGGGATCATGACCACCGTGACCTCCCCCTTGGATCCATCATTGTAGATTATGTAGTTCAGTATTACATATTTTAAATTTTAAAATAAGTCTGCTATTAAAAAATTAGTAAAATTCTCTTTGTAAATATACTTTGCGGAAGAAGGGGAGGTGCCAAAATCCATGTTTGCCCTGGGTGCAAAAAAGGCTTGTTTCGGCCAGGGGCGGATCCAGAGACTCGTTTTTTTTTGGGGGGGGGGGGGCGATACCGAATGATATATAATCAACACAGTCATAGTTTCTATTGGTTAAACATTCCTTGCAGTTAATTATTATAGGAATATGAAATAATTAATGCTATTTAAAATTACTATAGACTCTTGATTATCCAACATTCAATTAACCGACACACTCGGTTAACCAACCCTCTTATTATATAAGCCTCCTCTTCTCAAAATCTGGCTTATTGTTACTTATTGTGTCGAAAAATTAAAAATGTTATCATAGAATTTATTTATTAAATGTCTTATTTTTATTCTTTTCCTTTTTACTCTTTTACTCTGGTAATTAGTATTTATCATATTGGTTTATTCAAAAAAGGGACTGAATAAAAATCTCAAGGAGGCTTAACATCCTTGAAAAATCAAAATGTGTCATCTAAGTGGTGCGTATACTACTTCATAATCTACCATCAAGGTTAACATTTGTTACTGAGACCCAGGTCTGTTTCCATAGCTTCTCTACAAGAGGCAGAAAAACAGCGAAAAATGGTAAACCAAACGATGAATGGTGGGAGACAATAGAGCAGCATTTTCTATTCAAATCACCTAGGACTTTCATTAAGTAAATACATAAAGGAAGAACTGATTTACCAAGTTGGCTTTAAAGAAATTAACACACCATATGCATTTTAGCTTTTAACTGACTAAGACATAATCCTTTTTTGTTTATTCATCGATTACCCCTTGAAATTCACCAATGTGCATGGCAATAGTAGCACATTTTTTTCAAACATTAGTGGCTTTTTTCAGAAAACATTAAGATGCTTGAAGTTACAAAAAGTCCTTTCTTTTTCTTGTTTCTTTCGAAATTGCTATGAATCCCATTCTTTTCTCAAACAAAAGAGCTCTTTGCAAAAATATTATACAGAAATTAGAAGTGCAGCTTCTTTGAAAAGATGACAAAGTTTCCACACTTTAAAGGGATCTGCATAACGGCATCAATTTTCTGTTGTAGAAATTCAACAAAAGGTACACGAAGTAGCATCGTCCCCCACCTCAACCCATAGTGTCAAAAATTATGGCACCATATGCCTTTTGACAGACATAATCCTTTTTTATTCATTAATTGCCAAAACATCCGTGAGGTTTACCATTGACACCCGAAAAATGTTTGGTTTTCGTTTGCTTGTCTGCCTGTTCCGCGAAAACTGCCGTTAAAAGTTTTGGATTTATATCACACACACACACTGGATCTGCGCTTTGGGAATCTCCTCCTGGCACTAAATATGCATTTTTTTCGCAGCCCTTTGACAAAATTCGCGCTTTTTTTTCTGCGACTCTTTGGCGAAATTCGCGATCCTTTGACAAAATTCGCATTTTTTCCGAGTTGTTATATTAAGTCAATGAGCATGAACTTTTCAATTGCATAAATTATTATATATAAGTAAACATTTCAAGCAATTTCTTTCAAAGATATTTTTTTCCTCTAAAGAGCAGTCAAGAAAAGCTTGCACTTGGAGAGCAAAAATTGTTAAGGATATTGACAGTGTGCAATCATAAAAAAACCACAGGGTTGTACACTATCAGTAGAGGGTATACACTAGAACAGGGTTGGCGAACGCCGTTAATTGAAGTTCTAAATAAAAATTCAGTCAAATTCCCAAAATTCTGCACCTCTTTATTCTTTTTTTATTAATACACGAGCTTCACTGAAAATAGCTTTTGTTTTCTATAATAGGTACTTGTTATATCACTGAACTTCCCGCTTTGAAATATTTTACCCTTTCCAACTCACCATTTCCTCGATTTTGTTATGATGCCACCTATGATTTGCATAGACAGAGAGAAAAGCACATCAAATTAATCTTTGCTGCAATATTTTTGCAAAATTTAATGCGTTTTGACCTGCACACGAGGCTTTATTTAACTTTTGCTAAAATTTGTTAATTGATCTTTAATTTGTTTTCATAAGTTATGAAAAAATAATAGTTTGATTGCTAAAACTTTTGTAAAATAAAATGAAAACTATAATTATATTTTTCTATAATTATTTCTATGATTAGATAATCTTTTCATGTGAAAAATGTTTTGGTTCGAGTTTTCTATGCTATATATTGTTTAATTTAATGCGTATGTTGGTATTACCTGCAGGTATGTTAGCTATGTTTATAATAATTTAATAATAATAAATAACTTTGACACTATTATTATTAGAATTAAACTAACTTATAATTCACTATTTTTTTGCGGGTATGAGACGTAGGGGGGGGGGGGGGGGGTGTTGCTGGCATGGCGTGTTCAGTTGAAATTTTTTTTGGAAAATATTGGCATGCAAATGTAAAAAGGTTCGCCAACCCTGCACTAGAATCATGAACGTTCAATGCTACAGTATACGCTATAGCTTTATTTGAGAAACAGAGGGTATATGGAGCTTCTTAAGAAAATCCAGAAGGTATACTGCATATACCCCCCGTTACATCCCTGAATATTGAGGGATATCAGCTGAGTGTATCAGATCACTGAGAATTGGATAGTCAGGGTAGTCATTGTAATGCCCAATTTTCCAAAAGTTCAACAAGGTTAAGTATGTTTCATACAAGCCATTGCAATAAGTCAAGTGTTCCAAATTTCATCCAATCAGTGAAATACGTTGCAATTTGTTGTTAATCCTAAATATAATTTCAATTTTTTGTTTTTTTATAAAAGATTATTTTATTTAATAAGTTAGGTTTCCAAATGACTGCTGGTGGTCAAATGTACTCCTTACTAACAAGCCAACACTTACCTCACAGTAATATCTTATAGGCTGAACTATTTTATGGCCTCCAAAATTGAACAATGTAAATTACAGTCAGTTAGCCAAGAAATGAGTTCCAACAACACAAACACACTACCACAACCACATTATGTAGGAAAAGAACATTTGACTGCCAGCGGGTCATGGGACAGCCAGAGTGTTAAAGATACAATAATGTGACTTTATTTTCTACATTTTCAAATGAATTATTAAAAAAAAAAAAAAAAAAAAAAAAATCTGAAATAAATTTAAAAAATCAAAAAACCTGACTGCATAAAAAGCGAACTAATTATTTCTCAATCAATGTGAAACTATTTTTTATATTACTTACCTATTTTTTTATTTACTTGTATTGATGACTCTTAAGTTGTGTTTAATTGTTAGTTCCTATCTATAAACACTGTTTTGATGAGGTCTATAGATGTCTATGATGGCTAGAGTTTCAGTAAAGCTAGGAATCCTACCTATACTTCGAGGTTGCGTAATATTTAAACGGAGCTTCTGATTGTAAAATAGTCAATGAAACATCGTTTTCATTTTGAAAGACCTATCCAATGATATGCCACTCAATATGGTGCATAAAATTTTTTTTCATCTCTACCGCCATTTTGAGTTAATAAAAACAAAACCTAGCCTATAACCATCAGACGATTAAGACAAATCGATAGAGACCTCAATCATTAAAATCCATCCAGCCGTTGGGATGTTTTGAGGGCATAAAGAAATCCACATACCCAGATACGCGTGAAACACATAACCCTTCTTGGCAGTTGGGTAAAAAAAAAATGTGAAGACAAAAACTTGGAACACTTTACTGTATTATTGTTGAATAAATGTGTTTGATGCATTTTGATTGTACCACTTCTTGTGTGATTAGCCTGCCCAGACTTATATCACAGGACCCTGTTTTTGTGAAATTGTGAACAGCTTTTTATATTTGTGAAAAATTCAGTCATAATTTTGCAGATTTGAAACTATAGTTATATTCAGGTATCAAGTTCTTCTTTATACATTTTAAACGAGTTCCTTTATCTATCTAAAAGCTAGATAAAATAAAAGGTTCTTTGGCTACTTCAGTTATTTTATTAGCAAGTTAAATTTTACTTTAAAATGATTAAATTTGTGAAAGGTTCAATTTTAAGACAATTTTGTGAAGGGTCTTTAGGATGCAAAGTTTTGTGAAAGGTCTTTTAAAATGAAAAGTTCTGTAAATTTTTCCTAAAGAAATCCCTGCTGTGTATAAGTTAATGTCATAATTTTAACACTGAAATGGCATATTTTGGTTGCATTTGATGTATGAGTCAACCCTGTAATTCACTTACGAAAGAAAGAATACTTTTCTGAGAAAAGTAAAGCCTAGAAAAATCTTCAAATGAAAAGCAAATATTGAAATGATTTTTCTAAAAAGGAATTGTTTTTATGATAATAACTTTAAAATATTTTGCAAAATATGCCAGATATAAATGTTATGGGTCATAATACTAAAGAAAATATCAATGCTTTCCTCATACACACTGCTACAGCTAGAAGCTGCAATTGTCAGATGCAAGAGTCGCAGTGTTCTATATATTATTCACCACCATTATTTTCAAAATGAAATTTTCACACTAGCTTCCTATTACAAATAGTAAATAAATGTACTAGGAAGATAATTGTTTGAATATAGAGGTAGAAAATATGTAAAAAAGTTATAGGAAGCTGGAATCCTTAGTCAGATGTCTGATTTTATATTTGACTAGCTGACCCACCTGGCGAATTTGTACTGCAAAATCTCATAAAAAGACCAAATCTCGAACCGAACGAACCGGGACCTCGCTGCCTATCACATCATATAGCAGACGTGCTGCACACGCACTGTAATGCATTATAAAATCAAAAACGATATCTAACTGAACGAACCTCGAACCGGGTCCCTGCTGCTTACACACCATTTAGCAGATGTGCTGTGCATGCACTGAAAAATCTTGTAAAAAAACCCTATCTCGAATCTTATAGATCCACATTCCACCACCAGGGAGCGAACTCTATTCTTAACAAACTGTTTCTGAATGAAACTCCGTTAAACAACTTACCTGTAGATATATTAGTCAAGGGGTGGCAGACTTAAGCAAGAATTTGAGATATTTGCTGAAATTACTATTCAAAAGAAGTGGTAAGTACACTTTTGAAATTTTTATATTAAATAAGTAATATTTATCCCAGGGCTCCGTCAAAAAAACACATCTAAAACAGTACGGTTTTAAATATTTGATTGCGGCCTCCTCCCTGAAATTTGATGCCCCCTACTTTTTAAAATCTTTATTACGTGTTATAAACTATCTGAAAGTTCCAAATTGATCAGTTCGTCAGTTTTCTTAATTTTAACAAATTCGCATTTCAACAAAGCATTTCTTTTCCTTTTTAAAATTCGAATTTTTTATAAAACAAAAAATTGTGGATCGATTTTTATACAATTTAGATATTATTAAACAGCGTTTAAAGATAGGGCTAGGTGCGTAACTTTATAATCTCTAAATGGTGTATTTTTAAAAATTTGACAGCGTTCCAAAGAATCCTAGTATAAAAATCATTTGCGATTTAGGGAGACTGGCTTTTAAAATGAGAGTTTGAATGGAATCATCCAATTGATGAAATAATAAATTAATATCTAAGGTTCTAATTGAGCGACCGTGAAGAAATTTTCATATCTGAAATCAGCAAAAAATTCTACATATGCATAAAAATTCAATCTACCTAGTAGCGCTGTTAATTGTATTAGCCCCTCCTCCTCTTTTCCAGTTTTCGAAAAAATATTCTGCTGTTTGATAAAAATAAAAAATCTATGCTTTTGTTGAATTATGAATACTTTTCCATTCTTTTAATTTGGAGATTTTAATTAATTTCTCAACTAATTATCATAAATTTAAAATTCTGAAACTTAGGTGCACCAGGAGAGGCTTTCAACTATCTTCACAAAAATTTTGAGCCTTGTATGGGCCATAGATTTTGCTAGCTATCAAGAACAGACTGACAGGCACACACATAGAGCGAAACTTTCTTTTATTAGTATAGATTTTCAACAACTGAATTTTCTTTGCATTTGTGTGGTTTAAAAAAAAGACGTGGCATTTAATAATTCTGACTTTTTTAAAGTGTTCAATCACTTTTCATATACCGTATATTTCCATGTATAAGACGATCCGTATATAAGCCGAGTATACAACTTAAAAAAAAAAAAAAATCTTCCAAAATCGGAAGCCTGCACATAAGCCGATGTTAAATAGTTAAATAAAAAGGTAATGAAAAATTCATCGAATAAAAACCTAGTACTGTTTTGTGCATAGTTTATAGAAACAAACGTGCTCTCAGAAATTACTGATCTCTCCAGTTCTGTCTTGGCATGCAGCAAAATCTGTTTTTGTTTTGCTCATCCTGTTATGACTTAGTCGTTTATAAAAACCAAACTTCCTGTTTTTATGAATGGGAAAACCTTTCTCAACTTCACGTGACTGCTAACTGTTAAGGAAAGATGGCTGGACAAAAGTGATCGGCTTATAATGCAGATTGTATAAAGATGTACCAATGAAAGAAAGCGATTTTAAGGAGTTGCTTGAAAATTCTAATAGTAAATTCAATAGTGAATGGTGACTTTTGCATTGTAAAAGAATGGAGTATTTAAGTATTTTCAGAAATTTGTAAGTAGTTTTTATGTTTTTTATAATTACCATATTTTTTATTTTAGATTGACAATTTTTGAAATTTTCTTAGACTTGTGTATAAGCCAACTTTGGAGCCAAAAAAATGCCCAAAATTTCTCGGCTTATACACGGAAATATACGGTCTAACTGCTAATATGCAAAGCTATTGACATGAACATTCTCAACAGAATTTTGTATGAGAACATTTACATGTGAACTCAGATTATATTTCAGCAAAACTCTAAGACTAACAATGGAACTTAAGATGTTTGATATTGTAGAAGCAGTCTGAGATAAGGTTTTATATAAAGCTATCTTTTCTTGTTTATAAGATCTTAATTTGTGTGCATCTACTAGATAGAGTTTAGTTTCTGTGTGTATGAATGTAAAACATGAAAGTAAAATGAGGAATACAAGTTGGGTCATTTCATGTCAAAACAGAGATAATTGGCATTGTCACGATTTCTCCCTGTGGAGCTTGAGCTGTTGATTAACCCCCTAAACAAGTGTTTCTCAACCTTTTTTGATTGATGGCACACTAAAACTATCTGGAATTATTTGCCTGAATATAAAAAACGTAAAAGTTTAATAATAATAATAATATATATATATATATATATACAAAATTTATTCGAGAGCTTAACTTGTTTTCATGAACAAATTAAACCAAAACGAGGTTCCAAAGTCGCCAGACAAGTTCGCATTTCATCGTCAACTTTTTAAAGTCTTTCTCACTTTTTGGGCTTGATTTCTGTCAAAGCTGAAAATCCAAATTCACAGAACTATGAAGATGCAAAAGGTAGAAGAATTTTAATAGCTTTCAATCTGATTGATTGCATCGTACAAATTTCTCATAGAAAGCCAAAACTCACCGAAATTTTTCTTGAATAATGTTGAATGGTAAAACTTATCGTTTTACAAATCAATGAGCTATTTCTATTTTTTTAGTAGTTGTCAAATTTGGTGTCGTACAAATTACAAATGGGTTCATTAACCATTCATATTCGTTAATTGAAAGTGAAGGAAAGTAGTTTTTAAGTGACGTTTGAAGTTCGTCAATTGTGCTTACAATTTCGTCTGTAATTTTTTTTTCGAATGAGTTTCATTAACACCCACAAAACAGTCAAAGTTTCCTTTTGATATTTCAGATTTCCTCAGTGTTAATTTTTCTTCAAACTACTTCGATTTTGATGTTGATGTGATAATATTCTTGGATGGACTTAAATTCAGAGATTTCAGCTTTTCAAACAAGTTCCAGAGAAATTGAACTTTAAGCACCACATTTCGTCATGAAGAGAAAATTCGAAATGTGTTTTTTCGACCTGAAAAAACAAACTAACCCCTGCTTTCAGGTGTATGAGTCATTTCAAAATCTTTTCCTTCGAAAGCCAACACACTGCGTTATGATATAAAAGAGTTTTGTAGTCTGAATCCATTGCATCACACAAAGGGTTGCCAGATTTATCTAAGAAAAAAATGGAAGATTTTGATTGACACTAGTTATTTTCGACGTTATTGCATTATTGTCCTATTTCATACCATAGTGAACTATGTTTAATGGCCAGTAATGTTTTCGGTAACAAATTTGATTCAAAAGAGGTTATTAATTACTGGATTTTATCATTATTTTCCAATTGTATTTGTTTTACATTATTCTATTAACATTTTAAAAACTAAATTAGGCAGTCACAATTCAATTAATTTTTCATTCATAATGGGATAAGAACAAAAATAAATCAAAACATCCTACAATTCAATAATGATCATGAAAATGGACACCCTACAAAAATAAATGTTTGTATTTAAGTGTAAAGGTAATAAACAAACAAAATATTAAAACTTAAGATAAAGATACACTAAATTAAAAATTTTATAACATAGATACTTATATAAAACTTTTTAATAGATACTTATAGTCTATAATAATGTCAAGTTCTGATGATCTAATCCTACCCAAGAGTTTGTGAATGCACAGTTAATATTATGCAATTCTTCCAAGATTTTCGTTATCCTGATCGGAAACAAGCTGTTTTTTACATTTGATGCGCATGTGTATAACCTTTTTTCGAAAAAAAAAAAAAACGAAATTTTGAAGCAAACTGAAAAAGAAATAATTCTTCAAACTATCAAAAGTAAGATGTGGTAGAAAAACGGAAGAGATTGTCATACTGGACAAATTTAAACGTACACTGTACGGGGAAAACATACGATCTGGCAACCCTGATCACACAACTGAGAGAAAATTCGGGATTTAAGAGGTCGATTCTTGATGAAATTGACAACTTCGATCATAACAATGAACATATCTGGGTTTAAAGATTTTGAAACAAAAGATTCTCTGTGAGTCATGCAACGTATGCTTATATTAGCATTTGGATTTTCTTGGCATGCAAGGGTGATAAATCCATTTTTGTTTCCCAACATTGATCGACATCCGTCTGCGAAAACACCAACACAGTTTTTCCACAGTAAACCAAAGATTGAAATATTTTCTTCTAAAAGCTCAAATATGTCTTTTCCTGTTGTCATGCTCATCAAATCTTTGCAGAAAAGATACTCATTCAAGAATTTTTCATGTTTTACTGTAAGGGTCTCTAATCGCTAATACGGGGAAAGTAGTGTACAAGGAAGACAGCACATGATAAATAGAAAATGTGGTACTGTCGATACGACACCATGCAATTTTAATTATTTGTCAAAACCCTCGCGGCACATTTGACAATTTCTTTCGGCTGGGAAATACTGTCCTAAAACTGCTCAAAGCATTGCCCAAACTTTTTGATAAGATAAATATAAGCTCATCATAATTATTTCCCCAAAACATCATATATTTCTTGATCTCCACAATATTTTCGTCAGGGATATAGGGTTAAAAGGAGTCGCATGCTTGAAACTGCTATTCATAAGACAATTTACTAACTGAAAATGCTGTTCAAAAACTCGTTCTCAAGTAGTTCAGTCATGATGTTAATTACTTGGGTCGGTTGTAGATAAATTGTGAATACATCCATACTTTACAAATACAAAAAAAAAAAAAAAAAAGAAGAAATGTATGAAGTAGAAACCTGATGTAATTCAGTAGTATTACCTAAAAATAAATAAACTAATAATATTGGTTCATTAGTAATTAAGGGGAGTGTTTATATTGGATTCATTTCTATAATTAAATGTAAGAATTAATACTGGATGTCTTCTTTTATCTAACGCATTGCTGATGGGCCCCCAAATTTTTTACATCTAGGTGCCTTTTTAGAATCAATTTCTATGGAAGATTTTCTCAACCCTTAATCATTGCGTAATTTTCAGAAAAATCGTTGATTTTTCTAATTCAAGCACACTTTTCAACTCTTACAAATTCTTAAAATTAAGCATTCCAATTTTTAAAATCAAGTTTGTCAATCCAGTGCTGCCATTTATTGAGTGTTTGTTGCTTAAAATAATCCTGGAAGCAACAAAATCAAAGAAGCTATATAACCTCCTGAGACCTGGCATCCATTTAAATGGATGTTTTGCTTTCTCCTTCTATTGCGTTAAATTTCATTGTAGCAATCTAAAACCAGTTTGGCATGGTAATGTATGAATCAAAAATCAACATTCAGCTTTTGGATTTTGGCAACTACTTTGTTTACAAAACGGCGTAATAAATGAGTCAAGTTGGAATTCTATGTTCTGTTGGTATGTTTCGTTTTTATGTTATTTTAATTTATTTAAACTATTTTTTTTTTTTGCAATTTTAATACTTGCCTTATGTTCTTTCTAATAAATTCTATTCTTTCCCATACTTTAGCATTTTTTAAATTATTTTAAAGCGAGTTATGGCCTGAACATCCATTTAGATGAATGTGCTGTAAAACAAAATTATGCCTATTTGTTGAAAAAAACTCATATTAAAAAAAATATATGCATTATATTTTGCTTGGGTCTCAGGAGGTTATTATATTAGCTACAGCTCTGAGGAGTTCCTGCGAGGGCCACAGACGTGACAATATTTGTTCACAAATGACTGCTCATGAACGTATTGGGGACGACTATTAAGGGTCCTGTCCCTGCTGGCTAAGACACTCACGAGCTAATGCTAATCCTATGGGGAGGGATTTTTCTAATACAGTAGACTCCCTCAAATCTGCACAGCTTGAGACCAGAGGTTGTGCGGATTTCTGGTCATTGATTTGCTTACATTTTTGAAACATTAATTTGATTGGTAGTTAAGTAAGGGAAATTATAATGAATACTTACAATAAAGTCAAACATTAAAATAAGTAAAATATTAAAACAATTTATTAGTTTAAAAGTAAGTAATTATTAAAATAATTATGTAAAATAAAAATGTAGAAAAATATCAAATTATTGGTGATGAAATCGATTCAATTCGATTACAAACGACTAGTGCTGCCATCTAGTGGTCAAGCGATCGTAAGATCGATACATAGCTTATTGCGCTCTCTGTAAATTTTTTCATTGTTATTTAGTCTTGAATGCCTTTTTTATACTGCTTTGTATGCTTAAAAATAAATTTGTCTACAATTTAAAAAAAAAATTCCGTGAACAATAATTTAAAAATAGCGTTCCGGTTCGTGGATTTTTCCATTTCAAACCCTGGATTTTTTTTTATATAGATATGCTAATTTATATCAAATCAAAAGTAATGTAAATTTATTTAGTAATAAATCAGCTGTAATAGCCAAAAGAGAATGATTAACAAAAAATTTAGTAAAAAAACACATTGCAGTAGTCGCCGATTTCGGCGCCATCTTGGATTTTGTTCCTGCAACTTAACTGCAAATTTCAATGTTTACATCTGAAAAATACGCGGATTTAAGGGAGTCTACTGTATCTCGTTTGCATTTCGACATTTTTAAATAATTTTTTTTGCATTGGATAGTCGAGGTTTGTCTACAGCGCACCTTGGTTACTTTTTTGATTTTGGTTGCAGATATTTTTAATAAAGTTACTTTCATTTTCAGAACCGGTTTTGAAAATGAAAGTAACTTTATTAAAAATATCTGCAACCAAAATCAAAAAAGTAACCAAGGTGCGCTGTAGAGACGGACCTTGGCTATCCAATGCAAAAAAAATTATTTAAAAATTTCGAAATGTAAACGAGATATTAGAAAAATCCCTCCCCATAGGATTAGCATTAGCTCGTGAGTGTCTTCGCCGACAGGGACAGGACCCTTAAGGGGTTAAAGGCTACAGTATCCTGTCTTACAAGTTATCAGTGTCTAGACATAATTTTACAGAAAAATAAGTGGTGAATCCTCTGGATATGCTAGTGAATGCATTCTTAAAGACTACCAAAACACACGTTATAAGATCTTGGCCATACGAAGATCTTTCAAAATTGAATAAATCTGTTACAATTGACTTCACATTGTAAATGAGAACACAAAATGAGGAAAATGTAATAGCGTATAATGCTTACTGAGACATATGTATTTGACTCAACTTTTTTTTTTTTTTTCAGATTTCTCATATCAGGTTCAACAATAATATATAAATTTTTTAATATTTAATTAAGTTTCTTACAGTGTAAAAAGTCCACACAAATCCATACAGTCCGTGGAGCACAGCTTACGAACTGCTGATGAAACATACATTGAAATTGATGCATTTTATAAGTTAGTTTAAAACTGAACTCTTCTGATTAACCAAACGATATAACAACAACAAAACAAGATACCAGTGATGAAGTTTTGAGATTCATCTCTCCCAGATCAATATTTAATGGTACTTTTGTTATCCATTTTGTTTATCTGTAGAAAAATAAGATTTCACGTAAGGTAACAACTAAATCTTTAAGGCTTAAAATAATAATACAGTAGACTCCCTTAAATCCGCGACCCTAAAATCCGCGAACGCCTGAAATCCGCGTATTTTTTCAGATGTAAACAATGAAATCTACAATTAAGTTGCAGGAACAAAATTCAAGATGGTGCCGAAATCAGCGACTACCGCAATGTTTTTTTTTTTTTTTACTAAATTTTTTGTTAATCATTCTCTTTTGGCTATTACAGCCGATTTATTACTAAATAAATTCACTTTACTTTTGATTTTGATATAAATTAGCATATATATATAAAAAAATCCAGGGTTCAAAATGGAAAAATCCACGAAAAAGAACGCTATTTTAAAATTATTTTTCGCGGAATTTTTTTTTAAAATTATAGACAAATTTATTTCTAAACATACAAAGCAGTATAAGAAAAACATTCAAGACTCTAAATAACAATAAAAAAAGTTACAGTGAGCGCAATAAGCTATATATACTGATAACAGCATTAACACTGTTCTCCTTGCTATCACTAGATGGCAGCATAGGACTTTTAGAATCGAATTGAATCGATTTCATCCCTAATAATTTAATATTTTTCTAAATTTTTATTTTACATAATTATTTTAATAATTACTTACTTTTAAACTAATAAATTATTTTAATATTTTACTTATTTTAATGTTTCACTTTATTGTAAGCATTCATTATAATTTCCCTTTTTTAACTACCAATCAAATTAATGTTTCAAAAATGTAAACAAATCAATGACCAGAAATCTGCAAAATTCTAAAATCCGCACAACCTCTGGTCCCAAGCTTTGCGGATTTGAGAGAGTCTACTGTACAAGGTTTTTAGATTTCTTCCTAATTATAGATACAAAATCATTTTCATTTATCAACATAAAAAGTTTCATGCATGTTAATTCTGATTTTAAATATTTAACAAATTGAAATAAGATAATACATTTAATTTTTATGATAAAAGATTAGTTGTTAGTATTTAAAGCATTATGAATTTATAGATGAAAATTATTTTTTGATCGAATCTTAAGGGAATGTTCTCCTGAAAAAACTTGATTTCTCTTTGCACTTTTTAAAGTATCCATAACAGCCACTACTCAACCTTTTTTTCTCGCAGGCCGCAAACATTTGTTTGCAACATTAGGCGGGCCACAACACTTACATAATATTGTAAAAACAGGTAGTTAAAGTAGTGAGATAACAAAACAATATAATAAAGTTAATATATAATCAGAAGAATTAAAAATTTGTTGTGGAAGAAATGTTACCAAAAAATTTAACACCACTACTTCAAGCAATATATTTTGTGGCTGATTTCCATTGCAAATGATGTAAAAAATATGGTTCAAAGAAGTGATGCAACGAATAATGGTTTGGCCGAATATTCAGCTTATTCGGCCACCGAATAATGAACTCATTTTTACCTAAAATCAAAACATAATATGCACTATACGTGCAATTCTTGTATATTTCACATTTAAAATGTATTATTTTCTTTTAAAAAAATTATTTATATGCAAATTTAATTTTTTAAAGCATTAGGGTAGATGCACCAGTTTTGGCCACATTGGATCAATTTGTCCAATATTTAGCCTGTGAATTCATGCTAACAAATAATATGCATTCTTACACTTTAAGCAAACTCTCTTTTATCATTTACAATATCATTTGTTTATTTTTTGCTAAAATGTGACTTGCAAAAAAAAATAAATGTGTGAAACTGCAGTGTGTGCTTACATGTATTAAGATTTTTGCTTAGCTGACAAGTTTTCAGAATCTTTCAACATTAGGCACTGAAACAAATTTATCTATTAGGTTTTATGAGGTAAGCTTTCTCTCTACTGCAATTTTACATTTAAATTACTTATTTTAACAGTTTAATGGGGGGTGGCCAAAACTGGTGCATTAAATTTGCTATATGTACCAGTTATGGCCATGGGGGTGGCCAAAAAGGGTACAACATATGTTCCACTTTTGGCCACATGATTCATTATCATTATAGAGGGAATTTTAGCCATTTAATAAATTTAAGAACATCTGGATAAATCAAAATCAATTTAGTTTTGTTTTATATAGTAATGGCTTCAATAATAATAATAATAATAAAAAGCAAGGCTAATGGCAGTTCTATAAAAGAGATTTTGTTATTCTCTATCCAATAGATAATTCACTTTAGAAAGGACATTGTGCTAGTCACTAAAGAAAATATAGTATTGTGTTTATTTTTGATAAAGCAAAAGGGGAGGTGATATGTAATTTTTATATATGATAAATAAACTAAAACATAAATTTTGAAAGATTTTACAACTTATAAATTAAAACGTTCAATAAAATTATAGCATGATTTAATTGTTTGTATTTTTCCTAAAGAAATGAATACGTCCCATAATTTTTGCAATATTTCAGGCACACGGATTTAGAAATACTAAATTAAATATTGTGAAAATCTTTACTAGAGAATCTAAATACAACTAAGAATGTATTTCACATTATTTAAAAAGAAGAGGATTCATTATAACAAGTTTAAAAGAGATTCCGTGCTCTTAAAAAATGGCCTAGAGGGAACACTGCTCTAAGATAAGAAGTAAAATTAAGGCCATTCAAAATGTAATGCCAGCACTACATACAAGCTAGCAAAGTTTTGGAGTAACCCGTTCTTGCCTTACATCAGAAGTTTGTAGGACGGACACCACTTTCCTCTAATAATGTTGAATCTCAAGTAGTAGATCTAGGTACTAGGAATTGGAAGTTAAAAATCAATTAGAAAAGTGGATCTTAGATATTGTCAGAAAACTATTTCCTATAAAAAATGGAACAACTTTTAAGATTCTGTCCAGAAAATTGTAGCTGGTAAGATAGAAACTCCATTTCAAGATGGAAGACCAGGCATGAAATGGTATGATTCGCTTCTGAAATCACACCCTAAAATAACTTGCAAAGAAGCAGGGTACATAAATAAGGCATAAGCTAATATAAATCAAAAGATAATTTCAAGAAGTATAACTTTTTGATGAAAATCAAACCAAAATCAGAAAATGCTTTCAAGAAATATAACACATTGATGAAGATTCAAGTGTTCTAAACAAGCCACAATCCATGAATAATTATAAAACTGATTAAATAGTTAATCTTTATGTCCTATAGGCACTGTTGTCCCGTTTATTAATCAAATTTAAATATATTTTTTTGTTTTTTAATTGAAACTTCCAGTTAAAATCAAAATAAGTATATTTTACTTGATGTTTTTATCAATTCATAAAGAAATTTGCAAAATTCTCTTAATACAGCAAACAAATATATGTGTGGTAAAATAGATGTTGCATAAAAATGCTTTATTTTTACTTATTATCAATTAAAACGTTTGTTAAACTACATGATATTGGAGTGGCCAAAACTGGTGCATAGAGATGGCCAAAACTGGTACAAATTGGAATAAATTACTTGATGAGTTGTTACTCACAATCTAAAATATTCTGTAGAAAATCATTATAGCTAACAGAAAGACAATTAAATTTACTAAAGAATGATGTTATTATGATTTAATATGCTTAAATCGGTCAAGAACGGTAAAATTTCTATTTTGAATTTTCTCTAAAAGTGGCCAAAACTGGTGCATCTACCCTATTTTATTCTGAAAAAATATTCGGCCTAAAAATTGCCTCAATAATACAATTCTCCCCCCCCCCCCCCCAAAAAAAAAGAATCTTAACAAAAGTTCCTCCTCAGGTACTGTCCAGTTACATTTTAGTAGATATTATGTATGTATGTTGTTACATTTTAAAATAATGACAAAATTTTAAAAGTACTAGAAAATATAAATTTCAACTTTCAGATGAAAGAAAATAAAAAATAAGAAATCTTAATATCTTAAGGGAAATCACTGATAGAAAGGAATATCCTCTAAAATGGTGGAAATAAATCACTGTAGATTTTATAAAGCTCACAGTAAACAAAAAAGATATTTCCTCCCCCCCCCCCCCCCCCCCCCCCCCCAATGTCAGCAGACAGCAAGTACTATTAAGTGTATAATGAATGTTTTCAGCTTTAGAGGAAGGAAATGTGTGTAAGGAAAATCAATGCAAAAACCCTTAACGGGTTAAAAGTTTGTGACGCAGCACTTTATCTTATGCTCTAAGAATTTTAAATATGGAACTTAAAAATAATGATATCAAATTTTGAGTGACGCTATGCTATTAATTATAATCTCTCTATATATTATTTATTTCATCTTTTTATTTTTTTATAATCGCATGTGCAAAAATTATGTTCAATTAAAAAAAATATATAAAAGTTTATTCATTGATGCTTTAACATTTACACCTCTCATAAATTCCAAGTATGAGTTTTAAAAGATATGATATCAAAATTTTAGTGACGCTTTGATGTGGCTTTAAATGATTTGTTTTAAAATTAAATTTAAATTATTTTTGTTTTGGCTAAGATATATTCACACATCTAAATAATAGTTTTAATTTTCCAATATGCTTTAAATATGTCACTTTCACTGAATTTATATAATGCATTAAAATGTATTTATTTGAATAAATTGATTTATCCTTTGTCCAATGCTATTAAAAATTTAAAATAAGATTTGCGTAAATAATTTTTTTGCCTCATAGTATCCATTTGAATACATTTCCCTTAGTTTGGATACAATGACGCAAAAAAATTATTTACGCAAATCTTATTTTAAATTTTTAATAGCATTGGACAAAGGATAAATCAATTTATTCAAATAAATACATTTAAATGCATTATATAAATTCAGTGAAAGTGACATATTTAAAGCATATTGGAAAATTAAAACTATTATTTAGATGTGTGAATATATCTTAGCCAAAACAAAAATAATTTAAATTTAATTTTAAAACAAATCATTTAAAGCCACATCAAAGCGTCACTAAAATTTTGATATCATATCTTTTAAAACTCATACTTGGAATTTATGAGAGGTGTAAATGTTAAAGCATCAATGAATAAACTTTTATATATATTTTTTAATTGAACATAATTTTTGCACATGCGATTATAAAAAAATAAAAAGATGAAATAAATAATATATAGAGAGATTATAATTAATAGCATAGCGTCACTCAAAATTTGATATCATTATTTTTAAGTTCCATATTTAAAATTCTTAGAGCATAAGATAAAGTGCTGCGTCACAAACTTTTAACCCGTTAAGGGTTTTTGCATTGATATCATTACTTTTTTGAGGTTATTGAAAAAAATAAATAAAACAATAAACACACACAAAAAAATTAAAGACCAATACAAAGAATTCATAGTCAGGATTTCAATTCACCTTCAATCTCTTCCCCTTCCCTCCCCGCAAAAAAGGATGACCATACTTCAATTTTAAAGAGCATCGTGCAATGAGATTTTTATAAGAACTCTTTGGTAAGATATGGAAGTAATGTACAACATGCATGTTTAGAGGGTATTTCTGTTGGTTTGCTTCAGAGATATAAAAAGCTATGTTAAATTTTACTATATAAAAAAATTACTTTGTTAAGAAAAATAGCAAGAAATATTACTCTTTAAACCTTTATATATATATATATATATAACAATCATCGCTCACTTATAAAAGTAATTCCATACATTTATATTAAATCCAAAACTACAAATTTCTGCCTCTCCCTTTTCTCATTCCTAGTGCAAAAAAATTAAACATTCTTTAATTTTATATAAAATAATCTTTCACCATCCCTATTTAAAATTCTTTATTAACAATAATAATAAATCATATAAAATAATCCCCTGAGCTCCGAAGATTCCACATCTGCTTTTGCACCCACCTCTCCAGCTTACCTAAATAATAAAATATTTCAAAAATTAGTTTGAAAAAAAAAAAAAAATCTGCAACATTTGTTGCTCACTAACATAAATAAATAAATAAGCTCTAACTTCCCTAATGTACAGTCATGGAAAAAAAAAGTAAACACCCCCTACTAACTCCTCAACAAATTACCGTAGAAGAAAGTTACTGGTACCGAACGATTGGAAATAAAGTCTACTTTTAAATGATGTATATAAAATTTGCTTAAGGGGTTATCTACATATTAAAACGAACCATAACTTTGTTTTTTTCAATAGCAGTACACAATTTTTACAGCATAAATGAATTCTACACAATTTAATTAGCCTAAAAACAAATTTTTATGCAATTCGTACTGTAAGTTCCCGAGAAATTAATTATTTTAAAACAAGCTTATTTTAAGGGCTGTATCCAAATTGAAGTTCGGTACTCGATTGCTAACCAAGAAAGCCCCCTTCTTGATCAAGGCACCTTAAGCGTCACTCAAGCAGTCAATGAAGTTTGCTAGATTATAGGACAGGTTGGTTGTATTTATGACGGCCAATTATCTGCACGAGGGATATGGGCCCAGGGGGGAGTGCCCTTCGTGGGGGTCTTTCTAAGGGAACCTAACCCGTATTAACGCTTGGAAATCCAAGGTTCGAAGAAAACCACGAAAACTCTGAACGATTAGGCCGACGGGCGCGATTGGGTTCGAACCCAGCACCTCCCGTCTACCAGCTTCGAGAGCAGAACCTCTCAGCCACTGGTGGGGCTGATTACATGACAGCGTAAGACATTTCAAAATATCTAGTCACTTCTATCATAGACGGGCCCTTAAACCATAATTTTGCCGTTTTTTAAGCATAATTTAAAAACTATTTGGAAGAAAAATGTGAAATTTTGGATTTCCATAAAGCAGGACTTAATAAATCTAAATCCATCAAAAAAATTTTAGGTTACAATTCATTATTTTTTTGAATATTAATTTCATAATTCATATCATAAAATTATAAAAATTGCAAATTCAACGTATTTATGTTTGGGTATGTTAGTATTACTGCTACACAAAAAATTAGCACATTAGGAGCATAATTTCAGGAGATATGAATAAAAATATGAAAATATAATTTAACATTAGAAGCACTAAATTTTGAATGTTTATAATTCAAAAACTTAGTATTCAAATTACTTGAAATTTGGTGCCTAGGCATAGTTTGAACCGAAGATTTGAAATATCTCGTTAAAATTGGGTATTGCCATTGAAAAAAATGAAGTTTGGATTTGTTTTAATATGTAGATGGCCGCCTAAGCAAATTTAATATACATCATTTAAAAATAGACTTTATTTCCAATCGTTCGGTACCAATAACTTTTGTCTACGATAATAATTTGTTAAGGAGTTAGTAGAGGGTGTTTACTTTTTTTTTCCACGACTGTACATTTCACCTCTTCTCCCTCCCCCTACTCCCCAACATTAAAAAAATTTAAATCTTTATTTTTATACAGAAAATTCTTCTATATAAATTATCCTCCTATTCCTCAAAATTACCACTTTCCCACTCCAGCCTAGAGATATCAATCTTTAAAGCTTTTTAGAAAATCGGATCTGCAAAGTCTGTTGCTTAATAATAAAATATATAATCATGTACACTTTTAATTATTTTTCACACAATCAGTTGATGTCATGATAATAGTTGTTCTGAGTGAATATTGTGTTGGCTGGGCTGTCGTACAGATAGCTCAATTGGAAGAGTACTGGCAATTAAAGCCAAGGGTTATTAAAGTTCACTGCAATTCAAGATGTTTAACCCCTTTGCGACAAGAGCCCTTTGGTTAATTTTTAACCTTTTACTACAGGTTTTTAAAAACAGAAAATTTTCTGTAATTGAATCACAGAAATGCTCCCATTAAAGAAGGTAAACTTTACAATTAAAAACAAGTGGTGAGAATAAGAAGGATTCTGAACACCTTAAGTGGCCAAGTATACCGGTCGCTCATTCCCAAGGGCTTAAAGATGCTTTTTTGCTATTATAACCTTTAGGATTTACAATATAAAAAAATCTTAATCACTTCTGAGGTAAATAAAGACAGTGGAAAAAAATCAAGATGGCAATGTTTTGATTGGCAAATTCTAAGCTGAGTAATTTGTGCTACAGAATGAAAAAAATATAAAGTTGTAATAATGTCCTCTTACAGATACTAAATCTTTAAGGTTTTTGATGTGTGAACTACATATGAATACAGTAGAAGATCTTTATAATGCACACCTTGGTATGAGAAGTTGTGCGTATTATAGAATTTTGCATTATATAGATCATATTTCATACATCATTAAATTTACTTCGTATACATGCTTTAAATTACATTCCTTGGAACCAGAAAATGTGCAAATTATGAAATTTTACATAATAGGTATATATCACACATTATTAAATTACCTTAAAGATATTACCTTGAAATATAACATCCAAATATGCCTGGGCAAAATCATTATAGACAGTGGTAATTCATGACTGACAGTTTTGGGAACACTAAATGCATGGCTGGCCAATTTATTCTTTTTCACTATTTTTAATAATGAAATCTTTGCCTTATTTTTAGCAGAATTTTCTTCCATTAAATAAAGCAAAAATTTATATTAAAAAAAAAAAAAAAAACAACAAAAAAAAACTTTTGGAAAGCATGCATTTTAGTGCTGCAAGAAAAACCTGTCATGAGCTGCTCTGATTATAACACTCATTTACAAAAAAATTTAATATAATAACAATGTTTTCATTACTCCAAAATAATGTGTTAAAGGCGATAATGTATCATATTTAGTGTTCCAAGAAATAGCAATATTTGTAAAATACATGTGCTTCTTAACTGAAAAATTCATTGTTTATATCTGAGAAATACATTACATCTTCTGCATTAAATTTTTTTAGTGGCATAGGCTTTTGTGATTGAACAAGGACTGCTTGCAGAGTGCTTTTAAGGATTTTACAATATAAAATTATGGCTCTTGAACTACTATTAATCAAATACAGTAATAGGGATAAAAAAAATCATTAAATAGTTTATTTTAAAAAATTACTTGTATTTTCATCAGATATACTGATTATTACTACCATATGTTATGTGTAACATATTTATTAGAAAAGTTACAACTATTTTCATGAAGTTTTGAATCCCCCCCCCCCTGACATACTGTCAAATTTCGCGAGGTTTTTTTTTCTTGTGATGTTCCTCCCCCGACCGAGAATGGAGCGGGTTTTTTACAATCAACTGATTAATTTTGTTTTTCTTTTATTGCTACTTTTTTATGTTAGTGTGGTGATCTTTCAAATGTTATTGCACAACGAGGCGATAAACGCGCTACTCTGTAAGTGGCACGGCAACCCTCCAGTATACAGGTGGAATTGATAAAAAGAGTTTTTGTAGTCGGAATATGCGGAATGTTACAGAATAGTGACTGGTTTAATGAAAGCAGAATAAAAACTTAATATTTAATTTAAGATGCGAGTCAGATTAATATATTAATTGAAATGGTTACTGAGTAATCACTTTATTAGTTTATACAAAGTCTAATTATCATGACAGCTACAATGCAGCTGCTAATGAAATTTTGTGAAACCAATCTTTTCTAAATAGTAACATGTTCTGAATTGTTCTTATTTACAATTATACTTCATTACCACAAATACCATATAAGAGAGCTGGCTACTTTTATATTTTTTAAAAGTAAATTATTTAAAGCTTTCTTTTAAGCATATTAACTTTAAAATTAAATAAAAACAAGTATCTTACTTTTGCAAAAAAGCTGTTTTATCTTATTTATCTATAAACTTTAATTACTAAATAAGGAAAAGTATCATGATGAAAATTTTTACTTTTAGGAGCTCAAAACAACCAGTCAGGATAAAATGGTTCATTTTGAGCTAATCGTGATAATTTAAGTATATAAAGTAGAATTTACTATCATAAATACGTCCTAAATTAATCATTAATTACTAAATTACATAACTAAATACATTAATTAAAAAATAATTACTATCAAAAATATGTCCAAGACTGAAATCAGTCCTGAGACTCAAGGTCTTGCACCCATGGCTGTAATCAATTAGCCTAAAAGAAATGCTTCAGGTGTTTTTTTTCTTTTGTTACAGAGATAAACGGCAATAAGAATTTTTTTTCCCCTTTAGGTTAAATTTTATAAAAATAAAATACTACGATGCTTTAATTTTTGAAGCTGAAAAGAGTTGTATAAAAAAAAAATAAATAAACGAAAGATGTCATTTTAAGTCAATTTTCGTTTATAATATTATTAGAAACGATTCGCAAATGAATCATTTTATAAACGGGATTGGAAATCTTAATTTCGATTTCGTCATACCTTTTATTTAAATTGTGCGTTCTTTAAAAATGAAAGATTTTGTTTAATTTCTTTAAAAGAAAACTCAAAATTAAATTAGTAATCTATTTGTATTACACTCACATATCACAAGAAATACCTATGCCACACATGAACGTTTTTTTTGTAAGGAAAACAGTTATAAGTATTGTTGAAAATAAAAACAATTCAGAACATTATACTAATTAGAAAGGATGGGTTGCAAAGAATGCTGTCTGGATAATTAGAAATTGTACTCACTTTCTCCCCTTGGAATAACCATTTCAAGATCTTTGATATTTCTTATTTCTTCAGTCAACTTCGCGTATCGCGTAGTGATACATGGCGAAGTCTTATGGCGAATGCGATGAATTTTCATTTCGATACGAGAATTTTCGATAAATATCGAATTTCGATACGAGAATTTTTTTAAAAATGTGAAATATTTTCTCCTTAAAAAATGTTTACTTAGTATGAATAACAATGAAATAAAATACCTATAATTACAAAATACTGCTCCATTTTAAAAAATCAGTGTAAGTATTTTAAAGCACATAATAAACTGTTTTCGTAGTTTAAAAAAAGATTTATTGCCAATATTCAGATTTTTAACTGTGACCTAAACCGCACAAAACCGATGTGCAACGTTCTGTCTGCTAGCCCATAGAATAACATGTAATCCGCGATCCTAAGAAGTCCATTTTTTCATGCGGATTATATAAAAATTAAGAGTTTTCCTAGATACTAGGTTAGTCTTATCCACTTCGTCAAAAACTGATTCATTTTATATATTAATGTTTTTAAAAAAATCTAGACCGTTTCGGAGAAAAAAAAAAGACAAACTTACACCATCGAAATTGCTTTCAAAATGGGTTTACAGATCTGAAAATATACTGCACGTAGAATTGTAAAAAATTCAGAATAGGATTAGACTGCAGATATAAGACTGTTTAAAAAAAATCAGAACAATAGGACCTATATTTGATGAGTTATTAACAGGCGGCTTTTCGCATTTTCTTTGATGTCGAGTTAGCTGTATATATGAGTTCCGTCATCTACGAAACGATACAATACGATTTTAGGCTTAAGGCTGCGTCACTCGGAATACTACCGTCTTCCATGATATATCAAAACAGCTAACTCTGTCAAAAACATTGTCAATACAAATTTTGTAGAGCTTAAAATTCTGAGTAATATGAGTACCTACACTCAATACTTATGTTGAATATTAAGGTCACAATTCTACTTCAAAGTATTAGACACATCATCAGGGAGATGACCTCAGAATTAATTAGGAGAAAACTGGAAATTGTTTTAATCCCTTCAGTTTAGGTCTAAAATGAACGTACTATGTTTTCTTCCTTGTACTTGGGTGAATGCTAGAAAATATATACATATTTATTTTCAAAAAACACGTTTTTCTTTAGTTTCCTTAACAATATCTCAAAAGAGCTAACTCTATAAAAAACATTGTCAATATAAATGTTGTAGAGCTTAAAATTCTGAATAAAATGAGTACCATCATTAATATTTTTGTTCAACATTAAGGTCGCAATTCTATTTCAAAATTTTGCCTTAATCGCTAATCAATAGCATGAAGCCAGGAGAGACAAAGTTAACTTAACAATATCTCAAAATATCTAACTCTATCAAAGACATTGTTAGTACAAAAGTTATAGAGCGTAAAATTCTGAGTAAAATGAGTACCTGCACTTAATATTTTTGTTCAATATTAAGGCTGCATTTTGAGATACTGTTAAGTTAACTTGGTCTGTCCTGGCTTCAAGCTCTTGATTTGAAAAATATTGAAGTAGAATTACGACCTTAATGTTGAACAAAAATATTAATGGTGGTTGTCATTTTATTCAGAATTTTAAGCTCTACAACATTTGTATTGACAATGTTTTTTATAGAGTTAGCTGTTTTGAGATATTGTTAAGGAAACTAAAAAAAACGTGTTTTCCGAAAATAAATATGTACATATTTTCTAACATTCACCCAAGTATGAGGAAGAAAACATAGTGCATTCATTTTAGACCTAAACTGAAGGGATTAAAACAATTTCCAGTTTTCTCCTAATTAATTCTGAGGTCATCCCCCTGATGATGGGTCTAAAACTTTGAAGTAGAATTGTGACCTTAATATTCAACATAAGTATTGAGTGTAGGTACTCATTTTACTCAGAATTTTAAGCTCTACAATATTTGTATTGACAATGTTTTTGACAGCGTTAGCTGTTTTGAGATATTATTATGGTATGCAAAAAAAGTGTTTTTTTACTATAATTCTATACATATTTCCTAACGCTCACCTAGTACGAGGGGGAAAACATAGCATATTCATTCTAGACCTAAACTGAAGGGATTAAAACAATTTTCAGCTTTCCCCTAATTCGGAATTCGGCCTTTTTTTGCTCCCCTACCACTGGGCTATTAAGCTAATACTAGCAGGAATGACCGAGCTAAGCTCGGTCAAATTAGCTTTGTGTTTATCTCCATATATTATTCCCACTAAATCATTCTTGCTGTTTTAGATGCAATTAGCTTGACCCTGAGACATAGTGACCCAAAATGACGCACTAATCGATTTTTTTCGAACATGTGACCTAATACAATGCTCTTCTCGAGCCTGAAAAGGATGGAATACAAAATTTAGTGAAAATCGTTAGTCATATTCTAGATAAAATAAGCTCGACCCACGTTGATTCAACAAACCACTAACCGAAATTTATCGAACGTGTGAGCTATTTCAATGGTCTTTTTGTTTTGTGAAAAGATATAATTGTCAAAATTGTTTGAACATTTTTGAGATGGATGCCGTTAACTTGACCCTGACACATTATCACCAAAATGACCCACTAATAGAATTTTCTTGAGCATGCGACCCAGCCCACTGGTTTTATATTGTCCAGAAACGGTGTAGTAGAAAGTTTTGTCAAAATCTTTTGAGCCATTTTTTAGATAAAGTTAGCTTGATCCTGATCCATTAGGACCCAAAATGACCCATTGATTGAATTTTCTTGAACATGAGACCCTGCCCAATGGTCTTATCATGCTCGGAAACGGTATTATACAAAATGTTTTGAAGCGCTTTTTAAATACAATTAGCTTGACCCTGACCCATTGTGAGCCTAAATGACCCACTAATCGAATTTTCTTGAACACGTTACCCATCCCAATGGTCTTTTCGTGCCCGAAAATTGTTAGATACAAAATTTAGTCAAAATCGATTAAGCCGTTCTCTAGATATAATTAGCTCGACCCTGACCAATTATGACCCAAAATGACCCACTAATCTAATTTTCTCGAACACGAGACCCATCCCAATGGTCTTTTCATGCCCGAAAACAGTAAGATGCAAAATTTCGTCAAAATCGTTAGAGCCGTTATCTAGATAACTTAGATTGACCCACGGTGACCCAAAAATGACCCCTAATCGAATTTTCTCGAGCATGTGACTTAGCCCAATGGTCTTCTCATAATCCAAAACTGTAGAATATAGAGTTTAGTGAAAATAGTTAGAGCCGTTTTTTAGATAAAAATAATTGACCCACAGTGACCCCAAAATGTCCCACTAATCGAATTTTCTTGAACACGTGACCCATCCCAATGGTCTTTGCATGCCTGAAAATGGTTAGATATAAAATTTAGTCAAAATCGATTGAGCCGTTCTTTAGATATAATTAGTTTGACCCTGACTCATTATGACCCACTAATCGAATTTTCTTGAACATGAGACCCATCCCAATGGTCTTTTTGTGCCCAAAAACAGTAGGGAGCAAAATTTCGTCAAAATCGTTAGAGCCGTTATCTAGATAAGATTAACCCACGGTGACCCAAAAATGACCCACTAATCAAATTTTCTTGAACATGTGACTTTGCCTAATGGTCTTCTCGTAATCCAAAACTGTAAAATATAGAGTTCAGTAAAAATCGTTAGAGTAGTATTTTAGATAAAAATAGCTTGACCCACAGTGATCCAAAAATGACCCACTAATCGAATTTTCTCGAACACGTGACCCATCCCAATGGTTTTTTCGTGTCCAAAAATGGTTAGATATAAAATTTAGTCAAAATCGACTGAGCCGTTCTTTAGATATAATTAGCTTGACCCTGACCCATTATGACCCAAAATGTCCCCCTAATCAAATTTTCTCGAACACGAGAGCCATCGCAATGTTTTTTTTCGTGCCTGAAAATGGTTATACAAAATTTAGTCAAAATCGATTGAGCCGTTCTCTAGATATAATTAGCTTGACCCCCATTATGACCCACTAATCGAATTTTCTCGAACATGAGACCCATCCCAATTGTCTTTTCGTGCCCGAAAATGGTTAGATACAAAATTCAGTCAAAATCGATTGAGCTGTTCTCTAGATATAATTAGCTTGACCCTGACACATTATGACCCAAAATGACCCACTAACTGAATTTTCTCGAACACGTGACCCATCCCAATCATCTTTTTGTGTCCGAAAACAGTAGGGTGCAAAATTTCGTCAAAATCGTTAGAGCCGTTATCTAGATAAACTTAGCTTGACCCACGGTGACCCACTAATCGAATTTTCTCGAACATGTGACTTAGCCCAATGGTCTTCTCGTAATCCAAAACTGTAGAATATAGAGTTTAGTGAAAATCGTTAGAGCCGTTTTTTAGATAAAAATAGCTAGACCCACAGTGACCCACAAATCGAAATTTCTCGAACACGAGACCTAGCCCAATAGTCTTCTCGTGCCCGAAAATGGTTGGATACAAAATTTGGTCAAAATCGATTGAGCCGTTCTTTAGATATAATTAGCTTGACCCTGACCCATTATGACCCAAAATCACCCACTAATCGAATTTTCTCGAACACGAGACCCTTCCCAATGGTCTTTTCGTGCCCGAAAATGAGAGGGTTCAAAATTTAATCAAAATCGTTAGAGCCGTTCTCAAGATAAAATTTACATACACACACACACACAATTTTTTCTCGCATTATAGTATAAGATTACTTTTTGTTGCATTAAAATATCTCAATTTGTTGATTTTCTGTAAGCAAGTACAGTGAAACCTCCCTGTGCGACCATTTTTTCATGAACGAAATTTATTCCCATAGGCTCAATACTAATTTTACCTCCATTCAGAGACCATCCCAGTTGAACTCCCTCCATGAGCAACCGATTTTTTTGAAGAAAATGAAAGAAATTCAGTTTTTTCCTGGTATCTTGAAGAAGGTTTTATTAAAAAAATAATTCCGGAGAGCACATTATTCATCAAACTTCTAAACTAAGTTTAGAATTTGTTTTTATTCCGGTAAGTTTTAAGTGTTTAAACTCCTTTGTGCCTTTTTAGGCAATGAATTTAACTCTGATGACGAATAAAGAATGACGGTCAATAAACTCCCCTGTCCTATTCTGTCAGGAAATTCCCAAAGAAATAAATAAATTAATGAAATCGTCATTATTTGTTCCCATCCAAAAAAAAAGTCTGCAGTAATTAACTTATGTAATTAACTTTTGTTTTGATACTTAAATTTTCATATTTTTCCCTAATGTGAAAAATAAATTTTAGTAACATTAATTGTTACCTTTTTCAACAATTAAAATCTAGATTTAAACATAACCTCCATTAAGCGACCAATTTTTATTGGAACAGAACGTGGTCGCTTTAGGGAGGTTTTACTGTAAACGCTATTGGTTTACAATGGAAGTCTGGTTGGAAGAATTGGTTTACAATTTGATGTCACTTTTGGCGATATACCACCATGTTGGCGACAAACTTGTCGGTATTTGGTGACAGAACAGGGTCCCCCCCTGTGGTAAACCCCCTTACAGGTATGGAGAGGCATTAAATGCTTGACATTTACGATAAGCCATTATTAACATTTAATCTTATAGTTTGGCGATAGTTTTTTGTCAGCGGGATAATCGAGTAGTACCGAATTGCGTAAAAGAAACATCCTTATAACTCGAAAAATTATAATCCTATTAACTAACAGTTTACTGCGTCGGATTAAGTGTCTCATTTCCAATTAAAATGTATCTTTGAATTGAAATTTGAATGAAATACAAGGTCATGAAAAATAGGATTACAAATATCTCGGCAACTAATTATCCGATCAAGTTCATTCATGATGCAAAATTTATGTTTTTTTATTGTCTTTTATATTCACTCCTTCAAATAAACAATTTCAAAAATTTTTATGTACCTTTTATCGGAACGAATATTTCAAGAGTCCGAAAAAAATAGTTCCGGTTAATCAAGGTTAGTGATATTCAATAGGCTTCTTCCCATTATTACTCCCTAAGTACACACCGAATTTCAAGTCTCTATCTCAATTTGTTTGGGAGATAGAGCGATTACAGACACACAGACAATTTTTTTTTCCGATTTTTAAAACGATTACAAGACTTACCCTATACTACGTATGATGGGTAAATTAAAAAAAAAAAACTTTAAGCATATGAGATTTAAATATTTATGTTATACAATATATCTATATATAATCTATCGTATATATTTATGTTCTTTATAGACCTAATTAGAAATATTGAACGATTTTTTAATGTAACAAGGGATAAATATTAAACTTCCCATTATCCTTAAAAAAAAAAAAAAAAATTATACTTGTATGGCTCTACTAGGAAAATTTTGAATAGATTAATTTTGACAGATTACATTAGCTTATTACAGATACTTTTTGTACTTATAGATGCAGCATAAAAGTTTTAACATGACTTCTAAATTAGCCTCTTGTATAAAAATGCAGGGGTGATTGCGAGTTCATGAAAAAATACCTGAAATTTTAGCACGAAAAAGATTTTGCATGGAGAGAGAATATGTAATTTATTGAGAGAGGTCCAAATCATTCCATTATGAAAAATATTACCTTTAATTGTGTTTAGAAATCACATGAAATTGTTATTTTAGTCTTATTTCATTAATTTAATTATCAGAAAAACTGGAATTCCGGTATGGAAAATGAAATAAATACCTGAATTCAGGTATATTACCTGAACACAATCACCCCTGAAAATGGGTAAATAAAACCCATTCAGGGTATGAAAGTTAGAGGAAAAAAAAAAGTGTTTGTTAATTTCAAATAAAATTTTCATTATGCATGATGAATATAAATTGTCAAATTAAAAAGTTTTCTTGTGTAAATATAAAAACAATTTTTACAGTATTATTCAGCCAAGGCCGAATAATGGACTTGATATTCAGCCGAAGCCGAATATTTGGCAGATAGGCCGATTATTCGGCTAGGGCCAAATATTTGTTGCATCTCTAGTTCAAAGATTCTTGTTTGGAAGTAGTGGTGCAAAAATAGCGATTTTTTTTCGTGACAAACGTTTAACGCTAACAAGCATTATTAGCTATATTGTAAACATAAAACGTAATAACATAACGCTGCATTTCCAAGCTCCAAACAAAAAAAAAATCAGGAGTTTTTTTTTGCTTAATAAAAAACTTTTTGTTTATTTATATTTTAAATGTAGGCAAATTTCGAATGACGTTAAATTACTGTTGATGATTAAAAAATGTATACACCACTGTAGTACAAATAGGACTTAAAACTTCTGGAGAAGGATACAGCATTTAAGATGTTTTAAAATACATTTAAATTAGTAATTATAAATAATAGAATAGATTTTGTCTTCCCGCGAAAATATATAAAAGAACAGCACCTACAAACCTTTTGTGCACGGCACATCTCAATAAATTTTATAAATAGGAATTACTGATCATGTGTCTTGGGCCGCACATAAAAGGTCGCTGAGGCACATGTGGCCCGCAGGTTGAGTATGGCTGATCTATAACATGCTCTCAAAACTGTTTTTTACTCTCTGCAATATTACAGTTGTGACAACCAATTTAACTAACTGATGCCATGTTAGACAAAACACAGATTAAAAACTGAATTGTTTTGGGGAAATCTATATATGGAAAAATTTTAACTTGTATGCATAACTTTATCAATCCATAATGATTGTGTTAAAATAACAAAACATACCTAAGTTTCTAGTTTCCATCCTTCACCTACAGTTTATTTTGTTGAGCTACAATGGTTACCAGATTGCCAAAATGTTTGTGCTGGCTGGATGTCATTCCAGATAGGGTTAAATCGCAGTATACTCTCCTTTGATAACTGCGCCAATGTGGCAACCCTAAGATTTCTCTTGAGAGAGTTGATGGTTTAAACTCCTTGTTTTGTAAGCTGCTTTCTAATTGGACCGAATTGGATGCTTATTTTTTTTGTAAAAGGCTTCCTTATTGGACAAAGAGGAGAATCAGGGAACAATTTGAATTTGTTTGGAAAAATGTTATTGAATTGATACTGCTGCAATGGATTTCGCGTTGACAAATACCGTGTGTTGCAGTCGTGTATTTTTACTTTCTTCTATCTTCAATAGAAGAAAGTATTGTAATCGAAATTTTTTTCGACTTCCGGTTTTCGACGGATTTGCATGTTTTAGGGGTCAGAGATTCCAAAAAACATGTTTATAGAAAATGTCTGTCTGTCTGTGTGTCCGTCTGTCCGTCTGTCTGTCGCCATTGTACCATCAAAAAGTGTATGAAGTTATGTATAGAATTAAACCAAAATTTTACTATAAGTCTTTGGCTATGGCAAGCAGGTCCTCCCGGAATTTGGAAAAAATTCGCCGGTAGGGGGCGCTGATATAACAATTTTTGTGCGATTTTGAATATTGTACCATCGAAAAGTGTATGAAGTTATGCATAGAATTGAACCAAATTTTTATTTTAAGTTTTTGGCTATGGCAAGTAGATCCTCCCTGAATTTGGAAAAAATTCGCCGGTAGGGGGCGCTGTAATAGCGATTTGTGTGCGATTTTGAATATTGTACCGTCCAAAAGTGTATGAAGTTATGCATAGAATTAAACCAAATTTTTATTTTAAGTTTTTGGCTATGGCAAGCAGGTCCTTCCTGAATTTGGAGAAAATTCGCCGGTAGGGGGCGCTGTAATAGCGATTTTTGTGCGATTTTTAATATTGTACCGTCCAAAAGTGTATGAAGTTATGCATAGAATTAAACCAAATTTTTATTTTAAGTTTTTGGATATGGCAAGCAGGTCCTCCATGAATTTGCAAAAAATTCGCCGTTAGGGGGCGCTGTAATAGCGATTTTTGTGCGATTTTGAATATTGCACCATCGAAAAGTGTATGAAGTTATGCATAGAATTGAACCAAAAAAAAATTTTAAGTTCTTGGCTATGGCAAGGAGGTCCTCCCTTAATTTGTAAAAAAATCGCTCGTAGAGGGCGCTGTAATAGCGACTTTTGTACAATTTTTGTGCCATTTTGAATATTGTACCGCCGAAAAGTATATGAAGTTATGCATAGAATTGAACCAAATTTTATGTGTTTATTTTTGGTCATATCACGAAGGTCCTCCCTGAATTTGGAAAAATTCTGCCGGAAGGGGGCACTATAATTGCGATGTGTGTACCATTTTCATTATTGTACCATTGAAAAGTGTATGAAGTTATCCATATAATTGAACCAAATTTTTTGTGCATGTTTCTGGCTATGGCAAACAAGTCCTCCCTGAACTTGAAAAAATTCCGAAAGAAGGAGGCGCTATAATTCCGATCTCTCTGCCATTTTCATTATTGTACCATCGAACAGCGTATAAAATTATGCATTTAATTGAACCAAAATATTTGTGCTTGTTTTTGGCTTTGGCCAACAGGTTCTCCTTGAATTTGGAAATATTGTGCGGTAAAGGGGCTCCGTGCTAGCGATTTTTGTATACTTTTCTTGATTTTTCGTAGTTCTATTGTGCATCGGCGGCTCTTGCAGCGGCGGGAACACGCTTCCTGCTATGCCGGCTATTCGCAAACAGCTGATAACGACAGAATAAGGAAAAATTAATAATTTTAACAAATATCATGATATAGATTAACTCGTTTTTAGCCCGTTTAATTGACTTGAGCAGAAATTTAAGATGAAAATCAAAGTTGGTATAGTATTGAACTAATAATATTGAAGTATTAACATGTGTAACTAAGTTTTGAAATATTAGGATGCATAAGATAGAAGAAAGTTTTGGGATTGGCACATCCAACTAGTTATTGTTTGTTTTCTCTCTCGTATATTTTGAAAAAAAGTACCTATTTGGATAAATGCTTGACAGGTGAGAATAAATATTCAATCAGTTATTTTTCTTTTATTTTTACCGGTATTTTTGAGCGTTGATTGAATTATGTACGAAAGAGAGGCTGATTGTTCCAAGCTATGAATGACTAAAAGTGACAGATTGAGTGATGCTTATGAATGATATCCTAGAGCACAAGGTAAAATTATGAATAAAAAAACGGAGGGTTCAAGGGAGGCGGTAGCCCCCGATTAAAAAAACCCCACAACATTGTTTTGCTCCCCTTACTGTTAACAAACGTTCTTTTTTAATAATTTGGGTAAGTGAAAGTTTTGTTTTTTGGTATATTTGATAAAATGTATTTTAAAATATATGAAGGGCGATTCCATGCGGAGAGTCACACACGTAACGCAGGTTTTAATTTGCATTTATTCAATTATTTATTAAATTTTAATGTTAATTCTGATTTTAAGTGGTATGGTAAATAAGTTATTAGCATATTTTTAAATTTAAATGTGTGGCAATAAAACTCACGGAAGTATATCATTTAATTTCATTACTCAAAATGTGCTTTTTTCTACTTCAGAAAAAAAGCTTATTTTGAGTAATGAAATTAAATGATATACTTCCGGGAGTTTTATTGCCACACATTTAAATTTAAAAATATGCTAATAACTTATTTACCATACCACTTAAAATCAGAATTAACATTAAAATTTAATAAATAATTGAATAAATGCAAATTAAAGCCAGCGTTACGTGTGTGACTCTCTCCACGGAATCGCCCTGAAATGTATTTCGAAAAAATTTGAAATTTTATGTATTTTTTATTTTTACTCAAAAATAGAGGTTAAAATAAGAGAAAAATAACTGATCGAATATCTATTCTCACATTTTAAGCATTTGTCTAGATAGGTACTTGTTTCAAAATATACGAGAGAAGAAAACAAATAATAATTTTGCGTACTCTTTCCCGGATGTTTCAGCTCTGGGAGTTAGTACACAAAAATGCGCCAATTTGGCGATTTTAGAAAATCGCGCCAAGAAGGAGAGTAAACTGCGATCGCACCCCAGATAGATTAATTGCAATTTGAGCTAGAAGTTCTGGGTTCGACTGTCTGCAGGTAAATTTTTTAACTTACAACTTGCATTACATTCTGTCATTAAAAAAGATTTAGTAAAACCATATTTTTTAATAAACAATAATTGTAAAGAGAATAAAATTTTTGAAACAATGATTTTAACTTCACAAGATTTTTCATTGAGAAAATATTGTGTAGCAGAATCTGAACACACATATGTACCAATAACTTTACATTAATCTGTAATAGATGTAACTAGCATCTCTCATCATTTGAAGTGTACTTTTAATTTTATATTATTAAAATTTACCATAATATTATATTAAAGTACAGTAGGATGCTTCAAAATATTATATGCATATACAGTCTAGTCTATAATGAAACTCCATACATCGAATTTCTCTATATAACGAAATTTTAGTAGCAACGGTCCCTTTTTCCCATGATCTCATTAAAAACAGTCTCCATATAGCGAAATATCTATCTCCATATAACGAATTTTTTCATAAAATGTTCTTTATTTATTGTTTTAAAAAAGCTTCCAAATAATATGGAATCAATTTTCCATCACTGAATAGTGATTTATCGCTCAGTGCTGAATTTTTTTATCTTACTTTTCTACCTTGAATTTCCTTGTTTTTTATGCCCAACGATTTCATCTCTCCCCGCCCTCCCACACACCTTCCAACATACTTCTTAAAACAGTGTCAATTGGATTGTTACACATATAAGAGCGGAATCAGAGAGGTAATTGAAGTTTATTGTGATTTAGAATTCAAATGGAGGAAAATGTTCCCGATACAATTTTTCATTCCTTGCTAAAGTGTGAACATTTTTTCGCGAGTGTAACAATTTGGAAATTAAAACATCGAAAAATTACAGATTTCCTCGTCTAAAATTAATGTAACTTTTCGTTATGGGATTTTTATTATGCTTTCAAATAAATGTCTGTTCTCTTTTTTGAAACTGTTTAAATAATTCAGAAATACAATATTAGGTTAATATTTATAGTTAAACATTTAAAATTTTTAATTAAACACCTCAAAAGTAATTTTTGTTCAAAATTTACACATGAATTTTTACTCATTCTCTATATAACAAATTTCTCTATATAATAACGAATTTTTTACTGGAACAATGGATTTCATTCTATAGAGACTCGACTGTATTTTTAAAATTATGTGGCTAATATTTATTTACTAGTTAAAGTGGGAAAAAAAGAACAAACAGGAAAAATAACTTGGACCGTTAGATAAATCATCTTTAAAGATACAAGAAAGAATGAAAGAAAAAAAAGAAGCAATAATAATAGTGATAAATAGCTGAATCATGAATTAAACGTGAGAAAATACAGTGGCACTTGTTTTCAATAAAATCTCAAAATATAATAAAGCATAAAAATTAATGCTAGGTTAATTCCTGGATCTCTTAGCATAAAAAATTTAGATTTTTAATGTATTTATTTTTTTAAATATGAATTTGGATAAATTACTGTTAAGATAAAATGAATCTAAATAATGATAAATACTGTAGTCATTTGAGGAACATGAAAAATCTGATTAAGAACAAGGTAAAAAAAGATCAAAATACTTTAATTCAAAAAGTATATCAAATAAAGAAAAGATAACTTTGATTATCTAAAAAACGTTAACACTTTTAAATTGTAAGCAGTGTAAAGAATTATTTCTTCTGTTTTTTCCTTTCGGCCTCTTCTTCCTTTTCTTTCTCTATGTCAGCAACTTTTTTACTAACTTCTTCAGCATCTAACATTCGCATGGCTTCATTCCTTTTCATCACAGCAACTTCTAAGTTTTTTCCTTGGACTACTTCTAATAAAGCTTTAATGGCAAGTTTTATAGTTGCTTCATCATCGGAAATAATTTCATCAGAATAATTCTTTTCAAGGTACTCTCTCACAGTTTTTGCACTACGGCCGGTAGAATTAGCTTTCCATTCATGATAAACCCCTGATGGATCGGTCTGAAAAAGATGTGGTGTCCCATCATAATCGAAGCCAGCTATAAGAGCTGAAATTCCAAATGGTCGGCGACCATTACTTTGAGTGTAACGCTGTTTCAGTTGTGCTATATATCTAGTGATATATTCTAGAGTCACTGGATCTTCGACAGTCAGCTTATGACTCTGGCACTCAACTCTCGCTCTGTCAATCAGAATACGGGCATCAGCTGTTAAACCGGCAAATGCCATGACAACATGATCATCAAGTAAGCAAATTTTTCTCATGGTTCGCTCCTCTTGAAGTTTAGCAACTGACTTTTTCTCAACTGCTAGAACAACAATATCTTTGCCACAGACCCCGACAGCAGTGGAGCCTTTTTTGACAGCTTCTTGGGCATATTCAACTTGAAACAAATGACCATCGGGAGAGAATACAGTAATTGCACGATCATACCTTGAAGTACCCATGGTTACTAGTTATCTTCAATTCTGACGGAAAACACAAAAATTTGTTTCAAATTAGTAATTCTATTAAAATTAAAAGCAAATTATCAAAACACAGAAAATTAAATAGTTGCTTATGACTAAACAACTTTGAAGAAGGCTTTCCAATTCGAAAGTTAACCTCACAGTTAGAGTAGTGACTCCCTTTAAAAAAAAATTTCGATTTTTTAAAATGTTTTTACTTTCTTGAGAAAAAATATAATAATGGCTTAGTATCAAAAGTAATTTTTTTCTCGGTTAATTTAAAATCTCGGTTAGTAGAAAAGACTATTTTGTCTCACTGATTCTTATCTTTAACATAAAATTTCTGACATTTAAAAAAAATGTTGGGTAAAAATTAAAATTTATTTACAAGTATTTGTAAAGTCTTAATTAATTTTTAAATTAGAAAATGCAACTCAACCATCAAAAGCATATCTGCCTATTTCTCTCTATTAACCAACCAGCCAACCTACTCAAACCTACTAAAAATCGAAACAGCAACCGTAACTGAAGTAGGATTTTTATTTGTTTATTTCTGTCGATCCATCCCACATCCACCTTCACGTTGTTTGTCGCTCTTTAAATGTCTATTTGAGATTTTGAGACATCGAACACGCGAAAATATAAACATGTCTTCAATTCGACAAGCTCCAAAAATTAGTATTTTAGACAAGCCATTGAGTAAAGGAAAGTGCGAGGTACAGCAAACTTCCATTATAAATCAGAGATATGTATTGCTGTAAAATTATGACAGTATTATGTATTTATTACTATGAAAATATTCGTAGATATTTTTTTGTGCAAAGAATCAGGCATGATTTTATGTGTATAATATAAATAATTGAGGGAGAAAATATTTTGCTGCTCGATATTTGACAGTGATTTCAGTCAAAAAATATTGTATGATGATAATACATTTTAAAAATTAATAATTTTTAAAGAGTTTATTTAGGAACAGATGTGTTATTATCCCGGGGTCCGCCATCTTGGATTTTTTTCTTGGCTTGAATTAAAACTTATTTTTTTATTAATAGTTATAATCATTATATTCCATTTTTTTTTTCAATATTATATTAACCTATCAACAGTATTTAACCATTGGCGACATTACTACTTGGCGAAAAAGGAGTTTTCATGCAAGAAAAAAATCCAGGATGGCGGACCTCGGGATAATAACACATCTAAGCCTTTATTATAATGCGATAAAATTATAAATATTTTCAAATATAGCTCTAAATTTTGATAAACATATTTCATCCTGATCCTTGTTACTAATTCGAATTCTAATACAAATTTTCTGTTTTTTTAAGTATCCTGATTCTAAAATTTTACTACCTATATGTGTCAATCTGCCAAATGTTTTCTTCAATAGTCTTTAAAATCGGCTATTGAAAAACATTTGGCAGTTTTACACATTAAGACTAGAATATTTGACCATACTTAATTTTGCATAATTTAAAATCAAATTATGCAGCAAATATAATGAATAATAAAAATAGTCTTTTGTACAGTCTTACAAATAACAATAAAAAAAGTGAAAGAGATAGAGAATACCCCCATACAGTCGAATCTCCAAATTGTCACACACACACACACAAAAAAAAGGGTGAAATAGATGTCCGGCACTGGAATTTATTTATGTCTTCTTTCAGCTTGTGTTTAAAAATAATGTTAGGGATCATCTTTATACTGAAATACCTAATTTTGAAAGTGAATTTTACCGTAGGATACCAAACATGGAGTCATTTGTTCTAGTAGTTTAGGACTTATCTAAGTTTAAAGTTTGGAACTTCTAATTTTTAATTTATTTGTAATGAATATTTGTAAGCAGATTGCAATGCAGGTGTTTTTTTTAAACATTAATTAAAAAACAACTTGGCAAAATTAACTGTAATTTTGGATTTGCATATTTGAAGCTTCTAGAAATCAATTTCTGTTAAAAAGATTTTGGGCCATTCAGACGTTTTACTGTATTTTAATTTAGCTATATTTTAATAAGCTTAAAAATGTACCATTCTTTAAAAAGAATGAATTTTAATGTTTAAGTTTAGTATAATGGGAATTTAAAAATGTATGCATTTTTTTTTCAAAAATTTTTGGGCCAGGCCTAATTTTACTGATCTTTGAATGGACCAAGCCATGCTGAGACAATGATTTTCATACGGGCTGGGTCAAAACTAGGGCTGAAGATTTTGGGCCACGAAGACTTGGAATGAAACCAGTCTCGGCTCTGTACAGAAAAAATAAGTTAGGCCCAGCCTGAGTGCGGTGAATGGAAATCAGCCTCGGGCCGGCTTATGCAGATCTCTAATTCAGAGTATGGTATAATTTCAGTATGAAGATGAACCCCTAATCTTATTTTTTTAAACATAAAATGAAAGCAGACACAACTTCCAGGGACTGTGCTAATCATTCACCACCTCGCCAAATGCAAATAAATTTAAAAAATGGTGGTAAAAATTTAATTTTGATGAAATGTGTGGCAAATTATTTTAATGCCGATTGTTTTTAAAATAGATAAAAATGCCACCAAATCTTTTTTGTTGTTTCAAATAAAACTGAAGGGAAAATAAATTGCTATGATATGGTGCACTTTAGAAATAACAGTTTTTATGTGCATTATTGTAAAATTTAAGTTTTATTTATTATATATAAAATAAATCAATATTATTTAAAGAAAAAATCAATACAGTTTTTTTTGGCTAACACTTGAAAATTGGATAATAATTTTCATATTTGGATAATGTGTCTGGTTACCATGTCACCATGATCTTAATTTCTTAGTGCAGTCCTTGACTTCAGTTGAATGCTGTTTTCGTTATTTTCTGGGACGCTTTGGTAGTTAAAATGTATGATGTGTTGTCTGTTTTTTTTTTTCTTTCTTCCTGTCTCAAAACTTATATTTGAAGTAATGAATTTAAAATGTGTTAAAGTAGCTTCTCTAAAATCATGGGAGTATTATATCTGTTCAGTAATTGACTGCAGTTTGAAATCCAAACATAATATCTTTAGATTTAGGTCTAACATTTCATGTTTCTATCAAGGCCTAAACTAGCCTTTTTTGCACCTGGGGCAAACATAGTTTTTGGCGTCACCTTCCCCGGCCTTCATAAAGTAAATTTACAAAGAGAATTTTACCAAATTTCTAATAGTTGACTTATTTAAAATATGTAATAAAAAAATACGTAATCAATTTTGTCAAATATTGATTCATTAAAACCTTGACGAAATCCAAAGGAACTGAATAAAATTCCATTTTGTACAAGTTTGTTTTATTGTTTTGTGTACAGGTATAATTGTTGGTATTCTTTCTGTTGGGAACATGTAATTTTTAAATTTAAGACAGGATTCCATTATAGACAGATTTAATTTTAACAGATTTTACAGTAGATGTAGTATTACAAATAAGGCATTTAAAGTCACAGTGATATGCATCACATTGTCTTAAAAAACAGCACTAGTCATGTGAAGAAACTTGTAAGCTAATGTTAAACCTATGGGAGCAGTCTTTTCAAATTTTTCGCTTGCATTTTAATATTTTAAAATGATTTTTTCTGTTTGGGAAAGCTGAGGTTGATCTCCAATTGGGTTAATGTTTACTTTTTCGATTTTGGTTACTGCAACCTAAATCGAAAACGTACAAACTAACAACGTTAATGATCAACCTCAGCTATCCTGAGAAAAAAATCATTTAAAAATATTAAAATGCAAGCAAGAAATTTGAAAAGAACGCTCCCATAGATTTAATATTAGCTTGTGGGTTTTTCGCGTGACTAGTGTAGGTTCTTAAGAACTCAAAAACCAGTCTTCGTTTGCCACTGTTCATTTTCTGTCTGGTGTCCTTGGCACATGCCCCCTCTGCCTCCCTCTAGTTTCGGCCCTGGTTTCTATGTGGAGATATTTTGAGATTTTTTAATTTTATTCATTTATTATCTGTTGTCCATGACTTTATTCATGTGAGATTCAAAGAGTCAATACTAATAGTTAAACAAGAAATATTTCCTTGATATATATATTTTAAATGGCATCATAGAAAAGAATTATGGAAAATTCTAAAAATTAATCTAAATCAATCTCTGAAATTAATCTTTTTGAGATGTTCTTTTTCTGTGACCTTTTTGGACTATCTTTTATGACAAATTTTGTAGAAGTGGGCCTTCCTGTTACAGCGGTAGACTGTTTGCAGAATCTTTCTTTTTATTATCATTGTTTGTTATTATTTAGTTAAATGTTTACCTAAGAAAAAAAGTTTTATATTTCCTTTATTTTTATCTTGAAGCAGTTGCAGGTATAACCAGAAATTTTAACTATGATATTTCATGTAGGGTCACCTGGGGTAATTCCTTGTCAAAAAGCATCAACATCTAATTATTATAAAAACTATTAAAGGTATTGTTCCCAATTTTTTTGTGGAATAAGCCCCCTCTGATGGCTATATTATAAAATGCTTACCTAAATATATATGCACTTATAATTAAAATAACTATAATTCTTAAATGACCAAGAATTAACCCGGAAATGGGGTAATTCTTGGTCACTTCTGGGGTAATTATTGGTCAGCATCCTTTTTCACGTAAATAAAGTAGTACAGTTAATTTTTTTATGACTGAGTAATAAAATAGGTAGAATCAATCTTCTAAAAGTTTTGTTCATCTCATAATTGTGGAATAATAAAGCATAGACTTTGTTTTGGGCATAAATACAAAGTTATTTGACGTGCATAAGACTCTTGTACATTTTACAAATCATTAATTAGCCAAAGAATTTTTATGCATTTTTACAACATTTATAAGCGGTATTTATTACTTCATTAGTATCCACTGTGAATGGATTTATTAATAAATTGCAAATTTATTGGTCCATAAAAAATATAACTGAATGTTTGTTACCAATTTTATTTTGCTTAGGCCAACTGAAGTTTTCAGTTATCTTTTCAAGAAATTTTCGATACAGACCTTTAATATAATACACAGCATAATAATTAGGTTCCTCTATTGCATTAAGTATATTTTTATGCACCAGTTTGGCATTTTGCAATGAGATAGTATTTCTACTTAAATTGTTCAGTCATAGAGTGGGTCTTATTCTCTAAGTACTTACTGTTTTCTTCTTTTAAAAGTGTTTAATATAGTAGAGGAAAATTTTATAATCTTTTTTAAAGACTGTAATATGTCATTAGTTGAAATACAATAATTAAAACCTCAAAAATGACTGATCTGTTGTGAAATGTGTAAAAATAAAGATCGATATTTTGCAGAAATTTGAGTAGCAGTTTTGAATCTAATTTTTTTTTTAATATTTAATTTCAACTAAATGAATAATTAAGGCATATATTTCAAGGCAAAGGATTCAATGTATCTTTGAGATTTTTTACAGTTTTATAAATTGTTATTTTTATAACAAAAGCGAAAATGATCAAGAATTATCTCAGTGACCAGGAATTACCATGGGTGACTCTACTATATTCAGAACTACAATTAACTAAAATGTGGTGAACAGTGTGGTTGCAGTTAATTCTCAAAGGTTTTGCGAAAATTAAAATCACTAAATATGACAATAAAAGGGAATTAAATAATGATAAAAACATTGACCAGGAATTACCCTAGTGACCAAGATTTACCCCGGATACATGGGGCAATATTTGACCAACTTCTGTAAATTATTTAAAATAGTATAAAAATTTTCAAAACTGTTTTTTAATAGCTAAAGTAGTTGGTAATTGAAGCAAAAAGAAAGAAAAGAAATATATTTAAAATTTGAGTTGTGACAAACATCTTTGTAAAAATGTATCATAACTAAGCGTCAATGTTATTTTACAGAAATTTAACAAGCCATTTCAAAAAGATTTTTTTTTCAAAATAAATAAATAATAAACTCATAATTAAGTAATAAATTCCAATGAAGATAGTTCAGAGTACCTGTATGATTTTTTTCATTTTGATAAAGTGTTTTTAAAACATAAAAAAGACTGTGACCAGGAATTACCCCAGAAACTTGCTGACCAGCAATTACCCTGGGTGACCCTACAATTTCTCTGAACAAAATTCAATCTTGGTTTATTCATATGTTTTTCTATTTTAGATAAATCTGAGCACTTATGCACTGTTATTTTCGGAAATAGTACAATATTGTCAAAATAGGGTATTGTCTGTTCCTGAGCTACAAAATAGGTATGTATTGCTGGTAATGGAATATATTTGAGTAGTTAATATTTCTTAATTATGTGTATTGTCATATCTATTTGTAAAGTTACAGTCTGCTAAAAAGTGTAATTTTTGTGATATAAGTAAATCTCAAAAATGCATAACAACCTGTCATTAAAATCACTTTTTTCTTTTTAAGTATCCTTTAAAATGACAAAATTAGAGCAGCTTACTAGTTTTTGCATTGTATAGTCTTTCTTTTTTAAACCTTATGCAAATCTTTTGTAATGTGAATGTGACTCAGATGAAAAGTATTATTATTATAGTACAAAGTCTCAAATCTGGACGTCAGAAATTCAGAATTCTCCAAAATCCGCATGTTTTCCTAGCCAGCCTTTTAGGTAGATTTCGTAATGCTATCTATTGCAGTCGTTACCATGGTGCGACTTTTGAAAAATTCCTTCATAACTTTTCATTATAGGAACCCAAAACCACCCCCACCTAAAAAGTTTATATATATGTATGTATGTATGTATGTACTAAACTTTGTCCGCACTATAAAAGTCACAATTATGCACGGATCGTCTTCAAACTCACCAACAACTTTGAGATGGTTAATATCTTGGAGGGGATTGAAAATGGGCAAAATTGGCCCAAGGGAATGAAAATGGGGAGGGTTCAAAATTTTGAATACCGTCGTAACATGATTCTGATAAAACCAGCCTTTACACAACAATGACAGGAAAAAATAAATATTTTACGTTATAGCAGCTGCCAACAATTAAAAAAAAGCAATAAAATTCTCACCACAACAATTGTTTTTCTATTGCAAGGTTTTCATGTGAAAAATTAAGTTAAATAAATAGTTTGAATAATTGAAACAAATTGAATATTACGTCATAAGTTTTCTAGAGCAAAATTTCCGCATGAAAACTCAAAATGAAATAAATAGTTTGATGAATTTTAAAAATATATATTGCGTCATATTGGAAATAAAACGGACCTCAGCAGGTAAATATTTAATATCATGTGAGCTTGAAGAAACGTATTAAAACATGATGAAAATCCGACAATGGAAATATTAACTTATTTTAACACTTTGAGGTTCTCTGAATTTGCTTTAGATATTTTTTAAACCTATTCCATATACACGCGTGTGTGTATTCATGTATATTAGAATTTTCACAAAATGTTTAGCTCTCTAGAGATCATTCTTAGTGAAGGAACTGGGTTTACCTCTAATCTTGATTTAAGTTTTGTTGGTGAATTTAGTACTTAACTTCGAAATCTACCTCCACCTATAGGCCCAAGCCGGTAGGGATTTTTTTTCTTCTTTTTTTTTTTTTTTTTTTTTTTAATAGGAAAAGTCGCAATGAAACAAACAACAACAACAAAAAAAATACACACACATTACAGAGGACAAAATTTACTACTATATTAGGCTAAAAGTTTGATACTGAATTCCTTTTACGAATGCCAAATAATTGCTGCAAAATGCAAAAAAAAAAACTCTAAAAATTGCATCAAAATATCGCAAAAAAATTTAAATGCTACGAATTCGGAATAAATTTATTGGAAAGAGGACAATATTTACTATATTGTACTAAAAGATTAAAACCGAATTCCTTTTATGAACGGTGAAAAATTGCTCAAAATTCCTTTTTATTAACAGTGAAAAATCGCTATAAAACGTAAATATATTTTTTTTTTAAAGCTAAAAATTGAAAAATCGTAGAGGTCAAATTTACTATAATGGACTAAAATATTGTAACCGAATTTCTTTATGAATGTAAAAAAAAATGCAGTGAAATGTGAAAAAACTCTACAAATCGCATTAAAAAAATTCAAAAATTGCTCTACAAACTCCGATTAAACTTTATTGAAAAGAGGGCAACATTTATTACCTTGAGCCAAAAGATTAAAATTGTAATTCCTTTTAATAATGTGGAAAAATTGCCGCAACCCGCAGAGAAAAAACCCTGCTAAAAATTAAAATATTGCAGAAGACAAAATTTATTATTGTGGGCTAAAACATTGTAATGAGAATACTTTAATGACGAAGATTCGCAATAAAAATCTCTAAAATTTCAAAAAACCGCTGAGAACAAAATTGATTATATTAGGCTAAAATTTGAAAACCGAACCAAATGTCAAAAAATCATAGCAAACTGCGAAAAAACTCTAAAAATTACATACGAAAATTCACAAAAATTTCAAACATCACCGTATGAATTCAGAATAAACTTTATTGAAAAGAGGTCAACATTTACTATATTGAGCTAAAAGATTGAAAACCAGATTCGTTTTACTAATGTGAAAAATCATTGTGAAATTTGAAAAAATATTAAATATTGCAATTGCATTAAAAAAATGTGATTGTAATTGTAATAAAGTTTTTTTTTTTTAAATATATTCCTCTATTAAAATACCTACTTAGTATTATATTTTTTAGTATTAAAATGCTTTCCTAACATGAATAATTTGGAGGGGGGAGGGTAGATTGTTTTTTCTTTTGACAAACTCAAAATGATCTAAAATATTGAAAAGTCAGAAATTCGGAATTGCCGAGGTCTGGAGGATTTTGGTCTTTGTACTGTATTATTATTTTGGCAGTGATTAAAAAGTTTTTAATTAATTTCTGCATACATTTTAAATGAAAAAGAATTTACTTTCAGATTTGCAAGAGTTTTATACCTTTCTTGAAAAAATGTAATTTTTAAGTTGTGTTGCTTTAAGTGTAATATTATACTGTAAATATTCAGTAAAACCTGTGAAAACGATATTGCTAGAGACTAGAAAAAAAAAATCAGTTTTAAGTAGATTTCTTTCTTGGCACCTAGCATATATATTTGAACGGTATTCATATGTAAGAATAATGAAAATTTCCTTTTAAGGCTGGATTCTTTTATAAAGAGGTTCTGTTTTCATAGGTTTTACTTTATAAACAAAAACATTATTTATATCTGACTGACTGATTTATAGGGTGTCCCAAAAAGTTTGAAACATACTTTAATTTTTTACTCATTGAAGATATATATGCAATGTAAATTGGAAAGTGTTCAAAATAATGTAGAAATTAAGAATAGGTTGTTAAAATAGTCCTGGCTTTAATTTAAAAATGGTTATACTTTTAAAATTTTTGTTAGGTTCCTAAGTCCTATAAGTTATATTTAGAAACATTTTCTTCATATTCTGAAAAGTACAACAGCAAAAGTTCTATTATTCTAATACCAAAACTCACCAAGTTGTGATACCTTGAATTTTATGAAATTTCAGAACTTTCCGGCACTAAAAATGGTGAAGTCATTTCTTCTTGTGTAATTCCTGATACATTGATGTAAATTTTATTTGCTCCAATTTTTTTTTAGCATTCTTTTACAAGTTTTTCTTGGATTTTTTACAAGTGAAGAATGTTGATTTCAGTAATACAGTTTTGTTTCTATAAAGCAGATATTAATTTTCCAGTCAAATTTATGCATTTTTCTGCCTGCTATGTAGCAGAATGACAATGATCGCACTGTCCGCTAATCCATCGCTTTCGATGTCGAAGTTTTTAATTTGTCAACAAATGCTATTTTTCTTTCTTCTGTAAGTTGGAAGTATAAAAAAAAAGGGAGCGGCGAAATGACTTTGATGCTGGATTTTTGGTGTCGCACTGTATATTAAAAAGTTAAATTTTAAAACAACTTAAAATCATACGTAAATACTTTCATTTTGTTGAACAGGTCTTTTCACAAGTAAACTTTATACATAAAAAAAAATTATGTTTTGAATTACAGTAGAACTTCTTTTATCCAAAACTCTTTTAACCGAAATCCATTTTTAAAGCTTTTTTTTTTTTACTCTAACATACCTTGTGTGCAAAATCCATTTTGAAAGCAGCTTCTTTTTTTTTTTTTTTTAACTACCATATTCCTTGTGTGCAAGCGGTCCTTTCCAAACTACGAGTACATATAAATATTTTCGATCCCCTTTCTTAGAGTTCCTTTGAATTTAACTTGAGCTCCCATAAGTTGCAGAGTGGAACGAAGAAAACAAATTAGCAATTCTGATGCTTTTGAATGTTTTGCAAAAGGTTTGGCATAGCTGGAGCAGCAGAAAGACTGTGATACTGGGGAACTAATAATATTAAAAAACTCTGTGACAGAGCTTCAAAGCAAAGGCAATTGAAACTGTGATAAACAAAACATTTTTTCAAGGCCTTGTGATATATGTAAAAGGTACTTAATTTCAAAATTAAAATTCAGGTAATTTATTCTTGTTTCTATTTTGCTATTGCTTTATTTTTATTAAGCACTTGTTACCATAATATGAAATATTGCATATATTTCTCCTTAATCTTAAAATTGAAGCATTTTCGATTATCCAAAAATTTCGATTTTCCGAAAGATGGTCAGCCCCAATTACTTCGGATAATCGAGGTTCTACTGTATTATTTAGCAGAAGGATAAAACTTAAAATTTGTTTAATTAATAAAACTTTAAATTTCATACCTTCTTCTGTAAATTAAAATAAATGAATAAAAATTTCTTATTTTCCAATATAAATATTTTAAATCAAAGAGAAATTTTGACTTTTCTAAATCAGTATGCATTTTATAAACCATTTCCTCCTCCTTTTTGTGTAAGCTAATCATGACTGGCTGGATGGGACAACAACAAAAAAAAATTCAATCATATGGTGCTTTTTTGTCAGGGATGGACTGAAGTGAAAAAAAAGAAAAATAATCTATTCATGTTGATTTTTGCTAAGAAGTTTTTAACTGCATCACCAAATAGCGTTTGAACTGGGAGATTTTTTTCAAAGGTTGGAAATGTATACTGGATGTTTTGAAAATTTTGGGATAAACTTTTAGGGAAAGTAATGCTGTCAAGGCAATTGTTGTATAAGGAAACGACCATTACAATACCGTTATTCAATACAGGGCCAAAACTAGCCTTTTTTGCGCCCGGGGCAAACATGGATTTTGGCGTCCCCCCCCCCCCTCTTCCACAAAGTATATTTACAAAGAGAATTTTACTAATTTTATAATAGACGATGTATTTTAAAATTTAAAATATGTAATACAGTAGAACCTCTTTTATCCAAAACTCTCGGTTAACCAAAATACATTCTGAAAGCTTTTTTTTTTTCTTTTTTTACTATCACATTTCTTGTGTAAAAAATTTCTTGTGTATTTGAAAGCTTTTTTAAAAATAAAAAAAAACGATCATATTCCTTGTTTGCAAGCGGTCCTTTCCGAACTACGAGTACATATAAATATTTTCAATCCCCTTTCTTAGAGTTCCTTTGAATTTAACTTGAGCTACTGTAAGCAGGGGTGCGCCGACCCAGTGTGCAAAGTGTGCGCCGCACACAGGCGCCAAATAGTTTAGGCGAAGCTGAAAAATTTGAAAAACTTTTATCCAATTTAAATTTATTAAAGCGGTATTTAAAATCAAAAGTGCTTAATTTCTGATGACACATTTATGAGTTCATTTTTACTTTTAACCCCTTGGGAACGAGCGACACGTATACCATGAACCGCTCAGAATCCTTGTTTTTCTTCACCAGTAAAATTTTACTGTAAAATTTGCCTTATTTAATTAGCGCATTTTCTCGATTCAAGAAGACACAAATTTCTGTTTTTAAAAAACGGTGACAAAAGATTATAAATTTCGTAAAAGGCTCCCGTCCCGAAGGGGTTAAGATATATGAAATTTGCAGACGTTCATCAACGGCGTAGCTTTAGGGAAGGGGGGGGGGAGTCTCAAACCGAAAAGGCTCCATGGTATCGAAAGGTCACAGTCGTAAGGCACCACAGAGTGCTTAAGGGCGCCGTCATGCGCCTAAAATAAATTTAAAAAAAGCACTACAAACATAAAAAAATTTCGGAAGGGGGACCGCGAATGCCCCTTTTGACATCCCTGCTCTAGATCAGACCTGTCCAACTTTTCAGAAAGCAGGGGTGCACTACAGCTGGGGGCAAACATGGAAGACTCCATTATTCAAATAATTGAAAATATACAACACTTCTATCTTACTGTAGTATTAGTAGTGATACACATACTGACGACATAAAAACGAGTAGTATATTAAATGGCACGATGGTAAAGCAGTATAAGCCCCCAGGTTATGTACGGTTCCCATGTAAAAGTAAATTACCGAAAAAAGCACAAATCAATCACAGCAATCGGCTACATTATAACAAAAACAATAAACAAATAAAACAGGATGGAGCTCAAAATGCAATGCATTAAAAAAAAAATGAAAAACGCCATTCGTTTCCAACCCAATTTAATAGTCATGCCTAACATTGTATGCTTTTACGCATAAAAACGAGCCCATGAACATGTAAGAAAGTTTCATGTCATTTACAGTAGGGAAACATGTTTTTGAGAGCAACCTCAAAATGAATTGCGTTTTATTGAAATTTTAATTAAATATTTTATAGGTTTGCTTCGAACAAATTATAATCGATCAAACGCTAGTTCTACTCGCATACAGAGAGTTCATGCAATAAATTTATTAATTTTTAACTACAATCTTACAAAATATAGTTGTTAAACAAATAATAAGACTTTGCAAATAACTTGGAATTATTTTATTAAATATTTTTCAATAATTGAATTCAATTGGAATGAAAAACACTGACTATTTATCATTGTGATCCATCTTACCTAAAACAAAGGTCTTGTACAAAGTTATTGCCATTGTGCCAAGTATGCTTCGAAAGGAAGTCACAAAGTTGCATTTCCACTTTGGTCTGTGCCACGTTTTTTTTTTTATAGGTTTTTAATTAATATCTCGGCTAAATACCGACAATTCTTTTGGAAAATCATTATCGACAGCCCTCGGATGATTTCACGTCGATAGGTAGCTCAAACTCTCCTCAACTCCTCCGCTGAGTACCAGCAAGATAAAGTTTATATATAACGGAAAACTGCGATTTTCTGAAAAATTGTATGACCTAGAATAATCTCTATAGTTTTCCTGATAGGTTTAAATAAATTCCTACTACTAATTTTTTTATAATTTTATTTTCACTAGATTTGGAAAAAGTAGGGGGACATAATTTTGCCATACATTTTCGACGACTTTCTGAAAATATAACTGTATCTATTATTGTATATATTTTTGAGTTCTGTGTTATACGAGGTTTTTCGAACGATCCCCCCGCGCCCATTTTGTCTTAATTACATACCCGTTCACAGTGTGAAAATGGGGCAGAAGCTGCTAATTGTTGAGATTTGTTATCTAAATGTTTTTCTTAATTTTTGGAAAATTGTATGGGGTAGTAATGAACAAATTAAAACTTACTGATAAAAAATTATCTCTATTGATGAAAAAATGAGTTAAGAGGAGAGAAGTGGGTGCTTAGTAATATCCAGGCCAAAATCTTTAAAACAATATGTCACATGAAAAAATTCATTTCTCCCCCCCCCCCCCACGAGGGGGATGCCACCTAATAGTCTGGGGTAGAGTCCTGCATTGGGTCGGGTTACCCGCTTTTACCCGAACCCGACCCGCACTCGGTGCTATATTTCCACGTTGCGGGTCGGTTCAGGTTGACCCGATTTTTTTTTGCAAAAGAAATTATGGCCATTTTTTTTCCCATTCGGACCAGAAAATCAGAGTTCTAACTTTTTACAGCTGCTCTTTCATCTTCACCTAACACTTCATTTATAATGGCTGTTTCATAATAATGGAAGCCATCAGTCCATCAGAAGAAAATGATCCTTTCCAAAGGTATAATCTTCATTTGGTGCCTGGGGCACATGCCCCCTCTGCCCCCCTTAGTTTTGGCCCTGATTCAATAAAAAATATAGTGTGTCTCATTATAAGCTGAGTTTGAATTTTGTTCATAATTTTAGCAATAATGAATTAGCAAGACTTTTCATCAGATTAATTTTGCTTTGTATAAAATGTAATAACATCTTTGGCAGTGCATTGAATTTTGATTAGTCACCCGTTATTAAGGTATGTATTGTCAGCTGCATCCTTCCTGAATAATGTAACATCTAGCTTAATGTTGTTTAGATGTGAAGGTTGGCAATTGCAAGCATTTCTCATGTCACCATATAGAAAGCAAAATAAGTCTGTTCGAAATACCAGTTTAATATATTTTTTTTAGTTAAAGTTACAAACGAAAATATAAGTTCTGCTTGTATGCTATAACTTTGACTGGATAAGTGGATTGTGATTCAGATTTCCTATAAAAAATTGTTTGTCGTGTTGTGCGTTATCACCAGTGAAAATTTGTTCCCTTTTGTTTAGAAACACCCATCTTTTGAAAAAGAAAGAAACAGATTATTATCAGATAATATTCAGAAACTTGCATTTATGCATCATTAATTCCTAAAAATATTGTCATTAATAGTTAATAATTTTGTAATAAAGTGTCACTTTTCAAACGATGATTCTAGTTCTCAATTTTTCTAAATGCTTTTATTTATTGACAGTTAAAAATAGAAATTATGCAAGATTTAAAAAAAAAGTCTTGAAAGTTTTTTTATGTGTTTGGTTTGGCTTAATATAAAAGTAATCAGCCAAACTAAATATGTGGCAGACTGAATATTTTAAAATTTGGCCTAACCAAGTATTCAGTACTAGGGATTGACCGAAGCAGCAATTTTACCGAATACCGAAGCTTCGGTCAAAATGTATACCGAAGCTTCGGTATTCGGCAACTGAATACTTGAAATTTTTTAATATGCATTTTTGCATATATTAGTTGTTTTAATAAGCTTTAATTGAAATTAAATTCTCAATAATTTAATTCAGTTACATTTTTCTTCTTAAATCTAATTACACAAAAACATTTAATGACTTCTTTCCACTCACAAATTCATTAACCCATCACTTATTTTTTATTATTTTATCACTAGTCAATACTCAAAAATAACTTATGAAAGTATTAAACTATACAGGGTATTATTCAGGATAAGGATTGTCAGAAAAACAAAAGTTCATTCAAATAAAAAGAAACAATGTTGTCATTAAGCTGATTTGCTGATTGCCTAAGTCTAATTATAAACATACTGAATAGCAGTGTTCTCAAAATATTAAAGGTATCATATCAATTTGTACATTTAACTATTTTCTGTCAAATTATTGATAGAATATTTATATTTTGATTAATATTTTAACATTGTGGTGATGAAGAAAAGAAATTTGAGCGATTTTGATATAATGGTTATAAAAGCTATAGGATAGGCATAGGCAGGCATAGGGGTATATGTATTTGATGTGTGTATTTTCGTTTATATACATCTTACATATATAAAGTCTGATATACTTATTTGATGTGTATATTAAAGAAAATACACATTAAATAAATTTAAATTAAAAAAAAAAACTAATTTAGAAGTAAATAAAATTAAATGATAAGGGAAAGATGTGTATCTTCCCTTTTTTTTTTGTCTGTTGTGGACAGTTGTTTCGATTTCACACTTATGTAGACTATTTTAGGAAGGAAAAAGTTTTTTAAAATTAAAAATGGCCTTTGACTTGTTTTTTGTAGTGCAGCTGAACTCTGAACTCGTGCACATAATATTGAAACTCATTGTTTAGCCTATTCTACTGCTAAGTAAAAGAGAATTCTTCTACTTCTAAGAAAATACTTATTTGCAATTATTCGGCCGAATACTTAAAAGTATTCGGCTGAAGCCGAATATTCGGTTTACATGCCGAACCACCGAATACCGAATCGACTATTCGGTATTCGGTCAATCCCTATTCAGTACTATGGTCGAACACCAAATACATACTGAATATTCGGTACATGTCTTGTTTTTATAATTAGCTGCAGTCTTATTAACTAAATTATTAACATTAATCAAGAGATTTCAGCGGTTTTCTCCAAATTGAAAGCTGGTATTCATCTTGTGCATTCAGAATAGTAAAATTTCAAAACAATGAAAATGTTGTTTTATTCTAAAATATATTGTACTTTGATTAAATCAAGTCCATCAAATTTTTAATCTCATACATGCTTTTAATGCATCACCTCTTAAATCTGAAATGTTAATTTTTTAAGGGTGACTGAAAACTACTCAGAGGAAGAAAAATTGAAAATGTCTGTACACCTACAGTAGAATGATATCTCATTTATGAATGAGATGCGATATAAATTTTCAAAAATTCATATTTTTTTTAATATTAATTTCATATTCTGAAATATAGGAAATACAAGAGGTATCATTTTCAATAATTGCAAAACAGCAATGTAGGTTTTTTTTACACATAATTCTAAAACTACTTGGCAGAAGGAGCTATAATTTTGGATTCACATATTTGAAGCTTCTAGAATTTGATTTCTCTAAAAAAAAATTCATAGATTGTAATTCATATTTTTTTCTAAAAAATTATATTTTTAAAATTTTTTTAAAAATATATATGAATTGTCACCCATGAATTTTTTAACAGAAATCGATTGCTAGAAGCTCTAAATAATCAAATCCAAAATTACAATTTATTCCGCAAATTAGTTGTGGAGTTATTATTAAAAAAATTACCTGCATTATAATGTGTTTTCCATTGATTAAAAAAAATTCTTTAGGAGTTTCAAACTTTAAACCTGCATAATTCCTAAATTACTTATCTGAATGACTTCAAATTTGGTATTCAACGATAAAATTTATCAAATAGTCCAAATATGGTTCCAAAATTAGATATTACCGTAATTTTGCACATACCTGCCACACCTCAAATAAATTGATTTCCTACCAGAATTTGCTTTAAATAAAATGTGACTTGCTTCTGCTTAGCACTTACTTGACTTCTTTTTTTCAATAAAATTTCTGGTTTGGAAGATACTTAACTAAGCCGCGGCGGATACATGGGAAATTACGGTAGTATTGAAAATTTTCAAGTTTGATACAATTTTTACAGGTAGACAATCCTCTAAGCAAAATTTAAGTATAGCCTTAATTAGTAGACATTATTACTAATTGGTTGGAATTAGTCATATTTTTATAATGTGATTTGCATTAGTGTAGAGGTATCCTTATTTTTTTCACCTAACTTCTTTGACATCTTTAAAGCTCTTTCCTTTTTTGTCTTTTATTAATGTCCAAAATTATGCTTTTTGTGCAGGCTATCACAGATGGGATACCATGTTGGCGAAAGAATGGTTGATGTTTTGTTTGTCAGAGAAAGAAATTTCAAAAGAGAGACAAAGTTAATAAACATTCTGATCTTCATAAAGAATCATTTATGGAAGGTATACCATTTTCAACTTTATCTGCCTTAAACTAATATTAAGTATTATGTAGTTATGTTTATTTCAGGATTTATTTTAAAAATTTATATAACTATATGTTCTTATTTTTTAGTCATAATAATATACAGGGTAGCTACTAAATACTGTTGCAAATATCCAGTCATTTTATTTTACAAATATAAAATAGGAAATGATAACTATGGTAATATGATGAACATCAGAGATGAAAGTTTACCGGGAAATAATTTTACTCGAATTGACTGCCATATTTATTGATTACCAAAGATAATCTCTTTTACCATTGTCTCAATGGCGGATCTAAGGGGGGGGGCGAAGGGGCGATCGCCCCCCCCCTTGGGCTAATAAAGGGTTTGTAAAATGACATTATGCATCTTCACGGAAAATGACTTGGGGCGGAGCTTGAGCCCGGCGCGACCTGACCCGGGTCGCGTCACTTTAAATCCACGAGACTCAGACTGGGTTAGGTCTTTTCTCTTTTAGAGTCGGGTCGTGCCCTGGTCTTAATTTTTTCTGCAGATTCGGGTCGGACCAGACTTCTTTTCCCTCCAGATTGAGCCAGGCCTGGACTTCATTTTTCCTAAAGGTCTGCAATGGTCAAAAGTTACAGGTCGGGGCTCAGCCCGAAATAAAAGCTAAACATTCGGTCCGTGTTAGCCAGTATGATAAGCATTATTGGCCCGACCACGACCCATGCACTCCTCTAAATTCTTCCTCCCAAGCCCAAGTTGGTCCGACCCGACCGGGTCGCGGCAGTTTAAATCCATGAGACTCGGGCTGGGTCAGACCTTTTCTCTTTTAGAACCGGGTCGTGCCCTGATCTTAATTTTCCTCCAGATCGAGCCTGGCCTGGATTTCATTTTTCCTAGAGGTCTGCACTGGCCAAAATTTCCAGGTCGGGGCTCGGCCCGGAATAAAAGCTAAACATTCGGTCCGTGTCAGCATTATTGGCCCGACCACGACCCGTGCACTCCTCTAAATTCTTCCTCCCGAACCCAAGTTGGTCCGACCCGACCGGTTCGCGCCAGTTTAAATCCATGAGACTCGGGTTTGGTCAGGTCTTTTCTCTTTTAGAGTCGGGTCGTGCCCGGATCTTAATTTTTTCTGGAGATTCGGGTCGGGCCAGACTTCTTTTTCCTCCAGATCGAACCTGGCCTGGACTCCATTTTTCCTAGAAGCCTGCACTGGCCAAAATTTCCAGGTCGGGACTCTGCCCGGAATAAAACCTAAACATTTGGTCCGTTTCACCCCGTATGATTAGCATTATTGGCCCGAACACGACCCGTGCACTCCAGATAAATTCTTCCTCCTGAGTCCAAGTTGGTCTGCAATCTTACTTATTTATCATTCGTAAAAATTATATTTGTTTTGTACATTTGTTTAGCGAAATCTTTAGAAATTTAATTTGATTTGATATGTTACAGAGATGCATTTTTTTAAATTTACTTTTTTACTTTGTAGAGCTTTTAAATTATGATTTTCTTTTATCAATCGTTTCTTTCATTCTAAACTGATTATCTTACTGGATTTTTATTTGAATGTAATTGTCTAAGTCATATTTTTTCAATTCGTAGTGTTTACGTACATAATTGCCTAATAGTCATCGTTATAGTCATTAATATTGTTGTTTTTCTGTATTCATGAATTTCGAACATAATCTGAAAATAAAATATAAGCATAGGCAAGTGTACTTTATGAATAATTTTAATTGCAAAATGCAGGCAGGGCTGGAGTTAATTTTTTAGCTTTTATACCGGGCGGGGGCAATAGTTTTATTTTTTTATGTCGGTTGGACCTGGTCTTGGGCCTGATAACTTCAGCCCAGGTAAACCTCTAACTGGCATATCGAAGCCAGCTTAACTTTTTTTTAAATGCTTAATTTCAGCCATCATCCCATAACTACTGAATATACCGGGTGTCCTAAAATGGACTGACTGATTTTAAAATTCAATAAATTGCAAAAGGTGACAGATATTAAAAAAATACTTGCAGGAGGGTTATAGATGTCGGGAACAGGGGTGATTATGTTCCAAATTTTCCGAAAATTTAACCCTCTCGCTGCGCAATCCTCGATTTCCACGGCCAACGTAAAAGTGGCAACATTTTTGCAACCCGCAATTTCCGCAGCAAATCTTTTTTTTTATGATCTAATTCTATTAAAAAAAACGATCTTTCACAAAGATTTTGGGACATATTTTACTCTAAAATGTGTGCAGATTTGAAATGGGCAATAAAAAATATTTTTTAACTTATTTTGATTAAAAGAAAATAAATAATAATAATAATAATACGCAATTCCAGGGTTAAGGCATTCGGTTCCAAAAATTTAAAAAATTCTCCTATCCGAAAATTCGGACATACAAATAATCGCAAATTTTGATAAATGGCCTCCATAAAAAATCTATTTCGTCAATCGTTCGCAGAAAATAACTTCAATTTCGACGAATGATCACAGAAAAAAACGCGAATTTGATCAGGGAGCCACGGAAAACATGCGAAATTCTACAAATGATCACAGAAAACGCGAATTTCTTCAAAGGGCAGCGGAAAAGAACTCGAATTTCGTTAAAGGATTGCGGAGAAAACGCGTATTTTGTCAAATAGCCGCGAATAAAAACTCTGCGAATTTCATCAAAGGATCGTGGAGAAAACACGAATTCCTTCATAGAATCGTGGAAAAAAACGAATTTTGTCAAAGAATCGCTTTAAAAATGCGAATTTAGCCAAAGGATCGCTGAAAAAACGCGAATTTAGCCAAAGGATCGCTGAAAAAACGCGAATTTTGTAGAAGTGTCACGGAAAAAAACGCGAATTTTATCAAAGGTCTGCAAAATTACACTAATTTCGACAAAGGGTTGCAGAAGAAACGCAAATTTCATCAAAGGATCGAAGACGAGCGAATTTCATCAAAGAGTCGTTGGAAAAATGCAGTGGTCTCTTTAGAAAACAGCACACTTACATACGTATATTATTATAGGTATAATTTTTAACTTGAAATAATATACTGAACTAATTTTTGAAAAAAAAAAAAAAAAAAAACAAGTTAACCCAAACCCAGCTTGTAGGAATCTACACTCAGCCTGAAATCGATCCGAATCCAAAACAGCTAATCCGACCTGCAACAAAAATAATTAGTGCCAGAAGGGAATCCCCCCATCTGCTGTAACCTTTCAGAAAATTTTCTTTGAATTTCAGAATTTTTTTTTCTTTTTTACTCTACCTCTGATAATTTTTTTAACTGAGATTCTTGATTTTAGTTTAAAATAGCAATGAAGATGATGCTGGAAGCAAGAGGCGCTAAATCGGTTCCCGGAGGAGGTAGGCTTAACGACCATTGTTTACAGCGCCATCTATCGCTGCTATTATAGAGTAAAATCAAGAATCACGATAAAAAATCTCATGACATCTTACATAAACCTCGTGGAAGATTTTTTTTTAAATAGCTGCCACCAATCGAAAAGTACTAAATTTTAAAATCCATTTAAGGACACCCGGTGTGTTTTTTAATTAGTTTCAAAGCATTCTTTACTGAATTACAACTCACCTTAGATATAAAGAGACAAGCAGTCTTATACCAAATTAGTATTTTTTTACATAATTCTGGAGATTAAAAAGTATTCCTAAATAATTATTTGGACGTGTCTGTTATGGAGATTTTACTGCATATATTTTTTATCTTCGAAAATACTTAGATTTTCTTTTAAAAAAAACGGGTCAACACGAACCCTTCTCGCAAGTCACAGTAGTGAAAACCCAATCCGAAACTGACCCAAACCGGATATAATGTATATCAATCTGCCCCAAACCCAACGCGCTAGGCGCAGCTAAAAAGTAAAAGTCAACCCGACTTGTAGCAGAAAAGTAGAAGTCAACCGGGCCCAAACCCGACCCGCATAGAAAAAGTAGAAGTTAACCCGGTCCATAGCAAAAAAGTAGAAATTAACCCGACCCACAGCAAAAAATAGAAATCAACCAGACCCAAACGCGACCCACAGCAAAAAAGTATAATCCAACCAGCAGCAAAAAATAGAAGTCAACCGGACCCAAACCCGACCCACAGCAAAAAGTAGAGGTAACACGACCCGCAGTGAAAAAATTAGCGCCCACCCGCGCATCAGATTGGAGTTTCCAAATTTCTAAAATCGCCCCCCCCTTGAGGACTCTCCAGATCCGCCCTTGCATTAACTGACTGCGGCACGAATCATTTTAAGAGTTAATCGGTACCATTCACGCAATATGAAAGCTTTGAGAGAGTCCAAACTTCTGTGTTTGTTGCTATTTACTTTAGCCTCTAAAATCCCGCAGACACAATAATCTAAAGGATTTAGATCTGGTGAAGAAGGTGGCCAATCTTCTTGCGTAAAAAAATTTGGACAATTGACAGGGAGCCAAGCCTGTGTTGATTTAGCTCAGTGCGAAGGTGCAGAATCTTGCTGAAATATCCACTTCTTTTTTGGATACAACCTGTCAACATGTGGCAATAAATGTGTAGCCAATATGTCCTGTTTTGTAATATTTGCATTGATTTTTGTTTCATCGATGAACTTCAAAGGCAATTTTCCATTGTTTAACACTGCAGCCCAAACCATAACAGAATTCTTGTTCTGAAAGCGTTTAACAGTGCGAAAGGTTTCAGGTATATCCTCGAGGGTCGCTGAATATATGACATCATTTTTAGCATTATAACACTGTTCAGTGCAAAATAGCTTCCCATCAGAAAATATTATTCTGTCAACACTTTTTCTACCATGCCGCTTCATCAATTTCTTCCTTCTTTGTAATCTTTTTATTATTTGTGCAGCAGTCAAAACTTGAATTTTTCTTTTGCAATAAGGCCAATAACCCAGATCTTATAATAACTTGCATAGTTCTGCAACTCACTTTCTGTTCTGCAGACATTTTATTTGCAGAACGTTGTGGGTTTCTTTACACCTTTTCACGAATTCTTTTGATGTGCTTTATTGTGCGAACTGAGCTTGGACGACCAGACCTAGATCGATCTTTACATAGCTATTAGTATCCAATAATAGATTTATAGTTCTATATATAAATGTTCCATAAAAACCAAGGCATTTTAATTGCTTAAATATTTTACCTGTGGAAAATCTGCGATCAAAGATCTGTTTAATCATCATTCGTTTGGATTCCCTCTTTAAAATAATTTTAAGTATTTTCTTTATAACGAAATTTGTCTGCACTAATAGAAGATTGCCAAACACTAAAATAGAGAAATAAATTGTTTTAACAAAAAATTAAAATTAATTTGTATTTTTTGGAGTGTTACAGTATTTAGTAGCCTATGTATTTGGAAAATGCTATATTTCTATTTATGTTATTGATTTATGCAATACTGGAGAGATTTTTAGATGGGGGGGGGGGGGGTGCCATAAACAGTTAGATTTGAGGGATTTCCATCTTCCGGAGTTTGTTATAACACTCTTTAAAAAAAAAAATAGGAATAAAATGTTTCCCACTTATTTGAGAAAGGTTGGACGCTCATTAAATCCATCACTTGTTTTGCTGTCAAACAATATTCGTGAACCTATGATAAGTGTGCCTAAAGTGACACATACGACAATTTCTCTGGTGCATGAAAAATTCGGATTTGATAGTCATTTTATAGATAAATTTTTTTTTCTTTTTGTTATTACAGTAGAAGATCTTTATAACACAATTCTATGTCATGCAATTCTCTGCATAAGGGGCTGTGCATAAACATTATCAGTTTAGTGGGGAGGGGGTGTGTAGCATTTGATATAGTAAGATATCTGTGGGAGAGGGGGAGATTGACTTTTGATATTGTTATTATTTTTGATCCAACCAAAATTTTCTTTTTTGTAACTTTTTCTTTACATCAAAATAGTCTGTTATCTTTTTTTTTAGCCTGTTGGCTATTTTTATTAAAATACTGTTATCATAAATAAACCTTCCTTGTTCACTTATACACTATTTAATTACTTTGTTATTCGTTTCCTTAATTTAAACTCTCCTTTTCAACTTTAATCCAAACAGCTATTTTCATTCCATTAAAATCTCTTTTCAATTTGACTCAATCTATTTTAATTTATTTCCAATCTCCTTTTTCAGAGTTTGGGAGTACATCATTCTGTTATCAGTAATCTTTAGATACCAGATGGCTTTTTCATTCATATGTAAATTAATGAATGACATAATGCGACACACCTCCAGTCTATAGGTGAAAACTGGGAAATTGAGTTAGTAGCCAGTGGCTGGTAGACTCAGTTTCATTAGTGGCCACTTTTTAAAGTTAGTGGCCACTATAATGTTTCAAACTTTCTTGACATCTAGATAAACTATAATCGTTGTATATATAAGCATTTTTCTATAAATCAGAGTTTTATACCAGCCAAATTGATTTTTTTTAGAATATATTTTTAGATTATTTGTATATGTTCATAAACACTATTATCAATCAAATTACTATTACTTTCTTTATATAAAAAATAACTAAATCAAAATTCCAACAGTTTGGTGTATACAATAAAAGAATAATCAAATAAAACACAATAAAATGTTATTTGTATTTTATTTAATAAGTAAATGTGTTACTAACATACTACACACATTAATTACATACAGCTGAAATCTAAGCTATTGAGTGTATTTCGCAGGATTAAACAATATCTCTTGAAGAAAAATAATCTAACTGGTGAGCATGTGGCAGGAGTCGAAACATTGAAAATACTGCAATGTTCTTAAAACACGCTTGCATCTGGTGAAAAAAAAAAAAAAAAAAAAAAAAAAGGAATAAATTATTTGAAATGCATGTGGAATCAAAGCTGATGAATATATTTTGCAGAATAAAACTGTATTTCTTGAAAAAATAATCCAACTGAAGGGCAATGGCAAAAAGCCGAAATATTGAAAATACAGCTAAATCACTGTAATCTGCTTGCATCCGGTAGAAAAAAGAATTAACCAGTTTGCTAATTAGATGTAATTAAAGTAGAGATGCATATTTCTATGAAAAAAGCTATATTTCACTTGGCAATCGATAATAGATTTTTTATCATCACTTGGCGAATGGCGATCGATGGCCGATTTTTTAATCGCCACTTTTACAACTTTAATCGCCACGTGGCGAGTGGCGACTGCCAATTTTCACCTGTACTCCAGTCATGTGTAGTAGCATTTACGACCAGATGTGGTTTGGTTTATCCAGATGTTTTTTGGTTTATCGATGAGGATATATAAGTGAAAGGCATTATGACTTGGCAGCTTGTTTGATTTTTCATTTGTTTGAAGTTTTGAGAAATGCATCTGTTTTTAAGCACAATGCAGTATCAGAATTATAGAATCTTTTTTATCAATTAAAGAACCATTGAATATTTTATCAGTCTACCAGCTGTTTTTCTTTTGAGGTGTCAGCATATTTAGAAATGTTTTTCCAAAGATACTTAAAGATTTTTTTAAAGGTTTACATTTAAGTTTACAGCAAGTTGTGTTTATTTTATACACATTAATTATTTAAATAAGTTGTGTTATAAAAATGTCCGCTGTATGTAAGGACTTTAATATCACCTGCAAGCATAGTTGCATTGCCTCTATCGTATTTTTTTTAAAAAATCTATTGACTTGTAAGTTTATTTTTTCTCTTAAAGTTCATTTATATTTAAATTTATTTATTTAACTATGTTTTCCTAAATAAACGTTAGCTTATTTTAAAAACTTAAATGCATTTCTGTCATTTATTACACACTCTGCCATTCTGCCTTTACTTATCTATTTTTAGCTTCCAGCACTCTGTTTTCAGTTTAAATATATTTCAGAAGCCGATGTTTAAGATTTATATACTGGCTAACCTGATATATTGTGCCATCAAATACAATGATTATACAATTATTTCATTTCAAAATATGGAATATGCCAACACTTGGCATTCCTATTCTTCTGCCATATGCACATATAATCTGCTGTTGGAGAAACCAGGTACGAAGTACGTTTGCAATTATACTTGTTGTCTTTATTAGCAAAATAAAGAGAAAGAATGTTTACCACTTTTGTTGATCTGCTTGCAATTGCAAGAAAACAATATTACTGTTGAATGCATTATATAGCAAAAAGCTATTACTAAATACTTTTAAAAAGTAACTACATCCTTTAAATTTCAATTGATATAAAGTTATTTCGTATATAATAGTGATATTTTATTGACTTTGTATCAGTAAAGTATGTGAATAATAAATGTATAACCTAATCTGTGTATCATGGCAAGTGTATAAAAAGAAAATGAAAGAAAACATTGTAAGAATAAAAAGAATTTCTTGACATTCATAATGATATCATTAGGGTCGGAGGAGTTCGAGGAATAACATATGATATCGTAAGGTGGGGAGAGGGTTCAAAATTATCATAAAGTTGATAATGTTATATATGTTCAGCCCCTACTGCATAATTTCTCAGATGTATACGATGAATTTTGTAGTTAAGAAGCACCTGGGCCATTTTCAAAATAAGTACAGTTTGGTGTCTTACTGTTCTAAAATTTATAATATTAAAAATAGGTAAAAATTTCAAACCCATAATTGTTCTTTATTTCTTTTTTTAGTAATCCGGGTGTTAAACCAAGTAATTTATATAAAAATAAATTAAATTAGCTAAAAAATAAAAATAAATTATTGACTTTTCAATGGGAACCATGTTTGTCTCAAATCCAAACTTTAATTTTTAACATGTTATAATTTCTAATCAATAATCACTATTTTCATTGATTTGGGCAATTTTATTTTGAGAACAATACAAATTTTGAGTACTTATGGCAATATGTCTGAAAATTGATTTTAATATGGAATAATTTTATGAAATAAGACTGTCTTACATGTTTTGTGTCACTGGTCTAACAACTAATATTTTTCAGTTTATATACTATTCTGATGATAAAAATTAAAGGAATTTGCTTTTTTATGTTAGCAACACTGTTTGTAAACAAAATTGGGGAAAAACTAGCTGCCTCCATGTGGTCTACTGTTTAAAAAGGGAAAAAATTATTCTTAAATCAGCTGAGTTCTTTTATTATGCGTCACTGGTCTAACAAATATTCTCTTAAACAGATAACAATTAAATCAATTTAATAAAAAGATTATAATAATACAGTAAAAAAAGTTTTGCTTAGCACCCTAAATCATAATATTACTATTTTAAAATGAGGATTAAAAATGTATTTCTTAAGAAATGTCACTGGTCTAACAGTCACCGGCCTAACAATATATTTGTTAAACTAGTGACAAATCCTGTTATGCCAGTGACACAATGTTAAGCAATAAAATAATTTCATGTAGAAAATTGTATTTTAAGTTATAATAACAATATTATGACTATTCACAACTTTAACAAAGAATGTCTTTGGGTTAAAACAAAAATGTCAACAATCTAATGCAAAATTTCACTGGCCTAACGCATGTCAATGGTCTAATACTTACTTTTAAGTAATTAATGTTCTTGTGTTAATCAGTCAATTAAGCTCAGCCGCTGCATTATTTGTGTTAAAATTATCTTTTATTAATCATAGTAAAATAATTTGTGGAAAAAGCCATACTTTAAAATTTAAAAGAAAAATTGCTGGAAATGTACCTTATTTTGAAAATAACCCACCTGCAATCCACATTCTAGAAATATTGCTACTTTCTAGAGCACTAAGTTTCAGACATTATTTCATCTTTATCTTCCTTTTTCAGAAAATTTTTTAATGAAAAAATTGTTGAAATGAGTAATATAATGATTTTGTCCAGACATATTTGGATCAGGTTTTTAAGGCAATTTAACAATGTGTGAAATGATCTATATTATGCAAAAATATATAATTTGCACAAGATCTTCTGGAGTATATTGATATGTTCCAGATTTTACGAGGTAAATTTAATGATGTGTGAAATGTGATGTATATAGTGCAAATTCTATAATACACACAGCCTCTCGTCCAGTGTTGTAATAAAAAAATTAGAGGGTATACACTTTTGTATATGCTATAGCTTTGTTTGAGAAACAGAGAGCATACAGAGTTTTTTTTTAAAGTCCTTCCAGCCAGTGCCGGGAGGAAGAGGTAGCTTTCATATTCCTTATTTTTAAAAAGCCAGCTTATATTATTCAAACACACAAAGCTCAATTTAGTGGGGAAACCGATTATAGGAGATTCAATACTAATTTTTATCAATACTAAGTCATCATAAATGAGAATTTCGCGAAATTAGTCAGCTTTATCCAAGCTGCTTTTATTTAAAGTAACTTATATTTGGCTGCCAAATTCGGCGATATCTTGAAGTGCCTGCCATTTTAAGACAACATGATGGATGAGGCTAACCAGTGAACTTGGTCAAGACCTTAGTAATTCCTGTGCACATACTCACTCACATTGGAATCAGTTGATATATACGAGTGCTGTCGCAGGCAAAAAATCAGATTTTTCAAAATGTCACCCACATTAGAAATTGAAACTGCTATATCTGAGCCATTTTTTAAGATAAAGACAAAACAAAAAATGCTCTGGAATCCTTATATCAAGGTCAAATACTTAAGAAAGAAATCTTTTTCAATTTCTAATTTTTTTGCACCTCACTTTAAACATAATTTTTTTTTATTTAATGGCCGCCATTTTGAAACAAGATGGCTGATGAAGCTGGCCAGCGAACTTGGTCAAGACATTGCTGTATACTATCCACATGCCTTCTTACATCGAAATAGGCAAATATGCGTGTTATCGTGTGACAAATACAAGATCATTTCAAAATGTTAGCCATGGTAGAAATTCAAAGTGCTATAATTCAACCATTTTTTAAGATATAGACGAAACAAAAACTGCTCCGGAATCTTTGTATCAAGGTAAAACACATAAAAAAAAAAAATCTTTTTCATTTTCCAATTTTTTGATACTTTATTTTAAATTTAAATTTTTTTTTAAACGGCAGCCCTTTTGAAACAAGATGGCGAATGAAGCTGGCCAACAAACTCGGTCAAGACATTGGTATGTACTATGTACAGACCAAGTTACATCCAAATTGGTTCATAAATACGCCTGTTATCACGTGACAAAAATCAGGTCGTTTTAAAATGTCAGCCACAATAGAAATTCAAAATGCTATAACTCAGCCATTTTTTTAGATATAGACGAAACAAAAACTGTTCCAGAATCTTTGTATTAAGGTCAAACACATACGAAAAAAATCTTTTTCATTTTCCAATTTTTTGGTACCTCATTTTAAATTAAAAAAATTTTTTAAATGGCTGCCATTTTGAAACAAGATGGCAGATGAAGCTGGCGAACGAACTTTGTCGAGCTATTGGTATGTGCTATGTTTACATGTTACATTTGTACTTTATAATAGTCAGTTTAACATCCTTAAATTTCTTGAAGCATTCCCTTGTTTGCATGATTTTTTGTTTCTGTTCATAAATTTGTAATGTATATAAAGTCATTCTGTTACAAATTTATTTGCTTTATACTTATTCTTAAAATCTATTCTTACAGGCACTGTTTGGTAAAGAAGCAGATAAGTTAGAGCATGCTAATGATGATAAAAAGACATGTATCCTTTCTGATAAAACTGATGGGATTAAATCAAATTTGTTTGCTTAAAAACTAATGAATGTTGCATGCAATTTTAATGTGTTATATTTAAGGAGTTATGTATTAAAACACAGTTAAAATCTCCTGTTATCTTTCATATGTATTTCCAACAACAGAACATGAACAAAATGTGGTTGAACATGATGATGAATATGTGGTGTAATGAAATAAGTTCAAGGATTAAATTTTTAATATACCTTTTTCGAATAGTAATCTTCACATTATTTAATATCAGAACTCTGCAGCAATAAAGTCATTATTATTATTCAGAAATAATGCTATTCAAAATTCATAATATTTGGCACTTATGCATTAATGGCAATCTTTAACTTTTAATTACTTGCACTGGTGTATTTTGTGTACACTGTTGGATGCTGCAACTATAAATATTCATGTTACAAATGCACATAGTTTGAAAATTATGTCAAATATATTTATATTAAGATTTTTTTTATAATACTAGGTGGCTCAGTCCCCTGCTCGCTATGCTTGCCAATCCCTGTGAATTGCAACACAATTCATCTTGGGACTGCTATGCGATTCCGCTCGCTCATCACTATTTGCATCAACTTTAGCCAGAATGAGTATTATCATAAATCCTTTTAACATATAAATTTACAAACATTTTTAATGTATAAAAAAGTAATGGAAAACTTCATTGAAAATGCAAATAAAAATGCATTTTTTCACTTATAATATTGCACAGCATGGCTTAAGTTCATTTAAAACTCTGAAAAACATGACGCTAACGAAATGTAAACAAAACATTTTCTGCTGTGTCTAAAAGATAATTTGGGCTGACTCACACCGCCATTCCCAGTAGGAGAAGAATGTCTGTGCTTAAAAAGAGATTATCTCTGAATTTTGATTTGCTGAATGGGTCGGATCATGTGACCATAAATTAACCAATAAGAATCGTCACTGTGATTGTTGCCAAATGGCAAGCTGTAAATGCAGCCGGATTTTCGTGCCACATACGAGAAATATATATATAGATTGTACTGCATTATAATTGACTTAAAATTAATCTTATAAAACATTAAATTATTTTTCTAGAAACTTTTAAATACATGGTATACAAAATACACTGGACAAGAACTTTTGCTGTGCGAATCTGTAAAAGTATTTAATGGATGCAGGATGTAAATAATTTATATCAATTTTGTCAAATACCAATAAAAATATTATTAATATCTATTTTTTTGTATTATTATGTATCTTATAAAATATTAAATTATTTTTCTGGAAATTATTAAATGTATGTGAATTTGTGTACTACTTACTAGGACATTAAATGCCATTGACTGCAAAAACAACATAATTCTTTAAATTTTAATTCTTATAAAATAAATAACTGCGAAACATCAAGCATATTTAAAGATTTAAGAAATACAGTGAATACAAAAAAGGTCTTAAATTATCGAGCATTTGTATGTAGCACCGTTATTGATGCCTGAAAATCTTAAAACAAGGACTTTGTTTTGGAAATCATTAATTCAAATAATTTAGTGGGAGCTAAGGTAAGTTTCCTTGTAATAAATTCACTCTGCCTCTTTTAAAGAGAAGTATGAATGCTATTTAAATCATTCTAATAATTTATTATTTCATTGTTATCTTAATATTATTATTCTGTACTTTTCATTTTCAACTTTATTTTCTTAACTTAAAACAGACTATATTATCGAAAAAGAGCCTTTAGTGAATAAATTCATCTCGATTCCAAAAGATAAAGGTATATGAATTGTTTATTCATATTATGTTGTTAATTGTTTGTATATAAGTTATGAAGCATTTTATCTTTAAAGTATTAAAAAAATATTTTGATTTGAGATTCAAAAGAGATTATCTGAGATGCAGTGTTCTTTGAGTTTTTAGAACTAACAAAACTTTACTAAAAGTATATTTCTCTTCTTTAGCAGGTTTTTGAAAATTAGTATACTTTTTTAAAAACAAAAATGTGATTTGAATTAAACTATTGTTGCTTATTTAAAGATTGACTGTTTGAATCCCATGCAGTATGATTGTGCTGTTATGATTCCCTATTGAAAAGAGCCACTGCATTTGATCTTGATGTATAAATATACTAGATGTGTTTGTATTCTGCTAAAGTCAGCGAGCTCAGCTTTGCCGATTTTTGTTCATTTTGTCATTACTTTTTTAATGTGAATCATATAAAAATACTTGTTTCAAGAAATTTTTGAAAAGCCCTGAGAACAAGTTCTTACCCAACCTCAACCTTTATATGCCATTTCCTGGGAATCCTGTTCTGTGTTCACATATCTTTCCTTTTCTTTGCCCTCTTCCCCACTTATTTTTTAAAGAAGGGGTAAGGAATGTTGCTAAATGGGAAAATAAAAGGTGCAATATTATTCAGAAAACTAGAAGATAGCCTGTCAGAATGGCATGTTTGCATTTTTAAAAGAATGGTGTAGCATTGCATTATAAAAAAAAATTATGAAGTAATAAATTTTATCGTATCTGACTAATAGGTCAGGTGGGGTAAAATAGTTATAAAAACAGCCCATTTTCCATTCAAACTTAATTTTCAAGAAATTATTGAGTTGGTAAAATAATGACATACAATATGTAAATGAACTTCACTCACAAAATTTGAAGAACTATTTCACAAAAAACGTGCAAATTAGTACTAATAATGCTATTGTAAAACATATTGTCAATTAACTTTCTTTTTCGTTCATTGCATTTAAAAAAATCAATAACCTTCAATTTCTTATAAATCAGAAAAAAATAAATAAATGAGAGTCCTTTATGGCTGCAAACAAAATATTAAAACAGCTCGAATATAAAAATTCTAACAATGTTGCATTTAATACACACCTTCATTTGCCTTAAAGTGGCATTTTTTAAGAAAGTTTTAATGCAACATTGCCAATGAGCTCCATGGTCTGTATTTTAATGAATCTCAAAGGAATGAATAGGAAACATTCATAATTAAACATTGTTTTTGAATGCAGCTTTATTGGAAAAATTAAATCTCTGAAAAATAAAATAAAATGGCTGATTTTAACAAAAGATTATCGGGATCCATATGAGTTCGCACACTGGAAGTGTTATACACTTAACGCTATTATATATAATAAAAGATTAAGCATTGTTACTCACAAATGAATTTTGAAATGAAAAGCTCCTTATGACCTTGATATTGGGGAGGCAATGCCCCACCCCCTGAATTCAACACTATATTATCAAAACCTTAAATGATCTGTCTCTTTAGCTTTTTTTTTTCCCATTTGATAATGTGTGTTATTTCATATAATATGGTTTATAATAATGTTAACTTTTTGTAAGTAGTCTAAATTGTGAGTTTTTAATTTTGTATAATTTGGTTTATAATGTTAATTTTTTGTAGGTAGTCTAAATTGTGCTGCTTTCATTGCTGGAATAATGGAAGCGACTTTAGTTTGTTGTAACTTTGTAAGTAATAATTTTGATTCATTCTTTAGTGAAAAAGTACACTCCCAAAAATTTACATAGCTTAAGATCAATGGTATAGAAAATTCTCGATTTTTCAGATTTTAGATCATTACTTTTATTTTTTTTAAACCATGTCAGAATAGCCATATATTTATGAAATAACTATGTTATACATAATACATGTTAATAAAAATCAATATATCTAAGGAAATTATAAATAAGTCATCAAAAAATTATAATCACTCTTACAAATTATAAAAACTTGTTAAACGTTTGATCAGTTGTAGTTTAAAAGCATAAATTTTAAATTTTAAAATCTTTTCTTGCAATATACAAATAATCAGCAGTTCTTGTTCAGCCTCAAAAGTCTATGTCATTTCAAAATTCAAATATTTATCTTTATAAACAAGTCTCACATCTGCAGTCTCTCTGATTCAACATCTATGAGCATTGTATCATTAATAATATTTTTCACTTGTGAGTTGTTAAGTGACTAGTGCTCCATTAGCACAAATTACCAGCTTAGAATTCACAAATCAAACATGGCCTTCTTGATTACTATTACAAAATTTAACTCAATATTTTTTTGGTTTACATTGTGAATGATGTATTGATTTTAGGCATTTGTGGATTTTAGAGTTGCATATTTTTGAGATTTGACTGTATTATGAATAGTTGACATTAATATATTTTAAAATGTCATTATTAACTTTACATTAAAAAAAAAAAACTATTTATTCACAAATTTTCTTCGGTTTGTGAAAGATCTGTTACTGTAATATGTTTTAAAATTTATCAATTAGAGATGATTAGGCTCCAATCACATTCTTCTTCTACTTTGATAATCTTATTCAAAAATCCCTATTTTATCAAATTTCAGGTCTTCCAAATCCTGCTGTACCAATATCTTTTAGTGTTATGTATCTATAAAGAATGAGTCATAACAATATAATAGATAGGGCTGGATTATTTATCAATATATCGGTCAAATATTGATATTTTTAAAATATCACAATAACAATATCCAAACCCTGACTCTGTTGATATATCCCAATAAAATAACAATGCTTTGCCCTCACCGCAATTTGGAGCCCGAGCCCAAAAAAACAGTGCTGAATATCTCAAAATCCAATAAAATAATAATGTTTTATACTCACCACCCGAGCAGTGAAAAACATCTCTGAATATTCCATTCTAATGTCTTCGCCCTCCTGCTTCATCCAAAACAGAAAATCTTCCTCTCCTGATTATCTCACTCTCTGCTGATTATCTTCGTTAGAAATATCCCAATTATTGCTATTATTCCCATGCTGCAAGCTTCAAATTCGTTCGACTGTCTGGCTGCGTAATACTGAATCATGGAAGACGGTAGTATTTCGAGTGACGCAGCCTTAAGCCTAAAATCGTATCGTATCGTATCGTATCGTATCATAGAATTCGTAGATGGCGGAACTCATATATACAGCTAACTCGACATCAAAGAAAATGCGAAAAGCCGCCTTTTAATAACTCAGCAGATATACGTCTTATTGTTCTGAATTTTCTAGAACAGTCTTATATCTGCAGTCTAATCGTATACTGAAATTTTTACATTTCTACGTGCAGTATATTTTGAGATCTAAATAGTCATTTTTAAAGTGAAAACGTTGGTATAATATCGAGGAAGTTCCTAATATGAAAATCTCGAAAACGGTTCTAACGATTATTTTTAAATTGATACATTATATAAATGTGATTAAGGCGAGGTGAATAACACTTTTCTTTTTTCTGGGAAAACTCTCGTTCGTTAAATAATTCGATTTTTTTTTCTCTCGAAAATGACACGGACGATTTTTTAAAAATCAAATAAATATGTTTCAGATGAACCAAATAACAATTTACTTGTTTCCAGCAAGACTCTTGTTCGTTTTATAATGCACATGAAAAATCGGACTATATTTCTTCGCCATTCTATGGAAATTTCACCGAAAATGCATGACACTGTATTCATACACATGCTTTCTTTTTAACCACTTTTGGGGAGAAAAATTTTGTCTTCCCACGGCTGAGTGGTTGAGGGCCATCGTCTACTGATCTTAACATAGATAGTTCGATACTCGCTGATGCGTGTGAAGTTTTTTTTTTTTTTTTTTTTTTTTTTAAGTCTGTTAGTTGACCATTATTCTCAGTTCCTTTGTAATTTTTTAATTGCTATTAAGTTAAATAAAATTACAATTATAATGACGCCAATTTAATGATGATTATTTCTTGGCAATTTTTCAACAATAAAAATATTACCATAAATTTTATAAATATATTTAATTTCAATCACTTTACAAAAAATATACATTAATAATTATTATTTGAATATAAATCACACGATCAGAAACGTAAAAAAATAATTCATTTCAGCTCTTCTTTTTATAATATCATTTTTTATTATTATGACGGTCAATCAATATATAATCACTGACATCCATAGTATTATTATTATTATTATTATTATTATTATTATTTTCCTTGCATAAAAACTATTGTGATGTAATAATTAATTTATAATAAATAATTTAGTTGAAATGTTTTATTTATAAATAACAATGAAGTTTTACATAATAAGCATATCAGAATTTTGGTGTCGCCATCTTTTGACGCAATTGCGTACTACATTTTGTCTCTTATTCGGAAAAAAAGGAAAAAACTAACGCTTTTCACCGCTTTGAAAGAATCTCTTGTGACTAGAGGTCTATTTCGCAAATATTAAGAAAATTACTGCATACAAAAATATTAAAATGGGTAGTATTATAGAGAAATGTTTGATAAAAATGTTGAAGTAGACAGTTTTTAAATCGAAGAATTATTTTAAGAGATATTTAATGTTAAATCTGGATAAAATTGTCTCATTAAAAAAGTCTCATAGGAAAAAAAAAGTTTCTTTTATATTTGGTAATTTTCAAATGTTTAACTAATCTTATTTAATCAAGCACGGAAACAGCAACTAACATCAGCTGATTCGGTCTTGAAATCCCTCAGTAAAAGGGAAACCCGTTTACAGTAAGATCGCCATTGATTTTTTAATTATACAGAGCAGCCTCGATTATCCGAGCTAATTGGGACTGTTAGTAAATCGGAATCGGAAATCTCGGTTAATAGAAACTGTGTGTAAAAACTCGCCGTGCTTGCGAATTTAACATCTCTTTTAAAAAAATATATAGAACGTTTTTTAAATAATAAAAATAAATATATGTAAAGTTCTGTTTCACAGCTTAACAAATTTAAAAAGAAAATCAACTACCAGTAGTAAATTTTAAAATGCAATTTGAAAAATTTACGAAAGTTCACACAGCCACTGGAAACAAAGCATTGTTCGCTATTGACTTCTCAGGGTCCAGTGTTTCTTTGGAGTTGAGTGCTTTTGGGGGCAGAAGGGCCTGTATAGCACGGACAGTGAGCTAAAGAGTGTGGTTATTTTTAAGGCTCATTCAAAAGGAAAAAAAATCAGACTTTGTTATCGGCTCGGTTAACAGAAACCTCGATTAATCGAAGCTCGGTTAATCCAGGTTCTACTATAATTCAATCTTCCGTAATCTTTTTAAAGCAGATCAAATTAATGGACTTTAGCACGAAGTCACATAGCTGATAACTGCCATGCTTGTTGGCCACCTTTTTTTCAAAAAGTTTGCTTCACCTTATTCAATTAATGAGATATCTCCGATAAAATAAGTCACATTTTCCCGTTCTAAAATACTGGTATCCAAAAATCGTAGCATGTAACCGACACTACAAGTACTCATGGAACTAGACTATTTTAAGTCTAATTTTTATTATAGACTATATAAAATTATTAAAAATATATATTATGATAGGAACTAGCGGGCTTCGTCCGCTATTTACGTTACGGATATAAAAATCATGTTTTTTTTTTTTAGGGAAAAAGAAATAAAAACCTATTTGACGATAGGTTTATAAAGACACATTTTGTATTTGTTATATTTCCGGGGATGAGGAGGGGGGGGGGGGCTATTTTGATTAAATATCGCAATTAGTCCACATGGCAGATATAATTATGATAGACACTAGTGGGCTTCGCCCCTCTATGGCGCCTTATGGGTCCAGCTTCCATAACTCAGAAACCACCTTTCGGACATCAATGCAACAGATTCCAAACGTTATAATTAACTTAATAATCACCCTATATAGCATTAAAGTAAATTTATGAGTACTGCATACTATTTTTTTATCGTAATTTCTGAAGAGAAAAAATTATTTCGGTTCCATTCTTAGGTACTGGTCTGAAAAATTTTGAAAAAGGGGGGAAGGAGGGGACATGAGACTGCTGTTTGTGAAACAACACAACGGGGTCTGGCTTATTCAACTTGGTTTTTGGTGACTTCAATTGGAAGGTGGTTTGTTTAAAAGAATGCGTTCCCTGCCCCATGAAAATTGGAACTATTGGTGCACCATCTATGTAAGGATTTAATAATTATAAATTAACATTTTGGATTTATTAATTTAAGGATAAAGTGTTTTTAAAGGAATATCAAATGAAACCCTCTGTGCGATCTGCGATTATACTTACCCACTTGTTTTCATATACAAACTGCTATAAGGAATATTGTAATAAAATAGTAAAAATTAAATCTGCATTAAATTCCATAAGTATCTTTTTTTTAATCATTTTATCACTAACCTCAAAAAAGTAATGATATCAATGCAAAAACCCTTGACGGGTTAAAAGTTTCTGACGCAGCACTTTATCTTATGCTCTAAGAATTTTAAATATGGAACTTAAAAATACTGATATCAAATTTTGAGTGACGTTATGCTATTTCTTAAAAAATATATTTGTATTTATTTCATCATTTTATTTTTGTTTTATTTATAATCGCATGTGCAAAAGTTATGTTCAACATGAAAAGCTGCATAAAATTTTATTCGCTGTTGCTTTATCATTTACATCTCTCATAAATTCAAAATATGAGTTTTAAAAGATATGATATAAAATTTAAGTGACGCCTTGATGTGACTTTAAAAGGTTTGTTTTAAAATTCAATTTAAATTATTTTTGACTTGGTTAAAATATTTTTTTACATCTACACAATACTTTTAATTTTCCAATTCACTGTTAAATATATCACTTTCATTGAATCTATACTATGCATTGAAATGTATTTATTTCAATAAATTGATTTATCTTTTGTGTCACGCTATTCAAAATTGTGAGTAAGATTTATGTAAATGGTTTCTTTGCGTCATTGTGTCCAAACTACATGAAATGTATGAAAAAGGATAGTTTGACGCAAATAAACCATTTACATAAATCTTACTCACAATTTTTAATAGCGTGACACAAAAGATAAATCAATTTATTGAAATAAATACATTTCAATGCATAGTATAGATTCAATGAAAGTGATATATTTAACAGTGAATTGGAAAATTAAAAGTATTGTGTAGATGTAAAAAAATATTTTAACCAAGTCAAAAATAATTTAAATTGAATTTTAAAACAAACCTTTTAAAGTCACATCAAGGCGTCACTTAAATTTTATATCATATCTTTTAAAACTCATATTTTGAATTTATGAGAGATGTAAATGATAAAGCAACAGCGAATAAAATTTTATGCAGCTTTTCATGTTGAACATAACTTTTGCACATGCGATTATAAATAAAACAAAAATAAAATGATGAAATAAATACAAATATATTTTTTAAGAAATAGCATAACGTCACTCAAAATTTGATATCAGTATTTTTAAGTTCCATATTTAAAATTCTTAGAGCATAAGATAAAGTGCTGCGTCAGAAACTTTTAACCCGTCAAGGGTTTTTGCATTGATAATACTTATCAGAATTGTGCAAATACTTCCTTAACTGCTGGTGGACTGTACATATATAACGTTATCAACTTTATGGTAATTTTGGACTGTCCCCCACCCCCCTTACAATTTCGTACTTTATCCTTCCTTGACCTCCTGCACCTAATAGCTATCATTATCAGTGTCTAGAAATTCTTTTTCTTTTTATACATTTGTAATATACATGTTATACATTTATTATTCACATACTTTACTGATTCAAAGAAAAAGAAGTCAATAAAATATCACTATTATATATGCAATAACTTTTTATCAATTAAAATTTCAAAGAAATAATCACTTTTTAAAAGTATTTAATAATAGCTTTAGGTTACATAATACATTAAACAAATATTGTTTTGTTACACTTGCCCCCTGCATGGAGAGAGAGGGCAAGCAGAAGTTCTTATCAACAAAACAGTTAGATAACATTCTTTCTTTTTATTTTTATTAATAAACACAAGTGTCATTTCAAACATACTTCGTACCCGATTTAGTTAATAGTGGATTATAGCACATATGACAGAAGAATAGGAATGCCAAACGTTGGGATATTCCATGTTTTGAAATGAAATAATTGTATACTCATTTAATGGTTTTAATAATAAATTTGTATTTTCATAAAGATAGATAACAGACTAAAAAAAGAAAACAGATTATTTTGATCTAACGAAAATGTTACAAAAAAGAAAAAAAAAATGATATCAAAAGTCAATCTCCCCATCCCCTGAGAGATATCTTACGATATCAAATACCCCATGCCCTCCCTAAAGTAATAATGTTATATATGCACAGCTCCTAGTTAATAATATTTCTTTGATTTTCTCAAGCTTACAAACACCATGTTGTATACACCTGTATGTACCAAATTATGAATAAATACCATTTTTCTGTACAGCATGTTTCAAAATGATCTGAACAATTTCTACTCATAATTTATTATTATTAAAATATTTGCTGTCATATACTGCACCATACAGTCAAATGCTGCAATCCATCAAGTATAAAGCTCTATAATCATTTTGTATTTTTACCCCTTGATGTTGTACTCTTTATTTGTGCAATATTTGCAAAATAAATTTATTTTGCAGTTTTTTTTTTTTTTTTTTTTTTTTAAATATTTTATTTTGTAGTGTTTTTTCTCCTTTCTTTTCTAATAATTTTAGAGCCTGCTTAATCTTCCTATAAGGATCGGAGGGATTAATTGTATCCATAAAGATATCTATCTGGCAAGGTTGAGAAAAGAAATTTTGTTTAAAACAATAAAATATAGCTAGTAGACCATTATGATATTTACAGACCAGCAAATTATCAGGCTTGGTTATGATAAAGGACAGTTACTTCTGTTTTTTAATTTTGATTCTGTGTTAAAAAGTGCTTTATAATTTTGGGAAAGGGTATATTTATTCAACAATATTGTGTAAATCAGTGGTTCTCAACCTGTATTCCATGGTTTAAGGACTCTGCAATAGCTTATAGAAAATTGCAATAATTTATAGAAAATAAATAAAAATTTAATAAAATGAAAGATTTAAAAGAAAAGGTGAAATCAAAATAGGGTAACCGGAAATTATATTAAGTTTTTAAAATTGCATAAACATTGCACAATCATTTACATATCTCTTTACTTTACATTATTTTGCTATTCCTTTTTCCTACACTCCATAACATAAACACCATTGTGCAGAGTGTTCCAAAAAGATTAATTTTTTATTTATTGGAAGTACATAGGCAAAGCAAAATGTACTATGGAAAAAGTGTTCAAAATAAGGTAGAATTTAAGGTCATATTGCTCAAATATTCCTGCCATTAATTTTCAGAAAGTTACACTTTTTAAATTTGCATATGGTGCATGGGTCCTATGATTCATATTTTGAAACATTTTCTTTATGTTTTGACAAGTAAAATAGTAGAGATTCTATTCTTCTAAAACAAAAACTCACCTAGTAGTTAGGATACTTTGAATTTTATAGAACTTCAGAGCGTTCCATCTTTAAAAAATTGTCTCTCTATTTTTAGTGCTGGAAAGCTCTAAAATTTCATAAAATTCAAAGTATCTTAACTCAGTGAGTTTTGGTTTTAGAGGAATAGGATTTTTACTGTTGTACTTGTCAGAGCATGGAGAAAATGTTTCTTAATGTAACTTATAGACCCTATTAAAATTTAAAAAGTTAACTTTCTGAAAATTAATGGCAGGACAATTTTATCAATATAAACGTAAATTCTACCTAATTTTGAACAATTATAGAATTTACATCGCCTTCGTATCTCTAACGGGTGAAAAATTAAAGCATGTTTCAATCTTTTGGCAATACCCTGTATAGCAGAGTGGAGCGATTTTTTTTTTTCTTCAAATCAAAATAGAGCAGTGTGGTAAAGTTGCTCTATCATATCTTCATTCTGAATAAAAAATATCTTTGAAAAATATTAAAATTAAATACTGTCCCAAGGTCATTGAATATTGAAAAAAAAAACGTAAAAGTTGTGCATTTTCCCATTTTTTTCCTCAAATATACAAATTATTTTATTATTTAACTTAAAAGGATGATCATCGAATTATTATTATTATTGTTATTATATATTTATAGTAAAATTATGTAATATTTATATCAAATTCGTTTTTATTATGCTTACTCAATGACTATACTTTTTTTTAATATATGAAATTTGGGTAATTGTAATTGTTTTATGTATATTTTTTACTTAACCTATGTAAAAAAATATAATTTGAAATTATTCTTAAAGAACTATAGTAATAAGATAAAAATAATTTACTATTACAATTTACAAGCAATGAAGTTATCATTTTATAGTAGTCCATACTGTTTTTTGGTTTCAAAAACTGGCATTTTTTTCCGTGTCTGCAGACAAGTTTTAATGAACTCAACGCGTCTCAAAGGACCACAAACAGCAGAAAAAGCCTCTGTAATAAGTTTCACACATCTTCAAGTGGCTTGATTGTGACAAGGTAACAGTTTAATTTTAGGTAAGATGTCTTCATCTATTGCCTTTGGATTTAGGATACACTTTGTAAGATTGTTATGATCTAAGAACTTAGTTAATGGTGATTGTATCACGGTCACTTCAGCCCAATTTATAGAATCTATATAGACTTTGGTTTCAAAATTGATCCATATGTAAAGAATTTCTTGACTTTCGAGATTTTATTGTTCTGCTAGTGCCAATGGTCTTACATAGTATGTAAGAGTGTTGGCACTACACAGAATAATAAAATCTTGAAAGTGAAGACATTCTTTACGTACGTTCAAGTTACCTGAGATCACATACATAAGGAATTTCTTGACTTTCGAGATTTTATTATTCTGTGCAGTGCCAACACTCTTATATAGTATGTAAGAGTGTTGGCACTATGCAGAATAATAAAAGTTTCAAGAAAACAAAAGATCAAGTTACCAGACCTGCCAACTGCTATGAAAAAATCGTAGTTGCTACGATTTGGACCTATAAACTACGATGCTACGAAAATCAGTCTTAAACTACGATTTTTTGCAAAAAACACAAATGCATTTTTTGTTTCTAGTTGTGATTTTTATCCCGCGCAGCATATTTTTCAGGTGTGGTTTTGTTCCGAAATTTCCAAAATTTCATAGTATTCATTTCCGAAAGTTTTAAAAAATTGGTCATTAGTCCGAAAATTCGGACATAAAAAAAATGCTCATGGGAAAAAAAGATCTGTGCTGCAAAACGAACTTCTTAACATAAAACCCTCTTTATGTGTATTAACCACAATTGAAGCGTGTTTTTGTAAATATTTGTACAGGAATTCCCTTCCTTAGAAACAGAGATGCCATTTTAAGAATTTCTGCAGGGGGGGGGGGGGGGGGGTTCTTTGAGGGGCAAAGTTTGAAATAGTGTGCAAAATAGCACGATTTGCACGCGGAAAAGGGAAGTCCTGCATAATGAAAACTGCTGCGCCGTATTTCCCCCTGCAAATTCTTTCACAGACCTATGATTCTTCTGTGAGTAATTTTGAAATTCCGCGAATTTCTTTTCTTTTATGGAATTTCCCCAAATTAATTCGTGAATCGATCGCAGAAAAAATTGAGAATTTCCTCAAACGATCGTGTAAAAATATCGGGTATTTTGTGAAAGATCTCAGAAACAAATAGTGATTATGTTCAATAGGTCGCTGAATAAAATCGCTAATTTCGTTAAGGCCCTACATCAGTCACGCGAAAAGACCCATTCGCTAATGCTATTCCTATGGAAGAAATTTATAAAGATATCTCGGTCGCATTTCACTATTTTTAGATGATTTTTTTTGCAGTGGCTATCTGAGGTCGATCTGTATGCAGGACAATTTCTACTTTTTCAATTTCGTTTACAGGTATTTTTAATCAGGACACTTTCATTTTCACAACCGGTTCCTAAAATGAAAGCATCTTCTTGAAAAAAATTCCCAATGAAAATCGAAAAAATAAAAAACGGCCTGCATACAGATCGACCTCAGCTAGCCACTGCAAAAAAAAATCATCTAAAAATATTGAAATGTGACCGAGATATCTTTATAAATTTCTTCCATAGGAATAGCATTAGCGAACGGGTCTTTTCGCTGACTGAAGTAGGCCGTTACGAGTTCAGAAAGAAATTGCGCATTTCTTCAAAAGATTGCGCGAAAAATTACAACTTATCGAGGGAAAAATATTGCAAATTTCGTTAAAAGGTCGTGGAAATGAGTAGTGAATTTTGTTAATTGGTCGCGAAAAGATATCGAAAATTTTGCCGATCGGTTGCGATCGGCAAAATTTAAACTATCGCGAATTTCGACAAATGATTGTGTAAAAAAATCAATTTCGTCAATTGGTCGCAGAAGAAAATAAATTTTGTCAGAGGATCATGGTAAAAACGTGAATTTTGTCAAAATATCGCAGAAAGAAAACTCTAATTTCGTCAAGAGATCAGTAAGAAAATGAAAACTTCATCGAAAGATCAGTAAGAAAACACAAATTTCACTGAAAGACCGCAGAAAGAACACACTAATTTTGTCAAAGGGTCGTGGTAAAAAAACGCAAAATTCGTAAAAGGATTGCTCTAAAAAATGTGAATTTCGTCAAAAGTTCATAGTAAAAAGTGCAGATTTCAACAAAGAATCGTGATAGGAAAATGTGAATTACGATTGAGAGGGGGGGGGGGGGGAATTGTGAATATCCTGAAATGATCGCGGAAAAAAAAAATTCGCGAATTTCATCAATTTACTGCACTGGGCTAAAAAATTTGCGAATTTCGTCAATTTACTGCACTGGGCTAAAAAATTGGAACCAGGCTCCTTTTACAATTGTAAAAAAGAAAACGCTGCGAAACAAGAAGAAACTAAAAATCGTATAAAAATTTTCAGAGGAAAAAATTTACTATATTGAGTTGAAAGACTGAAACATTATTCCTTTTACGAATGTCAAAAGATGTCTGCAAAACACGAAAAATCCACCACCAACCTCCAGATTCACACGTTGAATGCCAAGTCTATTTTGTCTGCCTTTCCGTTTGTGCCACGAAATAAGATTCCCGTTACACAATCTATAAGTGTCAGTCACCGGTGACTGACGTAGCCTAAACGAAAAGTTCAGTGTCGGTCACTGGTGACTGACGTGGCACTCAACGTGTTAATTTTAATTTTGTGTGCTACGATTTCTCATTTTCAAAGGTTGGCAGGTCTGAGTTACCTGAGATCAATTTTGAAGCCAAAGACTATATCGATTTTATAAATTAGGCTGCAGTGACCGTGACAGAATCACCATTAACTAAGTTCTTAGATCATAACATTCTTACAAAGTGTATCCAAAGGCAATAGATCAAGACATCTTACCTATTCCCTTGGCACAATCAAGCCACTGAAAGATGTGTGAAACTTGTTACGGAGGCTTCTTCTGCTGTTTGTGGTCCTTTGAGATGCCGTGGGTTCATTAAAACATCTGGAGTCTCATAAAAAAATGCTAGTTTTTGAAACCAAAAAACAGTATGGACTACTATAAAATGGTAGCTTCATTGCTTGTAAATTGTAATAGTAAATTATTTTTACCTTACTACTATAGTTCTTTAAGAATAATTTCAAATTATATTTTCTTACACAGGTTAAGTAAAAAATGTAAAATAATTACAATTACCCAAATTTCATATATTTAAAAAATATATAGTCATTGAGTTAGTATAATAAAAGTGAATTTGATATAAATATTACATAATTTTACTATAACAGGGTTCCTACGTGACTGGAAAACAGGGAATTGTCAGGGAAAATGACAAGTGCTCAAAAAGTCATGGAAAAGTCAGGGAAAATTAAAAAAAATTTCTAAAACCTGGAAAAGTCAGGGATTTTTTTTTTTTTTTAATGCACTGTCATGTGTCAACATTCTCCCGAGTTCACGGTGAGTCCGCAAAAAAGTTCCGATTTTCCCCTTAAAAGGAGAATTTTTGCTATAGTCACATTTTTAACATAAAGATGTTTTAGCTATTCAGCCAAATAGTCGGTACTTAAGTGAAAGAAATGTTGAGCCATGTTAAGGTGACTAGGATGAGATATCATGAACAATTATATAAGAAAAAGAATGAAAATTATGAAGCAAGAGTAAAAAAAAAAAAAAGATAAAAGAAAGCTGTAGCTAAAGTTAAAATGTTAAAAGACAAAAAAATTGAGACTTTTACACAAAAACTGCTTCTGAAACAACAAAAATAAATGACATGATAGTGGAAGTCTAGAAAAAGTTAAATGTTTAATATGTGTAAATTCAGTTATGTAAATAAATAGTTACTTTGAATCCATCTGAGCTGTATTTTAGTTTTGCTTGGGTTTTTTTTTTTTTTTTGTGTATGTATATATATATATATATATATTGTAAATGTCAAATGATATAGATTTTTAGTTTCAATTTTATATGTTATTTTAATTTTCAGATGTAAGCTTAATCATTAAGATCTTGAATTGTAATTTGTATTTCTAAAAATGTCATGAATTTTGGTCAGGGAATTGTAGGAAATATGGCCTAGAAAACCTGGAAAAGTCAGGGAATTTTGTTATTCAAATAGAGTATGAACCCTGTATAAGTATATAATAATAATAATGATAATAATTCGATGATCATCCTTTTAAATTAAATTAATTTTAATAGTTTGTACATTTGAGGGGAAAAAATGGGAAAAAGCACAACTTTTATGTTTTTTCTCAATATTCAATGATCGGGACAGTATTAAATATTAATATATTTCAAAGATATTTTATATTCAGAATGAGGATCTGATAGAGCAACTTTTCCACCCCGCCCAATTTTGATTTGAAGAAAGAAAAAAAATTCCATAGGCAAGCACTCCACCTTACTGTATTAGTATACCTAAGGAACTGTGCAAAAGAAACTTATTCTAAAAAGAGCTTCACATTCAAAAGGATTGAGAATCACTGATGTAAATAATTGATGATTTCAAATTATGTCAATGAAAAATAGAGAAATTATTTAAAAAAAATCTTAGATATCTCTATAAGTGCAATTAATTGTTATGATTTGTTTTTATAGCCTGCGAAAGTGACTGCTCACTGGCATAAGGGTACAACATTCAAAATTCTCTTTGATGAATCAGTTGTTGCAAGAGATTCAGTTTCTGATGGAAAATAGACAAGAAAATGTATATAATAACTATACCAATGCAAAATAACTCATGTATACATTAATATTTTGTAAAAGTCTTGGCATGCATGAAATTTTGTTTAGAGTGTTAAAATTGTATATAGTTGCATTAAAATGATTTATATGAAATGTTTTTCATCTTTCTTTTCATTCCTGTCAAAAATATCTATATTATTGTTCTGTAGTTATATCTATTGATATTTTCTGTTATTTGAATCCTCATTTTCTGACAAGAAAAATCCACTGTTTTTTTGTAAAAAAAAAATGTTGTGTATATTTTTCAATAAATGTTTTTTAATTTAAATATTTGTATTTTCAGAATTCGAATTATTTAAAGAGGTAGGATTTTGATATGCAAAAAACTTTACCTAATGTGCATGCAGCATGTGTGTTAGAACATTAATATACAGGGTGGTATAAAAGTTACTAGGTGATGTTAAAAGTTCTCATGAGCTAGTTAATTTTTTCCCTTTTCCTTTTATATTTAAAATATTGATATTTTAGGGTAGAAGTTGCCCAACTTTTTTTCGTGATCCATTTTAAAGTTTCAAACAAACTATAGTAGAACCTCTTTTATCCGAAACTCTTTTAACCAAAATTGATTTTAAGTTTTTTTTTTTTTTTTTTTTAACTATCACATTCTTTGTGTGTAAAATCCATTTTGAAAGCTTTTTTTTTAACTGTCATATTCCTTGTGCGCAAGCAGTCCTTTCCGAACTACGAGTACATATAAATATTTTTTATCCCCCTTTCTTAGAGTTCCCTTGAATTTAACTTGAGCTCCTGTAAGCTGCGGAGTGGAACGAAGAAAACGAGCGTGGTGAACTAATAATATTAAAAAAACTCCGTGATAGAGCTTCAAAGCAAATGCAATCGAAACTGCGACAAACAAAACATTTTTTCAAACACTTGTGATATATGTAAAAGGAACTTAATTTCAAAATTAAAATTCAGGTACTTTATTCTTGTTTCTATTTTGCCATTGCCTTATTTTTATTAAGCACTTGTTACCATAATAAGAAATATTGCATATATTTCTCCTTAATCTTAAAATTGAAGCATTCTCGATTATCCGAAAATTTCGATTTTCCGAAAGAGGGTCGGTCCTAATTACTTCAGATAATCGAGGTTCTACTGTATTTCACAATCCTCTCCATCTATAGGTAGGTGTACAGGGTGTCCCGAAAAGTTTCAACCATACTTTAATTTTTTACCTGTTGGAAATATATAGACAACATAAATTGCAAAAATGTTCAAAATAAGGTACAAATTAAATGTCAATAAAATAGTCCTGCCTTTAATTTTCAAAAAGTTACACTTTTTAAATTTTGATACCGTCCCTAGATCCTGCAATTTATATTTAGAAACCTTTCTCCTGAGAAGTACAACAGTAACTATGTAATTTGAATTTTAGTCGTAGGATTGTGAAATTTTTACTACTGTACTTGTCAGGGCATGGAGAATATTTTTAAAAACATAACTCTTAGTACCCATGGAATCCTTCTACATATAAAAAAAAATAACGCTTTGGAAATGGACCAATGAAAATCTGCATAGATACAATGAAATGCATCTGATTGGTCAGAGCTTTATGACGCTATAAGGGAGGTTACCAAGGGGGGACCCGGCACTGTCGCCAAACGTTGTGAAGTTTGCTGCCAGCTTGGCGATATATCGCCAAATTTGGCAACCAAAATTAGTTGCCAAAAGTGGCGCCAACTAGGCACTATTTCCAGTATTTCACCAAATTTCCATAGCCTCCCATTGAAATACAATAGGGTTTACTTGCTTGCAGGAAATCACCAAATTGAGATATTTCAATGCAACAAAAGCTAATATTAGCTTATGAATAGAACTTAATTGAACTATTTAGATTATTTTTAAGCACAAACAATAATCTGGGGTTTGCTAGAAAATAGGAATTGCTTCACGATATCGAATAGAATCGCTAAGCTATTACACAGGGGGTTGGTGAGCGTAGCGAGCAGGGTGGTGGTGCCCCCCTAGTGTGTAAAAAATTTAAAATTGTAACTTTAAAAAAATTAGTGAAAGAATTTTTTCATCAACATAATTTTAATTATTTTCTTATTTTGGGTACTTCTGTAATTTACATAACCTACATATCTCCAACAAGTAAATGTTATTTCAATATTTTTGGAACCCCCTGTATATATCCTTTTGTAAAAGCAATCTTACAAAAACATTTTCAAAGACTTGACAGATTGTTTCCCAATGCATCAAGATTATGCCCACAGCCCACTGCTTTAGGAGTGTGACCATAACCATGAAAAGGTAGATGATTGATGGAGAAGCAGCAGGGATTGAACTTTATTTGAAAATCAGTGCTTACTTACTCTGTACTCAATATTCTGTGATGTAAAGGCAGATCATGAACTACCTATGCGAGATAAGTCAACTGAAAAACTTTATCGAAAACAGCTGCTCAAGACAATTAAAAAAAATAATAATAAATAAATAAATAAAATAAAAATCTGCTCTTCTGTGCATCACTTTGACACATTCACAAACCCCTTTTAAAACATTAAGGAAGAAGTTTGTAGGCATAACTACTGAAATGATCTTAAAATCAAATAGCATTTTTCATTTTCCTATAAGTGTGTTATAGTTGAGTTAGATATGATATATATCATTTGAGTTAGAAGGGATTGCTGCCTCATGATGATCTTTCTTGTGGCTAATGTCTCCAGAAATTCATTTTGAAATGCCAACTTTGACAGCATTTTCTGAAAGATACAAAAGCCAAACAAATACAGTAGATTCCCTCAAATCCACATAGATTGGGAACAGAGGTTGTGTGGATTTTAGAATTTTTCTTTGCATTTTTTAAACAGCAGTTTGAATGTGATAATGCAATCAAAATTATAATAAATGTTTAGTTTACTTAATGATTTTAATATTTTACTGTATTGTAAAGTAATAAACTAAAATAATAAGAAGTAAAATTATTAAAATATTAAAGTAAATAATTAATAATTACATTATTAATTATTTAATGGACCTTTAATGCATTATTAATGTAATTAAATATGCATAATAAAGATGAGATACATTTTTCTTGAATTATTCAATGAAACTTTTCTCTTAAAGGTGACCTATTAATTTACATCAAAATCATAAAGTAAGGAAGTTTTATTTCAGGTTTAACCAGTCCTAATAACCAAAAAAGCTTGATTAATACATAAATATAATTGGTAAAAAGATTGTGATTACCAGTGATATTACTTATATCTTGATTTTTTTCAGAAATAAATTTATGCTTCTTCATGAAAAACCACAAGTTCAGTCATATTATCGAGAATTGCATATTACAATACATACAGAATGATATAAAACTAAAAAATTCTGTAATTTTGTTCTTACATCTGAACTGAAAGTTTCCTTGTTTACATCTGTGATGATGTGCAAATTTTAGGTGTTTGCAGATTTTAGAGTTGTGGATTTGAGGGAGTCTACTGTATAAGTACATACAAACAAGAGCATATAAAATCATTAGCAGTCCGATTGTATGCCAAGTTTCTTGAAGGATGATACTGCTTTGTGCTGGGCTTGTGCACCAATTCTGTTGTCAGATATCATTTACATATTGCCTATATATGTTTTTAAGATTGTTATCCAGGATCCTAAAAGTGGAATGACTTACCGTATGAAAAGGATATGAATTATGTATTTTAACATTTTAACTCTTAAAACTGAACTTCTGTATGCATAAAAATGATATCATTTTCATACCACCAGTTTAAAATTTTTGCAAAGAACGAAAGGCTTTGACAAATGTTATTATCTTAAAAAAAAAAAAAGTCATTGAAATTAGGGATGTAACGAATAGTGATTTGGCCGAATACCGAATATTCGGCCAAGTTTTAGGCCGAATACCGAATATTCGGCGGCCGAATACTGACTTTAATATAAATGACTTTTATTTTAATTGTTTAATTTTTTTTTTCAATTTTAAAATAAAAAATTAAGGACTAATTGAAATTAATTTTTTGTTTGAGTTTTCAAAAATCATAACAACTGATTGTATTTTTTGTAATACTTTAAATGGCTTAAGAAGTATTTTAAAGGTAACATATGACTTTTAAAAATGTAAATAATAATTTAATTCATAATTTTTTATTCAATCCATAGATAGTTCTAGTAATTTATATATATATACTATCTAAAATAGAACTCATTACCTCTGTAAAAATGAAACTTTTTTTATTTTAGTAAAATCCTTTCACCCCCTAAAAATAAGAACTTGCATGTGTCCTCTGTCCTTTTATATCCATTATATTCCCATCCATTATATGTCCTGTTTGGAAACAAAGGTAGTCAATGACACTGTGAATATCAGTTGTGAAGCCAATTGCTTCTTTACTATACAGGGTGTCCGGTCTCAACGGTGTCCAATGGCTAATTCCGAAACCGTTAGTCATAGACATATAGTTCCAATTACAAAAATGTTTTAAATCAGGTAAAGAAACATTTTAAAAGCGATTTCGGTCAATAAAAACATTTCTTAAAAAATTACGAAATTTAAATTTTTATACGGTCCCCTGGTTCTATAAGTTATATTTAGTAATTTTTTCCTATTACACTGACAAGTAAGACAAAAAAAGTCCCATTCATATAACGCTAAAATTGAGCGAGTTATGAATCTTTAAAAATGCATGACTTATGCCACTTTTCTACTCTGAAAATGAGTTCGGCTTGGCTTTGAGGGATCATATGCCAAGTGTTTAAAGTATTCGAAGGTCTTACTTCATGTGTATCTGCGCTTTGAAAAAAAATCCTACAAGTATTATGATTAAGTCTCAAATTGGCTAAAATAACATTGTCAGGATTTGAGACTGTTTTTCTTATGATTTCTTTTAACAAAAATTATGTTTTTTATAAGTTTTTATGTTACTTCAACAATCATATGTATGTTTTTCCAGTTCAAAATTTGTACTCTAAATTTAACCCACTTTTAAATATCCGATCGAGATTGCATTTTACATGCTGGCGCAAATTCGATAACAATCTAATATTATTAAGATTTTCGGTGGTTACCATTTATACTTATTTTACAGGATAACACAAAACATTTTGGATAAATTTCTGCCAAGGAGTTTAAGAAAAAGTTTTAGATTAGATAATACAAGACTGCGATTGTTGGGTTTTTCACATTTATGTATTTTTTAGCACTGAATCCGAAAATTACCTTAATTTTTAACAGTCATGTCAGGATATTTCGCAAATCATAAATTTTCAAATTTAAAGAATAACAAAAATCGAATACTATAAAGTAGCGGAGATGGTTGTGTTTTTTATCTTTTGATAATTGATTTTTACGGCTTTTTAGCACTGAATCTGAAAATGGCCTTCATTTTTAACCATCGCGTTAGAATTTTTTTGGCAAATCGCAAATGTGTAAGTTAAAATATAGCTAAAATCTCATACTATAAAACATATGTAAAACATTTTTTAATTTATTTTATTTTATTTTATTTTATTGAAAAATTTATTCGATATTTTTGCTTATCCTGGGATTCTTACAGCTAAACAGCTGAGTGGTCCGATGAGATGGGGGAGGAAATTATATTTTAACATTGAACTCCTTAACTTTGAAATTTGCAATGTGCGAAAAATTTTGATATGATAGTTAAAAATGAAGGTCAATTTCGGATTCAGCGGTACAGAGTATACAAGAATCAATTATCATTAGCTAAAAAACATGACATAACCCAACTTTTGCAGGCTTGTGCAATCTAATAATATTTTAAAATACGTATCATTTTGTAAAGAATTGAGGCTGTTAATTTAGAATCATTTTATTTAAGAAAAATTCTGTTTTTTCTTTCTTCTTAAATGTTTATTACAAATTGTATATTTTCCATTAATATGCCAGAATGATTAAAGATTTCAAATTTATATTGAATTGTTAATTTTACTCCCAGATATTTTTTATATCTGACGAAATTATATTTCGACTAAATTTGTGAATGACCCACAATTTGCAGCAAGAAATATGCTCCAACTTTAGACAGCTATTACTCGGTCAATTTTAATCGTAGAATAACGGGACTTTTTTTGTATTATTTGTCAGTGTAAAAGGAAAATTTCACTAAATATAACTTATAGGACCGGGGGACCGTATAAAAATTTAAATTTCGTAATTTTTTAAGAAATGTTTTTATTGACCCAAATCGCTTTTAAAATATTTCTTTACGTGATTTAAAACATTTTTGTAATTGGAACTATATGTCTATGACTAACGGTTTAGGAATTAGCCATTGGACACCGTTGAGACCGGACACCCTGTATAGTACACGAGTTATATAGTTTTTTCTTTTGTTATAACAATGGAATAATTTCACTACTCAAGTAGCTGAATAATCTTTAAAGTAGTAATCTGAAACATATATTTCTATCCTTAATATTATTCTGTTAAAAATTATGTACTTCCTAATGACAAATTGCAAATGGTAGTTTATTGTACTCTTCTTCAACAACATATTTAATTTACATTCTACATTGAAATATATATGCTTTAGTTAAAGTGTGGAGAGCCAACCAGCCAAATAAGCCATGATCATTGTTTCTGTGTTTTTCATTACTCACACACACTGCTGGTTCTTACAATTAAGCACAACACAGAGGACTGTAGATGTGATTTATCACACAGCTCATTACATCTCACCATTTTTTCACATGGCAAGAAACAAGAATCAAAAAGAAAAACACAGTGTTGCCAAACACAGAAAGTAAGAAAAAGAAACTTACATGGATTCAGAGAAAACATTCTGCACCTTTTTTTTAAAAAAAAGTAAATAATAATAATGCAGTGAAACTTCTGGATAATGGACACCTCGGAAGGTCGGAAATTGTCCGCTTTTCAGAGGTGTCCACTATTCCGAGATAAAAACATATAAATAATATAGCTATTGGGGACTGGAAAAGAGTTTTCCAATTAGAGATGCCCGTTATGGAGGTTTTATTGTAATAATAAAAACTGCCTTATTTTCAATATTTTTTTATGCGCCAGAAAGGCTAAGATAAGGAAATACTTTTTAATTTAAATATTACTTTCATGTTGTACATTCTATGTCAGTGATTCCCAACGTGGGGTTATGCCCCATGGTGGAGGGCGTAATTTGATTTTTAAGGGGAGCCAATTCGAGAGTCGTCATTAAACCATATTCTGCACCTTTTTGATTATTATTATTTTTAAATGTTTAATGTTTTTGACTAAAATGAAAAAAAAAAAAAAAGTTTTTTATTCAATTTTTCAAAAAGTTTTCCTTATAAAGGTCCAAATTACAATGGTAAGCAGAAGAATTAAATATAAAATGTTTTGAAGTTTGCTCATGTTCTTAAATATTTTATACAGCTTTTTCGAGTACTACCATATTTTAAAATATTATATAATACTAGCAAAACTTACTACTTTGCATGTGTGGTTGTCGCAATATGCCAAGTAGTATTTATGTGCCTATTTACATTAGGGTAAATTATACTGCTACAAATAATTTAAATATTGTTAATTAAATCACATTTTGGGGGAATTTCATTTTTGTAATGCATTAGGTGAATGTGAGACTTGAATTAATGAGAAAATCTTCATTCCAACCCATTTGCAGCCACCCCCTTGCAAAAAACAAATACAATGCAGTCTACTTTGGGAATTATGTTAATCAGCTATCGTACAGTAAAAAAAAATGTTAAAGTTTGTTCAGTAGTTTCAAATTTCTACAAACAACAATGGTCCTTCCCCCCCCCCTTTTTTTATGGTATTAGTGTAACTTGTAACCCTATACAAATTAAAATACCGCAAAATAATAAGTTGGAAAACTTTAGTTTAGTATATTTAACTACCATCTTTCTGCGGCAAAAGTCTAAATATGCAGTGTTTCCTTACCTAGTTGGCAATCATAATTTTCTTATTATTGTCGCTTTAATTCATTATAGTAATTACTGGTACTTGTGTTTATTACTTTCTCGTTTATTGCTCCGAAAAGTTGTATTTAACATGGTCATGACAAATAATTGATTTTTCTTCTCTTTATATTTTTTAAAAGTTTAGATAAAGATAAATAAATTAATAACTTGTTATGTGTATCTACATCTTAGAAGTTATTCCTGTGGCCAAGTTTAAAGTTTCTAGGCTGACAGTTTCAGAGAAACTGAAATTCGATTTCTTTTTTTTTTTTTTACATTTCTTTGGGGGAGTGACTCCCTAATAAGAATCTGCATGTCGAATTAAAAATCTGTACTTCTGATAGTTTCAGAGTAATCATGATGATAAAATTATAAAGTGCTTTCTAATAATTTCATCCTTTTAAATCTTGAATATTGTAACAAACGCTCTTGCAGGGCGTTTATGTCTTAAGGCTCCTGTCCCTGCCGGCGAAGACACTCACGAGCTAATGCTAATCCTATGGGGAGGGATTATCATCTCGTTTGCATTTTGGCATTTTTAAATAATTTTTTTTGCATTGGATAGCTGATGTCCGTCTCTACATCGCACCTTTTTTACTTTTTCGATTTTAGTCGCAGATATTTTTTATGAAGTTACTTTCACTTTCAAAACCGGTTCTGAAAATGAAAGTATCATTCTAAAAAATATCTGCAACCAAAATCGGAAAAGTAAAAAAGGGACGATGTAGAGACGGATCTCGGTTATCCAATGCAATATATATATATATATATATATATTAAAATGTCGAAATGCAAACAAGATATTAGAAAAATCCCTCCCCATAGGATTAGCATTAGCTCGTGAGTTCCTTCGACAGCAGGGACAGGAGCCTTAAATTGTGTTTCTACTTATTCTGTAAAATCTCACACGATTTTTTTTTTTTTTTTCACTGAAACTACTTGAAACATATAAGTAAAACTCACTCTCGGAACATATAAAAAATATTTGAAATTTCTAAACTAAACAAAGTTTTGTAAATATCATGATATTTTCAAAAATATCAGATATTTTGATATATATGACATTTTCAAAATAGTCAACTTATTGATAATTATAAATAGTTTCAGACTTAATATAAATTAGAAACTAAAATTAAACTTAATAAAACAATATTCTAAATGTCTTTCTCTCTCTCTCTCTCTCTTTATTTTTTAAAAAAAATTCATGCAACAAAGTTGAAGTAATAGAAAATAGATGTAATTTGCGTTTTGCACCCATAAAAAAAAAAAAAAAAAAAAAAAAAAAAAAAAACTACAATGGCGGTCAAAAGTTTCCGGCCAGTTAGTTTCTTTGATTTTTTTGACAGAACGTTTCATCGAAGAAGAAGCACAATTGCTTCAAAAGTTGGGAATAAGCAAACTACCTCTGACCACGTGATCATTTTGATTGGATACTGAAGAAACTTGATGCAAAGGGGAGGAATTCGAAATTCGTGTGTGCAAAAGTATCTGGCCATTCGTCATCCGTTAGTTTTTGCTATCAGTAAAGTGGTTTTTTTTTGGCCTTGTTTGTTAATTAATCAACGCAAATAGCGTATTTGAAATTCAAAAATGAAAAGTTGAACAATTTATTGTTCCTAAATGAGTGATTTGTTTGTTGCTAAAGGGACAATCCTCTCGTGAGATTGCGACAAAGTTGTGGATCGGAAAATTTATTGGGAACGATATTTAAAAAAATATAAAGATGGTCATGGCCTTCGGAACTTGCCACGGTCCGGAGGACCTCGAAAACCTACTATTCTTGTAGACAGAATTATCAGGAGAAAAACAGTTGATGACCCGCATAAAATGCCGTTGCAATTCTCCGAGACTTGCGGTGTTAAAATGTTGCTGAAATAAGTCTGTGTCAAGACGTTTACCTGACGTAGGACTTAAAAAAAAAAAAAAAAAAAAAAAAAAAAAAAAAAATCAGAGGGCCCAACTGGCGTTTGCCAAGGAATACAAAGACTGGTCAAATGAAAACTGGAAAAAAGTACTATTTTCCGATGAATCGACGTTCAATCTTTTTAGGATTGATAACAGACACTACAACCGACGACATAAAAACAAAAAATAAGATTCTAAATATATTATTCCTACAATGAAGCATGGCGGAGGATACGTTATGCTGTGGGGAGCATTTTCTGGAAAATGTGCCTGTCCGTTATTTGAAATCCGCGGCAAGAAGAATAGTGCAATGCATAAGGATATCTTCCAAGATCATTTGCTAACTTATTGGAGGAAAAATTGTAGTCAAAACTATTTTTTTCTTCATGATAACGACAAAAAGTATACATGCAAGCTCGTCAAGCAGTGGTTTTCGCTCACAAAAAATTCCGCTTTTGAAACAGACAGCCCAATCACCCGATCTGAATCCAATAGAAAATCTTTGAAACTAACTTGAAAACGTGTGTGGGATTATAAATATTCCAATTCAGCAGCATTTTCACAAAAATTGCAAGAACCGTGGAAAAAACTTAACATTGACGATCTACAACCGTTCATTGAATCGATGCAACGTATCTGCGCCACAGTACTTATTGCTAAATGTATGAATACAAAATACTAATTGTAAATGTTGTTGATCACTGTTATTTTCTGTTATAACACCATTTTTTTCCAAACTTGCCAAGGTGGCCGGAAACTTTTGAGAACATGCGTTTTCTTTTGCAATTAATTTTGTCAATTAAATTTATTAATATTTATTTTTTATTCCATAAATAAGTTCCTAACTGTTATGTCAATAAAGTGTATAAGTATCACTTTGAGATTCCTCTTCATATGGGTATACTTACAAATTAACCAAAAATTTCATGCTGGCCGGAAACTTTTGACCGTCACTGTATAGGATTTAGTATCAAATGTCAAGAAAATTTTATGTTTCATACAGCAAAATTTTACATACAGAAGAATTTGTTTTCATTTTATAAAATTAACATAAACGTAAGCTTGTCTACTTTTTCATTCGCTAACCTTTTGCGATATTTAAACTGAACTAAATCGAAACCAGCGAAGGTTCTGTCTAATGAAGCTGTAAATAACTTATTATCTGAATTACACAATTTATCTTTCAATACCTGTTCTAAGTAAATATTGCCCCACTTAATTCTCTATTTAAAAATTCAGTTTCAAACGTAAAGCTTGGAAAAGCCGGATATATATCAAGATATATATCAGGTACCAACTACTAATTGATATGTATCACCGAACTCAAAAACTAAATACTACCAACCTTAGAAAATTAATAAATCCTGAAATGGAGGTCGCAGAAATATTTTAGTTAATATTAAATTTCTCGTAGCTCTGCTCCAAATTTCATACAAAGCACATAAATGTACAATACGCCATATACATTTTAAAAGTCGGATGAAATATGGCGATCAACTGGTAATAATGAGGAAAGGTATTTTAAATGAAATGAGTGAACAGTTTACATTTAAAATGAAATGAATACAATTCGAATGATGGTGATGGGAACAACATTTGTAGATTTATCATCTGCGCTCGGCTAACATTAAACTACCGAAAATTTTTATTCGTAAAAAATAATCGTGCATAATCCGTAAGCATATTTTCTTTCTTAATAAATAAATAGAATTCCAATTTAGTTAGATTTTATATCTACAACCTTTTAAATAAAGATAGACCGAAACCGAATTTCGGTAATCTTCCTAATTTCGGTTGAAAACGAAAATCTCCAAATTTTTTTTAATTAACTAGGGGGCTCTGCCCCCTACGAGCTACGCTCGCCAACCCCCGTTCAGACAGCCCACATTCTAAAAGCATGCTAATTTCATCGGCTTTAAAAAGATTGAGCTATAATTTCAAAAAACAGTGGCGATCTCCCTGTAAACGGGTTTTCATTCATTTTCATTTGATTAGAGACTTTTAAGGCGAAATTAGCTACTGTTAAGAGATACAATTGCTGTTTTCGTCTTTGATTAAAAAAAATAGTTAAAAATTTGAAAATAAGCTAGTAATGTAAAATCAATTAAGCAGGCAGTCTTCGTCTTTGACCGTTAAGAAATATCGAGAGACAAAGACTGTTATGACTGTTATTAACTTTCTTATAGAATTAACTCTATAAGAAAGTCCTTTTAAAGAAGACACTTGAAATGTATCGTTTTAAATCTGATGTAATTTACACCAAAGTTTTCTTTCTCTGTTTAACATTCACATGAAAATTCTTTTGTTGTCAGAAAGAAAATATTATTTGTGCTGTCTTAGAATTCATGATAATAGTTTAAAAGATTATATAAAAAAAATAAAATAAATGTCTCGCGCAAATATATTTTTAAATTTTAACTGTTTTCCCAACTGGGAATTATTTGGCCTTTTTAAATATGACGTCATTTCCTCGATTTACGACTTTTATCGCATAATAATGAATTTATTATTTAAAAATTTTCTTTCTCTTTTAAAATTCACGTGTAACTATAGTTTTTACGACGTAATTTTCAATATTTTCCTGCTTTTTAAGAAGCAATCACTTAATTCTAATTTGAAAGTTTTTTTGCTGTTTATAATAGCCACGTGTAAATATTTTTTTAATTTGAAGAAAATATTATTCTTTGCACTGTTTTTAAAATTGGCAACAGTTTAAAATAATACCCTTTTCTAAAATATGTAAAAAATATCTCTCAAAATGCAGAAAATTTGAATTTAAAATGTAAATAAATCCTCAAAAAATGAGTCAAATTAAAAAAAATAAATGCAGTCTGCATAACGGGAACTTCTAATATGTAAAATGATCTAAAAATGTTTAAATTCCTATGTATAGTTTTTGCTCCTATAAAACTTTTTTAATGGAACGATTTTGACCAATTTTAACATTAAATATCTCTTAAAGTAATTATTCGATTTAAAAACTGTCTGCATCAGCCAGTTTATCAAACATTTCTCTATAATACCACCGGTTTTCATATTTTTGTATGAAACAGTTTTCTTAATATTAACGAAGAAAGATCCCCGGTCACAAAAAATATGGATGCCCATCTACCGGGAAGAACCCGGAACATCTACGCAGATTTTCATTGGTCCATTTCCAAATCGTTACTTTTTTATATATATATATAGAAGGATACATACATAAATATACATAATTATTAATTTATTCTACGTGTTTATTAAATATGCATAATTATTTATTAATTATACGTGTGGCCCAATTTGGCTCTCTGTGACTCTAACCAAACCTTTTTATTTTCATATAAAATAAACTGCAATTACTTCATCAACGACACAGGATGATTTTCTAATTATACGAATTTCATCTAATTAAAATCTGTTTTAAGTATGTATACCTCTATTTATCAATTTTTGTAAATGATCATCTGTTATACTAGAACTTTCACAAAGAATATTCGAAACACTTCTGCGTTTTCAAACTAAAAATTTTCTATTACTGTTCAGTCTGCAGCTTTTAATGAGTACGTGAAAAGCGTCTTCAAAGTTGTTCCATATATGCATTGCTAGCTTTATAATTTGCACTCACTTCTTGAGTCAGTCACGACTGATAATTATAAGTAGTGACGTTCATAGCAATAAATAAAGAGTGTCTCATTTGAGCCGATACTGCTCAAATCAATGAGTAATGTTGAAAATTTCCGAAAAAAGAAACGAATACATTAATTTAGAATACAGATACTTTCGTTCCGGCCGAATTTTCGACGAAACTCTGATTTTGGGCCGAAAACGAAACCGAATTTTCAGTCGATCGCTGCTTTTAAAGAGATAACTGTAAAGTTCTTTTATGATCACTTAAACTCTATATGTAACAAAACAACATTTACAGTCAAGATGAACGATAAAATGAAAACTGCAATAAAAAAGACGAGGGATGTTCTAATTTAGTTTTCTACTTTCCAAAAAAATATAATAACTTAACACATTCTTATCGGGAAACGAGAATTTTCTTAAAAAAAAAAAAAATAATAATTAAACTTATTAAGTTCATGCAAAAGTTGATAGTGTTTACTTTATGTTTGAGAGAAATAACATATAAAAAAATAATCCTGCGAGATACAGTAATAATTTCTTTCCATGATCGACGTGCTGTTATCATAAATAAGACGAGTTTTTTTTTTTTTTTTCGATAAATGAAAGCAATAAATAGCTTTGTCTTTTAAAAGAAAAAAATAATAAGGAATTGCAAGACGTGACACATATTTTCAATGATTTAAAGAAAAAAAAATGCAATTTAACAAATTACAACGACCATTTAGAAAATGATTTTTTCAAAGCCTAAAATTTAAGACACTTTTACTACTTTTATTACTTTATTATTTTTTATTACTTTTTTGTCATAGTGGCAACAGAAGTATCCATCTCTGTTGAAAGTAAAGGGAAAATACAGATTACTGTATAGACCAATCAGAAAACGAATAAAATGCGGATTCAACTAATAAAAAGCTTCAGATATGTTTTTGATTTCCTACCCTGACGAGGACAATGACCATTTTTCCAAATGGTTAAAAAGTTTCACAGATCTTGTTTCAAAGAAAATTTTAATTCGTAAAAATTAATTGTGCAACTATATTTTCTTCCTTAATAAATAAATAAATAAATAAAATGACAATTTAGTTAATTTTGTACGCTTACAATCCTTTAAAGCTCTGTAAAGTACTTTTCTGTTCATTCGAGCTCTCTTTGTAACAAAACAACATTTACAGTCAAACTGAACGATAAAATAAAAACTGCAGTTATAAAGAGAACGAGGAAAATTCTATTGTAGTTTTACGCTTTCAATAAATTATAGTACTAAACTTAACGCATTCATATCGGGGAACGAGAACTTTCGTTTTTTTAAACGTTGTTATGGGAAAAGAGAATTATCGTTTAGCGATAAGTGAACGCTTTGTTGATGAATATCGCTATTTCCGAATAGAAAAATTCGCCTTTTTAAGGACAGAAATTATGTGATTAAATCAGATAAATATTACCATTTAGAAATAGTGGTACTCATAAGTAAGGAATTATGGGACCCATAATAATGCATTCACTTATTTAATAATAATTGCATATTCATTTATATCATAATAATATGATATGCATTCATTTATATTATAATTTTAATATAAATATCAATAAGAAAATTAAATGGGTGGAGCACTGACTTCATCTTATGTAAAATAGGTGTGTTAAAAAATCAGAATTCATATGGGATCCATCAGGTGAGCCAATTGCCTTCCTTGGATTTTGAAATTTAATTAACAATGTTTTCGTTTTTTGCTAATGATTTTGAAAAAAAAAGTTTTTTTGTAATTTATTCTTCTTAAGGGCTTAAATAAAACTGTAAAACTAAAATGAACTAAAGATTCGACTAGAAGTCTCCCCTCTTCCTACAACGCAATCGCCTTTCGGGGGAGGGGGGGGGGGGGGTAAGAAGAATGACATGACATATGTATACAGGAACTTCATAGATTTTCCAATAATAAAGAAGGGAAACTTGATTAAACAATAAAATATGCCGATTAATGACAAAAAATTGCGTATTTTTACGCAACACCCAACATGTGTTATTATACTAAAAATAATCATTAAAATGTAGTTTATGATCAGAATCATCAACAGGATCGACATCAGTTCATGCGCCTGCCTTGTCTCACCCCGTGCTCCACCTAGGCTAAAGTGTAAGATTGAGTATAAGCTTACGCTTACAACCAGCTAAGCTGTAAACTACTTCTGCTCTCGAGCAGCTACGCAATGCGCACAACATTTTATTGGTAAAACATTTTATAAATACATACCGTATTTCCCGGTGTTTAAGCCTATTTTTTAAACCACTAAAACGCAAAGAAATTTTAGGGTGTAGACTTACTACACTGGACATTAAAATGAGTCATCTGACGATGGCGGTTGGTAGATGTAGCGATAGTTAGAACATGAGCGTCGATTAGAGATGAGTTCGGGCTCTTGCTTCGGAACCCTATATTCAGAGATTTTTAAACGACCAAAACGCAAAGAAATTTCAGGGTGTAGACTTACTACACTGGATATTAAAATGAGTCATATGATGATGGAAGTTGGTAGATGTAGCGATAGTTAGAACATGAGCGTCGATTAGAGATGAGTTCAGCCTCTTATTTCGGAGCCCTATATTCAGAGATTTTTTAAACCACCAAAACGCAAAGAAATTTTAGGGTGTAGGCTTACTACACTGGATATTAAAATGAGTCATCTGACGATGGCGGTTGGTAGATGTAGCGATAGTTACAACAAAGCGTCGATTAGAGATGAGTTCGGGCTCTTACTTCGGAGCCCTATATTCAGAGATTTTTTAAACCACCAAAACGCAAAGAAATTTCAGGGTGTAGACTTACTACACTGGATATTAAAATGAGTCATCCGACGATGGCGGTTGGTAGCTGTAGCGATAGTTACAACATGAGCGTCGATTAGAGATGAGTTCGGACTCTTTCGGCTCTTGAGCCCGAAAAAATTTGGCGTCATCAGAGCCTGAGCCCGATACCGAAAGTAAGCTGTAGAAAGCAACATTCTAAAAATGTTTCAAGATTAATTTTCTCATTTAGAAATCTCTTTACATGGATATAAGTATTAATCCTAATTACTCCCTCATGACAACTCTTCTTGATATTCATGTCCCTAAAAATCTGCTTAAAAAAGTAAATTTGTTATTTATATCCAACCAGCAACAGAAATCTTTAAAAGTCACAATTCTTATTCTTTAAAAATACCATTGTATAACTATGGCCGAAATACGCGAGTTCTGTTTTCCAGTAACCCTGGAAAATGACTTCAAATCGAAAAGGACGATAGATAAAGGATATCCCACCCACGGCTTCTTTATGTTACTAATACTGACCGTGCAAAGGCTTCAGGACCACACTTAATATTTCTTTTTATATCCCATCAATGAAAATTCGATTCCTTTTCAAACTGATTTTTTAAAGGATTGTAAGACCCTTTGAGAAACTTAAATTACATTATTATTTCTGAAATAGCAATTTTTTTTTTCCTTTTTTCGATCTGTTAATAAATAAAATTTTAATTTTTGAGCTCGAGCCGAGGTCTGGTATAAAAATCGACCCCAAGTCCATTTCGGGTCCGAGCTCCGGCTAGGTTCAGCCCGTCTCTTCTGTAGCGTCGATCTTTTCATTACAAATATGAGCTACAAAATTTATCATTTCCAACATATTTTTCACAATAATTAAAAAAAATATTGTCATATTCTATAACTAAAATCGTAAAAAATATTAATTTCTTTTTAGAAAATAAATAATAAATAGTTGATTTAGAGGAAAATTTAAATCTATGAAAGTATAAATTATTGTATTTTGAAACATTTTAAGCGAAAAATATCAATACAAGAATTTAGCTCTGACCTATCATTGATCTTACATATTATTCATCTGGAAAACCCAAATGTTCCCTATGACTGTTAGATTCACACACTTCAGGGAAAATCTTCTTCATTTTCTACGGATCCCAATCTTCAGCGGGAGAAGGATTTGAGAGAAATAATGAGTCACTTTCAGAAAAATCAATGCAGTATTTGCTTTTCTTTTAATGACTTTTTACAAGTGAGTTTTTTCCCAACACTTTCAATTTCGAAGGAAAAAAAAGAAACAATAAAGAAAATCATGCGTCAAGCATAGACTATGAAACACTTTCCAACACTTCCAGAAAGCTATAACGGAACTTCACCTTTTAAGAATGTGAAAGAAGATATCTTAAATAAACAATTTAGAAAACGCAGAACAACTGAAAACGCATTTTCAAAAATAACCATCCATAGATAGCAATATACCCAGTTCTTTGCGAAGTCCTATATATGAATTTATTTATATTCTACAAAAAATTTATAGTTTACTAAATATAATTCAGCAGGAAAATGCATAACCAAATTAAAAAGCAGCTGTAAGCAATTCACGCTCATACATAGTAATACTTACGAATTTTTTTGTGTAACCCTGCATATGTTCCACTTGTTTTATATACACACAACAAAGTACGAAAAAAACTATTTAAACTTAAAAATACTCACTAAAACTGAAAACACTCTTCCAGCATTTTTCGCTCATAGACTATAGCCGAATTCTTTTGAGTGACCCTATAAATGAATGGCAAGTTATTTGCACTTCGTATTCCACAGAAAGCATGTTTTAGTATATCTCAGAAATGCATCGTGTTATCTTGTAAAAACTTTACATAACATTCACCCTTCTTAAATTTACATAAACTTAATTTTGTATATTCTGTTAATTTTAATAATCTACTTCCTTTCACCATCTTTCAATTTTGATAGCAAATTTTATTATGTTTTAAATATTAAATCCTAAATCTTTATTTTTAATTATTTCATTTAAAAGTACAGGGTTAGCGAAATTAAACTTCCGCTACTCAAAGGGCCCTAGAGGCCGTTCTACTAGTCCGATGAGAAAAATATTTGGACAATAGACACTTCGGTGGATGCGCTCGAGATTTCCGAAATAAAAAAAAAAGTTTAAAAAATCGCCACTAGATGGCGCTACGAGTTAGCGTGTGAAGAGAGAACAAACTGAGATCCCGAAACACTGAAGGACCAGTGGTCTTACACAAAAGAAACACAATAAGGACAATAAATGGGCACAGAATTTCCATGGCCAGAAATCATCAACCGCCATTCTCGCGAGAAATTTGTAGCGTGAATGTTTTGCGAGTGTCCAGATCTTGTCGTTCCAATTTCTGAACCGCTTGAATGTTATACGGGCAGAAGATCAGAATTCTAAGAATTGTATTACACTGTAGTAGGGTATATCAAGGGTATGTGAAATCGTCGGTACATTGACATTTCCATGAGGCGAATGAGGGCTTGCTTCTACGACCGCTGTAGCAATATCCTCTACGACGGCGGTTGCACACTTTTACTTCCACTTCCCGGCAAATCGCCTAACTGTCCTGTTTGCTCGAATTTCATCACCATGTCATTAAGAGCACGCTCCGATATCTGTCCACGTCGTTGTTTCTTGAGACGGCGGAACTCTCTCACAACTGCATCTGCATTCTCAACGTTGCGGTAATACAGTTTGACAAGCATTGGCAACGTCGGCATTTTGAAATGCTCATATGATTGGGGCACGAACTTCTTCCTTTTATCGTGCGTGGAATTTGCATGTGTTGCTGCAATGTGCTGCCCTGCTGCGCCCTCTGGTGGCGAGTTTTTAAACTATTTTTTTTTATTTCGGAAATCTCGAGCGCATCCTCCGAAGTGTCTGTTGTCAAAATATTTTTCTCTTCGGAGTAGTAGAACGGCCTACAGGGGCCTTTGAATAGCGGAAGTTTAATTTCGCTAACCCTGTACATTTATTATATTCTATTATCTTTTTCCATTTCTCTGGTAAACTTTCATAAAATTACTGAAATCGTTTGCCAGAGAAACGAAATTCTAACTCCTATAGTTTCCCTTAATTTTATTGCTTTCCATTCACCTCGCATCCCAAAAGATGCAATTTTTAAGAAGGTTTTGTTCCTTATCTCAAAACAGACAGGAAATTCCTTTCGACGTCATAGGAACTCCCACATAGCAAACATTCCTTTCTCCCCGCTTCTTAAGTGCGTTGCCATTCCATGGTGATAATCCTACTACAAAATCTTTTTCGCCGGAAGTGCTAGCGACAGACCATCTTTAGAAATATTCTGATTGGCTGACGTTGCCGAGATCGTTTCCAGATTTCGGCAGGCATTTTGAAAAAGAGTTCAGTTCCTTAATTTTGTCGGAAGAGTGAACACCGGTTTGCAGATCGGCAATTTTTTTAAGTGGTCACCGTTGGGCCTTTGGGCCCAACGGTTGTTTCCCTGCAGTGATACAATAGTACTAAAGGGACATACTTTTACGAAATGAACGATTATTTTCTTCAGCATATCATTAGCTTCCAACCTGCCCAGATCTCTCAGTAGAGACGTCATCGAAGTTATAATTCACTTCAGAGATGTTTGATAGGAATTCCCTGCTTTATGCTATCACCGTTCATCCCTAGTTTCTTGACGTGGATCACTTAAGTAAAGGATAATCGCGTCTATCGGATCATAACAAATTATTTCTGCTTCTTATCCCTTTCATCGCCATTTACATATTATTTTGATTGAATGTCAAGACCAAATAGTTAAATGCTTATAGTGTAAATCTGGACAGCACATGTTCAATCTGGATTTAGCCGATTTTCGATATTATGTTCACTATTCTTCAGACGTCTAAAAAGTACCTATTTAGAGCAAAGATTTACTTTTCTTCTCATTTAATTACTCGAACTCCGAAAACTCTTCTTCACAATGACATAAATACTAAAACTTTTAGAGTAATCCATCACTAAAGTATCTTCGTTATTTGTGTTAATAAAATACACTCTAAAGCAGATTAATTATGTAATGTGTCTCCAGTAAAGAATGCACTAATGTATTTCAAGACATAGTGTTAACTACATAATAATATATAATATAAATATATTGCAATATTGATATGTATCTTCTGCAAGGATCCTTCGCAGCTCGCTATATTTTTTATATAAATAAAATACTTAGTTTGGTAATATTGTTTCACTTTGTGTATCCATACTTACAGTGTCTCAAGGGGTGAGTGTTTATTATTTGTTTTTCCTTTTTAGATTTATTTAAATTTGTTTGCATCGCTATTGCATTGGCCACTATACGATCAAAGCCATAGTGTGATTTCGGGGAATGTGAATTGAATTTGTTTCGATCAGATTTTCTTTTCGAATTTTCGTTTCAATTTACATATCCCGAAATCTCACTTAACACATCGATTTATTATTTTTGAAATACAGGGTGTCCAGCGAATAAGACCCTGATTTCAAAATTAAATATCTCAAAAACAAAGATCAATAGAATTATGCGGTAAACGGTTTGCTTATTAGCTAAGCTGTAAAAATGTTATACAGAAGTTTAAAAATTAGTTGCAAAAACCTCTTCTAACAGATGGCGCTGTAATCGCAATGCCTATAAATTGTGTTTGGAACTCAAACACTGGAAGTCCAGAGCACTAGCGTCTCATTCCTAGATGGCTTCCTATGGAAGAACGAAAATTGGGAAAGACCGCTTTTTCGTTGGGATGATGTGCAGAAGTGGAGACATCTGGTCACAGAATTATTGCATCAGCTTCAATTTTAGAGAATTTCAGTTAATAGAATTTTCAATAAAAAGTTTAGCAATCATTATATAAGAACTTATTAAAATATTTTATTTAAGAAATGTGCAGAAGCGGAGCCATGTGTTGACAGAATTGAGATTTGTTTCAAATTTTGTTATAAGCAACTTCGGTCCGGATACCAGTATCTCTGTGGTATGTCTTTTCTCTCCTAATTCGTAGATCGTGGAATCGAATCCAAGTAGAGGAGGTTTTGAAAAAATCGAAATCTTTACTTTTTATATTTGTTTAAACTGTGAAAAAAGTTTGAATAAAAAAATCCAAAGTTTCTGGTTTTAAAATTTTATTAATCTAAAAGAAACCCAATTTTTAAAAATCATTGAGCATTTATAATAATGATTCATAAATCATTTTTTTTTTAATTGTAGAGAATAGTTTGAATGAAAAAATACAAAGTTTCTATTTTTAAAAACTTAATTAAGTTAAAAATAATTTTAATTTTTAAAACTCATTTTCATTTCTTTTATCATTGAGCACAGAAGTATGGTGCAGCTTCTAGCTATAGGATTCGAAGGGTTGCAAAGAAATGCAGCATCCAAAATACTTTTGCTTTGATGTTGATGACATGACTTATCATCAATTCCTTTTAAAAAAAGAAATCATTTAATGCATAATTCCTGTCTCTAAAACTTTGTTTACAAAGAAAAGAAATATATGTGTTGTGCTAAAACCAAAGTATTATGCGGTGAATTAAATATAAATTAAAAGTGCAAAATTACTTTTTTGTTTATAATAATTCAGTTATAAACAATAATACCAAAATATTATGCCGTGATTTAAAAATATGAAAAATAAATAAAAAATACAAAATTATTTTTCTAAGTACATGCATTTTGATTTAAATAATTATATGGCATTAAAAATTGAATTTAATAAATATAATGATTTCTAAACTTTTTATTGAAAATTCTATTAATTGAAATTTTCTAAAATTAAAGCTGATGCAATAATTCTGTAACCAAATGTATCCCCTTCTGCACATCACGCCAATGAAAAAGTGCACTTTCCCAATATTCGTTCTTCCGTAGGGAGCCATCTAGGAATGAGACGCTAGTGATCTAGGCTTCGAAACACAGTACAAGTATTGCGATTACAGCGCCATCTGTTAACGGTTTTTTCAACTAAATTTTTAAACTTCTGTATAACATTTTTACAGCTTAGCTAATAAACAAACCGTTTACCGCATAATTCTATTGATCTTTGTTTGTGAGATATTTAATTTTGAAATCAGGGTCTTATTCGCTGGACACCCTGTAGTAACATCATTAAAATACACCGCGCACGATTTTTCCTCATAGACCCTAATTTAACGGGATTCTTTGGCGTGTCCCTGTAAACGAACTATAAATGCTACACCCTCCATTTTTAATAGAGACCATAGTAGCCTCAATAACATATTTCCATTACATGACAATCTGAGAATATTTACGCTAGTTAGAGCGCGGTTAGATAAACTGAATCCATAAACACTTTTCAACTACGTTGGAAAGCTTTAAAAAGAATAGTTTCTCTCGCGAGTGAGTTAAGGATTCGGAAAATGCGGCATATTTAAATATTTTTTTATTCGCGAAATAAACTAATCACAACGAAACGAATGTTATCTATACAGGGTGTTTCAAAACTTATGGTACAAACTTTCAGGGAAGATAGAAAGCAGTTAGTTATATTAGCACAGAACTCCACACCATGTATGGTCGTAACTCAGGCGGCGAAGCAACAGCTTGGATTACGGAAAGAAATTTCAACTTGAAAACAATATCAAGTAAATAAATACTGGTTTTATTTATGCATAATATTTTTGAAAATTGAATGCTGGATGATAGCTATATATCTATATTATAAAGGACAAACATATCTGGGCGTAACGCATACGTCATTTTGCGAATGGCAACACTTTGAAATTTGAAATAAAATTTTGGTTTTGCAATTTTCTCTACTGCAAATTTTTAAACTTCTAAACATAGCACATTTTACATTTTTACACCGTCGTATAAGGAAAAAAATGCTATTTGGAATGCAATTTATTTGAAAGCTGTAATTCAATTTATTTTTGAGATATTAATTTTTTTGTAGTTTTTAATACCATTTTTCTTATCATGGCTACAAAAGTACCCCATTTCTATTGTAAGTAAACGGAAAGCAGGAGATACCGTGTCATTTTGTTGCCATTTTCTCATAAAACCTGAAAAAAAGTTGAAATTAAAATATGGGCTATGTCAAGAATATTGTCTGTTATTCCGTGATAATGACGTCATATGCATACTATTCTATAGACGAAGTTTAAGACTGGATTGTAAAAGTAGATTGCTTTAGCTTATGCAAATGACGTCCTTTTATAAAAAAGCGTGTATTTTAATTCTTAAACCTGAATTATGTTTTGTAGAAGTGCGTCATTTTCACAGCTCAGCTGTTTCAAAATTCTTCACAGGTGAAAATGTTTCACTTTTGAAAATAATGCAATCGAAATCACACACTGATAAAGCTCAATGCTTTACAAAAATTTAGAGTGTATTTATAAAAGAGAGGTGGCATGCAAATAATAGCGATTTATATTACAGAAATTGATTATTCTCGCCTGGATGGATTTATTTCGCTGAGTTAGACAAGCAAACAAATAATTCGTGGCTTAAAATAATATCATGTTCCTGAAGTTTTTGTCCGAAATTCTCTCGAATAATAAAATTTTAATGTTATTCTTTAGGACATTCTACTATAATTTTATCAAAATAACATAATAACATAATTTTTCATGATTTTATATAATCTATATATTTAAAACACAAATGTGTTTTTTAGTCATCTGCCCTGATCTATCTGCTGAACCAATTTTACTAATATTTTTTTTAATCTGAAAGCTCTTCATTTGCAGATGTGATCGCACTATCTGTTTGTTTTTTAAATATCCCCACTTTTTTAAAAGCATTTTATGAAATTTCTTCAAAATGGTGAAAATTATATAGCTTTCATTATTGCAGACAAGAGAGAAATAATGAGGCATATTCATGCTTTTTTCTGATAAAAATTGTTGTATAGGGTTTAGTGGCACAAAATCCAATAAAGAGCATAATGTTATATTAGGGGCATAATAACGGAAAATGACATACTGCTTTTGAAAACACGCATTTTTCCTCATAAATTTTCTATATTGTTTTTCCTTCTGCATCTGTACTCATACTAAGTTTCAGACACTAGGCGAAATGCTTATTTAAGAGAAAATGAAGTCATATTTAAAAGAAAATGATAATTTTCTTAGATAAAACTAAACATTTTAACACAAATGCGTCTAAAAAACGTAAATTACGGAAATTTTTACTTTCCGGAATTGAGATTAGAGTCTCAAGAAAAGAGTACGTCTGTTCACATAAAAGATGTTGCTGACAATCGTGACTTCAAGTTTTGAGTTAAAATGATTTTTAAATGATCAAACAAAATACAATAAAAAAAAAATGATGAATATGGATATGAGAAGTGCGTATGCAAATTTTGAGAAGGTGGAAATTGCTGTTTTTCATTCCGTTTTACCAAGGATAAGAGCCTCAATTGATAACCACATCCTAATAACTGATCTTAATTATATTTTACTGATTAAGTATGTATATTATAAAGAACAAACGTATCTGTGCGTAACGCTCACGTCATTTTGCGAATGGCAACACTTCACGATAAAATTTCGGTCTTGAAATTTTCGCTACTGCAATTTTTTATCTTCTGACCATCGTACATTTTCAATTTTTGTCGCATAGTGAAAGTATTTACTTTCAAATGCAATTTGTTGAAAAACTGTATCTTTATTGACTGATGTATTATATTTCCCAAAATAATTTTTAAACAAGGTTTTTTTTTTTTTTTTTTTTTTTTTTTTTTTTTTTTTTAAGTTTATCTTATTACGTGCCGGTTTCAATACATAATAATAATGAGCATTTTGCACACTACGCAACAAACATTTTTCAGCATTTGTTTCTGACTATTTTTGCATAACAAAATTAAAACTTCCTTTATAAACAAATAAAAGAATAATATTAAAAAACCATCAATCTAACATATTTGTGAAAGACAAATTAACGAAATTAATACTTCTTTTATAAACAAATAAAAGAATAATATTGAAAAAACACAAATCTAACATATTTGTAATCGTACAATGTAAATTTTTAGATCACCAAATAGAATTTTTTTTTTCAAATGGAATTTGTTTGCAAAGTTCATTTCAGTTTGCTTATTGTCTATAGTTTTAAAAACAATTTTAAAGCATGAAATATTTCTAATTTATCCATATCGCGAGGAGCTCGATTGCGAAAGATTAATCCGTTTGCCCTTCAAACAAAATAAAAAGTTCATCATTTCCTTTCCATTAAAAAAACAACTTCCCTATGAATAAATAAATGAAATAATATAAATAAAACACAAATTTAACAGACATGCATAAGCTCTGAAATTATCAGAATATAAAAGGATGCCGTAAGTAGCAAAACCTTGGTCAAATAACTCTTAGCATGCGGTTAATAATATCTCTTTTGATAAATTTCAAAAATTTATTTGATTGTAATTCGTATTTTCCATATGAAAAATGCTCTTTTAATGTAAGTGGGTAATGTAAAAAAATTATTGCTTATAAAAAAAAAATATATATATATTAGTTTTCAATTAAAAAAATGTTTTCACCAATATTCTTTAACCCGGGAAGCCCAGGTACGATCCCCTAGTAATAATAATAATAATAATAATAATAATAATAATAATCAAGAAATTTCAAAATAAGGTGTTCTTATTTGAAATTTGATCCAAATTTCCTCAGTTGACTTTAAAGTTTGTCAAACCTTTATGCAAGACATTTGAGGAGGTAGGAATGATAGGAATTCTCAATTATATATAAAACTTTGCAAAGACTTACAATTCATTACCCAGCCCTTAGAATGAGTATTTTAGTTGATCTTAAAAAGAGTTTTTTGTTATCATTTGCATTTTCTTACACTGTATATTTCCCATTTAAGTTTTTCTTTGCTAACAATGTTAGACAAATCCTATTACATATTTCAGCAATTATCGGGTAGAATTTATTGCATAAACACGTCTTATGTCACAATCAGAATGTGCTCTATAGCGCTTACCCGCTTGAGTTACGACTATGCATTGTAAGGTGATATCTGCTTGTTTAGGTGTGTTCTATCTGCCTACTATGAGTTTTGAAACGCCCTGTATTTAGATAACTTGTATGAAACTTTCTTATTTTCGGCTGCGACGCCTACTTATCATGTAATCCCGTATGTGGCGCACATACGTCTGTGTATCTGTATATTTAAATAAAAGTAAAACTACCCTTATTAAAAACACTATAAGCATTCATTAGTCATCTTGAAAGTACCACCTAAATTTTACTTTCTTCTATCTTCAATAAAAGAAAGTATTGTAATCGAAATTTTTTTCGATTTCCGGTTTTCGACGGATTTACACGTTTTAGGGGTCAGAGATCCCAAAAAACATGTTTATAGAAAATGTCTGTCTGTCCGTCTGTCTGTCGTCATTGTACCATCAAAAAGTTTATGAAGTTATGCATGGAATTGAACCAAATTTTTATTTTAAGTTTTTCGCTATGGCAAGCAGATCCTCCCTGAAGTTGGAAAAAAATCGCCGATAGGGGGCGCTGTAATAGCGATTTTTGTGCGATTTTGAATATTGTACCATCCAAAAGTGTATGAAGTTATGCATAGAACTGAACCAAATTTTTATTTTAAGTTTTTGGATATGGCAAGTAGGTCCTCCCTGAATTTGGAAAAAATTTGCCGGTAGGGAGCGCTGTAACAGCGATTTTGAATATTGTACCATCCAAAAGTGTATGAAGTTATGCATAGAATTGAACCAAATTTTTATTTTAAGTTTTTGGCTATGGCAAGCAGATCCTCCCTGAATTTGGAAAACATTCGCCGGTAGAGGTCGCTGTAATAGCGATTTTTGTGCGATTTTGAATATTGTACCATTCAAAAGTGTATGAAGTTATGCATAGAATTGAATCAAATTTTTATTTTAAGTTTTTGGCTATGGCAAGCAGGTCCTTCCTTTTATTTGGAAAAAATTCGCCGCTAGGAGGCGCTGTAATAGCGATTTTTGTGCGATTTTGAAAATTGTACCATCGAAAAGTGTATGAAGTTATGCATAGAAGTGAATCAAATTTTTATTTTAAGTTCTTGGCTATGGCAAGCAGGTCCTTCCTTAATTTGGAAAAACTTCGCCGGTAGGTGGCGCTGTAATAGCGATTTTTGTGCTATTTTGAATATTTTACCATCGAAAAGTGTATGAAGTTATGCATAGAATTGAGCCAAATTTTTTGTGTTTGTTTTTCGTCATGGCACGAAGGTCCGCCCTGAATTTGGAAAAATTCCGCCAGAAGGGGGCGCTATAATTGGAACTCTGTGCCATTTTCATTATTGTACCATCGAAAAATGTATGAATTTATGCATAGAATTGAACCAAATTTTTTGTGTACGTTTCTGGCTATGCAAACAAATCTTCCTTGAATTTGAAAAAAAAATCTGCCGGAAAGGGAACGCTGTAATAGCGATGTTTTTGCCATTTTCTTTATTATACAATCGAAAAGTGTATAAAATTATGCATACAATTGAACCAAATGTTTTGTGCATGTTTTTGGTTTTAGCCAACAGGTCCTCCTTGAATTTGGAAATATCGCGCGGTAAAGGGGCTCTGTGATAGCGATTTTTGTATACTTTTCTTGATTTTCCGTAGTTCTGTTATCCATCGGCAGCTCGTGCAAAGGCGGGAACTCGCTTCTTGCTAAGCCGGCTATTCGCAAACATCTGATAACAACAGAATAAGGAAAACTATTAATTTAAACTAATATCATGATATAGATTAACTCGTCTTTAGTTCGTTTAATTGACTGAAGCAGAAATTTAAGATGAAAATCAAAGTTGGTATAGTATTGAACTAATAATATTGAAGTATTAACATGTGTAACTAGTTTTTGAAATATTAAGATAGAAGGAAGAAAGTTTTGGGATTGGCACATCCAACTAGTTTTACTACAATTCATGTTTTTCTCCCAATAATTCCCGTTACAATACATTCATTTGGCGTGGACAACGAACTCGATTATAGAAAATTCACTGCTTTTTTTACGCTTGGTAGAAAACACTTGCAAGTGAGTTTATTAAAAAATATATAATTTTTGCTCTGTTTATTTTTTAAGAAAGGAAACACGAAACACGAACAAATATACACTGGTTATCAAAAATTAAGAAAAAGTCACAAAATGCTAATTTTTAATTACGCGACTACTCAAAAGGAAATAATATAATTCGAGTAATTACTATCTCTACAACACAGCTAGCCCATATAACATCTGATTCATGTCACAGATGGTCACAAGTGTTACAGTCACTACGGTGAAGCAAAAAAATAGGAAATTCCATACATTTCATTATGAGTCTCAAATGATCACTATATGTGACTCCACTGAGAAGTCAATGTGACTGCTGCTTTGTGACGAGTCACCAGGTGACTTTACAATGTAGTTAAACTGTGACTCTCATGTGACTGTCATTTTCAGACTCAATTTCATAGTCATCATGAACGTTGCATTATGATAAGTCACCAAATAATATCATATTATAGTCACATGGATACTTTTCCCAAAAGAGCACAATGGTGACTTCACAGTAGTCTCTCTGTCACCTGAAAGTCATCATGTGACTTTAATGTGACATTATTTGGTAATTTATCACAATGCAGCGTTCACGATGACTTTGAAATTGAGTCTACAAATGACAGTCACAGGAGAGTCACAATCTAACTACATAGTAAAGTCACATGGTGACTCGTCAGAAAGCAGCAGTCACAGCGACGTCTCAGTGGAGTCACATATAGTGATCATTTGAGACTTATAATGAGATGTATGGACTTTCCTATTTTTTTTGCTTCACCGTAGTGACTGTGACACTTGTGACCATGTGTGACATGAATGAGATGTTATATGGACTAGCTGTGTTGTAGATATAGTAATTACTCGAATTATATTATTTCCTTTTGAGTGTTCGCGTATTTGAAAATTAGCATTTTGTGACTTTTCCTTAATTTTTGATAACCAGTGTATTTACCTCCTTTTTTTAATCTTATCAGCTGCTAATTTATCGATGATCATTTGTTTTTTAAAGGAAACAAAAAAATTTATCTGTCTTTCTTAAAACTTCACATCTTTATATAAACAGCTACCAATGTATCAGTTTCTTAATTAATATAAATAACTTTTTAAATTATTAAAAGAGCGTAGCTAGTATTTTTATTTTATCTTTTTAGCCCCCGGTACGGTATGCTATTTCTTTCTCCCAGCTTATTTTGTTTCGTCTTCAAAAAAATAACGTTACCTTACAGAAGCCAGCCGTAAAACAAAGCAGTACGATTAAATACTCTATAGCAATTTTTTAAACTTCTAAGCATAGCACATTTTCAATTTTTATACCGTCGTATTGGGGGGAGAAAGTACTTTTAAATGCAATTTGTTTGAAAAGTGCATCTCCATTTATTTTTGAAATATTAAATTTTTTGTAGTTTTTGGAGCCATTTGCTTAATATTGGCAACGGAAGTACTCCATTTCTGTAGAAAGTAAAGGAGAAATAGTTGTAAAATAGTAATTATATATTTTTGTTGCCATTTTTTCATAACAACCGAAAGAAAATGTAATTAAAATACGTGCTATTTTGAAAAAAATATAAAGAAATGATTTCTGTTAAAACAGGGAGCTATTATAAACTATATTTAATTTTAAGTATATCTATATTAATGTTACAAACGAATGAAGGCCTGCCTTATTTTTTTGTCGGATTTCTTTAATGACGGCATCTTTCTGCTGCATTTGTGTATTATTTCGCGATAGTGACGTCCTATGAATACTTTACTGTAGATGTTTAAGAGTGGATCGTAAACGTGGAATTTTTAAGCGGATGCGAATGACGTCATTTTACATAAAATAAAACCGTGTGCTGTAAGTCTTAAAATTGAAGTATGTTTTGTACTATTTATATATACATATATTTTTTTTTTCATCGGGGGCGACACTAAATTCTAAAAAAGCAGAATTCCTGTTTTCTAGTTTACTTATTTTTGTCGGAAATTCCTTGCTTATTCTTTAAATTTCAAAGGAATAGTACGTTTTGTTTCTTCCTAATGAAGAAAGACTGTATTTTTTCGAAACATTTTATGCTTTTCTGATTTTTGTGTTACTGTAAAAAGCTTTTCCATTTGTATTATGTATCACACAAATTTAAATTATTCTTTAAACATTATTTAAGCTATCTTTTAAGGATTTCTAAATTGATTTCTCAACGTAGAATCGTATATTAATTAATATTTAACTATTAACTGATAAAATCATGTTTATTTTATATTACGCTCTTCTTTTTTTATTTATAATTTATTTTTTACTTTTAAGTCTTGCTGTAAAAATATTAAAATATTGTAATGTCATCAGAAACACATTTTTGTACATTTTTTTTTACTTTCTTCTATCTTTACAAGAAAAAAGTATTCGTGAAAATTTTCGACTTCCGGTTTTCGACGGATTTACACGTTTTAGGGGTCACAGATTCCGAAAAACATGTTTTTATAAAATGTCTGTCTGTGAGTCTGTCTGTCTGTCTGGCTGTATGTGACACAAATTTTGTGGGCGCTCTATCTCAAGAACTAATGGACGGAATTTAATAAAAAAATATATTCAAGTAATCTCTAATATAAATTGGTGCTGATTAGTTTTTGGTGTAAATCGCCCAACAGGTGGCGCTGCTATGCTGCATTTTTTGCAATTTCTGCAATAGCTCTATCTCAAGAACTAATGCACGGATTTTCATCAAACTTCAGATTTTGTTAGTCCTTGATATGAATTGATGCTGGTATCGTTTTGGTGTAAATCGCCCAACAGATGGTGTTGCTATGCTGAATTTTGCAGGATTGATACGATTTTCGCAATAGCTCTCGCTCAAGAAATAATGCACGGATTTTCATCAAACTTCAGATTCGGTTTGTCCTTGAGATGATTTGACGTTTTATATATTTTGGTGTAAATCGCTCAACAGGTGGCGCTGCATTTTTCAGAATTTCCACTATACCTCTATCTCAATAACTAATGCACGAATTTTCATCAAACTTCAGATTCAGGTATACTTTGATACAAATTAGTGCTGCTTATGTTTTGGCGTAAATCGCTCAACAGGTGGCGCTGCTACATTTTTCAGAATTTCCGCTACAGCTCTATCTCAGGAACTGATGCACGAATTTTCATCCAACTTCAAATTCAGATATACTTTGATATGAATGGGTGCTAAATTGATGTAATTTCTTGTACTATTTAAGTAATTTAATTGACGCGATTTATATAGAAGAAAGTTTAGTGATGGCCACAACATACTAGTTTTTAAAATAATTTTAGCATATCAGGAAGAGTGTAAAAAATCGATTGCAAAATTACACGTTTACATGCAAAAACGAGGTTGAGTTAAAAACAAGTAATATGAAAATTTTGTTTTTAAAGTCAATTCCTACTTAGGTCGTCAAAGAAAAAGTTAATATAATCCCTTAAGCTAATATTAGTTTTTGTTGCATTAAAATATCTCAATTTGTTGATTCTCTATAAGCAAGTATATTGATAAGATGAATAATGAGTATTTTATTAACGATTGAAAATTTGAACAAGAAAAATATATAAATAAATAAATAAATATAGGGAGAGTGTGAGCTAATAGTAGGAATTGTACAAAAAAGTCTAATAAATCCCTTTTTTTTAGTAGTGAATTTTTATTTATTTATTTATTAAAATTTTTATTTTGCTTTATTTTATTTAATTTCTGAAAAGCCGGATTTTGGCTATTTTCAATACCTTGTCCCTTTAAAAATTTATGATGATTAAAAAAAAAATTTAAGCGCTTTCTAGTTTTAATTGTAATATGTAAAAGTATAAAACCGAAACTTCTTTCTTCTATGCTGGATCAACAGATTGATTTTTCCATTATTGACCTTCTACATTAGGAGAAAAAAAAAGCACTTTTTTATGATTTTTTTTGTAAGAAAACTGCATGATGGATTTTTTTGAAATTTTAACAGTTTATTGTACATATCTTACGGTATACACAAGAATTTTTTTAATTAGATTTTGTTGCTTCTACTCTAAGTTATAAACAAATATGTTCAACCACATTTTTTGACACGGTGGGTAAGATTAAAAAAAACTACTCAATGGATCATCTTGATTTTTTTTTAATTAAAGCTTATTTAATTGCCTTTTTTATGAATTGAAGCTTTTGCTAAAATTATTTTAAAAAAAAAGTTATTCACAAATAAAAAAAAATTAACCCTTTTTTTTTTTTTTTTTTTAATTTTTTTTTTTTAATCAGCCATCACATGATTTTTTAAAAATAAATTTATGGGTTCCTTTAATTTAACTAGAAGCATACTCACGAAGTTTACGAAAAAATTTTATTTTTGTGTTTCAGATAATTCTACAAGGCGCTATCATGCCCACCGTCCAGACGAAATTTTCCAAAGCAGTTGAACATATTTGTTTATAACTTAGAGTAGAAGCAACAAAATCTAATAAAAAAATTCTTGTGTATACCTTAAGATATGTACAATAAACTGTTAAAATTTCAAAAAGATCCATCATGCAGTTTTCTTACAAAAAAATCATAAAAAAGTGCTTTTTTTGGTCTCCTAATGTAGAAGGTTCCCTTAAATCTTGAACGTTTAATGTTATCTGAAAAACTCTGAAAAGCCATTAGGTAAATGAAATCCTAATGTCCTATGTCCTAATCTATTTGTACTTATATGATAAAGAAAAATAAAATCATTATGACTACCCATTTTTTTTTTTTTTTTTTTTTTTTTTTTTTTTTTTAAGGAAGCAAATATACATAGCCTTTTTTATTTATTTATTTGACTTAACATCTTTGTATTTACAGCTACTAATTCATCCGTGATCATTTATCATTTTTTTAAAAAAAGGAAGCAAATATATTTACCCCTTTTTTTAAAAAATTTAACATCTTTGTACTAACAGCTACTAATTTATCAATGATCATTTATCATTTTTTTTAAGGAAGCAAATATATTTACCTCTTTTTTTTTTAACCTTATCAGCTACTAATTTTTCAATGATCATTTATCATTTATCTTTTTTTTTTTTTTTTTTTTTTTTAGCCCCCGGTACGGTATGCTATTTCTTTCTCCCAGCTTATTTTGTGTCCAAAAAATAACGTTACCTCACAGAAGCTAGCAATAAACAAAGCAGATGTATCATTGTACAATTAAATACTCTATAGCATTTTTTAAAATTTCTAAGCATCGCACATTTTCAATTTTTATACCGTCGTATTGGAAAAAAAAAGTACTTTTAAATGCAATTTGTTTGAAAACTGTATCTCCATTGATTTTTGAAATATTAATTTTTTTGTAGTTTTTAGCACCATTTGTTTAATTTTGGCAACTCAAGTACTCCATTTATGTAGAAAGTAAAGGGAAAATAGTTGAAAAATGGCAATTATATCTTTTTGTTGCCATTTTCTCATAACAACCGAAAGAAAATGTAATTAAAATACGTGCTATTTTGAAAATATAAACGAATAATTTCTGTTAAAACATGGAGCTATTATAAACTATATTTGAGTTATCTAATTTAATGTTACAAGCAAATGAAGGCCTATGAATCATTAGATAGCCGTTTTTTAGTCGAGTTTCTTTAATGACGGCATCTTTTTGCTGCATTTGTGTATTATTTTGTGATAGTGACATCCCATGCATACTTTACTGTAGATGTTTAAGAGTGGATCGTAAATGTGGAATTCTTAAGCGGATGCGAATGACGTTATTTTACATAAAATAAAAGTGTGTGCTTTAAGTCTTAAAATTGAAATATGTTTTGAACTATTTATATATACATATATTTTTTTCATCGGGGGCGACAATAAATTCTGAAAAAGCAGAATTCCTGTTTTCTAGTTTTTTTGTTTTTTTTTTCAGGAAGCAAATATATTTACCTTTTTTAAACTTAACATCTTTGTATAAACAACTACTAATTTATCAGTTTCTCAATTAATATAAATGACTTTCTGAACTAATAAAAGAGCGTAGATAGCATTTTTATTTTATCTTACTAGGGGGCTCTGCCCCCTACGAGCTACGCTCGTCAACCCCCGTTCAGACACCGCAGACTCTAACAGCAGGATAATTTAATCGGCTTTAAAAAGATTTCGGAAGATTGAATTATAATTTGAATCTGAGAATTATAATCTGACGTAATTTTCACCAAACTTTTCTTTTTCCTTTTAATATTCACGTAAAAATACTTCTGTTAGAAATGAAATATTATGATCATCTTAAAATATCAAATAAATGTCTCGAGCAATTTTTAAATTTAAACTGTTTTGCAATATTATTTTTTGTTCATTTTATATAATAAGTGTAATGTGACGGAAATGTGACCTAAATTCTCCTATTTAAGACTTCTAACGCATGTTTATGAATTTATTATTTTACAATATTCTGTCTCTTTTAAAATTCACGTGTAATTATAATTTTTATGACGTAATTTTCAATGAGTTTCTGCTTTTTATATTTTCTGTTTATAATAGTCACGTGTAAAAAAAAAAAATTAATTTGAAGTAGATAAAGTTAAATATGATATTAGTGATTATTATACATGTGTTTATACATGTGTTTATAATTTGAAGTAAACATTATTGTTTGCGCTGTTTATACAACTGGCAACAGTTTAAATTAATACCATTTTCTAAAATTTGTAAAAAATATCTCTCGAAATGCTGAAAATTTGAATTTAAAATTGAAATAAAACCTCAAAAAAATGAGTCAAATAAGAAAAATAAATACAATCTGCACACTGGGAACTTATAGCGTATAAAATGATCTAAAAATGATTAAATTTTCATGTATAGTTTTTGCTCCAATAAAACTTTTTTAATGGAATGATTTTGTCCAAATTAAATATCTCTTAAAATAATTCTCCGATTTGTGCATCAGCGTGTTTATCAAACATTTCTGTATAATACCACCGATTTTCATATTTTTGTATGCAACAGTATTTTTAATATTAACGATGAAAGACCATGCTTAAGCATTAAAATTGGATGTGGATCTACCCGGAATATCTACGCAGATTTTCATTGGTCCATTTCCAAATCAAAACTTTTTTTTATATATAGAAGGATTTATTTATTTTGTAGGAAGGGTCTTGCTCCTACTTTCAATTTCAAAGGAGTAGCACGTTTTGTCCGTTCCTGATAAAGAAAGACCGTGTTATTTCGAAACATGTTGTGCTTTTCTAATTTTTGTTTTATTGTGAAAATCTTTTTCATTTGTATTCGGTATCATATAAATTTAAAATTTTATTTACAACCCATAACCAAACACCACATAAAAATGTTCGACATATTAATATTTTCCTAGAAAAATACTTTAAAGTGCAAGTAACTTTGAAATCTGTTTAGAAGGAGTTAAGCTATATAGTAGTCTCCTTTCCATAATGGAATTTTAGTGTAAACAACAGATATAAACCTTTTTTTTTTTAACCTAAGAAAAGAACAGAGACTAATGAAGAATCTTCCATAATCCTAATCTACAGCCGAACAATCGCTACAACAATCGTTTCTTTCCATGATCGTTGTGCTTTTATCATAAATGATACGACATTCTTTCCATCGGTTGAAAATAATAAGAAACTGTGCTGCTTAAAAATAAATCCTATAATTCAAATCGGATTAGTTAAATATTTTTAAAAAAGAAAAAAATATGTCTTATTGTTATGAGCCATTAATATTTATAAAATATGATAAATATCAATTCTCAATTGTTTTTTTTCTTTCTTTGTGATTAAAATACACGATCTATCCAATAATAATAATAAAAAAAAGATCTTGGACAAAAAAAAAAAAAAAAAAGAACATGTAAGAAATAATGATGTTTTCATTCGTTCGACAAACTAGAAGAGAAATTAAAAGAGATTAGATTTTATATTATGAGACGAAATACCCTATCCATAACCCTATAAAAAGATTGAATTGATAGTTGTGAAAAACAATCACTTTCAGAATCAATATCGAGTTGGAACCATTTCACGTGCGGCGTAATTGAGGAAGTTTTGTTGACAACGGTTGTCATGGCGACCGGAAAGAGAGAGCATTGACTCAAAAAAAGTTGCCAGACAATTTTTGATTTAATGTAGTGATGATCCTTCGACTGTGAAGCTGGTTAGTTAAAATCGTCTCCGTCGGGACTTCAAGAGTAAAAGTTTTGTTAATCATAAACAAGAAAACCGTAGTATTTATATCTATAAATTCAACAGGTACGTTATTATTTATAATATAATTTTAATTTGTTACAATTTATTTTTGCTGCTAAATAGTAAATTCTAATGTAAAATTGTTGAAACATTTTGAACGTTTATTAATCACAGCATATGTGACCACGTTGTTGCCTCGCAGTATTTTATAAAAAATCGTCTCATATTATTGACTAATTTTCTTATTGTCAAATGTAACTCTAAAAGTGTTTACAATGTTGTAAAGTTGGGCAATTCCAAGCCAATGTTACCATTTTAGTATTTTGTTTTTTACAGTAATATATATTTTAGTAATATATATTTTTTTCTGATAGTATTAAACCTATACTTTTAATATTTGCAATGCGTTTTATAAAATTTTGCATAGTCAAAATCAATAAAATCCGTTATAAATAACCAGTACAGCTTTTTTTATTTGCTTCATTTTTTCATTTGCTTCATTTCATTAGCTTCATATTTTTTCATTTGCTTCATTTTTTTTCATTTGCTTTATTTGCTTCATTTTTTTATGCGTTCATTTACTTGTCTCTTACATATTGGATGTTGGTCTGGTCTGTTACAGGTAAGTTTACATATTTTTCATAATTATACTGTGGCAACAGCCAAATTTTGTGAAAGATGTATGATCCTGAACTCTCTCTGAATGAAAATACATTTTTGTTATAATAAATTGTAAGTTATTTTACAAGTAATATCGATAAACATTAAGGCATCCGAAAAGCAGGGTAATTCCTATTTGTCTGTTACAATACCATTATTTTTTTAATCATAATTATTTACTTTAAATAATTTATTCATAATAACTATATTATTTTATCTTCTAATATCATATGTAAATTGTAGCCATCTTTGAATTACATAATTATAATTTTTAAATAAGTTAGTGATATTTTTTCCCTCTATGATTGATAGTATGTTACAATGGAATTGTCCAGCTGAAAATGAATAATTATTTTAAAAAATTCTCTTAGAATATTATACAATTAATATTTCCATTTTTCCCGTTAAAGAAAGATTTTAAAAGGGGCTGCTCGTCACTCAGTTTCCGAATTCTCCTCGGTATTGTTAAGTGCATGGTCGTTTGATGCATTCTTATATTTAAAATATCTCCTCGGGAAATTAACATTTTTAACCATTTGGAAAAATGGTTATTGTCCTCGGTCAAGGTAGGAAATCAAAAACATATCTGAAGCTTTTTATTAGTTGAATCCGCATTTTATTCGTTTTCTGATTGGTCTATACAGTAATCTGTATTTTCCCTTTACTTTCAAAAGAGATGGATACTTCTGTTGCCACTATGACAAAAAAGTAATAAAAACTACAAAAAAAAAAATTAATAACTCAGAAACAAATTGAGATACAGCTTTCAAACAAATTGCATTTAAAAGTGCATTTTTTTCTCTATACGACGGTGTAAAAAGTAATATTGTGGGATGTTTAGAAGTTTAAGAATGAAATTTCATTTAAAATGGGTCCAGGAATATTAATGTTTAATCCATGGCGTACGTAATGAATGACCAGCTCCGTAGAAGTTTAAAAATTTACAGTACCGAAAATTGTAAAACTGAAATTTCTTTTAAAATTTGTTCATGATGGGTCGAGAAATGTTAATGTTTAATTCATGGCGCACGTCATTGCTCCGTGCGATTTTTTATGTCTTAAATTTTAGTCTTCGAAAAAATCATTTTCCAAATGGTCGTTGTAATTTGTTAAATTTCTTTTTTTTATTATTATTTTAACCATTTGGAAAAATGGTTATTGTCCATGTCAGGGTAGGAAATATAAAGCATATCTGGAGCTTTTTATTGGTTTAATCCGCATTTTATTCGTTTTCTGATTGGTCTATACACTAACCGTTATTTTCAACAGAGATGGGTACTTCTGTTGCCCCTATGACAAAAAAGTACTAAAAACTAAAAAAACTCAGAAACAAATTGAGATACAGCTTTCAAACAAATCGCATTTAAAAGTACATTTTTTTCTCTATACGACGGTGTAAAAAGTAATATTTTGGGATGTTAGAATGAAATTTCATTTAAAATGGGTCGTCAGATTTCTTGGACGATGGAAAAGCCTTTTCCCGAACAGCCAATGAAATGCTTGGACAATACGTAAGTTTCATGAAATCTGACGGGTCGCAGGCGATTTTTGTCGCTTGCAATTTTTACGTGTAATAACACTATTAATGTTTAATTCACGGCGTACGTAATGTATAATCAACTCCGTGTGATTTTTTATGTCTTAAATTTTAGTCTTTGAAAAAATCATTTTCCAAATGGTCGTTGTAATTTGTTTAATGCTTTTTTTATTTCTGTTTTCTGTGTACTCTTCTTAAAAGATGTTTCCTTTTTTCTTAGTTGTCAAAATATTTCTAAAATATATACTTAATTTAATATTTTATGTGTTAAAAGCGGACGAACTGGGGATATTTTAACACTTTATATAAAATTAAGCATACATTTTAGAAATATTTTGAGAACTAAGAAAAAGAGAGACATCCTTTAACCCTTTCGGCCCTGGCGGTCACATATGTGTTCCTTACTTTTAAAATGCTTTAAACTGTAAATAACGCCTTGCAGATACGTAAAAATCTCATAATCAATATGTGCATTCTATATTTTGACTTTTTAGTGGACAAGTAGCGCAATCTAGCTTTGAAATAATAAAAAAAAAAGTTGACAAAAGTTTAAATTTTTTGTAGTTTAACCCTATCACTATGTCCTGGGGTCCACGCGGACCCCAAGCACTTTTAACAAGTTGTTAAGAATATGTTAAAGTTAATGTAAATTTAATATTCTTGGGTATAAATAATAAAATTTATTATGAAAATATCAGAAACAGCGTTAATTATTTTTAACCTAACTAAATAAATGAAAAAAGTAATTTATTATATATTTAAACCATATTAAACATGTGTATTATAGTAGGGTCCTCTCGGACCCCAGGTCACAACAGGGCATGTTTCGATAGGATATAGTGATAGGGTTAAGAAAACAGTCAGGGCCGAAAGGGTTTAAACAAATTCGGGACTACTTTTTCGAATGAATAATTTGTGATAAACAATAAAAAATACTAGTATGTTTTTATGTCTGTTAAATCCTGTTGTAATACGACATTTTCCAAATGTCTTCAAAAATTCTTCTTTCGACTATTGTCATATGCAAAGAACGCGAAATAACTACAACCTAACTCGTTAGGTTTCAGAAAATAACATATTCGTTAAAATTCAGTAAAACCTAACTTCTGTGATTTGGTTAGTTACTTTTAATTTTATTAACGTAAAAGGGATTTTTAACCCAAACTGAAAAAAAAATTCAGGGCCAAAAGGGTTAAGTAGAGGCCGGAGAAAAAATAAGTTAAAAATATTAATTCCCCAAGGAGATATTTTAAATACAAGAATGCATCATATGCCCATAGACTTAACAACACCGAGGGGAATTCGTAAATTGTGTGACGAGCAGCCTTAAAGTAAACGCACCAGAAGTGGGCATAGAAAAAAGGAAACTGTAGCTGATATTAAATATAATAGAAAAACCACAGCCCTGACAAGATTATATCAAGAAGAAGCCGTCCAAGAAATAAATTTCAATGAAAGTAAGATAAGTTTTCCCTACAGCCTGTACTATCCGTCCATTATGAGAGAAACCATAGAGATTGTGACACGTAAAATTCAATATGTAACGATGCAGCATCACTTATCAAAATTATGGTTCGAGCTACTCAATGATTACGAAAAATAGAAATAAACACCCAATAGATAAATAAATAAATAAAGAACGTGCATTATGTAAGAGCACGTGAAAATTGAATGATGACGTTTCATAGACTCTACAATTTAAGAATATTTTTATTTATTTGTCTTGAAAATGACTCGGGTAGAGTCGAAACATGTAAACAGTCGAATAAACTTATTTTTACTGTTTTTAATCATACACATTTTAGCAATTAAAATTAGTATGTTATTACAAGGTATTAATTTGTTATATATATGCTGCTTATATTAAACTCTGGTTTATTGAATCAGTCGCTGTTATACTTTAAATAATAAAAATCAAAATATAATTTTTTTTTATTGTAATCAGCCATTAATTTAATGAAAAATTGATTCCGAAATATTCATTTAAGGACCATGCTGTAATAAGACGAAATTTTGCGAATTTCATGAATTTTACGAATCTTTTATTAGAAATTTTACGAATTTTTAACTCATCATTAATTCAACTAATTTATTATAATTCAAGTTGCATAAAAATATATACTACTTAGTTATCCCATCAACCAAAAATCTATCGCCAAACTATAAGATTAAATGCCAATAATGGTTGATCGTAAATATTCCATTCATTTGACTTTAAGCAAATCACACGTGTTTACTCCATCAAGTGATTTTTATTTCTATGTTTTATTTGTATTTTTATTAATTTTATACTAAATTTATTTGTTCTTTCGTTATTTAAAATAAAAATTATGTCAGTTTGTATAATTTGGCGAGTGGTTTGGCGATTTATATAATTTGGTGAAATTGGTCGACAGGATAACTAAGTAGTACCAAATATATTAATAGTTTAATAATCAGATTTTTACAATAGTATGTTTGATAGATAATGGTTTATGTATGCTTCATATATTTTTACATAACGAAATTGAGCCCACTTGTCGTTTTATTGCAATAACATAATCATCAAATACATTTGAAGAAATAAAGCTTTTTTGACAGAAAGGAAAAATAATTACTTGTCGAAAACGCTGCATAGAATCACAGAAAAAGAAAATTTTCTAATGTGTAATTCATGTAAAAACAGTTTTATTACTTGTCTGCATATGTTAAATAAAGTTTTATTTATTATTAAAAGAAAGAAAAATAATTTCATCTATATAATGATTATCAAATTTAAATTTTTCGGGTGAGAGAAAACACGTAGCACGTGTCACTTCGGGCAAGCGTTCCATTGGTTCGCCCTCCCTGAACTAAACGTTAATTTGATTTTAAAAGTAAAGGAATTTAAAATATTAAATGAACTTATTTAATTAAAAATAAGTCATTATAAACTTATAAACTAATTAAATTTTAAAATAAATATAATTAATAACTTCTAAAATTCTTCCTTTTATGTGAATACGTACATGGTAGGCTCTCTGCTCTTCTGCGTACGCATATGAATACTTAAATTCGTTGCCGCACCAAATCTTTAAAAAAAATTGATAAGAATTACCAAAACTTAAACGTAAATGTATACTTTTCTATATTTTGTAATGCAGTAAAACTTGCCTATAACAATATTGTCTATAACTATTTTTGAACTCTGTAATAACGAGGACAAAGGAACTGTAAAATTTATTTGTTATATAAGAGTTCTTGTAATAGCCAAGTTTTTAATTTCATATGTAAGAAAGTAAGCATACGTTCAGTTAAATTATTAAAACTTACAGAATGATTACTCATAGAGATGCAGTTTTATATTTCTGGATTAACAGGATGCCCATGGTAACATATATGCTACCACCACTGTTTACAATTTAGTGAATTTTTTAATTCAGATTCCAAATTCATACCAGAAATTTAAAATAGTAATGTTTGCTTTATTTAATAACAGACATTCCGCTGTTAAATAAAGCAAAATTTCTCATTGAAATTTTCTGGTATGAATTCAGATTCTCTTAACCCTTTCAGTCCCATACATTGCCTTTTTATGCTAAAATTCTGAAGTTTTTGAAATAGGCTGATTTTATGCTCAATATAAGAAATAATAAAAGGAAAAAAATTCATTTTTTAATTAAAATTTAAATAATAATAATAATAATAATAAATTATAAATTAAATAATAAATAAAATTTAATAAAATATTTAAATAAACTAGAGAAAATGAATTACTGAAGCATATTTTAATACAATATAAAAAATAAAAACATTTATTTATTATAAAGTCTATATAAAAAAATGTTATTCATGTCTCTTTTTGCAAAATGAACTAAATCTCATATCAGAAATATTAAAATCATTTTATTGCATAGTGCTGCAATCTATCGAAGACAAACAAAAATTTTTATCTATTAGGGATTATACATAGCTTTTATTTCCGTTATTTGAAATAATATAGGAGCATCGGGATATATACAAAAAAAGAAAAAAGAAAAAAAGAAATGTCATGATGCCAATTAGACTCACTGGGAGTGAAAGGGTTAATTGCGGAATATCTAGAACGTACTTTACCATGGGAATTAGAGGGTTAAGTCAGTAATGATAATTTGACATTTACATTTTAATAATTTTTCAATTTTGAATTCATGAATACCATAAACTGTTTGTTGAAATCGGGCTTATTATTTATTTATTAAGTTAAACGTGTGTTTTAAAAGTTTGTTTTTCTTAAAGTTTTATTGTGGGTAGGGGTGCACTTTCGTATTTCTTTCAAACTAATTCAAGGAACTCAGAAAGCGAAATTATTGTGTTGTAATCAGGGCCCGATTAAAGGCTATCTAGGGCCCCGGGGCAGGCATCATTATGACCCCCCCCCCTTCCATCTATTCATAGAAATAGTTTGCGAATAATGCGGAAGTGGCCAGTACTAAATTTCATACATATTGTATGTATGCATAAATTTCGTACCAGGTATTGCTCACATCTGTATACAGAGTATCACAAAAATATGGTCATAACTTTGAGAAAAATTCTAGTAGGATAATAGCAGAAAAAATGATAGATTGGTTGACACGAGTATTTGTTTGCAAACTTTTACTTTGCTTATCTACGTATATTATAAGATGTCTGAAAGAAAATGACCTAAATTGGTCCTAATAAATGGTTTTAACATGACACGTTACGAGAAAAACGTCAATACAGAATTTCTTTTGAAAACAATAGAATACTAAGTATTATAATAAAATTTTAATCATTAGTTTTCTAATGATATAGTTCGTTTTTTGCATGGTTGGAGTAGGTACGGAGAGCAGGGAGAGGAAGGGGACCGCACTCTCTTCCTAAGGTTTGAAAATATATAAATTTTGTTCCTTTTTGGCTAATTTAACCATTTGTAACTTAATGAATCTACTGATTACTCCCATGGGGGTCCCCTAAAAAGGGTGGCCCGGGGCAGCTGCCCGCATGCCCCTGCATTCACCAGGCCCTAGTTCTAACGGAACTAAATTTTTACCCTTTCAGAGGCAAAGTATTTTTATTAGTAGATTGAATAACACCAGATAATAAAAGGAAAATTTTCGTTCCAAAATTCTGCTGCCAGTTTGGCAATTAGGGATTAAAATTAAGTGGTACAGAAAAAAACCACCGCCTTTCAAAGGGTTAAGAAGAATGATTGCATAAATGATATCGTTTTCGATTCGTTTTCTACAATTTCATTAAACGTGTAGTACGACCATTAAAAACAAATTTTGTTTTGGGAAAATGACGAAAATCGGCACTTTATTGTAAATTTACAAAATTTTCGCTCGTTACAGCTGATTTTCCGTCGTTACAACCGCGATTTTGCAATGTATTTTTAATATTAGACCAACTATTTATTTCCTTTTGCTTTTTAGATTCGTGTTTTTAAAACATCTGAGCAAGCTATAATGAGTTCATATGTTTTTATAGATATATACTCGTATATGAGCGATTCTCCAATAAATGGGTAATTTCACTCTGTGATTTAGGGGAAAATAAAAGTTAAATTTTAAACATTTTCTTTTAACAAATCGATAAAACATAAAATAGTGAATTTCAACAGGGTAGTAAGCTGATGCAATTTCATTGAAAGGGGACTGAAGTGACAGGTACGGTAGTGATAAAATTAAGAATGTTGCTTCTATTCTCATAGTAAGTTAATCTTAATGAGACTGCAATATGATATTTTGAACTAAGCAAAAGTATGTTACATCATGACAAAATCATAAATAAATAAAAACTAGTCGTTGGGGGCCACCGTAATACTTACCCATCATGGATATACATAATACAAAATATGAAAATAAAACATGTGATACATGCTAAGCATTGTATCATGTTACTTTTATTCATAATTTAATTTATTTGGACTCCCTTAAATATAATAATATAATCCCTTAAGCTAATATTACTTTTTGTTGCACTGAAAATCTCAATTTGTTGATTTTCTGTAAGCAAATAAACACTATTGGTTTACAATGGAAGTCTATGGGAATTTGGCGAAATGTTAGAGATACCGCCAATTTAGCGATATATTGCCAAGTTGGCGACAAACTTGGCGGCATTTGGCGACAGAACAGGGTCTCCCCTATGGTATTCCCCCTTATAGGTATGAAAATGCATTAAATGCGTGACATTTGCGATAAGCCATTATTGGCATTTAATCTTATAGTTTGGCGATAGTTTTTTGGTCGGCGGGATAATCGATTAGTACCGAATTGCGTAAAAGAAACATCCTTGTAACTTGAAAAATTATTTTCATATTGACTAACAGTTTACTGCGTCGGATTAAGCGTCTTATTTCGAATTAAAATACATCATTGAATTGAAATTTGAATGTACAGGGTCATGAAAAATCAAAGAGTGTGAAAAATAGGATTACAAATATCTCGGCAACTAATAATCCGATCGAATTCATTATTGATGCAAAATTTATATTTTTTTATTGTCTTTTATATTCACTCCTTCAAATAAACAATTTCGAAAATTTTTGTATACCTTTTATCAGAACGAATATTTCGAGAATCCGAAAAAAATAGTTCCGGATAATCGGGGTTACTGATATTCAGTAAGCTTTTTCCCATTATTACTTCCTAAGTATACACCAAATTTCAAGTCTCTATCTCAATTTGTTCGGGAGATAGAGCGTTTACAGACACACACACACAGACAGACGGACGGCAAATTTTTTTTCTCCTAAAAATATATTTTTCGGAATCTCCAGTGTCTGAAACGTGTAAATCCGTCAATTTTTTTTTTCGATTTTTTAAACGATTACAAGATTTACCCTATACTACGTATGATGGGTAAGTAATACCCTCCTATACTACGTATGATGGATAAGAAATAATAAGGTAAATTTAAGTACGCGACTGTAGTGACAGGTAATAAAATATCCTTATATTTCTGTCTATTTTGCAGCTTGTAACTGCTTTGGAAGTCCAGATAACTAACCATGTCTTTCTAAGGAGTGAAGATTGCTCCTTCTACTAGATGTAACTGTATTCAAAATTTTATCTGGCCTCTTGATGGCACACAAGCAGTATTATACAAGGGGACAGTAGTGACATAAAAACTAGGGGACAGCATGTCTGTGGCCAGAATAAATATAAAACTACACTGGTATGCAAAAATTAAGGACCAATCACAAAATGCTAATTTTCAAATACGTGAACACTCAAAAGGAAATAATATAATTCGAGTAATTACTATCTCTACAACACAGCTAGTCCGTAATATAACACCTCATTCATGTCACACATGGTCACAAGTGTCACAGTCACTACGGTGAAGCAAAAAAATAGGAAATTCCATACATCTCATTATGAGTCTCAAATGATCACTATATGTGACTCCACCGAGACGTCAATGTGACTGCTGCTTTGTGACGAGTCACCAGGTGACTTTACAATGTAGTTAAATTGGGACTCTCATGTGACTGACATTTTTAGACTCAATTTCAAAGTCATCGTGAACGTTGCATTATGATAAGTGACCAAATAATATCACATTATAGTCACATGGAGACTTTTCCCAAAAGAGCACAATGGTGACTTCACAGTAGTCTCTCTGTCACCTGAAAGTCATCATGTGGCTTTAATGTGACATTATTTGGTAACTTATCACAATGCAGCGTTCACGATGACTTTGAAATTGAGTCTACAGATGACAGTCACATGAGAGTCACAATGTAACTACATTGTAAAGTCACATGATCACTCGTCACAAATCAGCAGTCACAGTGACGTCTCAGTGGAGTCACATATAGTGATCATTTGAGACTCATAATGAGATGTATGAAATTTCCTATTTCTTTGCTTCACCGTATTGACTGTGACACTTGTGACCATGTGTGACATGAATGAGATGTTATATGGACTAACTGTGTTGTAGAGATAGTAATTACTCGAATTATATTATTTCCTTTTGAGCGTTCGCGTATTTGAAAATTAGCATTTTGAGATTGGTCCTTAATTTTTGCACACCAGGGTATTTATAATTTACAATAAAATTCTTTATTTTATATTTTAGAATGTAAATTTTTATTTTGTATAGTAAAATTTCTAAAAATAGTTTGTCATTACACTTAAATTTGTTCCAGAATATCAGTGCATGAAATGTGTGTGTGTGTGTGGGGGGGGGGGGGGGGGAGACAAGGGACAGAAGTGACAATTTGAATATTTAAAATATTATTGGAGTAAGATTTACAGTTTTTTTCCCGAAATTGTAGAAAGGCATTACAGAATGCCAATTTTATGCCAACAAAAATTATATAAATGATAAAATGTAGCATATAACCCCAAGGGACACAAATTACCCACTTATTGGAGAATCGCCCATATGTATATATACTTCTCTGTAACAATAATTTATTTGCTCCCAACAAAAAGATTAAATCAAAATTACACCAGTTAAAAATAAGATTTAAGTGTTATATTTTTTAATTATAATTTACGTATATAAATATATATTAGTACTGCGTATTTGTACATATTTTTATTACGTTTATATTAGTCATATTGAGGTAACGTCACATTTTGCCATCAATTTCAATGCCGTTGATTTTGGTGCATATGATATAATTTGATTCTGGGGAAACTGCATTTCTAGATCATTAATTTGTATAAAATCCCAAATATTCGGGGGGAGTGGGGGATTACAATCCTCGAGAACCCTAGCTTAAACAGTTAAAAATGATTCAATAAAAAATATTTTTTTATACAACGAATAATGCTTTTGGAACATGGTAACATCATAATTTATCTCGACCTCATCATAAATTGTATTACTACCAATCGATACGTTAAATGGATTTTACAACAAGTTTCTCTTAAGAGTACTTTATTGTACCGTCAGAGAATAAAGGGTTAAAAGAATCCAAACATCCTAGAACTATTTTTCTAACCTATTCATGGAGGAGGCTTAAAACCAATGCTTATTTTAAATTAATTTTAACACAATTATTCTAATTAGTAAATAAATCATATGAGATATGAATTTCCAACTGGGCGAAAAATGTTCGGACCAGAATTCGAACCAGGGATATTTTGGCCGAAACTGCCAATGCTCTGCCATCTGAGCTATCCCGGACGAATCTGGTGTGTCTAATTCACTCAGATAACCTCATTTATTACAGCATCTGGTCTGATATCTGAATCAGTTCAACAGAATAAATCGCAGGTAATGGAACTCCAGAAAACGCTAGATACGTAATTACACTATTAATGCTTATCTTAATGCTTATTATCTGTTCATCTCCCCTGTTCAAGCAAATCGACGATTCGCACTTATGAAGCGTTTCCGAGTGAATTCATTTTATTCTCTATGAATTATAGTACAAAGTACTTTTTAGTCATAATCGGATTTTATTTTATTTCGTGAACTAATCTAACTTGTTTCATTCAATTTTTTATAGTTGCTTTTGGGCGTGCCGTCAAATTTTTCTCAGTTCACTTGGGAATGTAAGGTTAACGGACTCTCCTAAACCTTGCTGCAAAAGAAATTCATCAAAACATATACGAGAAGAAACTTCTGCTTTTATTTCAGATTTATTTTATTAGCATATTAACAATTTCAGGATGCGTATACTCCTTACAATAAAGCTGTCATTTTCCAGGTGTTTTTAAAGTACAAAAAAAAAACAAAACTTTGGACCAGAACTTTTTTTAATAAGAAGTGTAATATGTATCACATAGAAACAAGTCACTTTATTAAATCAATTATATGGTGACATGTATTTTTTTTCCTGATAAAAAAAACAAGAAGATTGGCAGCTATGTTACTATTTCAAAGGAGTATAGTATCACCATTTCCAAATAATAATCTCCAACTTAGTTAGTCGCAGAATTTAATATCATTTTCTGCGATTAAATAAGGCAGATTACTATTTGGAAATAGTAGTATTAAAAGTTAAAGTCTATACACACCCTGTACTTTACTGTACTTCCAAACAGAAGCCGATTAAAAAGCTACTAAGAAACTACTTATGAAGTTACTTCACTCACGTGAAAATATCTATTCGCTAATGTTAATCCTATGGAAGAAATTTTTTAGATATCTCGTTTGCTTTTGAATATTTTTAAACGAGTTTTTTTTTTTTTTTTTTTTTTTTTTTTTTTTTTTTTTTTGTTTGTTTGTTTGTTTGTTTGTTTGTTTGCACTGGCTAGCTGAGATCGATCTCTACAAAGGTCGCTTTTTACTTTTTCGATTTTGCTTACAGATGTCTTTTATAAATATACTTTTAGTTTCGGAAACGGATTTGAAAGTGAAAGTATTCTCATTAAAAATACCTGAAAAAAAACCGAAAATGTCAAAAACAGCTTTTGTACAGATCGACCTCGGCTAGCCAATGAAAGAAAAAATCGTATAAAAAATATTGAAATACAAACGTTCTATCTTAAAAAATTCCATCCATAGGATTAACTTTAGCAAACGGATGTTTTCGGATCCTGGGGCAAAAATTCGTCTAGAGTCCCCATGTCATTTTTACATCCCCAATCTGTACTCATTTAAAGTAAAAATTTAATTAATTTAATTAGTATTAAACTATTAACTGATAAAAACGTATATTAAAAAAATATTACACTCTTATTTTATTTATATACCACCCCCCCCCCCAACCTTTTTGTGTTTAAAATGCTTCATTGTTGCATTTTTCGCATCCCGTTGGCCTTTTTTTGGCGATTATGTTTTGTTGCATCATTAAATCCAATGTTGTTGTAACTTTCAGTAACCATAAAGAACATTTGGTGATTTATCACCTGGTGACGTAAAAATGCCTTAAAATTAAGTTATTAATTAAAGTTTTAAAATTATCGTATTGTCATCGGAAACACACCTATGTACACAATTCTTCTAGTTTTAGCATGCCAAGAACCAAGTTAAAAATTTAATACAAAAATCCATCTTTACATACAAAAACGAAGTTAAGTTAAATAAAAGTCCTTTCGACCTGAACCGGAAGGAAAAGGTAAATTCCCTATTCCTCGTTTATAAGAATTCAGCTAATCTTACTCAAACATGCGAATCTAAAATGCGTGGAACTCTATTATAGAAGCTTCATTCCCAGTCTTTGTCAATTCTGAAACTGAAAGAGAATTTTGCCAAATTAGTCAGCTGCAGCCAAGATGGCTTCATTTATGGGGATTTATTTTTGGTCGCCAAATTTGGCGATATATTGCCAAGCGACGTTAAGCTTGACGAGCGAGTTTGCCGCTGAGGATATGAATATATAGTTTTAAGCATAAAAGAGTTGGAAAAAATGGTTACATCCAGTGCCTGATTTACGGCAGGGCATTTGGGGAACGGGCCCAGGGCCCCTGATGTTCAGGGGCCTCCATATGCTGATGAAGGTTTTTCAATTATTGTCCTAAATCTGATGTAGTTTTAATATCTATTGGAATCTTAAATTTTATTCTACATTCTATTGTGTTCATATTGTATTTTTATAACATTGTGTATTTTGTCAAACATTCATTTATAATTACTTTATTATAGCGAATATTTTCTTTTATCTTTATTACTTTAAAAATATATTGTATTTTTAATTCTTATTTAATCCTTTTCCTGTTCTCGTCAGATTATTTGGAGGTTAGTAAGCGTAGCTTGCAGGCAGTAGAGCCCCCTAATATTTTAAATAATTGTCGCTTGGTGTTGTCGAAAATTTATTATTAGTTGTTGCATACTTTATCATTCCAGATGTGTAGACTTGTATAGGGAAAGGTAATCAATTTATTATAACAATCACACAATTTATTATAAAACGTCTACTCATTTAAATTTCATAATTGTGAAATAATTATTTTAAAAGTCAATTAATGATTATTATATTTAATTTTTTAATGTATATTTTAAAGAAATTATTAAAATCAATAATGGTTATTTAATAAGTACCTTTTTAATTTTTTTTACTGAATAACCCTGTAAGTATCGGTGCAAGGGGGTCCCCGTAAGCCTCTGTGCCCAGGGCCCCCAAATTTGTAAATCGGTCCCTGGTTACAGCGTTGAAATAACATTTGCGTTTACTAAAACTTATAAATTAAATCCACTTGTGGAAGAATCCTGCTGCATTATTTCAAAATGTCAGCTACCCTAGAATTTCAAATTGCCATTTTTTTAAGATAGTGGCTAAACAAACAAGTCGGAAATTGTATGTCACACGTGGCAAATGAAGTGCGTTCGTACTACAACTAGTTTTATAAATATTCAGATCTTGCTGCAATAGCTGTTGTCCTCTTATGCAAAAATGCATGAATACAAAATTTATTACGATTGTATAGAATATTAAATTCAGTAATACGGAAATAATATGGCTCCATCTTAAATAGGACGTCATCACCATGGCAACCTAGAAAAATTACCTACATTTCATAAAATTTGAAATGGCTCGACAAAATTCTGCATCGATGATATATATTAAATTTCAAACCATTCGGTTCGGTAGTTTTTGAGCTGTTGTATGCGGACAGATGGACAGATAGACAGACCGAGGACCAGATGACGACTATAGGTGCTACGTATTTATATAATTATGAAAGCACCTAAAAATGTTCCAGAATTCTTGTATAAAAGCCGGACATTTAAAAGAGAAAACTCTTAGGATTTTTATTTTATTTATTTTTATTTATTTATTTATTTATTTTTTTTTTTGCATCCTTTTGAATTGGAAATCCTTAAGTGGCCGCCATTTGAAAAAAGATGACTTATGAAGCTGGCCAGTGAGGTCGGTCGAGACCTCGGTAAGTCTTATACAGTTACATATACACATGCTTAATCACACCCGGTTCATACATACGAGTGCTAGCCCACGGCAAAAATCATGTAGGGGAGACTAGGGAGGGTTGATCTTACGGGAGGCTTGACCCACCCATCAGTTTTCATATTTAAAAGCATTTCAGAATTTTATCATTAGGTGTCAATCAAAGCTACTGGAATGCTCAAACAACAGGCTTTGTTTCATACAGATAATCGAAATAGGTGTGGAAAAAATCAATTGAGGCATTTTCAACCTAAAAGTTGTGTTTTTTAGAAATATTTTGTAAGCTTTTTTCAGATAAAATATATCATAGAAAATTAAGTGAGTAGGTTTAAAGTAATACAGAAATATCAAGCTTTCATTCCCGGCATAAAGATTGTACAGTAAGTTAGGCTTAACATATCAATATGTTATTCTTTAGAAAAAGGCTATGTGGGGAGGCTTGACCCAGTCAGTGTGAGGGAGCGTTGATCAGATGAAATCTTGTTATTATACACTATGCATAATGAAAGGTTAATGTTTATATATAAAAAAGAATGTAAATTTATTCTGTAAAGACACGGTAAAATAGGGTGATGGAAAAGAAAATGTTTAGATTAAAGAAAGATGTGAAAATTTGCTATAGTATCCACTGCAAGAAAAAATTTAATGAAACATAAATGGGAAAGTTGATAGGAACTTTTTCCATTTAAATATTACTACAATAGGTAAATTGAAACAGTGTAAAAGACTAGATAGCAGCAGTCTTAACACTTTCAGGGGCAGTGGTATGCTGATGAAACCACTTAATTTTAATTCCGAAACGCCACAGTGACACCAGAATTTTTCTAAAATCTTTTCCATTTAATATGTATGTGAAATATACTCTTTTTCTTACTTCCAAATAAATTTGTTCGTAAATTCCGCTGCCAGTTACTTATTTCAACATTTTAGTACATACTTTGCCACTGAAAGGGATACAGAAGATAATGATCAGTTAAGATCGAAAAACTTTTGGAAGGTATGTAGACAAATTTCACCAGCATAAATACAGTGAGATGAAGCCAAACTATGTGACAATTAGAATTGTCAGGTGTCACAAAAAGTAGGAAAAGGAGATAAAAAAATAAATAAAAACAGCGGGTTTTAAACCAGCTTAAAAGTAGTGGCTCTTAAACCTGGACATAATAATACATGTAACCCTATGAAAACGGAACCTGTCTCTATCGGAATATTGTCTTAAATGTTAAAATTTCATTTTCCCTGCTGTACAATTATACCTGCTCAGACAAAATTCTGTTTAAAACAAAATTTTTCTCCTCTGACTTGCGGTTGCGGGTTAAAAAGGCTTTTTGCAGGTTTGTTTAAGCATCATATTTTCAAAAATATTTTTTATAATAATTAAAGCATGTAGCATAAAGTTACTTTGCTTTTTTTAACTGATTTTATTTCTCTTCACAAATATTTCAATATAAAACAAAGTGGGTCAAGCCTCCCATATAGTGGGTCAACCCTCCCATGGGAGCCTTGACCCATTATTTTCCCATGATTAAAATCGATCATTTTTCAAATTTATTATATATTACACTTATGTATCAATTATATTTTGATAACTGACTGTACAGCGAATAAAATGATATATAAAACTTTATTCTACGTTCAATATTCAAAAAATGAAAAATCATTTTATAAAAAGTGGGTCAACCCTCCCCTATATAAATTATATATATACAGTGTGTCCACGTATAACCTGACCGACCTTTATTTTCGCAGCCGTTTGTCCTAGATGCATACTTCCAATTACAAAAATTGTTTAAATAAGGTAAAGAATTATTTTTAAAGTGATTTGGGTCAAGAAAAAAATTTATTAAAAATTATGAAATTAAAATTTTTATACGGTCCCCCGGTCAGTGATATTTGGACTGTGACACTAACAAGTAAGACAAAAAAAAAAAAAAAAAAAAAAAACCATTCAACTAACCGTAAAATTGACCGAGTTATGAAACTTTGAAATGCACGACTTAAACCACTTTTATGTGTCTCAAAATAGATGATTTCTACCATGCTTTCAGGGATCGTATTTAAAGTACTTAAACTTATTTCAAGGTATCTGCGCTTTGAAAGAAATCGTACAAATATTACGATTAAGTTTTATTAGTTAAGTTTCTGATTAGTTAAAATAATTGTATTTTAACATATGTTTTATTTTGTAAGGATTTGAGGATTGAAAGAAATCGTACAAATATTACGATTAAGTTTTATTAGTTAAGTTTCTGATTAGTTAAAATAATTGTATTTTAACATATGTTTTATTTTGTAAGGATTTGAGGCTATGATTTTATTTAACTAAAATTGTGTTATTTTCATATGGTTTTATTTAACTTTCAATGATCGTCTTTCCAGTTTAAAATTTGTACTAGAACTTTAACTTACTTTCAAATGTCCGATCGAAGTTAAATTTTACATACTGAAATCCGATGACAATGCAATATTATTATGATTTTCGACTCTTACCATCTTATGCTTACTTATATTAGAGGATAACACAAAAAAAATCGGATAGATTACAGTCAAGAAGTTTAAGAAAGAGTTTTAGATTAGATAACATAAATCTGTGATTGTTGTGTTTTTTTAAATTTTATAATTACATTTTATGTATTTTTTAACGCTGAATAAAAAAATTACCTTCACTTTTAACCATCATGTCAGGATCTTTCACAAAACGTAAATTTCACGGTTAAAAAATAGTGAAAAATCTGATACTATAAAATAGATGCAAGACTTTTTTATTCGGTTTAATTTTATTTAATTCAATAATTTATTAGATTTTTTGTCTTTTACTAGGTTTCTTACAGATAAACAACTGGGGGGTCCGATGAAGTTGGGAGGGGAGGGGGCATCAATTTTAACTTTTAGCTTTTTAACTTTGAAATTTGCGATTTGAGAAAATTCCTGACGTGATGGTTTAAAACGAAGGTCATTTTCGGATTCAGTGCTAAAAATTACATAAGAATCAATTTTCAAAAGCTAAAAAACATGCCACAACCCAAAATTTGAAAGACAGTGTAATCTAACAGCATTTTAAAATATGTATCATTTTGTAAAGAATTGAGGCTGTTGTTTTTCATCCTTTTATTTAACTAGGGGGCTCGGCCCCCTACGAGCTACGCTCGCCAACCCCCGTCCAGACACCGCAGACTCTAAATGCACGCTAATTTGATCGGTTTTAAAAAGATTTCGAAAGATTGAATTATAATTTAAAAAACAGTGGCGATCTCCCTATAAACGAATTTCTATTGATTTCTCTTTGATTGGGGAATTTTAACGACAAATCCGCTGCGGTACTACTTGATTATCCTGTCGACCAATTTCGCCAAATTATATAAATCGCCAAACCACTCGCCAAATTATACAAATTGATATAATTTTTATTTTAAATAACGAAAGAACAAATAAATTCGCACAACATTAATAAAAACACAAATAAAACGTCGAAATAAAAATAACTTGATGACGTATACACGTGTAACAACATTTCAAAATAAGCTAATATAAAAGGAATTAAGTAAAGAGAGTCTTTGTCTCCTGGTATTTTTTAACAAAGCGAAAAGAAAGTACTTTTAAATGAGACATTTTAAATTAATTCTCAAAATATCAAATAAATGTCTAGCGCCATTTCTAAATTTAAACTTTTTTGCAATATTATTTTGTGTTCATTTTATGTAATAACTATAATGTGACGTAAATATGACGTAATTTCTCCTAAGACTTCTAACGCATGTTAATGAATTTATTATTTTACAATATCCTTTCTCTTTTAAAATTCACGTGTATACTTTTTATGACGTAATTTTTAATAAGTTCCTGCTTTTTATACGTAATTATTTAATTCTAATTTGAAAGTTTTTTTCCTGTTTATAATAGTCACTTGTAAATAAATTTTTAATTTGAAGCAAACATTATTGCTTGCGCTTTTTATACAGTTGGCAACAGTTTAAATTAGTACAATTTTCTGAAATCTGTAAAAAATATCTCTAGAAATGCTGAAAATTTGAATTTAAAATAGAAATGAAACCTGAAAAAATGAGTCAAAATAAAAAAATTAATGCAATCTGCACTCCGGCAAATTCTAACGCATAAAATGATCTAAAAATGATCACACTGCCATGTATAGTTTTTGCTGCTATAAAACTTTTTTAGTGGAACTATTTTGTCCAACTTTAGCATTAAATAACTCTTAAAATAATTCTTCGATTTGAAAACTGTCTGCATCAGCGTGTTTATCAAACATTTCTGTATAAAACCACCGATTTTCATATTTTTGTATGCATTATTTTTGTTAATATTAACGAAGAAAGGCCTCCGGTCACAAAAAAATCAAAACCGGCGGCGGCAGCGACGGCGGTGACAGCGGTAGTTACTTTTTTTTAGAATACAGAGACAAAAAATTTGTTATTTTTATCCTCGTATGATGTTCAGTACAAATTGTGTATTTTGCAGTAATATGTCAGAATGATTAAAGATTTCAAATTTATATTGCAATGCTAATTTTACTCTCAACCATTTCTTTAATATATCTGACGAAATTATATTTCTACTAAATTTGTGAATGACCCCTAATATGCAGCAAAAAAGTATACTCCAACTTTAAACAGCTATTACTCGGTCAATTTTAATCGTAGAATAACGGGACTTTTTTGCCTTACTTGCCAGTGTAACAGGGAAATTTTACTAAATATAACTTATAGGACCAGGGGACCGTATAAAAATTTAGATTCTGTAATTCTTCACTAAATTGTTTTTTCGCTTCAAACTTTTTTTTCTTAAGCCTGCACCTAATTTTGACCATTTTTGTAATTGGAAGTATGCATCTAGGACCAACGGTTGCGAAAATAAAGGTCGGTCAGGTTATACGTGGACACACTGTATATGTATAACCATCGAAAAACTATTACAAATTACCAACAAAAATTGTGAAAATATAAATAGAAAGAAATTTATTCATGGTCAATTAAACTGTTCCCCTTAACATATTCAACATAGATTTTAAAAATCAACATTTGTACTGTGAGTGGTTTTGGGATCTGGGAAGTTATAATCGGTGAAAATATACCGAAATTTTCTGGTATTGTTTTCCTCCGGAAGGCTGCAATAGGTAGCTTCTTACTTTTTGTAATGGAAGCTATCGGGTGTCCCAAAAATGACTGATGGATTTTAAAATTCAATAACTTACAAACGATGGCAGATATTAAAAAAATTCTTGCAGTAGGGTTATGTGTGATGACAAGAGTTTTTTTTACTGTGATTCTTGATTTTAGTTCGATTTTCAGGCAATAGATGGCGCTGCAAGAAATAGGTGCTCATTCCAGACCCGATTTTTGGTACTTCGGGATCCCTTCAAAACATTTTAATCTCCTTTTTTCGCATGGAAGAAGAGAGAGGCCGAAAAATCGAGCCTGGATTTTGGCGCCTATTGCTTGCAGTGCTATCTATCGCTGCTATTTGTAACTAAAACTGGGAATCATAGCATAAAAACTCCTGACATCTTACATAACCCTCTTGCAAAAAATTTTTTAATATCTTTCACCGTTTGCAAGTTATTGAATTTTAAAATCCATCAGTCATTTTTGGGACACCCGGTACGTAATGTGTGTAAAAAGGGATTCGCTTCTGTCTTAGCAGGCACACCGTACATTATAATTGTATGGTATTTTTTTTTTCGCCGAAATAATGATTTTTTTTTTTTTTAAGACAGGATTCCGTTATGGTCAGGCTTTATTTGTATAGGTTTTATAGTATTTATTTTATTACTCTGTTATATGTTTGTACTTTTTAGTATATCCTTATTTAAATCCACTGTGAAAAAAAAATCTTTAATATTTAAGAAAAGTTTAGATGATATTTAAGGCAATAACCCAGTGCTCTACTTTCATAAATATAAAATTAACATTAATGTGGTTGGCTTGGTTTCACAAAAAAAAAAAAAAAAAAAAAAAAAAAAAAATCATAACAGGTAATATAACACGCAAACTACGAAATAAATACATTAAAAAGACCATTAAAAATTGTCATCGATTTATGAAGATTGCGTGTATAGAAAGCATAATATGGCTTTTTTTTATCGGAAATTTTACAAACTGTACATTTTATTTTTTGAACATGATGATCTGTTTGTATACTTCGATCAATCAGTGTATAAGAGACTTTTATGCAGAAGGAAGTAATTCGCAAGACTCATAAATTTCAAAACCTGAATGTATTTTTTTTTTTTACCTAGCTGCACATTTTATTAATGAAGTGACATTTTTTAGCTCACAGGCTAATGAGAGCTAATGTGCCCGCCGGTTCTGTATGTATGTATGTATGTACGTACGTATGTACGTAACGTGATAACTCTTGATAGAAACATCCGATTTGCTTCAAATTTTTTTCTATGTTCATTCTGATAAGGCGCTTCCTTGATTAGTTTTGGGGGTTCATTGGTTAAATATTAAGGGGGGGAAGGGAGGCTACCCCCTCCCCTTAATTTAGATAAATGGGTTTTTCATGCAGAATTAATCGAATTGCTCCAAATTTGTTATACCAGTGTATTATGTTAAAGAGCTTCCCTGATTAAATTTGGAGGTTCTTAAATTAGATAAATGGATTTTTCATGCAGAATTAATCGATTTGCTCCAAATTGGGTATACCAGTTTATTATGTTAAGGAGCTTCCCTGATTAAATTTGGAGGTTCATTAATTAAGTATATAGGTGGGAAAGGGGGCTAGCCCTCCCCTTAAATTAGATAAATGGGTTTTTCATGCAGAATTAAACGAATTGCTCCAAATTAGGTATACCAGTTTATTATGTTAAGGATCTTCCCTGATTAAATTTGGAGGTTCATTAGTTAAGTATATAGGGGGGAAAGGGGGACTACCCCCCCTTAATTTAGATAAATGGGTTTCTCATGCAGAATTAATCGATTTGCTCCAAATTTGGTATACCAGTTTATTATGTTAAGGAGCTTCCCTGATTAAATTTGGAGGTTCATTAGTTAAGTATATAGGAGGGAAAGAGGGCTACCTCCCCCCCCCCCCCTTTATTTAAATGGATGGGTTTTTCATGCAAAATTATTCGATTTGCTCCAGATTTGGTATACCGGCTTATTATGTTAAGAAGCTGCCTTGATTAGATTTGGAGGTTCATTAGTTAAGTACAAAGAGGGGAAAGGGGTGCTAGAACCCCCCTCTTAATTTAGATAAATGTATTTTTCATGTAGAGTTATTCGATTTGCTCCAGATTTAGTATACCCGTTTATTATGTTAAGAAGCTGCCTTGATTAGATTTGGAGGTCTATTGGTTAAGTATAAAGAGGGGCGTGGGCTAGTCCCCTACCCCTTAATTTAGGTAAATGGATTTTTCATACAGAATTATTCGATTTGCTTCAAATTTGATATACGGGTATATTGCGTTATAACGCTTCCTTCATTAGATTTGGAGATTCATTTGTAAAGTATAAAAGGGGGAAAGGGGGCAAGTCCCCTCCTTTAATTTAGATAAATGGATTTTCATGCAGAATTATCCAATTTACTTTAATTTTTTTTCTATGTTCATTCTAATAAGGAGCTTTCCTATTAGATTTGGAGGTTCATTAGTTAAATATAAAGGGGGGGAGGAGTTAGACCCCCCTTAATTTAGCGATATGGTTTTTTCATGCAGAATTATCTGATTTGCTTCAAATTTGGTATACCGGTTTATTATGTTAAGAAGCTTCCCTGATTAGATTTGGAGGTTCATTGGTTAAGTATAAAGGGGGAATACGGGGTCTAATCCCTCCTTGATTTATTTTTTGAGGGGCATTATTCTATGAAATAAGAGTATAATATACAGTTAGTGTGAATAGCCTGTGAGCTCACTGCCATCAGTTTAACTGGGCACATTTCTTTTTATTTATTTATTTGGGGGTCAATAGAGCGGAAATATCTTCGGTACCATATCAAACTATCCAATATGAAAACAGTGTTGCCAGTGAGCTACTTTTTTTAAAATTCAGATTTCTTGATTGGCACCACTTTTCTGAAATGGTAAAATTCCCCTTGATTCCGCCTTAATTAATATGCCATTAAATAAGGTTAAATAAGGCGAATTTTACTATTTCAAAAAAGTGATGCCAATCAAGAAATCTGAATTTAAAAAGAGTAACGTACTGGCAACTTTTCATATTGAATAGTTTAACATGTTACCGACGATATCATAAAGCTATCAAAGAGATATAATGAAAAAAAATCCCTGCCGGCTCGGGCCTACAGGCGGAGGTGGATTTCGAAGTTAAGTACTAAATTCACCAACAAAACTTAAATCGAGATTAAAGATAAACCCAGTTCCTTCGCTAAGAATGAGCTCTAGGGAGCTAAACATTTTGTGAAAATTCTAATATACACACACGCATGTATATGGAACAGGTTTAAAAATGGCTAAATCAAATTCAGAGAACCTCAAAGTGTTAAAATACCATACCATATTTCCATACTCGAGTTTTTATCATGTTTTAATACGTTTCTTCAAACTCAATGACGTTACATATTCACCTGCTGTGGTCCATTACATTTTCAATATGACGCAATATTTTGTTGTTTTTTTTAATTCGTCAAACTGTTTATTTCATTTTGAATTTTCATGCAGAAATCTTGCTCTAGAAAACTTATGACGTAATATTCAATTTGTTTTCAATTCGTCAAACTGTTTATCTAATTTAATTTTTCACGCGAAAACATTGCATTAGAAAAACAATTGTTGTGGTGAGAATTTTATTGCTTTTTTTTAATTGTTGGCAACAGCTATAACGAAAAATATTTATTTTTTCCTGCCATTGTTGTGTAAAAGCTGGTTTTATCAGAATCATGTTAAGACGGTATTCAAAATTTTAAACTTTCCCCATTCCCATTCCCTTGGACCGATTTTGCTCATTTTCAATCCCCGCCGAGAAATTAGCCATCTTAAAGTTGTTGGCGAGTTTGAAGACGTTCCGTGCATAATTGCAACTTTTATCGTGCGGACAAAATTTAGTACATACATACATATATATATATATATATATATATATATATATGTAAACTTTTTAGGTGGGGGTGGTTTTGGGTTCCTGGGGTCATGCAAAGCCGCCTCAAGACTACAAGCCAGACACGCCCTTCATCCCCCCACATGTGACGTCACAGCCCGGGGCTGGCTAACTGCCAACGCGCCAGCCCCGAACATTTGAATTTTGTATCTTGCTTGTACGTGCACGTGTGTTTTACTTAGCCTTATAACATATTTTTTTCAAGGTAAGTTTTATTTTCAAATTATATTTATATGCTATCAGCACAAGTTTTATTTCTTGTGTTCAAAATCTTTTATTTTTAATTTCTTTGAAATAAATTAACTAGCAAATCCTAGTACGATTCTATCAATAATACCGTATCTCAAAACGAAACGATATTATTGTAGTTCTGTTTCTTTCCACATAGAGCAATAATTTAAAATGGCAAACATCCCTAAATCGTGTCAAGACTTATATCATTTAATTTGTATCTTGTCTATAATTATAAATTTACTTTTCTATAATTATAAATTTACTTTTAGATCTAGTCAGGAAATACTTTTCATCTCATAAAAATTGATTATTTTAAGCTTAAAAGATGTGAACAAACATTTAAGAACCCACACAACATTATTTTGGAAATGAAATATTTTCGTTAAAGGATTTTGTGTTTTTCGATGTTTTTTTTTTTTATCAGCTATTACCTAAACATTCGAGGAAAATGAACATAAAATAGGAATATTTTAATTCCAATTGATGAAAGTCTTTTCTTTCTTTCTTTTATTTTTCTCTTCATATGTCAATACAATTTTTAAAAAATCTATTGCTTGTATCTTGCATAATATATCAAACTAATACAAAACTAAATAATAATTTTCTGTTCCATGAACTTGTGTTGTTTTAGTATTATGACAGTTTTATGTTTTTTAATTTAATGGATTTTATGTGAAAATTACCCATTTCTGGTAAGTAAAGTTTACAGTACGAAAATTGATTTATAAGAATGCTTAATTTCATGTATGCTTTAATTTTACTATTTATTATATGCAGGTTTCAAATCACTTAATATTTAATAGGATATTTACTGTATAATTTCAAGCCCAATTAAAAATAAAAATAGAACACAACTTGAATTTGTTTTCATTTAACATTCACTTTTCTTCCACTTTAATTTAATTTTTAAATGTGGGTTTTGATTGGCACACTTATTGTTATTTATTTATTTTGAAATAATTGAAAGCAAAATAATTCAATTTATGTGTTTAAACTGCAAATTTATATATATATATATATATATATATATATATATATATATATATATATATGTAATAAGGTATAATGTCTTGTTTTTGAATATATACCAAATAGATAATTGATATTGTTTCTAAATTTCAAAGTAGAATAAATAATAAAAACTGTCTACTAAAATAAATTTAATACTTGGGATTTTTTTTTTCATTAACGAACGAATTTTCTTTAATGTATCTTTAATTCTGATGCACATTTTCATTGACACAGTGATATTATTTCATAAATATTGTTTTTGTGTTATCGTTATTATTGTTTCGAGTGATCGAAATTGATTAAAAAGCACTTAATTAGCGTCTTTAAACTATAAGTTTTTATTTTTTTTCCCATATGCTGTGATAATAAGTTGAAATATGGAGGAAAGAATTAATGTTTTAAATAACTCATGTGCTCTCCACGGCTGATCTAAGCCCCGCGTCGTGACGTCACGAAACCTTGTGTTTGGCTTGTAGTCTTGAGGCGGCTTTGGGTCATGTAATGAAAAGTTATGAAGGAATTTTTCAAAAGTCGCACCACGGTAACGACTGCAATAGGTAGTATTTCTTACGAAATCTACCTAAAAGAGCATTAAGACCAATGTCAGACTAGCGCCTTTTTTGCTGCTTTTTTGCTTAGGTATTATCCATTCACAATGCTATAGCATTGTGAATGGATAATACTTAAGCAAAAAAGCAGCAAAAAAGACGCCCGTCTGACATTGGTCTTAAAGATTATCATTGATCTACGAACCTTGCGTGTATAAAAATGATAATTTGACTTTTTTCATCGGAAATTTTACAAACTGTTCATTTCATTTTTGTATGATGATCAATTTTGTTACTGCAACTACTTCGATCAATCAGTGAAATCGAAACAGTAACTAAAAGGCTTCTACGTAGATGCAAAAAAATTGGTAGAGATATAAATTTAGTTCAGAATATGATTTTTTTTAACCTATATTTTCACTTGCCAATAATGAAATGACGTTTTTAAGCAAAATTTCTTTTTTTATTTTTGATCAATATAGAGCGGGAATATCACCACCTTCTCAGACAAAAATTTGTAAGAATAATAGATATATTTCATGTAAATATTTATATTTAGTGTACAAAAAAAGAGCTCTTAAAATAATGAAAATACGCTTTTAACGTTTCAAATTAAACAGAACTATCACTTTAATTTAACAAGGTTTTTTGAGGGGGTGGGGTGGGGGAGATTTTAAGCGACTGCTTATTATTTAAAAAAATATTTATTACTACCCCTTGCAAACCATACATTGTTTAATTTTACACATTAAAAATGTTTCATGGCATACATTTAGAGTTAATTTATGGTTTTATATTACTATTATTTTTTTTTTCTATAAGGTCAAATGTGACAGCAAATTTTCTTTGTAGTAATTTAGTAATTCTTACGCTAAGGCCTGATAAAATTGAATCGTAAAGGATCTGAAAAAAAAATCGTTTTTAAAAAGATTACTTCTTAGTGCAGATACATCTTCCGTTATAATCGTATTTTATACTTTTCGCAGGATTCATAATTTGTTTTTCGTTTTAAACAGGATTCCGTTATAAGAATTTCCGTTTTCATAAGTTTTATTATAATGTTTTTCTATTTTTGATGCTCTTAATTATCTCAAATGAAACTTTTTATCTTTAGGCAAGTTTCATAGCAGTTAAAAAAAAAAAAAAAAAAAAAAAAAAAAGAACCTAATCACATACGACAATCCAAAACTTTCTTCTATCTCATACATGTTAATACTTCAAAATTTGCCATTAAGGTGCCAAAATTAAATGACAATCTATGCCCGTCATGAGGTTTCTAAAGATATAAATTCCGTACATTAGTTCTTGAGATATGACTATCGGTAAAATCGTGTAAGTCATGAAAAGTACAGCTTAGCAGCGCCACTTGTTGAATCATTAACACCAAAAATTTAATCAGCAAGAAGTTATGTCAACATCTAACTGAATCTGAAGTTTGTTTAAAATCCGTGCATTAGTTTTTGAGATATATCTATTGAGGAAATCGTGAAACATTCTGCGTAGCAGCTAGCGCCACCTGTTCGGCGATTTACACCAAAAAGAAATAACACTCACTTATATCAGGGACTAACTGAATCTAAGGTTTTATTAAATTCCGTGCATTAGTTCTTGAGATAGAGCGCCCAGAAAATTTGTGCCACATACATACATACATACAGACAGACATTTTCTAAAAATAGTCAAATTGTGTTCAGGACCTTCGAAAACCGGAAGTCGAAAATTTTCACTGATCCAATACGTTCTTCTTGCAAACATAGAAAAAAGTAAAAACTGTAATAAAAAAATGTCTTTATTCAAACACAGTGGAAAGTAGTCCTATATATATTTAGAAAATCCTTAACGGATATTTAAGACAATATCCCAGTGCCCTAGTTTCATAAACATAACATTATTCTTACTTATTTCACGTTGCTAACTTGATTTTGCATAAAAACAGCGTAAACAGGTAATGTAACACGCAAACTAGCAAAGAGGTGAAGTAATAAAGACTAGTATTAAAAATTATCATAGATTCACGAACCTTTCTTGTGTAAATAAAGATTCGTTGATTTTTTTTTTCATTGGAGATTTTATAAACTGTTCGTTTCATTTTTTGTATAGGGTGATCAATTTTGTTATCACAACCATTTCGATCAATCAATGAAAATGAAGTCTGTAACTAAAAGACTTTTACGTAGATGGGGGTAATTCGCTACACATATAAATTTGAGACAGAATATCTCTTTATCTTTTCTTTTGAGAAAAAAATATCACAACCCTCTCGCCCCGAAATTTTAAATTAGAATAAATATTAAGTTGCATGTAAAAAATTATCTTTTAGAGTAAAAGGATATCTTAAATTAATGAAAATGTAATTTGAACGTTAAAAATTAAATTAATTGAAATTTTTTCAATTGAAATTGAGTATTTTTACCTTTATGAAATAAAAAATTGTTTTTCGCACTTTTCAACGTGATTGAAAACTGTTTATGAGTTTGTCTGTCCGCCGTCTGAGGTCTGCCTGTCCGTGCTCTAACTCGCGTACATGTAGTCGGATCGCCATGAAATTGATATATGTTAAACTTAAACTTACACTATGTGCAAAACTACTTAAAAGATGAGACAGTATTTAAAAAAGAAATAAAAAATCTTGCGTCAAGCATAGATTATGAAACACTTTCCAACACATTCAGAATAATGTAGCAAAACTGCACCGTTTAATAAGTTAAAATGTTATGTCTATTTCAACTATATGGAAACGCATAACACATTTGAAAACCCAATTTCAACTGTTCCGATCTACAATCGGAAAATTATCCGATTTTTTTCAGTAGACCTGTATATGATACATAGATTTGCATCTGTTAACAACATGCATGCCAAAATTTAGTTTTCTTAAGAAATATATATACCTCAGTTGAAAATTTCCCTTCAGCAACTTCCTCTAATGAGGAGAGTGGTACGTAAATACTTTTGTGCAGCCCTGTATTTGAGTTTATAGAATTTATATATAACGAGTAACATGCAAAAAATTAGTTAAATTGAAATGCGCATACCGAATTTTAAAACGCACACTCCAGCAATTATTACTCAAAGACAGTATTGTAACCGATTTCTTTTGTGTGTCCCTGTAAATCAATAAAAAAATGTGTGAATGCCCTGTTCTAACGTGATCGTAGTGAAAGTCAGTGATTTATATTTGTTTTAATACATTTGAAATAGCATAACGTCATAAAATACTCTGCAAACGATTTTTCCCCATATCATAATGTAATGGAATTCTTTTGAGCGCCCCTGTAAATGAACTATTAATCCTACATACTTCATATACAATACCAAACAAGCTTTGGTGACCCTAAATAACCTTTATCAATTGCATGAAAATCCGAGTCTATTTACGGGAGTTAGAGCGTGGACAGACGGACAGACAAACCGAATGCATAAACACTTTTCAACTTTGTTGGACGGTGTTAAAAAGATGTTAAATTACTTTAATATCCTTAGTACTTTCAACTATAAAAACATAACCTTCGTCAGAGAAATACAAGAAATACTACTGTTATTAACGTCTTATTTTTAAAATTCACGTAGATGGTGTCGAAAGGAGTGAAAGTGGAAGTCAATTTTTTAGATCCGGAAAATATTGGGAAAATAAAACATGGATATAGGGAAGTGGAATATTACTCGTTTTATGATTCTTTAAGCAAACTGAGCCAAATTCTGGGTATGTTGTAGAATAAAACGTCATTAAAAACAGTATTTTCTGTAGTAATAATTTCTATTGATTCACGGATAATTAAATCTTGATAATTCTTTGAGGGATATATAATTACTCGCGTAAACTTAAAGTTCGTATTAAAGAACATTTGAGAGATTTAAAGTACAATCGACCAACAACAGCCCTGTCAAGACCTAACCAGAAACAGAATATACAAGTTAATTTCGTTGACGCAAAAATTATATATCCCTCAAGCAATTATCAAGATTTAATTATTCGTGAATCAATAGAAATTATTACTAAAGAAAGTACTGTTTGTAATGACGTTTTATTCTACAACATACCCAGAATTTGGCTCAGTTTGCTTAAAGAATCATAAAACAAGTAATATTCCACTTCCCTATATCCATGTTTTATTTTCCTAATATTTTCCAGATCTAAAAAATTGATTTTCACTTTCACTGCTTACGACACCATCTACGTGAATTTTAAAAATAAGACGTTAATAACAGTAGTATTTCTTGTATTCCTCTGACGAAGGCTATGTTTTTATAGTTGAAAGTACTAAGCATATTAAAGTAATTTAAAATCTTTTTTAAATATTGTCTCATCTTTTAAGTAGTTTTGCACATAGTGTAAGTTTAAGTTTAACTTTTTAAAGATGAATTAAGAGTCATTCCATATAAGAATCACCAAGAATCGGGGGTCTGTGATTAAATGGTAAACCGATTCATGTGATTTTTTTTCTCAGAGAGATGACCATTAGAAAGAAATAAATCCAGAATATTAATGCCGTGGGACCTTTGGTTTTCATTTGGTGGGGGGGTCAAAAGTCAGAGCGCGCGCCGCTTGAAAAATTGAATTTTTATGTTTTGCATAGTACTTCTAATAATATGAATTGAAGTTACCCCACAAAACAAATTGCATGGTTGTATTATGTAAGGTTGGCCCTTTGCTATTCAAGAATAAAAATTATGGGATATGTGTAATGTGGTGAGCTAGGAGGCTTCAAAAATTGAATTTTTTTCAAAATTTCACTATAGTTTGGACACATGTAGCTCTTTGCATTGAAATCATCCCATCATTTTTAACTCCTGAATGCTTCCCTATGATGAAATGAAACACAGAAAAGTAGGCCCCACCATGGGCAGACTTTAATGCATTCCTAAATTTTATGCCAAATTTCCAAAAAAACAGATTTTTGCCTATTTTAAGTGAGGTATATTAGACATGCATTAAAGTCAGAAGCTTCTACAATAATAATAGAAATGTAGAATAACTATTCACCTTTCAAAATCACCAAACAGAATCATGGGCACTAAAGCAGTTTTCATTGGGTAATGGAAATTGCATTGTAATATAATTAGGAAATACGCTACCACGACCATAGCCATACCACGACATTGCCAAGAATAAAAACGCTTACAATTGTTTCTGAAATACATATATTTTTTATTCTAACATGAATTTTTATGTGTATAACAATAAATATTTTTAATATGTTTTTGTTACAGGCAGTGAAGATGCTTTAATGAAGTGAAAAGAAGCATGTAAACTAGATGATGATTTAAGCATAAATCAAACACTTTGTGCGAATTTTAATTTAAAAGTTAAAATCTTTAACAACGATTTAACGCACAAATACGTACAACCACGGCACATAAAATCCCATATCATCGTTTGGAGGATTTCCGGATCCCCCGTATGGAGGGATCCTGCGCAGTGACTCCCTTTTTAGGTGCGTTCGTAATTATATAAATACGTAGCCCCTATAGTCGTCGTTCAGTCCGTCCGTCTGTCCGTCTGTCCGTCCGTCTGTCTGTCCGTCCGTCTGTCCGCATGTAACAGAGCAAAAACTACCCAACCGAATGGTCTGAAATTTCAAATATATGATTGTTGCAAAATTTTGTCGAGCCATTTCAAATTTTATGAAAATCGGATGTATAGTTTAATTACAGGGACAGTCAAAAGTTTTTCTTTACATTACGGCCAATGGGAAAAATTATTGCAAGTGCATTTTAATGATGTTACAGCCTTCCGAATGATCTGAAATTTTAAATATATAATTGTTGCAAAATTTTGTCGAGCCATTTAAAATTTTAGGAAAATCGAATGTATAGTTTAATTACAGGGACAGTCAAAGGTTTTCTTTACATTACGGCCAATGGGAAAAATTATTGCAAGTGCATTTTAATGATATTACAGCCTTCCGAATGGTCTGAAATTTTAAAGATATAATTGTTGCAAAATTTTGTCGAGCTATTTCAAATTTTAGGAAAATCGGATGTATAGTTTAATTACAGGGACAGTCAAAAGTGTTCCGAAAAAATTATTGGAAGTGCATTTTTATGATGTATCAGACTATGCACTTTATGAAGTGCAAAAAATTATACATTCAGTACAATATGGGGTGCAAAAAATAATTATAAAACTAGTTATAGTACGAACGCACCTCATTTGCCACGTTTGACGAGCAATTTCCAACTTGTTCAGTTAGTTCTGGTTCATTATGTCATTTCTTTAGGATATATAAACTCTTGTTTTCACCTTTTCAATCATTCCATAAACGAGTACTCGGGGCTATAACCGAGGGGTTATTCGAACCCACTTTAATTCTCGTTTTTTTTGTTTGTTTTTTTCCTCACCGGGAATCCCGGAAACCTCGAAACGATCGTATGGGATTTTTTGTGTCGTGTTTGCACGTATTTGTGCGCTGCTACAAGATCAAGTGGATTATTTCCAGTTTCTGAACTTATTAGGCCAAACGATTTGGCATGATACTGGAAAAAAATAAAAACAAATGTACCTCCAGAAAATATTTCTGAAAAAGATCTCATAGAAAATCGAAGTGGAACTACCCTAGAACTTGAGAATATGATTTGTGCAAAGCACAGATACGAATTTGGAACATTTTGAGTACTACCTCGCTATTGCCAACATCCTGCATAATACTCCTTCAATTGCGAACGAATCAAATTCTGAGCACAGTGCTTCATATTTCAAAAATGTATAAGGTCTCAAATCCATGCCCTTTCTTACCCTTGATTTTATGATTAGGATGTTCGCAATAGCGAGGTGGTGTCCAAAATGTTCCAAATTTGTATCTGTGATTTACACAAATCATATCCTCAAGATCTAGGGTAGTTCTATTTCGATTCTCTATGAGATTACTTCAGAAATCAGAAATATTTTCTGGAGGTACATGTTTTTTTCATTATCATGTCATATCGTTAAGCCTGGTGAGTTCAGAAACTGGAAATGATCTACTTGATTTTGTAGCAGCATACGGCCTACAAGCACATTTGTTTGATAACTTGCATAAGGAATATTCATCCATGTTTGAAATAACTTTTAAAAACAGTCTTACTTTCAAACAGACAGTATGCAGCAAGACTGAAGTAGCTTATAATCATCCGGTTTACATGCTCTTTTCACTTCATTAAAACATCTTCACTGCCTGTAACAAAATCATATTAAAAATATTTATTGTTATACATGTGGAAATTCATGTTAGAATAAAAAATATATGCATTTCAGAAATAATTGTAAATATTTTTATTCTTGGCAATGATTGAAGGCTATGATCGTGGAAGCGTATTTCTCAATTATATTACAATGCGATTTCCATTACCCCATGAAAACTGCTTTAGTGCCCATGATTCTGTTTGGTGATTTTGAAAGGTGAATGGTTATTCTACATTTCTATTATTATTGTAGAGGCTTCTGACTTTAATGCATGTCTAGTATACCTCATTTAAAATAGATAAAAATATGTTTTTTTGGAAATTTGGCATAAAATTTAGGAATGCATTAAAGTCTGCCCATGATGGGCCTACTTTTCTGTGTTTCATTTCACCATAGGGAAGCATACAGCAGTTAAAAATGATGGGATGATTTCAATGCAAAGAGCTACATGTGTCCAAACTATAGTGAAATTTCGAAAAAAAATTCAATTTTTGAAGCCTCCTAGCTCACCACATTACACATATCCCATATTTTTTATTCTTGAATAGCAAAGGACCAACCTTACATAATACAACCATGCAATTTGTTTTGTGGGATAACTTCAATTCATACTATGAAAAATACTATGAAAAACATAAAATTTGAATTTTTCAAGCGGCGCTCTGACCTTTGACCCCCCACCAAATGAAAACTAATGGTCCCATGGCATTAATATTCTGGATTTATTTATTTCTAATGGTCATCTCACTGAGAAAAAAAAAATCACAAATCTGTTTACCATTTAATCACAGCCTGGGTGATTCTTATATGGAATGGCTCTTAAGCATTTCTATTTATTTATTTACTGATATCTGTTATTGGTATTCACGATGAAATGTTCTGCATTGAAAATGAAGCATGTAGCAGTTACAGTTCCTTTATAGATACATTCAAAAGAATTCCGTTACATTACGGCCTATGGGGAAAAATCGTTTGCTGGGGTTTTTAATAACGTTTCACTATTAGGAACTCATTGAAATTCATATATAGCTCTGGAAGTACACCACAAGATGCTTACTGTAGAATATGGTATGGATAGCATTCATCGCTCAAAAGAATTCTATTACATTACCGTCTACGGAGAAAAATCGTTTGCGGTGTATTTTATTCATGTTAATTATTGTAATTGATATATATCTCTGAGGTGCACTGTAAGATATTTACTATAGAATATGACGTGCATAGCATTTATCACTGATATACAGGGACACACAAAAGAATTGTGTTACAGTACTCTCTATGAACAATAATTGCTAGAAGTACTAGTACTTTTTCTGTTGTGGTAGGTGTTTTTAAATTAAACTTTTTTTTTTTATATTTCTTAGCGTGTATAAATTCTACAGATCATATGCAGGGTTGTACAATACATGTGATGTACATTTTTGTTTATTGATGGAAATTGCTGAAGGGGAATTTCCAATTGTGATATGCGTTTTCTAATTGACCTAAATATTAGCATACTGTCTATTATGGGATAAATCTATAATACATATACAGGGCTGAAAAAAGGGATTTTTTTAAACACTTTCCAACAAAGTTGAAAAAAATTAATGCATTCGGTTTGTCTGGCTGTCAGTCCGTCTGTCCACGCTCTAAGTCTCTTAAATATACTCGGATTTTCATGAAATTGATAAAGATTATTTATGGTCACCAAAATATGTTTGGTATTGTATATGAAGTATGTAGGATTAATCGTTCATTTACAGGGGCACTCAAAAGTATTCCATTACATTATGGTATATGGGGAAATTTTCCCGTAAATATACTCGAATTTTCATGAAACTGATAAAGGTGGTTATTTAGGGTCATCAAAGCATGTTTGGTTTTGTATATGAAGTATGCAGGATTAATCATTCATTTACAGGGGCACTCAAAAGTATTCCATAACATTATTTTATATGGGGTGAATACAACTTTTTCTCCTCTATTTCTTTATTACCTTTCTTTACTAAAAAATGCTTCTCATCGATATCTCCTTAACCTTAGAAAAAGGTTACTTATTTATTTCATTAAGAAATACTTTAGATGCAAAAACACTGCTAAGACACACTCTTAAAAATAAGAACTGCTGGCTTGACGAACACTTGTTTATTAACATGACAAATACACACACACACAACGAATATTATAACATTAACTTCTGGTTATTTTACACTATTTCACAAAGACATTAAGATGCCGATGTTATCAAAAACAATCAGGGCGACACACCACTGATTTTCACTCCACCATCTCACTACACGATCTCCGCCGCGACTGCTCGCTGTTCCAGTTCGAATAGTTCTGCCTTGGCGAGAGTTCACTGTTTGGCGACCGCCAATATCCGTGCTTCGCAAATATTAAAGTTAATGCGAGTCTTACACGTCCCTCCTTAAGGAGCACATAGTTCTCCTTAGAGACTATGCTGCTAAGAAAAGTACAGTTAGTTTCACAAACACAATGTTAAAGGAAAGAGCCTGTTCGCTAGCCCAAACTTTTTAAACACATAAATAAAAAAAAATATGTATATATATAATAATAATGTAAACAACAGTCGTAATTAACATAGCATAAAATATCAGAATATATAATAATACAATCATTACACGATAAGTTTATACCTTTCCCTAAGGGAATCTAGAAAGTGCATCAGCATTACCATGCCTATTCCTTTCCTATAGGTAATTTTTAGATTATATCTTTGAATGGCTAATGTCCAGCGAGCTAGCTTGGCCCCATGTGGCAATCCCTGGGAACTCTCTGTTTTTGTCAAGTAGGATAAAGGTAGTACGATACTTGCAAAGTTCGGGATACAGTCTCTATAATAACTTGCTATCCCCAGAACTGTTCTCAATTCTTTCTTGTTGGTAGGCGTCGCTAGTTTCTTCATAGCTTCCACCTTTTCTGGGTCTGGGACATGTCTTCTTGATCCAACTATATGCCCTACAAATTTTACTTCCTTTTTTCCGAAATCACACTTTTCCAGATTAACAGTAAGACCTAGTTCACGAAAGGTCTGTAAAACTTCACCTATATATTTCTTGCTGTCAGTAGCAATTTCTTTTTTCTCAATTGCCTTTCTATTTCTTCTTTTGTCTTTACGAGTGTCAAATATTTTTGTTTTTTGTTTCCTATTTTTTATACTAACTTTTGGCTGCTCAGAAGTTTTTCTGTTTCTTCTTGTATCATCCTGAATTTCAACTATTTCTGTTGTTTTCTTCTTATTTTTGGTATTTTTTTCTGACTGCTCAGCATCTCTTCTATTTCTTCCTCTATCTTCTAGATTTTTAACTTCTTTCAGCACTGTGAAATCTGGTGACTTTTCGTCTGAAACAGTCTCTTCTTTTCTTTTTCTCGAAATTCTTCCAAGTGTTTCGTTTTTTAGGTGATGTTCTTCATCATCAACTCTTTTAGATGTTTCTTCCTTAACTTTCAAATTTTTATACCCATTTTCAAGTTTGTTCTTTTCCGCTTCAATCTTAATAAGAATAGTTTAATGAATTATTTAAATTTTTATACTTTGCCAGCCGTATTTTCATTTTCTCACTTGCAGGCATAAATTTCTATATTCCTGCTTGTTGCTCCTTTGAAAATGTTTTTAAGTACTTGTATGGTTTATGTAGACCATTAATATCCTTATTCAAGACACGAATAGTTTTTTCCTTTGCTTTGAGCTTACTTTCTAAATCCATAATCTGCTCACTATACTTAAAGTTGGTCGTATGAAATTGTTTTAATTTGATTTTAGACACCGCTTCATATTTTTCTAAGATAGCAATCAACTGCTGCAAGACTGTGTTTTCTTTTTCATGATTAACAGGACTGACTGTAAAGTTCTCCTTCAACTGTTTCAAATTAGACTGCATTTCTTCAATTTTATAAGTCACTTTAAACTCACATTTTTCAAGTACTTGCACAAACTCCTCGATATCCTCATTTTGAGAAATGGTAACATTCAGCTTGTTTTGAAGATCATTGTTAATTTTTTTAAACTTGACTAATTCATCATTACACTTTCTGTTCTTGGATCTATATTTCCCTGTTTCATTATTTTGAAAAATGATGGTATTAACATCTTCTTCTAATCTTTTGCACTCACATTCTAATCGTTCTTTAAAACTCATTTCAGGTTCAATTTCAAAAGAAATTTTGTCAAACTTGTTCTTAAAATTTTTCTTCACATATTTGAGATTATTTAATTCATGATAACATTTCCCTTTCTCACATTTCAGTTTCTCCAATTCATCTTTTTGTGAATTTATAGTCCTAAGAACTTCTTCTAACTTTTGGCTCTCGAATTTTTCCTTAAAATTCATCTCACATTCAGACTTTTTATAAGCAAGCCAAAGTTTTTCTTCTAAATCACGGTTAGTCTTTTCCAACATAACCACTTCATTCTTGCAGGCTAAATAATCTGCTTGTAATAAATCGAACTTTTTAACTTGTTCTTTGACTTTGCCCAATTCATTAGTAAATTCGTATCTTTTCTGTTTCTGAAATTCAAGGTTTTCTGTTAAAGATTGCAGTTTTGTTTGTAAGCCTTTCTTTTCAGACTGCACTTTTGATAATTCTTCTTTCAAAAACATACATTCTTCCTCTATTGAACTGATTTCTTTCTTCTGTTTTTCGATAACTTCTTTTGAATTTTCAAGGACCTCATTAGCATATTTTAATGTTTCTTTAGCCTCATTAGCATCAGATTTATACCTTTCAAGAGAATCACTTAATTTATTTATTTCTTTTCGGTGAACTCTTTTCAGATTCTCAATTTCATTCTTCGCTTCAGATTCGGTTTGATGAGAAGCAATTGTAGTAGTTTCAGAAACTTCTGAATTCGTTTTGAGTAAAATGTTGGTATTCCTTTTTTCTAGTCTTTCCAGTTCATCACACTTTACCGAATTTGTTTTAATCGGTGAGAATACCGGCCATGTGATTCGAGATGACAACACCTCTTTATTTTCTATAGTTCCTTCAGTGGTAACCAAATTACTAATAACACTTTCAATTCTGCTTCGTGTTCTCTGACTATTATTTTCAGGACAAACCCGTGAAAAATGAGTTGAATCTCCGCATGCAAAACATGTAGGCTTAAACGCCCTGGAATCCCTATACTTTTGACAAGTCGCTTGATATTTCATTTTATCAAATTGTTTGTCATTTCTGCCATTTTTAGTCGTTCTCGCAAAATGACCGTTTTTGGTATTTTCGAACCTTTCCTTAGATTTGTACTTATTTTTCTCTTCCAGTTGCCATCGAGGAACATCCTTTGGCTTAGTATGGACTGAGCTTTTCTTGAACCCGTCTCTCAAACTTTCGTATTCATGAACTTTTTCTGCAACTTCTAGAGGGTCGATCAATTTATTCCATTGATGCAAGAAGTGTTCTTTCACTTCGTTTGGTACTCTGCGTTTGAGTTGATCCGCTACCAATAATTTCTTTAATTGGTCGAAATTCTCAACTTTTAATTCGTTTATCCATTCATTTAAATAAGTGTTCAATGCATGACTGTAGCTTCTCCAAGACTCTTCTGGTCCCTTTTGATGCCGGAAAAATAATTGCCTCAACTTTTCAGGATTTAGCTTGTAACGCTTTAATAACATATCCTTTACGAAATCATAGTCATTGACTCTCTCAGGAGGCTCTCGAGCTATATTATTAGCCATATCTCTTGGTAACAGTCCCAATAAATATGCTATCCATTCTGATTTATGTACACGCGCCATTGCCACCCGACGCTCAAAGTTTACTAAATACAGTTGCATTTCGTCTACTTTTTCGTCGTATTTAGGAGTTATCTGCATCAGTTGTACTCTAGATCTTGTTTCGTTTGAATTTTCAACCCCATCACCCAAATCTACGTTATTTCTTGTTAATTCCAAACGTTTCATTTCTAGATCGTGATCTCTTTCTTCTTTCCGAATTCGTTCTTCTTCCTCTTTTGTCTCACGCCGAATTCGTTCTTCTTCCTCTTTTGTCTCACGCCGAATTCGTTCTTCTTCCTCTTTCGTCTCACGCCGAATTCGTTCTTCTATGATTCTACTCAGAGATACTTTGGCCTCATCTTCGACGAAATTTTCATTTTCAGATATTAATTTCCTAATATCTGCCCTCTTATTATTCATGCTAGCTTCTATACCCAGTTCTGTTGCTAGCTCGATTAGATCTTCCTTCCTGCCCCTACCCAGGAATGCCATGGTAAAAAAAAAATATTCTAACGAATTCAAAATGCTAGTAATCAATTAAAGACAGCGTAATAAACCTCAATACTTATTAATTCCCACAAAAAAAATGTAACTATAACCAATCATTCAAATAACTTTTCAATAGAACCGTTTGGAATTTAAATGCTTATTTCAATCATTTAATTAAATAATTCTATCAACGGTATTTTAAATCTATTCAAAATGAACTTTCCGAAATAATACGAAAAAAAAAATCATATATAAACACATAATTAAATCAATTATTTACTTTCGTTTTGAATGAGTTAAAAAAAAAACACATTCAGCAATAATTAAAATGTACTAATATTCACTTTCACCAAATTTCTTTCAATAACCATTAACCCTAAAATAGTAGAACACCAAAGAATTATAAATTAGGATGTACATTCAATGTCTATAAATAACAAATGTACTCATAATATTTGTTTCAACACTCCGTACTCATAAATACAATTTAAATCATAATGTTAGTTTTGATTTAAAAATAATAATAACACTCTTAAAAGAATGCCTTCATAACACTAGTTTCGATTTACGAAACTCAGGATACTTAAATAAAGCATGAAGAAAAAAAATACTAATTCCGATCTATGAAAGAACTTTCTTAATCAAACAAACAAAAAAAATGTAATCACTACTTTCAACCTACGAAACTTGGTTGCACAATCACATAATAAAAATATTAATTTCACCTCTAATAAAATATGAAACAACCAAACTTTTTTTTTTCCTTTGTAGAATGAAGAAATCATAAATAAACACAACTTTAATTATCTTCTTGCATTTTCAAATTGCGAAGGTGATAAATAACCAATTTAAAAACAAAACGTATTCGATAATTCTATTACGTCAACGTTAAGTAATGTAAGTATTTCCAAAGCACTTTCAAATTATAATATTAATCTCATTTATTTAGTTTGCTCTTATGCAATACCATAAAAACAAAATATTCACACCTGTTTAGTTTTTCGAAAACATTTAAGAAGAAAGAAAAAAAAATTCCATAATATTTTACGCAATCACAATTGAACTTCAATCACATATCAGTGAAATATTTCCATTATTTTACACTACATTTATCTTATTTTAACATTACTGCATTAAAGTGGTCACAAGAAATCAATTTTCGAATTTTTTCGGGGGGACCCCCCAAAAAGTTGCAAATTGGCTAGAAAATGAGATTGGAAAAGTTTCAGCTCATTTGGATAATATTAACCCGTGCCTCATTGAGGTCAAAGTTCGGAAAAACGTGATTTTTCGCAAAAAATGCTGTTTTTTTCTTCATAAAATGAATACAATTAAACCTAGAAACATAATGCTGATCTCATTTCATAAAAAATATGTTTGCTTTGAAAAACCACCCGCTACATTTTTGTAAAAATGTATAAATTTAAACATATGTGCGTTTTACAAGACCAGACCTGATCCTAATCCTACAAATTGACTTTTTATGAAAATGCGAAAAAACAATGTAACATTCCCTTTCATCTGCTTTCAACATTTTGTTTTTCTTTGTTTGTTTGTTTTCTTCATTTTGTATATGATAAAGGGTTTAATTGTGATAAAAATTTAAGTTTAAACTGAAAGATTTAAAAGAAAAAACGGGCAAAGAAAGTATAAAAATGGGAACAAATATTTTTAAATGCATTTTATTATTAAAGTTGCGTTACAAGAAAGGAAGCATTACAGATAAAAGAAATTACTATCCCTTACATTATATACCCCGTTGTCATGTTAAGGTGGTAATGGTTCAGATAAGGTCCGTCTTGAAATGTTTTTCTACATTCAGATACAACTTTTAGCAGAAACGTTTTTGTTCTTCGTCTTTTGTTAAACCAGGAATTGAAATCATGGATTAATTTTATTCCCCTTTCAGCTGTGTTACCTTAAAATCATTCAGTATTTTCCTTGATTTCAAATAATGTTTATTTTCACACCATACATCAGGATCAGTATTTAGAAATTGTATATTAATATATAAACTTATAAAAAAAATCAGCTTGATATTAAACAAAAACATCGACTTATTTGTTCAATAAATAATCCACTTGGTTGAAACCTATTGTTGCTCTTACATTCCTATCATCGACATCATTTTCTTTTTCAAATAATACTGATTTTACAGCCATGCTTATTTTCCCTTTTTTCCCAAAGTATTATCAAAAAATGAAAATGCAACTTGAACAGAGTTCAGATACCAAAGGTGGTTTATCATTTTAGCGAATGCTTTGTCTGCAAGCTATTTATAAATTTTTCTGTACTCAACAAATAATTTTAATAATTGCAGGTCTTGATTGCTGGGAAGTGGAAGCGTTGAACCATGCTTTTACATAAATATTGATTATAAATAATCAAATGTCTCTAACACCTTTTTCTAAATTTGTTATTGAGAACTGATCCCTGAAAAGATATATTTTGAGAGGATAAATGACCTGTGATACCTATCGTCGATGAATTGAAATTGGATGTCTTTTGGAGGAATACGTCTTGTAAAAATTAAACAAAGTTAGATAAATTCTTTATAATCACCCATGGGCTATTACTTTTTTAAATGTTCTATAAGAAAACTTCAAATTTCTTCTGAATTAAGTATTTTATATCTAATATTTTACCATTAATAGCATTTTCACACTTAATCTGGTCCAATTTGGGACATCCAATTATTATCTATCTTATTTTAAATAACTGGTTGAAAACTGCTTTTATGTTAATTTGTAAATTATGGTGGCGACATGGTAAATACAGAAGATTTTACTTTAATAATTGATATAGATCTATGCAAGTTCCTCTGAGGCGACCAATGTTTACTGCAGTGGTATCAAAACACATTGCCTGGTTTTTACCAACTTTCACCCACTCTTCAACTGCTGAAAATACAGTTTTTGCCCGAGTTATTCCGATACTATTTTTTAAGGTGAGGAACTCTTATTACGTGTTCCTCATCTCCACAACTAATTAAAACTGCTATGCACAGTCAACTGCTATCTCTTTTGAATAAATAAATTGTAGACATTTTCTTTATTCAAAAAATGAGGAAACAGTTTTCCATCGTAGCTAACAAAAGCTCCCTGTAAATCGGAATTGTGAAATCTGTTTTTGATGAACTCAGTTCTTTATTTTCGAAATAGTTGCTTGCGAAGTCCTATTACACTTCTACTTAAAATTAAAATTTGTGATTAACTGGTGGGTGTACTGTAAGTCTAGCAGCTTCTCTGGTGTCCAGTTTAACTTGGGAATATTATGAAACAAAATACATAAAACTTGACAATTACTTGATAACTTACTGCCGGTGAATTGATGAGCATGTGGCCTAATAAAAAAAAATCTTGCATTGCTACCATGATACCGAAAGAGGGGCTCGGAGGAGGTCGGAATGTTTTGTCGCTTTAAAAAATAAATAACGATAGCAGGTAATAAAAACAGCCTTGTAATAAAAAGAGAAATTCAGAGGTTCATTTTAAATGCGCTTCAACTACAATACAAATTGGGAATTCTTTCCATGCATGGAACTAGATAACTGATAATTAACTATAATTCGTGAAATATTGTTAAAATTACAAAAAAATGTCTAATTTCTTGTGCCTTTTAATGCAAATAATAAAAATAATAATATCAAATTTAATAAAAATTATTCATTTCTCATTTTTTACTTAAAAAAAAAAATGCAGAATTTGAGTGTATGGTTCATAAGCTGGCTTGAAAAACACTAAATGTCATTAAATATAAGTTTTGATGAGAGTAAAAAAGTTCAAGGCAACAACAGTTTCTATGAAATAAGAATGAGGTTTCTAAGACAAATAGTTTTCAATTGATGAAAGAAAAACTACGGTTTTTCACCAAAAAATCGCAAATTTTCAAGAATTCAACCTCGATGAGGCACGGGTTAATATTATTCAATTGAGCTGAAACTTTGCCAATCTCATTTTCTAACTGATTGGCAACTTTTAGAGGGGTCCCCCGGAAGAAAATATTAAAAAAAAATTTCGCCATGTTGCTTGTGACCACCCTATTACTGCATATTTAAAATATAATGCAATATACACCTTATTTATTTAATAAAATTTCAGATGCAACAAACAATACTTTCGTTTCAAATTTTACATTCGAAGAAATAATCAATCTAATGATAAGTAGTGTTAATAACCTTCATTTAATTGCTCATTCTGTTCTTTATGAATATACACAATAATATTTGTAATTATTTTACAGCGTAACATAATAATATAATTTTATTTTTGGGCTAGCATAAAAACGAACAAGACTCTTACCTCTTTGATATTATAACACCACGTAAGAACAATCATGCCGTGCTGCGCCAATACAACTTTTTCTCCTCTATTTCTTTATTACCTTTCTTTACTAAAAAATGTTTCTCATCGATATCTCCTTAACCTTAGAAAAAGGTTACTTATTTATTTCATTAAGAAATACTTCAGATGCAAAAACACTGCTAAGACACACTCTTAAAAATAAGAACTGCTGGCTTGACGAACACTTGTTTATTAACATGACAAATACACACACACACAACGAATATTATAACATTAACTTCTGGTTATTTTACACTATTTCACAATTTCACAAAGACATTAAGATGCCGATGTTATCAAAAACAATCAGGGCGACACACCACTGATTTTCACTCCAACATCTCACTACACGATCTCCGCCGCGACTGCTCGCTGTTCCAGTTCGAATAGTTCTGCCTTGGCGAGAGTTCACTGTTTGGCGACCGCCAATATCCGTGCTTCGCAAATATTAAAGTTAAAGCGAGTCTTACACGTCCCTCCTTAAGGAGCACATAGTTCTCCTTAGAGACTATGCTGCTAAGAAAAGTACAGTTAGTTTCACAAACACAATGTTAAAGGAAAGAGCCTGTTCGCTAGCCCAAACTTTTTAAACACATAAATAAAAAAAAATATGTATATATATAATAATAATGTAAACAACAGTCGTAATTAACATAGCAAAATTGCGAAACAGGAAAGATTAGATAGATTAAAGCGCGAAGAGCAGGAAAGTTTAGAAAGGGAGAAAGATAAACAATGGGAATTAGAGAAGGTGAGATTACAGTACAGTGTAGATAGTAGCTCTCTAGCTTCCACTGTGTCTGTGACGGCTGAAAATATAGATAAAAAAGTGAGTTTAAAGGATTTAGCCCCAAAGTTTGACCCTAAATCGATTGATATTACCTCGTTTTTTATGATTTTTGAGAGTCAGGCCTCAAAAGAGAATTTAGAAGAATCAAAATATGTATCTCAACTTATACCTTTGTTACCTGTAGATGTAGCTGAGATTATTGTAAAAGAACCCCTAGAAAAAAGGGATGATTATCAGCATATCAAGAGCGTTTTGTTGAAAAGGTTTAGATTAGGAGCAGGGGCCCTGAGAACAAAATTTGAGATTCATAAAAGAAAGGCGAGTGCACTTTAGTCTGAGCTTGTTTATGAGTTGAGAGGGTATTTAAAATACTGGTTAGAAACCGTTGAAGTAAATGATTTTGAATCGCTGAAAGAACTTATGCTCACAGAGCAGGTGAAACGTAGAGTACCTTTTGAAATTAAGGATAAATTCCTAGATGAATGGGACGAGATTAAGAAAGCGTCGTATTTAGCAGAAAAATGGGATAAATACGAAAGTGTGAGAGGGAATGTTAGGAAATCGGATAACAAAATCTGGAATAATAAACCATATTTTAGAGACAGGAATGGGCATGATAGTGCTAGAAGTAAAGGTGAACAGGCAGTTAAATCAGGTGGGGCTGATAAAAGAGATCACGTGCGTAGGAATACTTGGAATAAGGATAAATTTGACAGAAAAAAGCCTATTATCTTTTTCCAGTGCAATCGAGCAGGGCACATCCGACCAGATTGTCCGGATTTAAGACGAAAGGATTCAGGAGATATAGTTAGTCACTTGGATGTAGATGTAAGTTTAGGAGATGTTTTACACCGCATTTAAAAAGGCAGAAATTAATGGGATACAACGAAATTATTTACGTGATACCGGGGCTGGGATTGACCTTTGCGACCGTAGTTGGATTTATAATGAGGATTTAATTGTCGAAGTAACGTGGATAAAACAACCCCTGGATAATAAGTGTAAATGTTTTCCACTGGCGAGAGTTACAATTAAAGGAGATTTTGGAATGGTGGTTACTAAGGCTGCTGTGATACCTAGTGAGTTAGAACAAGGTTATTATTTATTGGGAAACAAAACGGCTGAGCTTATTGAGAAATCAAAAGGTAATCCCGTATCGGTGAATGCTGTAATGACGCGCAGTCAGAAGCGGGAACATGAAAGGGAGATATCCGCGGTTCAAGTTGAGAGGGAAATTGGTCCGGATGCTGGAGATCAGGAGGAAGGAATAGTTATACCGGAAAGGTTGGAGATGGAGTCAGGTTTGGTAAATGTATCTGCGGAGAAATTTAAGGAAGAGCAGAAAAATTGCCCTTCACTTAAGGAGTTGTGGGAGAAATCCGAAAACTCTAATGATAACGAATTTTGTGTTGAGAAGGTAAGCTTGTTCGGGTGTCGCAGTCAAGGAGAGGTGATGAGAAAGTGCAGTTATGTGTGCCGAAAATTTATCGTAGAGAAGTATTAGCATTGTGTCATGAGCAGGTGTCAGGACATTTGGGCACGACTAAAACGAAGGATAGAGTCCTTAGGTATTACTTTTGGCCAAACTGTCATCAAGATATTGAAAATTATGTAAAAACTTGTGATCCATGCCAAAAAGTGGGTAGTAATCGAGATAAGCGTAAGGCCCCTTTAAAATTGGTACCCATAATTTCGGAATGCTTTTCCAAGATAAATCTGGATGCGGTCGGTCCCTTGCAGATTAGCCATAAAAATAATAAGTATTTAATTACATTCATTTGCCTCGCCACTAAGTACTCTGATGCTATTCCGGTGGAAAACATCACTTCCACATCTGTTATTGATGCTATGTTGCAGATTTTCGCTAAAACAGGCTTTCCGAGAAAGGTACAATCTGACTTAGGAAGGTCATTTACCAGCGAATTAACAACCGAATACTTTAATAGATTTGGTATAAAAGTGTCCCATAGTTCAGTTTGCCATCCGGAGTCGAATAGTGTTGAAAGACTGCATTCTACTTTAAAGAAAGTAATTAAAGCCTTGTTTCTCGAGTCAGGTCGTGACTGGGAAGAGGTTTTGCCTATGGCACTGTTTGCGCTAAGGACGGTAACACATGAAAGCATGGGGTTTAATCCTGCTGAGCTGATTCATGGGAAGAACTTGCGTATGCCGCACACTTTGGTGTAAAAAAATTGGATGGGTCAAGAAAGTACAGATCAAAATGTGGTAGATTACATTTTGAATTTGACAAATAGGTTGAAAAGATGTCAGGATTTGGCAGTCAGGCGTATGGAGGAATGCCAGGATAAGAGGAAAGTATGGTATGACCGAAATGCAGTAACTAGAAAATTCAAAGTCGGAGACCAGGTGCCAGTTCTGGCAACATATGAGTCTCACAAGATGGCCGTAAATTGGATCGGGCCAGGAACCATCACGGGAGTGATTTCGGAAACGAATTATACCGTTGACTTGCCAGAGAAGCGCAATAAGGCGACAATATACCATGTTAATCTACTAAAACCTTATTACAAACGACCTGAATTTGTTAATCTAGTGATTGATATGGATACGGAAAAGGTAGAAGAAGATGCCGAGATCCCTTATCCCATGCCAAACCCCACAAAAATTGACTTCTGGGAGATTGTGAATAATAGCGAACTAGAGAGAAGAGAGACAGAAAGTCAGATAAATAAATTTAAGGAAGTCATAGAGAGAAATAGAAAAGTATTTTCTTCAGACCCAGGACGTACCCATTTAGTAGAAATGGATATAGAATTGTTAGATGAAACGCCGGTGAGGTCCAAGCCTTATAGAATGTCACCTAGCAGATAGAAATTTTGAGGGAGGAGATTAGTAGATTATTAGATTTAGGGGTGATTGAGGTAGAGCAGTCCGATTTTACATCCCCCATGATTTTGGTAAAGGTTCCAGGAAAGAATCCCCGTCCCTGTGTAGACTACCGGAGATTAAATTCGAAGACCCGAACAGAATTTTTTCCACTCCCCAATATAGAGGAGGTCGTAGAAAAGGTGAGTTCAGCGACTTTTATCACGGTAATGGATTTAACTAAAGGTTATTTCCAAATACCACTGATCAAAAGGGCCCAAAAGTACGCTGCATTTGTGACACCATTTGGGGTATTTTTGCCTAAGGTCATGATGTTTGGTCTCGTGAACGAGCCTTTCTACTTCTGTAAATTAATTGCTATGGTTCTGGATGGTCTAGAATTGTTTGCCTTGCCATATATTGATGATATGGCGGTATTTTCGCTTACATGGGAGAATCACATGAAGGATACCGACGGGGTTCTGAAGCGTTTATTAGAGGCCGGTTTAACAGTGAAACCTACAAAATGTAAGTTTGCACAAGACAGTGTTAAGTTTTTAGGTCATGAGGTAGGTTCGGGAAAGAGGTCCCCCAGTGACGTAAAAGTAAAAGCTATTCAGGAATTCCCAACGCCCTCAACTAAGACACAAATAAGGTCATTTCTGGGAATGACAGGCTACTATTCTCGATATATAAAAGATTATGCAGTAATTGCGGTCCCTCTAGCCAATGTCTTGAAAGGGAAAGTTAAGAAAGAAAAGATAGAGTGGAGTGAGGATTGTGAAAAGGCTTTTCAGGAACTGAAAGGGAAGTTGAAACAGAGTCCGGTTTTGTATGCCCCTGATTATAGCCAAGAGTTTATTGTTCAGACCGACGCTAGTTTATATGGTGCAGGTATAGTTCTGTCGCAGGTTCGAGATGGGGAAGAGCATCCCATTTTATATTTAAGCAAGAAGTTTTCTCGGGCAGAACATAACTACAGTACTATTGAGCGTGAATTAGCGGCGATTATGTACGGCCTTAAAAAGCTGAATCATTATCTGGATGGGCAGCGGTTTGTGATACAAACAGATCACAACCCGTTGACTTATCTTAAAACAATGATGGGGGAAAATGCCAGATTAACTAGGTGGGCATTGTATCTGCAGGCGTACAACTTTGTGGTCAAGCATAGGCCGGGAAAGCTTCACGGGAATGCCGAGCAGAACGTTGAGCAGAATGTTGAGCAGAACTGAGTAGTCGTGTTCTGTAAATATTAAGTTACAGTCATTGGTTTCACTCATTTACGCATATTGTGTTTTTTTTGTAATTGTATATATTTTGTATCATTCAGTATTGTATAGAATTTTTTTTATGTTGCTTGTTCAAGGATGGCACTGTGTCATTTGTGAGCTTATGTGAATATCTCATCTTTTTTTTTTTAGTGAATTTAGTTTTCATTGTTTAAATTTAGAATTTTAAAAATAAAATCTAGGATGATGATGAGTATTTTAAAACTGAGTACGCGTGCGTAGTATGAACCTCTTGCATAGAGATTTAAAGTGTACAAAACCATTATGTATTAGAGTTTTATGTGCATAAATAGTGCTTAGGTGTTGTGACCTCTCAGATTTAGTGTGTTGGGAATGAGGGGCTCAGTGCCGTTTTTCAGCTTTACATTTTCATAGGTGTATGCACCGTATGAAAATTTTTTAGGGGGAAGGAGCTGTAATAGCGTCCGGCGAAGTGAGAAGTTGAAGTACTTTTTTTTTTCATCGAATGTCGACGGGGAGAAAAGAAATGAAGGGAGAGACGGTGCGAAAAGTGACGAGAGATGTCGTGCGCTTGTAAACTCCAGTGAAGAAAGCTGTATAAATTATTTTCCATGTACATATGTAAATATAAATAGTGTTGTTTTATTAAAATTGTTCCTTTGAGATATTAGATTGCGTATTATTTCAACATTTATATTAGCTGTAGTGGTTGATATTGGAGTAAAGACATCACAGGGGAAAAACTCCCGTAAATATACTCGGATTTTCATGAAACTGATAAAGGATATTTAGGGTCACCAAAGCATGTTTGGTATTGTATATGAAGTATGTAGGGTTAATTGTTCATTTACAGGGGTACTCAAAAGTATTCCATTACATTATGGTATATGGAAAAAAATCGTTTGCAGAGTATTTTAATGACATTATGCTATTTCAAATGTATTGAAACTGATATAAATCACTGAATTTCACTACGATCACGTTAGAAAAGGACATTCATAGCATTTTTTATTCATTTACAGGGACACACAAAAGAAATCGGCTACAGTACAGTACTGTCTTTGAGTAATAATTGCTGGAGTGTACGGTTTAAAATTCGGTAGGCGCTTTTAAATTTAATTATTCTTTTGCATCTTACCCGTTATATATAAATTCTATACCTCAAGTACAAGGCTGCACAAAAGTATTCACGTACCGTTCTCCTTATTAGAGGACATTGCTGAAGGTAAATTTTCAATTGAAATATATGTAGCTCTTAAGTGAACTAAATTTTGGCTTGCATGTAGCTAATAGATTCAAATCCATAAATCATATACAGGGCTGCAATTCGCATAATTTCCCAATTGTGGATGGGAACAGCTGAAATTGGGTTCTGAAATGTATTATGCGTTTCCATATGGCTGAATTAGACGTAATATTTTAATTTTTTAAGCAGTGCAGTTTTGTTACATTATTCTGAATGTGTTGGAAAGTGTTTCATAATCTGTGCTTGACGCATTATTTTTTTCTTACTTGTTTTTTGATGGAAATTGATGAAATTAAGTTTTCAAATGTGTTATGTGTTTTATAAACTGTTTATTTAGCTTAGACCATAGATTAACATACAAGATCGGACACTTCCATTGAGCGTAATGGCGATGCGATTGCGATCGCGGCGCCTTTAGTGACAATGGGGCAGAAATTTCCCAGCCTTGTAATATTTTTGTTATTGAGCGTCTACTTTATTGTGATTTTTTTTTTTTATGTTGCAAGTTTACGTTTTAAACAGAATGTTACACCGATACATGAACATAGTATAGTCTGGGATGGCGAACCTTTCTGAATATGCGTGCCAAAAATTTAAAATTATTATGTACCAACATTCTAACGTACCAGAAACATTTTAACCAATAATATAGCCATGTCGCATCGAATTCCGTATTAATAATCTATAAATGAGTTTTTTTTTATTGTATACTTCCGAATCAGATCATTTTTATTTCTTCAGATAGAAGAGGTTCAATAGATACATAATTATTTACAATAACAGTTAAAATTCAATTTTCAAAATTAAAACCTAAATATATTAAAATTTAAAGTAACTTAAAGCCCTAAACCTAAATAAAATCAAACCTAATCTGAAGTAGAAGAGTGTCAATTAGTTATATTACTGTGCAAACTATCTCTTAAAATTCAGTTTTCAAAAATATAAAACCTTTGAAAATTGATAGAGAAGTAAAATTATTTAGAAAACACCATATGTTGAATGGTTTAGCGAGAAAATAACACTACAAGGCGCTTTCGTTGAGATTTATAATACCTTAATTCATTCAAAAGTAACGGATTGTTTTAAAGTAAATTATATAGCTGTTACACAAAATTTATACTTTTTGTTAAAAAAAAAAAGAAAAAAAAAGTGGATTGTTCTCTATAAACTGAATATGATCTATAAGTTTTTTCGCGTGACAGAGAAGTTTTCTTACGTGCCAAGTTCGGCACGCGTGCCATAGGTTCGCCATCCCTGGAATAGATATTCTATTCTACATATCTAATATCTATTTTATGTTCATGCACGGGTATATATATATATATATATATATATGTTTTTTCGTACATGATGGGTGAACGATTTAAGTGCAGCAAAAAACAAGCTAAAAATTTCGTCTTGAATATTATACGTCAAGTAAATATGATATAATTGGATTTAAAGCTACATAAAGTGAAGGTGTAATGTAAAAATATACAAATTGTTGCACTCTACAAGTCCCAGAAAATTTCATAAATATTCCTTTTTGGAAGAAATTTTTTTACAGCGGATGTTTTATTAATTTATGAAGTTTAATCCTTCTATATATATAAAAAAAAGTTTTGATTTGGAAATGGACCAATGTAAATCTGCGTAGATATTCCCGGTAGATCGGCATCCAATTTGAATGCTTAAGCATGGTCTTTCTTCGTTAATATTAAAAAAACTGTTGCGTACAAAAATATGAAAATCGGTGGTAATATAGAGAAATAAATGTTTGATAAACACGCTGATGCAGACAGTTTTCAAATCGAAGAATTATTTTAAGAGATATTTAATGCTAAATTTGGACAAAATCGTTCCATTATAAAAGTTTTATAGGAGCAAAAACTGTAGATCGGAATTTAATCATTTTTAGATCATTTTATGTGTCAGAATTTCCCGGTGTGCAGACTGCTCTTATTTTTTTAATTTGACTCATTTTTTGAGGTTTTATTTCTATTTAAATTCAAATTTTCAGCATTTTGAGAGATACTTTTCAATAATTTTAGAAAATGGTATTAATTTAAAATGTTGCCAACTGTATAAACAGCGCAAACAATAATGTTGGCTTCAAATTAATAATTTATTGTACATGTGATTATTATAAACAAGAAAATATAAAAAGCAGGAACTCGTTGAAAATTATCATAAAAACTATATTACACGTGAATTTTAAAAGAGAAAGGATATTGTAAAATAATAAATTCATTAACATGCGTTAGAAGTATTAAACAGGAGAAATTACGTCACATTTACGTCACATTACACATTAGGTAAAATGAACAAAAAACAATATTGCAAAAGTTTAAATTTTAAAAAATGCGCGAGACATTTATTTAATATTTTAAGATGATATTTTGAACTAATTTTATTAGGACAGCGCAAATAATATTTCATTTCTAACAAAAGTATTTTCACGTGAATATTAAAAGGAGAAAAAAAAGTTTGGTGAAAATTACGTCAGATTCAAAACGATACATTTAAAGGGTCATATAAAAAAAAAATTTCTTTTCGCTTTGCTAAAAAATACCGGAAGACAAAGACTCCGTTTATTTAATTCACTAGGGGGCTCAGTCCCCTACGAGCTACGCTCGCCAACCTCTCGTTCAGACACCGCCTTTTCTAAAAGCACGCTAATTTGATCGGCTTTAAAAAGATTTTGAAAGATTGAATTATAATTTAAAAAACAGTGGCGATCTCCCAATAAACGGGTTTCTATTCATTTCTCTTTGATTGGGGAATTTTAAGGAAAAATCAGCTTCTCTTAAAAAATACAATGACTGTTTTCGTCTTTGATTACATAAAATCAGTTAAACATTTCAAAATAAGCTAATATAAAATAAGTTAAACAGAGTCTTCGTCTCCCGGTATTTTTTAACAAAGCGAAAATAAAGTTCTTTCTGACGTAATTTTCACCAAACTTTTCTTTCTCTTTTTTAATATTCACGTGAAAATGCTTTTGTTAGAAATGAAATATTATTTGCGCTGTCCCAACAAAAATAGTTGAAAAGATCATCTCGAAATATCGAATAAATGTCTCGCGCAATTTTTAAATTTAAACTGTTTTGCAATATTATTTTTTGTTCATTTTACGTAATAAGTGTAATGTGACGTAAATGTGACGTAATTTCTCCTATTTAAGAATTCTAATGCATGTTAATGAATTTATTATTTTACAATATCCTTTCTCTGTTAAAATTCACGTGTAAATATAGTTCTTATGAAGTAATTTTCAATAAGTTCCTGCTTTTTATACGGAATTATTTAATTCTAATTTTAAAGTTTTTTTTCCGTTTATAAAAATCACGTGTAAATAAATTTTTAATTTGAAGCAAACATTATTGTTTGCACTGTTTATACAGTTGGCAACAGGTTAAATTAGTACAATTTTCTAAAATAAGTAAAAAATATCTCTCGAAATGATAAAAATTTGAATTTAAAATAGAAATAAAACCTCAAAAAATGAGTCAAATTAAAAAAAAGTATGCATTCTGCACACCGGGAAATTACAAGGTATAAAATGATTTAAAAATTATTAAATTCCGATGTATAGTTTTTGCTCCTATAAAACTTTTTTAGTGGAACGATTTTGTCCAACTTTAGCATTAAATTTCTCTTAAAATAATTCTTCGATTTGAAAACTGTCTACATCAGCGTGTTTATCAGACATTTCTCTATAATACTGCCGATTTTCATATTTTTGTATGCAATATTTTTCTTAATACACTGCTCAAAACAATTAAAGGATATTGCAGTTTTAGGTAGATTTTTTATCTGGTAAACTGTTTAGCTGATTGATACATGGTCGACAGACATAGTAGGTTATATGAGAATAAATTACACATGTTTGGCAGAAAAAAATGTATTTTATTGCGCATTTGTGTACTAAAGGAAAAAAACACAATTTGTGCATATGAGAAAAAAAGAATAAGAAAAGGTGTTTTCTTCAAAGAAAATCATTTTCAGTAGGGGGTATGATTTCCACGGGCGGCCAGCAACGTTGAACACCTTTGAGGCATGGACTCAATGAGGCTATTAATGACGAGTTGGGGTATTCTGCCCCACTCTTCCAGAAGAGCTCTTTCCAGTTCTTGGAGAGTTTGTGGGGGTTGTTGGCGGCCAGAAACTCGTCTTCCTAGAGCGCCCCAAACGTGCTCGATTGGATTCATGTCTGGAGAACACGCTGACCATTCCATTCGAATGATTCCTTCCTCGAAGAGGAAATCCTCCACCAGGTTTGCACGATGTGGCCTGCAGTTATCGTCCATTAAAATGAAGTTATCTCCGATTGCTGCAGCGTAAGGGACTACAATAGGTCTGAGGATCTCATACCTATATCGGCGACTAGTCAGAGCTCCATCTCGAATGATGTAGAGGTCAGTGCGCCCGTCAATGGAGATGCCACCATACACCAACACTCCTCCACCGCCAAATCTGACACTTTCGTGCACGAACAGGATTATTCCTACTGCCACGGTCCCTCCAGATGAAAATACGCCTATTATCCGGATGCACAGAAAAACGGGACTCGTCAGAAAACAGAATATTGCTCCATTCATTTCTCCTCCAGTTGACATGCTCGGTTGCCCACTCCCTGCGGTCGCGACGATGCCTTGATGTTAATCTAACACATACCATCGGTCGGCGAGCATACAAACCTACAGCATGGAGCCGGTTTCGGACAGTCTGAGTTGAAATCGTGGTGCCTGTAGCCGAGCGAAGGTGTTGTTGGAGAAGAGTAGCGTTCATGGTTCGGTGTCTCCGAGCTGTTAACGCTAAATACCGATCTTCATTGGGCGTTGTTGCCCGTCTACGACCTAGCCCTGGTCTTCGGCCTGCACATCCACTCTCCAAAAAACGGTTCCAGATCCTGGAAATGACACTTTGTGACACTCCAATGGCTTGCGCTACTTCGGCTTGAGTTTCGCCCTCTTCTAACCTACCAAAAATTCTCAAAGCTTCTGAATCTGTCAAATGACTTCGTTGAGACATAGTACTAATCGAAACAAAGCAATCACTGAATGCCGATCATCCTTGTCTTCATTCTCTTTTATCCAGTTGAAAGTCAAATTCCATTCGCTGCCGCTGAAGCGACGTTTTTGACGTCGAACTCAAAATTTGCATACTCCACAGTTTGAAAACCAGAAAAATTTGCATTTGTGATTCTCTTCTTCTATTTTCGGCAAAAAAAATTTCGTTTATATCTTTATTTTATATAAAACTTCAAATATCCTTTAATTGTTTTGAGCAGTGTATTAAGGCAGAAAGACCTCCGGTCACAAAAAATTCAAGACCGGCGGCGGCGATATAAGTTACTTTTTTTTAGAATAGAGAGATTTTATATGAGCTTATTTTGAAATGTTTAATTGATTTTATTTAATCAAAGACGGAAATAGCCATTGTATCTTTTAACAGCAGTTGATTTGGCTTTAAAATTCCCTAATCAAAGAGAAATGAATAGAAACCCGTTTATAGGGAGATCGCCACTGTTTTTTAAATCATAATTCAATTTTCCGAAATCTTTTTAAAGCCGATCAAATTAGCGTGCTTTTAGAATCTGCGGTGTCTGAACGGGGGTTCGGCCCCTAGTGTATTAAACAATCGTTTCAATAATCTTTTAAAATTTACGCATTTTCACTTTCTCATACATAAAATAAAAATATTGTTTTTAATGTAAATAACCAGTAATCAGTTCAATAATATTTGTGATATTAACATATAAGAAATAATTATAAAATTACAGATAGGGAAAAATTCCTTTTTACAAATTTTTAGAATTATATAAATCTTAAAGTTACAAAAAAAAAAAGCAAAACATAGAGATACTGATATTACACTTGATAAAATTGTATTCGATATGAATAAATTAACACAATACCCGAATTTAATTTATTACAATTTTATCTCATTAACTTACATATTTACGTTTTCAACAGAATTTTCTGGGGGGTTTTCTTTTATATTATTATTATAATTATCATTTTGCAAGTTAAAGGTGAACGAAAAAGTACAATAAAAAAAACAGCTAAATAAATAAAGCATAAATATAATATCGTCTGCCTCTACTTCGTTTTAGAAAAGAATAGATATTCAAAACATAGAGCGTAAACATATTTCTTCAACATAGGTAAAGTTCGGAGGCTTGTTAATTCTTCCCCCTTGTCGGTAGTGACGCTAGTACTGTTGCCATTATAGATTTTGCCGTAAATGTTCCAGTTTGTATGTTAATCTATGGCTTAGACAACATTTTTAATTCACTTTATTAAACTGTGAGGTTTTATTATACTATTTTAAATGTGTTGGAAAGTGTTTCATAATCTATGCTTAAGGCATGTTTTTACGTCTTGTTTAAAAATAAAACCGTCTCAATCGACAGCTTATTTTTGCAATCTTTTTAGCCCCCGGTATGCTATTTCTTTCTCCCAGCTTATTTTGTGTCGTCTCCAATAAATAACGTTACCTTGTATAAGCCAGCCGTAAAACAAAAGCCAATGTTTCATTGTGCGATTAAATACTCCACAGAATTTTTTTTAACTTCTAAGCATCGCACATTTTCAATGTTTATACCGTCGTATTGGGAAAAAAGTACTTTTTAATGCAATTTGTTTGAAAACTGCATCTCCATTTATTTTTGAAATATTAATTTTTTTGTAGTTTTTAGCGACATTTGTTTCATTTTGGCAACTCAAGTACTCCATTTCTGTAGAAAGTAAAGAAAAAATAGTTGAAAAATAGAAATTATATTCTTCTTGTTGCCTTTTCCCCATAAAAACTGGAAAAATGTAATGAAAATACGTGCTATTTTGAGAAAAATATAAATGAATGATTTATGATAAAACATGGAGCTATTATAAACTATATTTAATTTTAAGTAAAATGCAAATGACGTAATTTTACATAAAATAAAAGCGTGTGCTTTAAGTCTTAAAATTGAAGTATGTTTTGCACTACAGTAGAGTCCCGATTATCCGAGCCCCGCTTAACCGAGTTATTTTCTTTTGATGGACTGGTGGTTTCTGTTATTATGAAACAGCCGTTATAAATGGAGCGTTTAGGTGATCTGATTTTCTGGTCAGAATGGGGGGGGGGGGGGAATGGCCATAATTTTTTTTTGAAAAAAAATTATGGCCATTTTTTTCCCATTCTGACCATAAAATCAGAGTTCTAACTTTTTACGACTGCTCTTTCATCTTCACCTAAACGCTTCATTTATAATGGCTGTTTCATAATAATAGAAACCACCAGTCCACCAGAAGAAAATGAAGTAATGGAAATGTCGGGAGCGACACTAAATTCTGAAAAAACAGAATTCCTGTTCTCTAGTATTTAACTTAACTTGGTTCATGTATGTAAAGATGGGATTTTGTAATCCATTTTTCACTCACTTCCTGATAGGTTAGAATTATAAAAATTAGGTCCACAGATTATCGGCGTGTTTCCGATAACAATAGAATATTTTAATATTTTTAGAACTCAAGTATAAATTAGTAAATTAATTTTTAAGGCAGCGTAGTTTATTCGTTAGGCAGGCGTGTGTGATAAATCGCCAAATATTCTTTATGGTCACGACTGTATGCGTGTTACAATAACAATGGAGTTGATGTTGCGCCAAACCACACTCCCTAAAATAGTCAACTGTATGTGAAACTACAACAATGAAACATTTTAAAAACTTAAAATATAAACTTAAAATATAACAAACTAAAGAGTATGATATTTTTTTTAAATACGTTTTTATTTAAACATTTATTTCATAATTATTTTCATATGCTTTATTTATTACTCTCCTGTTGTAAACCATAAATTGTTTTACTGATAACAGTCAGGTCAAAAAGATGCCCATAACTAAAAGACTTTTACGCAGGTATAGATAATTCGGTACAGTATTGGGGCCTTGGCGACAAAAGGAATTTTGGCAACACATTTTCTGGCAACCTATTCACTGTTCCATATACATAAGCAATTTTCTCAATATTTATACAATTTATTTAATATAAAGGAGCCATTTTTCTATTTTTATAGACAAACAGAACTAAATACATCTAAGAAATAATATATATATATATAATATATTTATATAATATAAGCATAAAAGTACATTAGGTTTGTTTTCATAGTTGTTTATATCATTTAGCAACAAATCTCTCTTTCTAAAGCCCGAATTACACCAAGCTTTTTTAAAAAAACGCCAAGTCCCCTATAGTGGAAAAATACTGATAGTTCGATAGACACTAATAAATTTCGATCAAAATATGAAATTGTTCTTTGACCTAATTTGTGTCTTTCATTAATGTAATGACATTTTTAATCAAATTTACTTTTCTCTTGGGACCAATGGAGCGAAAATATCATAAAGTTCTCACGCGAGAGTTTGAAAGAAGATAGTATATGTTTCATGTAAATATTTATCTTTTACAGCCAAATGATCTCTTAAATTAATGAAAACGTACTTTAAACGTTTAAAATTAACTGAATTGGAACCAAGATGTGATTATCATCATCAATGCATAAATATAAAGAATGTGTTTATTTACTTTTTCTTTTAGAAAATTAAAAATTCAAATGTATATTAATGAAAAGTGACATATAATTTTTAAAACTAACATAAGCTTAAAATCTATAATATAGAAAAAAGATAAAGATAAAAGCAACATGTTGCAATACTTAGCATGCATTTCAAGACGACCAAACTGTCACCAGAGGCGTCTAGTTAGTATAAATGAAGATATAAGACTAGAAAACAGGAATTCTGCTTTTTCAGAATTTAGTGTCACCCCCGATGAATATATATATATATATATATATATATATATATATATATATAGATAGATAGATAGATAGATACAGTAGAGTCCCGATTATCCGAGTTAATGTAGACCAAGCTCACCTCGGATAAGCAAAAAACTCGGATAAACTGGATTTACACAAATCGTCACCAACTAAGCAGATGAAATATAAATTTTCACTTAATTCATTATTTAGTTCATAATTTCTTTCAATCTAACTTGTACCTTTCGAATGGATAATTTTCTTCTGATAGACTAATGGCTTCCAATTTAAAAAATAAATAAATAAATAAATAAATAAATAAGTAAATAAATAAAAATAAAAAGGCCAATTTTTCCCCCATTCTGACCAGAAAATCAGAGTTCTAACTTTTTATGACTGCTCTTTGATCTTCACCTAATGCTTCATTTATAATAGCTGTTTCATAATAATGGAAACCATCAGTCCATCAGAAGAAAATGACTCGGATAATCGGGACTCTATTGTAGTACAAAACATATTTCAGCTTTAAAACTTAAAACACACACTTTTATTTTATATGAAATGACGTCATTCGCATCCGGAGGAATAATTCCTCATTTACGATCTAGTCTTAAACAACACATACAGTAAAATATTCATAGGACGTGACTACAGCTGAATAATACACAAATCCAAAAAAGAGATTTCGTTATTTAAGAAACTCGAAAAAAAAGAAAGAAAAAAGGCTATATCATGATTCATATGCCTTCATTTCTTTGTAACATTAATAGGGATACTTAAAATTAAATTTAGTTTATAATAGCTCCCTGTTTTATCGGAAATCATTCATTTATATTTTTTCAAAATAGCACGTATTTTAATTACATTTTTTTTCCAGTTTTTATGAGAAAATGGCAACAAAAAGATATAATTGCTACTTTTCAACTATTTTCCCTTTACTTTTTGCAGAAATGGACTACTTGAGTTGCCAAAATTAAACAAATGGTGCTAAAAACTACAAAATAATAATAATAATAATAATAATAATGTCTCAAAAATAAATAGAGATGCAGTTTATTGCATTTAAAAGTACTTTTTTTTTCACAATATGACGGTATAAAAATTGAAAATGTGCGATGCTTAGAAGTTTAAAAAAATGCAGTAGAGATTATTTTGTACAATGATTCATCTGCTTTGTTTTACGGCTGGCTTATACAACTTAACGTTATTTTTTGGAGACGACCGATTAATAGATGGGAGAAAGATAAATATACCTTTTCTAAATATAGCGACAGTACTAGATTATTTTGAAACAGTTTAAATAGATATTTAAGACACTATCCCATTTCCCTAGTTTCATAATTATAACATTTAACCGTAACGCGGTTAATATGGTTTCACATAAAAGCAGCATAAACAGTTAATGTAACACGCAAACTGCCAAATAAAAGAATATCCAGAATTATCACCGATCTACAAACCTTGCGTGCGCAAAAAAAGATAATTTGAGTTTTTTATCGAAAATATTACAAACTGTTCATTTCATTTCTATATATGATGATCAATTTTGAAACTACAACTACTTCGATCAATCAGCGAAAATGAATCCAGTAACCAGCAGACTTTTACATAGGTGGAGGTAATTTCCCAGAAATACAAATTTCGGCCAGAATATGAAATTTTTCTCTGACCTAGTTGTGTTTTCATTAATGAAATGGCATTTTTGAGCAAATTTTCTTTTCATTTGTGGCCAGTAGCGTGGAAATATAGAATCCTCACGTGAAAATTTGAGAGAAGAATCTTAGACGTATGAATTTAACAGGTGCCTTTATTTATAAGTTATGAAATCGAATGGTGTTTTCTATTTTTCGATATAAGAAAATGCTGCTAAATTTGGCATTTTGAACTGAATTTTCGAACACGACATCCCTAAAATGACCGTCATGAGAACGCAATAGCTTATAAAACTCGAAATAAAATATATTTGTCAAAAATGTAAACCGCTATTCGATTTCATATTACTACAAAAGTCATGCCTGCCAATTTCATGCTCCTACGCTTAAAAATGACTGTAAACGTGTCATAAAATTTTGGGTTGTTGAGCAAAGGAAAAATATTTATCTAAGAACCGCCTTAAGACCAATTTTCGACTAACTGTGTCATTTTTGAAAGAATCTTGTTATGCGAAATCTTCTGTTTTCAAAACTGTTTTTTTTTTGTTTTTATATAAGTTATAAATAAAAATAATTCTTAAAAAAAAAAAAAAAATATTCTCTGTCATCTTCTGTTTTTACTACAACTTTACATATTAAATGCATTTTTCTTTTAAAACATTTTTCGAATAAAATCCGTACCATTATTATGATTATCTCGAGTAATAGTCAAGATAATTTCATGAAACATTCAGATGTTATTGCCAATGAGATGAATTAAAAGATTTTCTGTGGATGATACATTTTTCTTTCTGTCAGTGTCCTTGTTCGGAAAAAAAGTACACATTTTTGCAAAAATAGCTTTAACTATTAACTGAACTGCCAACAATTAACTGTATTTTAATTTTGAAATTAGATTTTAGTTTGAGAAATACTCATCCTATGGGGCTGTACATATATAACGTTACGAACTTTTTAGAAATTTTGGACACCCTAACCTCCTTACGATATCATACGTTATCATTCCTCGACTCCCCTTCCCTAATCATATCGTCATCAGTGTCTAAAAATTATTTTCAGTTTCATTTTTTTCCCTTTCTTTTTAAACGTTTGCAAATAATATACAGGTATGGTTATAGATTTATTATTCACATACTTTACTGATTTAAAGAAAGAGAAGAAGTTAATAAAATATTACTATATTATATGAAATAACTTTGTATCAAATAACACTTACAAAAAATACTTACTATTTAAAAGTATTTACTAATAGCTTTTTGTTACATAATGCATTTAACCGTAATATTGTCTTCTTGCACTTTCCCCCTGAACGGGGTAAGCAGAACTTCTTATAAACAAAGCAGATGGACAACATTCTTCTCCATTTTTTACTAGTAAACATGGCAAGTATAATTTGGAAGCTGGTTTCTCTAGCAACGAATTAAATGCGCATATGGCAGAAGAATAAAAATGGCGAACATTAGGAAATTAAATATTTCGGAATTAAATGATTTCATAATCATTTAATGATTTTAATAATAGCTTTGTATTTTCATAAAAATAGATAACAGAATATATTGATATAAAAAAAAAGGTACCAAATTTTTTTTGGTTGGACCAAAAATGATAACGATATCAAAAGACAATACCCCCTCCCCCTCTCCCTCCAGATTTATCTTCTGATATCAAATGCCAGACCCCCACCCCCTCCTAAAGTGATAACATTATACATCTACAGCACCTATATACCCGTGTAAAAAAATTTGGGATAATGACATTTGAATTTATTATAGGGTGCAGCCATTTTGATTACATTTCACTAAAGTTTACTTGAAGTCATTCTGTTTTGGGGCTGTGCATATATAACGTTATCACTTTAGGGGGAGGGGGGGGGGTCTGTCACTTGATATCGTAAGATATCTCTAGAGGGAGGGGGTTTGTCTTTTGATATCGTTATCATTTTTGATCCAACCAATTTTATTTTTATTTGCCTGTTATCATTGTTTTATTCTATTATCTATTTTTATGAAAATGCAAAGTTATTATTAAAACCATTAAATGATTATAAAATCATTTCACTCCAAAATATGAAATATCCCAACGTTCGCCAATCCTATTCTTCTGACATATGCGTGTATATAATTCGTTGTCATAGAAACCAAGTTCGAAATGATAGCCTAAGTGGGGGTAAACATACGCACTTTCCATAAATTTTGATTTTTATCGAACACATTGGTCTAAACTTATGTAACGAAAGATTAAAATGTTATGTTAAACCATTAGGCACGTGCCACCATCAACAGATATTCTGTCAAATTATAATTTCGTGAGAAATTGAAATTTGAAAAAAACATTGCTCTGCGTATCTTTGCCCCATCGGTTGGGCACCGCCCCCTGAAAACTAGGCCTGAGCGCTCACACAAAAATGACACAAAAATGGCGGCTGCCGAAGGCGGATTTTTTTTAGCGTAGGTACGGTCCCTTAAATGTAGACACCAGTATTTTATAAAAGATTTCTCTACCTTGTTTATTCTCAGAAAAATGAAGCGGAAAAAACTTCAAAAAATTATTGGTAGGAATATTTAAGGGACCGTACACACGCTGAAAAAAATCCGCCTTCGGCAGCCGCCATTTTTGGTCCAGCGCTCAGGCCTAGTATTCAGGGGGCGGTGGGTTGGGGTAAAAGTACGTAGTGGTGGAACAAAGATACGCAGTGCGTATTTTTGCCCCATTACTGCGGGGTTTTGCCCCATTTCCACTAAAACGAATGAGTTATATAAAAGCATTAGTAAATTAAACTAACATCAATAGTTTAACTGAAAATTTCAAGTTAAACTGTGAAAACTGAATATAGCAGAGGTCTGTGAGACCGTTAACAGGCGTTAGGGGTTAAGACTTAAAACAAAAGCGTTTCATGAAACAAGAATATTGATTTTTAAAAGTAGGTAGGTAGATATATACGTTTTATATTTTAAAAAACTTAACTTGGAAAAGGTAACTAACTAGCTTATATTAAATAAGTAGCTATTATATTTTATACAATACTAACTTAGAAAAATATAAAGCTTTCCACAACGTAATTGTGGAAAGCTTTGCATCTAACTAAAGCGATGGGGCGAAGCCCCGCATCTTAAACTTGTGCGTATCTTTGCCCCAAGACGGATGCGTACTTTTACCCCATTCTGCAGTAGTTTGCTTAACCGGCTACCTACAAGTTTAAACAAATGCGATCGAGGTAAACTACATGGCATTTAGAAGCTAAAGAGCTTCCGTTCTCCACTGAATTTTTGGATTTGTAAAAATTCGAGGTATTGTCAGTTAAACAATAAAGTGAAATTTTAAAAATATTAGATTAAAATTTGAAAATTTAAACTGTCCTCATTTTCTTGGCATGGAGCGCTACTTTTTTTACAAGGTAAACACACAACTACTACACTTGAAACCAAACTGCTACGTAGCGGTCATGATTGTAGAAATGTTGCTTCATATTAAATTAGCCAATGCTTATCTTTGCCCGTGCGTATCTTTACCCCCACCTATTCTACTTGTTATTTTTTCTAGTTAAAAATGCGGAAGAATGTTGTCTGCCTGTTTTGTTTATAACAAGTTCTGCTTACCCCCGGGCAGGGGGCAAATGCAAGAAGATAATATTACTGTTGATTGCATTATGTTACAAAAAGTTATTATTAAATGCTTTTAAATAGTAATTATTTCTTTTAAGTGCTATTTGATATAAAATTATTTTATATATGACTAGCAGGCTGAGCCCGCTGCGCTGGACCATTTTTCAAATAAACCTTCAATCAAACGAAATGGAAAATCCCACCCTGTATTTTAAATTAATATGGACCTTCACCTGGAAGATCCTTCCGCATTTTCTGAATACGCATCGGACGCAATTGCGCTATTATATTATCTGATGCGTTAGACGAAATACGGGAAATTCAGAAGCAACTCTTTAGTACATTATGTAGAGTTTGGGAGGGAAATGCGGCCATTACGATCATATCAGCACACTACTAAAAAAGAGAGAATTACAATGACTGCAGAGATTGACCATTTAACTTAACCCTTTGAGCTCTGGCTTTGAGTTTCTACAAATTCGCAAAATATCACATTGGCACCAGTATTTTGTAAGTAAAAGATTCGGCTTATCAGATACACGATTAAACGCACTTATCTAATTTCAAATAAATTTGGTTGAATATTCCGGTGCTAATGTGACATTTGGAGATTAAAATTAAGTGGGTGAAAATTCACCCATCAGAGCTCAAAGGGTTAAAGAATGTTCGGGTTATTCACTTTCGTTTGTTAGGTCTTTTACTCCGGGCGTCTCAGCTTGGTACTTTGTGCTGATCAGATAACATAAATACAATCTCTCTCTACGTTACATTATATTTGGTAATATACGTCTTCTTTTGGCAGGTTTTCTCTACAGTTTCTTATCTTCAATTCCCAGTAGAGTAAATACAATCAAAACAGTATTTAACTTTTATATATTAAAATATGTGAGTCATGTAAAAGTGGATATTTAAAGCGGAATTGTGTGAATAAAATTAAAATAATGTCATTTTAACTGCCGTTTCTTTTTACATACCAGTTTTAATCATGCGACTATTAACCTAGGAAAATAACCTAGATAACTAATTCAAATAGAAAACTAAACCTCTAGTTTTCATTCAATAAAATCTTCTCAATCATCCGTAATCGGATCCACAACCAAGTTTGATGTGAAACGTTAGAAATGTTCGTAAAGGTATGGCTAAAAATGTACCAGAGTTAGATACAAAATAGGGTTAATTACGCTCCAAACTACATTCCATTAAATAATGTCAAATTGCTGTTGATTGATTTTTAGATCTTTCACTACCAAAACTCTTTGCAAATGATAATTAAAGTTAGTTATGCAAAATTTTTAGTAGTGATCTTTTTGGCAAACCTAAGATTTTTTTCGCATTTCTCTAATGAGTGTAATAAGACGGAGAAATAAGCATGCTTTTATTTTCAAGACGGCATTATTCATCAGTTTGTTGCCTAAATAAAACTAAAAACGTTAATTTGTGATTATGATCAGCTGCTCGGGCTGTGCATCAGCCAAAATTTCTTTATAATGATTGAAATTTTATTTGAATCTGAGGTACTTTTTTTTAAACCTAGAGTAAATGAACAAATATTGTTCCACTGGCCAACTTTGGCACTTGAAAGTTTTTTTTTTTTTTTTTTTTTTTTTTTTTTTTTTTTTTTTTAATGTACATTCAAAGTAATTCTTTTTTAGTGATAGTAAAATAAACCTAAAATTTGTCACTACGATCAGCTGCTCTGGCTGTGCATCAGCCAAAATTTTATAATGATTGAAATTTTAATTGAATTTGAGGTACTTAAAAAAAAAAATCATATTCTAAATGGACAAATATTGTTCCATTGGCCACCTTTGACATTTGAAAAACTTTTTTTGTACATTCAAATTAATGCTTTTTTAATGATAGTAAAATAACTGCACATGAAAAATATCTATTAGTAAATCTTCTTTTGTCCGTTTGATCCATAATAAACAAACACAAATTTACTAATCGCTAATTACTAAAAGTACAAATTTCGCGTAATCTTCTGCAATCGGATTTACCGTCCACGGTTCCTTTCAAATATAAACGAAACTTCCAACACTATACAGTAAATTCGCCAATTGTAAGGTGGCTGATTATGGAAGATTCATCCAATATCTTTTTATAACATTTCTAAAAGAAGGGAAGATATGGAAAAAAAATGACGAATGGAATGGAATATCGAAAAGTGATTTCAAAAAGCAATTTTTATTGCAAAATGTCTTTTTTCGTGATAGAAATAACTTATAATTGCTTACATTTTCTTAAGAATAATCTTTACTACCTAACATTGCAAGCATTGAACGTTTGTATAAGGGAAATTGGCGATATGTTTTTTTATTAAAAAAAGAATGGACAATATTAGCTAATCTGGCTTCAAGGTTATAAAAGTCACAAATTTGGGGAAAACAAACCGACATGCTTTCGCAGTAAAGTATGATGAGAAATTTTTAAAATGTCTAAAATTAAATTATTTTATAGTATGTATGTGCGTGTGTGGGAGACATTTATACTAAAAATAAAATATCTGACTCCATTTTTAAAATATTAATTGCTATTTATATATTGTACATTTGAATTATAAAAAAATACTCAAAAAATGCTTTCGTACACTTGCAAAATCCCCTTTATTGTAAACATCGCTTGAACCCAATTCACGCTTACATCTTTCTGGCTTAAAATCAAATTGTTTGGCGACAAAAGTGAACTCAAAAATCACAAATAAACATATAACATGTAAATCATAAGTACCATAATTTTTACAATTACATATGCTAGTTTCGTCTGTGAGTCACATGATGGAAGAGTTAGAAATAAAAAAGAACAAATCAAAAACAAAATTGTTACCACAAGAAAGGTCTCCTTAAAGAGCATACTCAAATTATTTTGAAAAGAAAAATACTTTTAAAACTACTCATGTGTGTAGTAAAACATCAGTCAAATTTGGCGGCGGAATCTCAGTAAAAATCTGAAAAAAATCTATATATATTCGAGTATTTGGCGCAAAAAAGACGAACGTTCCACGCTATTTGGCTAGCCAACACATGTCTATCCCAAATGCAAGATATTTAAATGCATTTGAAAATTGCTTGTTAAATAAGTGTTTAAATGCTTAAAACTCAATGAATTTAAACTTAAACGAAGGAGTATCGTATTATTTTTTTTTATCTTTAAGCGTATATAATGTATACAAATTGCGTGTTGCAGTAGTTATTTAATTTTACAGGGCTTCACCGGCTGGAAATGTTTTAAGGGTATTATTTGATTATTCATTCAACCAATTTCGCCAAATTATATAAATTGCCAAACGCTTCGCCAAATTATATAAATTGTCAAACTGCTCGCCAAATTATACAAATTGACAAAATTTTTATTTTAAACAACTCAAGAATAAATAAATTTGTAAACGTTAGTAAAATTACAAATAGAAGTGAAATTAAAAATCACTTGATGACGCAACAAACATGTGTACCGTGTTTAAGGTCAAGTGAATGTAAAATTTACGATCAGCTATTATTGGCATTTATCTTATAGTTTGGCGATAGTTATTTTGTCGGCGGGATAATCAAGTAAAACCGTTTTAAATTTGTTTTAAAAGTAACTGGCTAATTAAAAATGCTACCATTAAACATTTTATATTAAATACTTGTTTCCATGGCAACAATAACCTTCATTTCTTGTTTCTGAAACTAACAATATCGAAGTCAAATTGCCAATGTTCCGAATCGGACATTAATTTTGAATTTGGAAAAAATTTAATAAACTGAAATTTTGTATTAAACCGTATAATTACGATAGTAAAATTTTAATATATACACATATAAAAGTATATGGCAAAATTGTAGTAATAAAAATGTATTTATTACGTTAAACTTAATCTAACTATCTTGGTATGAAGAGTAGGAAAAGGTTTTACTTAAAAATTATTTATCATAAAAAAAGTATCATTCAAAATTTTATTGTGCCACCAACCAGCATTAAATCGCCAAAAAAATTAAATTTTCATTATTTTTTTACAAACGCTAAATCGAGGTTATGTGGATTTTTTTTATAAACCTATTATGTGTCACGAGAAGAATATTCTATATATTCCTCATGAGAAGAATATTATATAATATTTTCAAATATTCACTTATCGAAACTTCCTTGATATCATCCTATCAATTTTTCAGATGCATTTTTCTTAACCTGACGCAAAAGATAAAGAGCCAAATCTTATTTCAATTGCAATATTTTAACCGAGTATTTTTTTAAGCATTACGAACATTCCCTTTCATGTTTAAATTAAATATTTTCGTTTTTTAATATTATCACTCATTAAAACGAATTTCTTTCTTCTTTTTTTCTTCCTTCTTTTTTTTTTTTAATTAAAATTAGTAACAGTTTTTTCTTTTATGTTTCGAGGTGTAATAGCTGTTTCAATTTTTTTTATCAACGATAAATTTCGCCAAGAAATAAAATGGTAAGCTTTATCGTCCAAAATAAGAGAACTTTCCGTCATAATTCTATAACTAATATAGGTGGAATGATGTGTTATAGCTTAAAACCTTCCCTGAAATGATACCTATCTAACGGTATAAGTTCTGTAAAAATCCATGCAGCAGAACTTGAAATCTAGGCGTTCGGAACGAAATTTCCGTTTGGATTTTATATATATAATAGATAGATAGTGATATTTTATTAACCCATTCTCTTCATTTAAATCAGTAAATTATGCAAATAATAAATGTATAACCCTATCTGTGTATCATTGCAAACGTATAAAAAATAAATTATTTGTAAAAATAATAATAATAATAATAATAATAATAATAATAAATAAACAGACACTGATAATGATATCATTAGGGGTGGGGGTGGGGGGGTGGGGGTGGTCGAAATTGCCTAAAAGTTGATAACGTTATATATGCATAGACCCTTTTCAAAAAGTGTGGAAATAATAATTACTCTTTTATAATACTGCATGTTTTTCTTTACTTAGTATTTTACCTAAAATCTTGAAAAGGAAAAATACTTTCTTTCAAAAACGTTCTATCGAACGTAGTCAATCAAGATATAAAGGCTTAACTCAGGTTAGTGACTTTTTTTTTTTTTTTTTTTTTTACAAAATAGTTTCAGTTAATGTTGTTAGGTAGGTGGGTGAAACTGGAATTAAAATCATTACTTAGGGAATTAACCAAAGGCTAAAGAAACTGTGGTAACTGTATCAGTTTTTTTCCTGATTTTGGACATTTAGTTGGCTCATTGCCCGACACGCTATAGTTAACGCTTACGACCATTACTGAATGGCTACACTCAAGCATGGTAGCTTTAAATTTCTTCACAATTAATATTTTGGCTGAGAACCAGAATATTGCTTTAAACCACTGTTGATTTTAATTGAATTTCCTTCAATGATGAAATCTGCCCTATACATATAAAATCATAAGCTAAAAAGAAAATAATGATTTTTCTTTAAGGTTTTTACTTACCCATCATACGTAGTATAGGGTAAGTCTTGTAATCGTTTTGAAACTCGAAAAAAAAAATTTGGCGGATTTACACGTTTCAGACAATGGAGATTCCGTAAAACATATTTTTAGAAAAAAAATTTGTCCGTCCGTCTGTATGTCTGTGTGTCTGTAATCAATCTATCTCCCGAACAAATTGAGATAGAGACTTGAAATTCGGAGTGTACTTAGGGAGTAATAATGGGAAGATGCCTATTGAATATCAGTAACCTCGATTAACTGGAACAATTTTTTTCGGACTCTTGAAATATTCGTTCTGATAAAAGGTATACACAAAAATTTTCGAAATTGTTTATTTGAAGGAGTGAATATAAAAGACAATAAAAAACCATAAATTTTGCATCATGAATGAACTCGATCGGATAATTAGTTGCCGAGATATTTGTAATTCTATTTTTCACACTCTTCGATTTTTCATGACCCTGTATTTCATTCAAATTCCAATTCAAAGATATATTTTAATTGGAAATGAGACGCTTAATCGGACGCAGTACACTGTTAGTTAATAGGATTGTAATTTTTCGAGCTATAATTAGAAGAAAAAAAATTGTCCGTCCTTCTGTATGTCTGTGTGTCTGTAATCGCTCTATCTCCCGAATAAATTGAGATAGAGACTTGAAATTCGGCGTGTACTTAGGGAGTAATAATGGGAAGAAGCCTATTGAATACCAGTAACCTCGATTAACCGGAACTATTTTTTCAGACTCTTGAAATATTCGTTCTGATAAAAGGTATACAAAAATTTTCGAAATTGTTTATTTTAAGGAGTGAATATAAAAGACAATAAAAAATAATTTTGCATCATGAATGAACTCGATCGGATAATTAGTTGCCGAGATATTTGTAATTCTATTTTTCACACTCTTCGATTTTCATGACCCTGTATTTCATTCAAATTTCAATTCAAAGATATATTTTAATTGAAAATGAGACGCTTAATCCGACGCAGTAAACTGTTAGTTTATAGGATTATAATTTTTCGAGTTATAAGGATGTTTCTTTTACGCAATTCGGTATTACTCGATTATCCCGCCGACCAAAAAACTATCGCCAAACTATAAGATTAAATGCCAATAACGGCTTACCGTAAATGTCAAGTATTTAATGCATCTTCATACCTATAAGGGGTGTTACCATAGGAGGGACCCTGATCTGTCGCCAAACACCACCAAGTTTGTCGCCAACTTCGCGGAATATCGCCAAATTTGGCGGCCAAAATGAGTCGCCAAAAATGACGCCAAATTGGCGGTATCTTTAATATTTCGCCAAATTCCCATAGACTTCCATTGTAAACCAATAGCGTTTACTTGCCTACAGAAAATCAACAAATTGAGATATTTTAATGCAACAAAAAGTAATATTAGCTTAAGGGGTTATATTAATTATATTTAAATAAGTCCAAATAAATTAAATTATGAATAAAAGTAACATGGTACAATGCTTAGCAAATATCACATGTTTTATTTTCATATTTTATATTATCTATATCCATGATGGGTAAGTATTGCGGTGGCCCCCAACGACTAGTTTTAAATGTTTTTATGTAACTATTTAGAATGTTGGTTTTTTAGAATACAGACAAATTTTAGTATGTTGTTATTAGGCACCTACAGCATGATTTCTATATTGAAGATGCTGTGTATATCATTTATGTTTTATTTGAGAATTTCGGAAAAAACAATAGGGATATATTACTGTCTGTGAGCACAGTTATCGTGTGAAATACATTTTAATGACAATATACTGTTTCAAACTCGATCAAATTTACTGATGTATACCGCAGAACTTACTGAAAATGCTCAACTTATTACTTATAGATCTTTTACAGAATATCCCAAATCTTTATATCTTAAATTTTTGTTTACAGAGACGGATTTGTTTTTCGGCACATCTCGTTTATTTCCATCTGAACCAAAAATAATCCTTAATTTAATTTCGACAGAAAACATTATATCATTCCGGAACGCTGCTGGTTTGTTCCTATGTATACTTTAGTAAACGCATGTTTTTTCCGCTGATTTGTTTCAACCGATATGGCTTTTTTTTACAAGGAACTCTTACTGGAATATTTGCATCATGAATAATATTTCAAATACTTTGAAATATAACTACTGTCAATGGCGTGGGCTGGGTTTTAAGTGACCGGGACAATTCAAAATTTTGCGCTCCCTCTTTAATATATATATATATGTATATACTGGGTGGCCAGAATTAAAACATAGCTACTTCGGCCTCTCTATATACTGAACTACTCAGTGTATAACCTTCAAATTTTCTGCATATGGTAGCCAAGACATGTGGAAGCGAATTACGCGAAAAAAAATTAGTTTAGAAAACCACCGAAAGATGGCGCTGTATAACTGGTCATCCGCTGAAAAGATGTAACTCTGCAAACTTTATTTGAACGTATCAAATATTCACGTGACAAGTGTGACGTGAATATTAGAATATTCACAAAATAATCGTGATCGTATATTAGTTATTTTTGTTGTGAAAATCTTCTTTAAAAAGAAACGGTGACAATAACCCTAAATGTAATAATTTACTTAGTTCTTTTAAGTCATCTTAAAGGAGAAAATTCAAAAACGTTCTTACTTGAAACTTAAGTGTTGAGGAAGAGTCAGGAAAGACACTTTCTTGAAACAAAATCACTCTTTATTCGAATATAATTTATGATGAGAAGGAATAATTTTCCTCTTTGATCAGCCATAATAGTCCTTGAAAATACCGGCACTTAGATCAGAAAATTCCTGAGAGAATAGCTAATATTTAACTGAAGAACAAAATCTCCGTTGATAAAAAAAATGGCACAACTACAAGCAAATATCCACATCGTCGTTTCGACAATCCCGTCAGAACTTAAACTAACTAAAAAAATTAAGGGAAACAGTATTTAAACATCGCTACTGGGCACGCAATAGTAATTAAGCGAGAGTTTTAAAACAATTGACTGAATTTAAAAGCCACCGGTATTCTGGAAGCAAATCAAAAAACGAAACCAAAAGTAATGCAATCCAATTCGCTCGCGATTCGAAACGTCACTTGGTCGAAATCATAGCATGCGCACATCCACGGCCTCGGATGAAACACGGAGAGAAAAAAAAAAGAAGGGAGGAATGAATGAATGACGTGCGTATGCAGGCACTGGGGAAAAGACAACTTACAGGTCTACGCTAACGTTGTCAGGGAGAGAGACGGGAGAAAAAAGAAAAAACGCAAGAGCAAGTCCGCGGCTCCGTCACAGATGCAGACCGGTGAATAGGTGGACAAAAATGTAAGGTTTCATCTCACAATACCCCCCAACGTCGAATAAAATTTTGATATGCGAGACAGATGCAAAAACTTAAACTTGGACCTTTTACATCAGGATGGGAAAATCAAAATTTTGAAAGCCAAATAACAAGCCCCAAAAATAAAATGTGGTGATCAAAAAGGAAAAAGAGAAAGAAAAGGAATACATAGATTTTACATCAATGTAGTATATACAATATAAATTTATAAATTTAGAATGAGTATTCCAATTATTTACATGTGGCATGCCATAAAAATAATTGTGCACATAGTATATCTTTAAAAAGATCTGATATCAAAGAAATATTAAACATTTATATTTCACCAAAAAAAGCAGACAACTTTGTTGTCAAGAGAGATCATGAAAAATGTATTATTCGAATAATATAAAGTAACAGTTGGAACTATAATATGTAAAATTGGTCGACCAAGAGTATTATATAATAACTTACACCTTCAGCTTTTCAAGTTTTCATCAATCAAAGTATCTCATAAATCAAGAGTACTAGTATAATTTGTTTATTCATTGAATATATTTATATAGCTGCTCACTACCATTAAAATATATCATGTATAGTTAAAATGCATATCAAAATAATGTCAACAACAGTAAACAACATGTATAACCTCTAAAATAAAAAAAGTCAACATCAATAAATTACTCTTCAAAAAAATATTTAACATAAGTAATTACTCAAAATTCATCAACCTAGGTATGGTACATATATATATATATATATATATATATATATTGCTGTATGAAAATAAAAAGTAAAAAATGTGGAGATCTCCAAAAAAAGAAAAATAAATAAAAACATACTATCAGAATCATTATACAATGCATTTCTATGTAATAAGTTTGATCATGTCAATTTATAAATGAGAAACATCCTACCAAAAAAAAAAAAAAAAAAAGGAATAGACAAATAACCTTGAACAGATATTACCAACATGTTTTTGCTAAAATAAAATGAAATTTACTATAACTTAGAATATTAGGTGAACAAAATATTGTCATATCATCATCACATTGTAAGGGGCAACTACCCATATACCTGAAAATAAATACAAAAAAATTAACTATTAATATTTATGAAAATACATATTTAATACAAATATTAATGTATTTTTCGTAAATTATAGTTGTGGGGAAGAGGTGTAATCGGATGAGATCTTTGCAACACGGAGATCTTTTTGTTGTTGGCGTTTCTGTACAGGTATTACTCTATTAATATTTATTGTAAAAGAATTGGCTAGTTCATCTTCTAAAACCCCAACAGAAAGAAGCACATCAGAAATTACATTTGTCACAACATAAGGACCCAATGTTTCTTGGCTTAAATGCATCATTAGTTCTAATGTAAACAATATCACCACACTGGAACTTTCGTAGATGAGCACGTTTATGTTGACGTTGGTTACGTAACTGTTGAGCTTCTTTCATGTTGCCATAAACTTTCTGGTACACATGTTTCATCGTTGACATATGCTGATAGTAATCGTACGGATATGATAACGCTTCCGAATCAGGATAATCGAAGAGATCAAAAATATTGGATATAGATCTGCCAAAATGCAGAAAAGATGGTGAGTATCCAGTTGAAGAATGTATTGTGTCGTTATATAAGCTTTTATGTATCATTTTATCATCATCATTTATCATCATCATTTTATTTATCAGACTGTTGAAAATTATATCCCTCCTGAGCTAATGTAGCAATTGATGACTTGATGCTGGTATTTATTCTCTCTGATGATCCTTGCGTTTGAGGATGCCCAGAGGATGAATGAACAATACTGATCTTGAGGCTCTCCGTAAAATTATCAAATACTTGTGAATTAAATTGAGGGCCCAGATCAGACATTAAAGAAGCTGGGCGACCATAGGTGGTGATGTAGTTGGTCAGAGATTTAACAACAGACTGAGCAGTAGCAATCTTGATCGGGCATAGCTCTATATGTTGTGAGAAATAATCCAGGAATGCCAGCACATAACATTTACTCGAAAAAGGGCCAAGGAAATCCATTGAGACAAGCTCACCAGGTTTAGAAGGGATGAACATCTCTTGTAATGGTGCTGCAGGTATTCTTCATGGTTTATGTCTAACGCATAACTCACAGGATAAAACAAAATTTTTCATATCTTGATAAATTCCTGACCAGTAAAATTTCTTGAGTAGTCTTCTATAAGTATTTCCAATACCGAAGTGAGGCATATGGCAAATATGCAAGATTTTCGACTTTAAAATATGAGGCACAATAATTTTAATATGTGGCGAATTTTCAGGTTGTAAGAATTTACGTTTTATCATAAGTAAACCTGTATCAGGATGAATAAAATAATTTTTGAACTTAGGTTTAGGCTTATCTGAAGTTATGGAGTCAATTATTTTCATTATTTTAGGATCCTTACGTTGTTCACAGAGGAATGTGGATTCAGAAATTTCCATGTTTGGGTCTTGAGATTGTTGGTTTTGATCATCTATTTGATGCAGCTCAATAGTCGGTGACTTTGTAGTGACTGGAAGAATATTTTTATCTCTTATTAAAGCAGGGTTAGTGTTAAGATCTTGGGAATTATTTGTAAAAATCTTCCCGAGAGAAATAATCTGCTAATACATTACTCTCGCCATTAAGATATTGAAAGGTAAAATCATAATTGTACAGGTCAACCAACCACCTCGTAGTCAGATCAACTGGTGAACTAGTAGACTTATAATGTTCAATAGGTTTGCTGTCACTTAAAATCGTAAAATGTCTATTATACAGAAAAAATTTAAATGTATTAATTGATTTCACAATTGCCATCAATTCTAGCTTCAGAGCAGGATATTTTCTTTACTAAAATATTTACTAAAATAACTCACAGGTAGCAGATGACCATTTCGCTTTTGTAGAAGGACACCGGAAATAGCTATACCACTTGCATCCGTATTGAGATAAAATGGGTTGGACCAATCAGGCAAGGAGAGAAAAGGTTTTGACAAAAAATGTTTTGAACTTCTGTAAAAATTTTATTATGATCTGGCGTCCATGTAAAAGGAACCTTTGGAGAGGTAAATTTAATTAGTGGATCCATAAGTTTAGAATATTTGGGAATAAGTCTGCGATAAAAACCACATAGACCAATAAATCTTTTAAGTATTTCTTAGTTTTTAAAGCAGGAAAAGGTGTAATTTTGGTTATATGAGAAGAACTGGTTGTATTGTGTGATTTTGTAAATGAAAACCAAGGTAGTCAATAGCTGTTTGATAAAATTTGCATTTAGCAGGAGACAAGGTAAGGTTATGTTTCTGTAAAATTGAAAACAAAACATCTAATTTGTGAATCATTTCTTGAAATGAATCACCAGCAACAATAATGTTATCCTGGTATGCATAAACACCTTGTAATTTACTTTCTTCAATTATTGCATCAATTAACATTTGAAATGAAGAGGCTGTGGATCCGAGTCCAAACATTAAACGAGAAAAACTATAAGTACCCCATTCAGTAGTAAAAGAGAGTTTCTTGCGAAATTCTTCAGGGGGATTTATTTGATGATATGCAGATGGAAAATCTAATGTGGTGAAATATTTAAATTTAGAAATATTGTTAATAATAGTATCAATTCTAGGTAATGGATAAGAAGAACTACGAATCATGGTATTAATTAATCTTAGATCAAGTGCCATTCGAAATTTGGGTTTTTCATTTGCAGAGAATGCTTTCTTTTTAACCATAAGCATTGGGCATGCCCATTCGGAAATACTTCTTTCAATAATTCCCGCATCAACTAACATGTCCAATTGTTGTTTTGCCTCTTCCTGGATAGATTGTGGCACATGGAAGGGCAGGGTTTTAACAGGAACATCTGAGATAAACTGGATATGAGGTATAACTCTGTCCGTTTGACCCAAAGATTTCAAGGAAGAAGAAAACACCGTGTCATATTTAGTTAATAAATTTTGTAATTGTGTTTTCTGATATGGAAGCAGATGATTTAGGCTAAAATTACTAAGTTTAAACCCTGATTTTCTTAACTTTAAAATGTCAGTACAAGTTTGAATTAAATTAATTTCATGGGGAGAAATAATATTTTGAGGATCAAAATCTTCTTGAATTTCATCTATTTCGTGAATTGTTCCCAAAACTGAATCTTTACTAATGTGAATGGGTTCTTCAGCATTATTAGTGATAGGAACATAAAAATAACTACTGAGGTTTTCAACATTTTTAGGTAGCTTTCTTTACAAAAAGCTACCTATTGCAGCCGTTCGGAGGAAAGCGATTTCAAAAAATTTTGGTATATTTTCATCGATCATGACCCCCAGACCCCGAAACCACCCTCCGTTCAAAATTGATATATATATATATATATCAATATATATATATATATATATATATCTGACTTATGTCACACTGTAACTCTCGTATTTATGAACCGATTTGGACGTAATTCGGTGTGTACATAGTACATACCAATGTCTCGACCGAGTTCGTTGGCCAGCTTCATCCGCCATTTTGTTTCAAAATGGCGGCCATTTAAAATTTTTAAAAAAAATTAAAATTTGAAATGTGGTACCAAAAAATTGAAAATGGAAAAATATTTTTTTCTTATGTATTTGACCTTTATACAAAGACTCCGTAGCAGTTTTTGTTTCGTCTATATCTTAAAAAATGGCTGAGTTATAGCATTTTGAATTTCTAGCGAAGATGACATTTTGAAACGTCCTGAATTTTGTCACGCGATAAAAGGCGTATTTATGAACCGATTTGGATGTAACTTCGTTTATACATAGTACAGACCAATATCTCGACCGAGTTCGTTGGCCAGCTTCATCAGCCATTTTGTTTAAAAATGGCGGCCATTTAAAATTTTAAGAAAAATTTAAATTTGAAATGTGGTACCAAAACATTGAAAATTGAAAAAATATTTTTTTCTTATGTGTTTGACCTCGATAAAAAGATTCGGGAGCAGTTTTCGTTTCGTCTATACCTTAAAAAATGGCTGAGTTATAGCATTTTGAATTTCTAGTGTGGCTGACATTTTGAAACGCCCTCATTTTTGCCACGTGATAACAGACGTATTTATGAACCTATTTGGATGTACCTTGGTGTGTACATAGTAAATACAAATAACTCAACCGAGATCGTTGGCCAGCTTCATCCGCCATCTTGTTTCAAAATGGCGGCCATTTAAAAAAATTTTTTAAAAATTAAATTTAAAATGAGATAACAAAAAATTGGAAAATGAAAAAGAGTTTTTTCGTATGTGTTTGACCTTAATACAAAGATTCCAGAACAGGTTTTGTTTCGTCTATATCTAAAAAAAGTCCTTCCGGCCAGTGCCGCGAGGAAGAGGTAGCTTTAATTTTCCTTATTTTAAAAAGCCAACTTATATTATTCAAACACACGAAGCTCAATTTAGTCGAAACCGAATATAGGAGATTCAATACTAATTTTTATCAATACTAAATCATTATGAATGAGAATTTCGCGAAATTAGTCAGCTTTATCCAAGCTGCTTTTATTTACAGTAACTTATATTTGGTTGCCAAATTCGGCGATGTCTTGAAGTACCGCCCTTTTAAGACAACATGGTGGATGAGGCTAACCAGTGAACTTTGTCGAGACCTTAGTAATTCCTGTGCACATGCTTACTCACATCGGAATTGGTTGATATATACGAGTGCTGTCGCAGGCAAAAAATAAGATTTTTCAAAATGTCACCCACATTAGAAATGGAAACTGCTATATCTGAGCCATTTTTTAAGATAAAGACAAACAAAAAATGCTCGTGAATGCTTATATCAAGGTCAAATACTTAAGAAAGAAACCTTTTTCAATTTCTAATTTTTTTGCACCTCTCTTTAAATATAATTTTTTTTAATTTAATGGCCGCCATTTTGAAACAAGATGGCTGATGAAGCTGGCCAGCGAACTTGGTTGAGATATTGATGTATACTATCCACATACCTTCTTACATCGAAATAGGCGAATACGTGTGTTATCGCGTGACAAATACAAGATCGTTTCAAAGTGTTAGCCATGCTAGAAATTTAAAGTGCTATATTTCAACTATTTTTTAAGATATACACAAAAGAACAAATTTTCAGAAACAAAAACTGCTCCAGAATCTTTGTATCAAGGCCAAACACATAAATATTTTTTTTTTCATTTTCCAATTTTTTAATACTTCATTTTAAATTTTAAATTACTTTTTTTTAAATGGCAACCCTTTTGAAACAAGATGGCGAATGAAGCTGGCCAACGAACTCGGTCGAGACATTGGTATGTACTATGTACAGACCAAGTTACATCCAAATCGGTTCATAAATACGCCTGTTATCGCGTGACGAAAATCAGGTCGTTTTAAAATGTCAGCCACAATACAAAATCAAAATGCTATAACTCAGCCATTTTTTTAGATATAGACGAAACAAAACCTGTTCCGGAATCTCTGTATTAAGGTCAAACACATACAAAGAAAATCTTTTTCATTTTCCAATTTTTTGGTATCTCATTTTAAATTTAAAATTTTTTAAAATTTGTTAAATGGCCGCCATTTTGAAACAAGATGGCGGATGAAGCTGGCCAACGAACTCGGACGAGATATTGGTGTGTACTATGTACACACCGAATTACATCCAAATCGGTTCATAAATACATCTGTTATCACGTGACAAAAATCAGGACGCTTCAAAATGTCAGCCACGCTAGAAATTCAAAATGCTATAACTCAGCCATTTTTTAAGATATAGACAAAACAAAAACTGCTCCCGAATCTTTTTATCAAGGTCAAATACATAAGAAAAAAATACTTTTTCAATTTTCAATTTTTTGGTACCACATTTCAAATTTAAATTTTTCTTAAAAATTTAAATGGCCGCCATTTTTAAACAAGATGGCGGATGATGCTGGCCAACGAACTCGGTCGAGACATTGGTATGTACTATGTATAAACGAAGTTACATCCAAATCGGTTCATAAATACGCCTTTTATCGCGTGACAAAATTCAGGACGTTTCAAAATGTCAGCCAGGCTAGAAATTCAAAATGCTATAACTCAGCCATTTTTTAAGATATAGACGAAACAAAAACTGCTCCAGAGTCTTTGTATAAAGGTCAAATACATAAGAAAAAAATATTTTTCCATTTTCAATTTTTTGGTACCACATTTCAAATTTTAAATTTTTAAAAAAATTTTAAATGGCCGCCATTTTGAAACAAAATGGCGGATGAAGCTGGCCAACGAACTCGGTCGAGACATTGGTGTGTACTATGTACACACCGAATTACATCCAAATCGGTTCATAAATACGAGAGTTACAGTGTGACATACGTCAGATATATATATATATATATATATGGATATATATATATATATATATATATATATCAATTTTGAACGGAGGGTGGTTTCGGGGTCTGGGGGTCATGATCGATGAAAATATACCAAAATTTTTTGAAATCGCTTTCCTCCGAACGGCTGCAATAGGTAGCTTTTTGTAATGAAAGCTACCTAAAATGGCTGAGTTATAACATTTTGAATTTCTATTGTGGCTGACATTTTAAAACGACCTGATTTTTGTCAAGCGATAACAGGCGTATTTATGAACCGATTTGAATGTAACTTGGTCTGTACATAGTAAATACCAATGTTTCGACCGAGTTCGTTGGCCAGCTTCATTCGCCATCTTGTTTCAAAAGGGTTGCCGTTTTTAAAAAAAAATGTAATTTAAAATTTAAAATGAGGTATTAAAAATTGGAAAATGAAAAAGATTTTTTTTATGTGTTTGGCCTTGATACAAAGATTCTGGAGCAGTTTTTGTTTCTGAAAATTTGTTCTTTTGTTTATATCTTAAAAAGTGGTTGAATTATAGCACTTTGAATTTCTATCATGGCTAACACTTTGAAACGATCTTGTATTTGTCTCGCGATACCACACGTGTTCGCCTATTTCGATGGAAGAAGGCATGTGGATAGTATACATCAATATCTCGACCAAGTTCGCTGGCCAGCTTCATCAACCATCTTGTTTCAAAATGGCGGACATTAAATTAAAAATATATATATATTTAAAGTGAGGTGCAAAAAAATTAGAAATTGAAAAAGGTTTCTTTCTTAAGTATTTGACCTTGATATAAGGATTCAGGAGCATTTTTTGTTTGTCTTTATCTTAAAAAATGGCTCAGATATAGCAGTTTCAATTTCTAACGTAGGTGACATTTTGAATAATCTGATTTTTTGCATGCGACAGCACTCTTATATATCAACCGATTCCGATGTGAGTGAGCATGTGCACAGCAATTACTAAGGTCTCGAGCAAGTTCACTGGTTAGCCTCATCCACCATGTTGTCTTAAAATGGCAGGCACTTTAAGAAATCGCCGAATTTGGCAGCCAAATATAAGTACTTGAAATAAAAGCAGCTTGGATAAAGCTGACTAATTTCGCGAAATTCTCATTCATAATGATTTAGTATTGATAAAAATTAGTATTGAATCTCCTACATTCGGTTTCCACTTAATTGAGCTTCGTGTGTTTGAATAATATAAGTTGTTTTTTTTAAAATAAGGAATATGAAAGCTACCTCTTCCTCCCGGCACTGGCCGGAAGGACTTTTTAGATTTCGAGCTAAGTTCTGCAGAAATTATGGATTGATATGCACAAGTTGGTAATTCATACTCTTTTGGTTCAAACAAAAATTGATCACAAGAATGAAAGGAAGACACTGCAGGTACATATACAGTACTGTCAGGTGGAATAACGACTTTCTTTCTCGAATAGCAAGAATTATTTGAAGGAAGAGAACTACGTACTTTATTATTGGAATTAACAGACACTGATACATTTTTATTGGAAGATTCAGGTAGAGACATCTTTTGAGATAAATTGTTGACTTGTAAATTCTGTGTTTGATCAACCTCTTGAGCAGAAACAGAGTCTAAGATGTCAAGTAGGTTGTTATTTATCTTAATTTGGCTATTATGTAAATCAATAACAACTCTATGAGCTTTCAAAAAATCAAAGCCAATGATACCAACAAACTTAGAATCTTCAGGAATATCAATGAGAAAAAAAGAATGTTTGTAGAAAAATTTCCCTATCTTAAATGACAAGTTTATACAACCAGAACAAATAACAGCAACCAGAACAAATAATAGCAGAATTTACAGTGGTAATTTTTACATTTGAAGCAATTCTGGTATAATGTACATGCTGTTTTATACGTTGAAAATAATATTTTGATAATAGAGAAATGCTTGCACCTGAATCGAGAAGAAAATTTACAGGATTCTTGTTAATAGTTAATTGAATAATTGGAAGGGTAGGTTGATCAACTTCCGCATGGAGAAGAAATCTGATGGATTCAACAAAGACTATGTCATTTTCAGATGAGGTTGTTTGTATAGCAGAGTTTGCAAATACTGGAATTTCTTTATTTGGTTGACTAGCAACTGATTTTACAAGTCTTTGTGATGAAATTAGATAGTTAATTTTAGTCAATGGAGACCGCGGTACAATAATATCATTCTGGATTTGAAAAGGCGTAAAGTCACGACTTAAGGCAGAACATTAAAGGACGGAAGTTGGGTATTTGTGTCTGGAGATAACTCTTGAAAACATTCAGGAGTCATGTTTGAATTATAGAATGTTCTTTCACATTGAAAAACAGGAACAGCAAGGTCTTTAACAGAATTTGCATTATTGAAAGAGACAGCTTCAGAGTTAAACTGTGGAGAAAAATGACACAGGGGTGAAGCAGTTCCACACCCACTTATCCCCAAATCGTGTCAGTAGCTATGAGGATTTTTATTTGAGTAGTTCTGACGGGAGGTCGAAACTTTAAAGGAAGAATATCGAGAGTCAGATGAACGTGGTTTATCATCTGAGGAGTTATGATGCCGTTTTTTTGAAAGATGCTTGTTTTGATTTGGAAGTTAAATTTGATTTCAGTTTGTAATATTTGTTTATTGAATGTCCAGGTCTTGTGCACCACTGGCATATAATTCGTTTATACGAATGTTTGAAATGATGACTGGGTCTTATGTTTCTGGAGGAATTGTGCCTGGACTCTGTATCGCAAGATGAGTTATCACCTGAAGTAGCTGAGTGAGGTTTGTTACACACCTCCGACGAGTCTACAGACTGACTATTATGAGACAGAGAATCATCAGGTTGTTCACGTATGTTACGTAACATACTGTATGAAGGTGGAACAGAATTAGAAATTATAGGTGCTTGAACAGAATCAAGAATTTCTTGATATGAAGCAGCAGCTTCAATCATTTTGTCAAAAGAATCTATGTGTTGTGTAAGAATGTGAATTTTTAAATGATTAGGGATTAGATCAGTGAATTTTGATATAAGAATCTGTTCAATGGAGGGATCAGGCAACTGAGGAAAATGTTTACGAACAACATCATCTAACCTTGTAGCAAAATTTCGGATAGATTCGGAAGGTAGAAACTTTATACTATTGTATTTAAGGTAAAGTACCCAGTAGTTGACACTGGACCAATAGTTGACACTTTTTTAGAAACAGTAGTGTAACAAGAAAACGTCACACGTAGGAACATGAGAGACACAGAATTTTTAAAATCTATCACCTTGCGGCAAAACTGAGAAATAAAACTATAAACAGTCGAGCCCAATTTCAATATGGCGGAAGACAACAAAGAAGCATGTGTGCAAAGTTGAATTTTTCGAATTTATCTTAAGAAAAGTGATAAGGATCGCACGTTACAGTAAGTATTAAAACCCGTAATTTATCTTAATTTCTGGTTATGTTTTGATTGATATTGATTGTTTCGATGTCCAAGAATTGTATTGGAATAAAATTGATGCATTTTGTGCAAAATAGCGGGAGTGAGTGTGAGTGTCAACTATTGAATATGAAAAGAAACAGATTTTCAAAAGTTGACAGCCAGTGTCAACTACTCGCTCATGTTGGAGTTTTGTTAATCTAATTCAGTGCAATGAAAATAAGCTGGAATCTACCAGATAAATTCATGACTGACCTTTGAAAAACTAAAAATGTATTTAAACCAATAGATGACACAGGGTGTCAATTATTGAATTTAGGGAGTGTCAGCTACTAAAATTAATTATTATTTTTTTTAGATGCCACCTACGAAGGGAAATTTTAGGAATTACACGGAAGAGAGCATGAGAGCTGCCGTAGAATACGTTAAAGTCAACAAAGCTGGGTACAAAACAGCGGCTAAAAAAATTTAGCGTATCTACAATAACTCTGAAATACAAAGTTGAGGGAAAAACCCCAATGAAAAGGTAAAATATCGGCCGTTAGTGCTTGATTTTGCACTCGATCTTTCATTTTTGTTATTTGAGATTAATTAAGTAAGTGGTTTTATGTTATAATTTCAGATCTATGGGACTTTTTTTATTTTCATTAAAACTTCTGATTAAACTTCTGATCTTTCATTAAAACTTCTGATTTCTTTAAAAAATTTTGCTAATTAACGGTTCTTATCATTGTGTCTTCATATGGGGCAATTAATATAGTAATATAATAATAAAGAGTATTTATTAGTATTAATTTAGGCCCCGCCGCAGTCAGTGTCAATTACTAGTTCACGAAGACGAAGGTGTCAACTACTAAACTCTCACGTTCACGATGGTGTCAACTTCTGGACAAAAATCCTGTTTTCATATCCCCTAGTAATTTTTACAAAATGTATTGATTTCGGGACATTAAACGTTATGATTTTGTGGAAAAATGTTCAAACCCCCTAGTAATGATCAAACTGTTTCCCTTAATTGAAAACTGCACGAACCAAAAGCGACGAACGCCGAAAAATTCCTTAAGGTGTCAACTACTGGGTACTTTACCTTAAGAGCAATGGAGTTAGCTGACTCTGTCTTAAAATGTTTTCTAAAAATATCAAACAAGTTTTCAGGAGAAGTTGCCTTTTTACACGCAGTAAAGGAAACATAAAATTTTAATGCCTGATCAGAGAGTTTAGACTTGAGGAAAATAAGCGCCTGTTCATTACTCCAATTAGAATAAGAAAAGGTCGCTTTAACGTTCTCAGCAAAAAAATCTAAAAGTTCGGGATCACCAGAAAAAGGTGTCACTATTATTCTTAGAGGTTTACTTTTTGACGTCATGATGAATAAATACAACAAAATTCAAAAATAAATGCAATAATTCAAACAAACAAGGTTCAAATTAATTAATAATATCAACAATATATAAATACTAGGGGGCTCTGCCCCCTGCAAGCTACGCTCGCCAACCCCCGTTCAGACACTGTAGAATCTAAAATCACGCTAATCTGATCGGTTTTAAAAATATTAGAAAAGATTGAATTATACTGAAAAAACCTGTAGCGATCTCCCTGTAAACGGGTTTCCATTCAATTCCCTTTGATTGCAAAAATTTAAGGTAGACTCAGTTGCTGTTAAGACATCCAGTGGTTGTTTTCGTGTTTGGTTAAAGAAGATCAGTTAAACGTTTGAAAAGAAGCTAAAATAAAATGAATTAAGTAAACAGTCTTTGTCTCTCGGTATTTTTTAACAGCGTTATAAAACGATTGACATAATACAATTACTAAAATTTGCTGCTTTAACATCTTCAAGGGCGGTTGTTCATTTTTGGACCACTTAATTTTAATTCTTAAATGCCACATTAGCATCAGAATATTTGGATGAAAATTTCCCTTTTATTAAGTAAGTGAACAAAAGCATTTTTGTATTTCGAAATTTGTTTGTAAATTCTGGTGCCATTCACTGATATCAAGATTTTACGAATAGAACTGCCTTGTCCGTGAAAGGGTTAAACGCATATTAATGTATTTATTATTTTAAAGTTTCCTTTCCCTTTTAATATTCACGTGTAAATACAATTTTCAGGACATAATTTTCATTATTTTCCTGCCTTTAACACGTACTCATTTAATAGTAATTTTAAAGTTTTTTTTTCTGTTTTTAATAGTCACGTGAAAATAAATTTTTAATCGTTAGGAAATATTATTCTTTGTGCTGTTTTTAAAATTGAAAACAATCTCTATAATAATAGCCTAAGTCGCGTGACTATCATCAACAGCTCGAGGCGGATCCCTTCGCTTTTTATATTCCAGGCGGCCATTTTGGTACTTTAATGTTAGCCAGCCACAGATGTGATAAGTCGCCGAATATTATTCTATCCCCATTATTTCGTTTATATTATAATAGTCCGAGTCATGTAACAGCCATAAACAACGGGATGATTCCTTCGCTTTTCATAAGAAAGGTTTCCATTTTGATTAAAGAATCAAAATTATTTTTTCGAGTAAAACTACATAAAAGTTGCCATGATCACAAAGAATTCCTGGTACTTTTATGTTAGCCGGGTGAAAATCTCGCCAATAGCTTTTTTTTTTAACTCGCCAGTTAGCATTTTTTTATTTTTCGAGTGGTAAATTAAAACGGTGCTACTTGGTTATCCCATCGACCAAAAATCTGTCGCCAAACTATAAGTTTAAATGCCAATAATAGTTGATCGTAAATGTCACATTCACTTGACTTTAAGAAAGTTACACATGTTCACGTCATCAAGTGATTTTTATTTCGACGTTTTATTTGTATTTTTATTAATGTTATACTAATTTATTTGTTCTTTTGTTATTTAAAATAAAAAAATATGTCAATTTGTATAATTCGGTTATTTATATAATTTGGCGAAATTGGTCGACGGGAGAAGTAATAACATTAAAACGTTGCTTTGAATTGGAAATTAAATCTCATGATTTGTTGCATTGTCACATACGCACCGGGTTTGGCGTGATTTTTTTTTACGACAATTTGGCGAAAACCTCGTTTTCAAATACCTTTTGAAAACGAGCCATTCGATAAATTCTGTTACATATGTATTTTTAAATTATTTTCTGTTATTTTTAAAATGAAATAACAATAAATAAAAAAAAAATAATTAATAACTATAGAACAAAACAATTTATAACATTTTTTGTAAATAAAAAGAAAATGAATTCAAATAAACATTTATTAATAAAAAAGCAACAACAGCCGGGTTACCATGTCAGGCAAAATAACGCCATTTTGGCGCCACTTAGGTACCCCGTTGCGTATATGACATCTGTGTCTAATATTTTCTTTTCGTTTCGTTTAAAAAAAAAGAACGAAGTAAAAGCCATTTATTTTAAAGGTTTCAATTTTAAATGAAAGTTTTGTATTAAATAAAATGATAATGAAATACAAATTGAATTCTGAATAAAAGTAACATGATGCATTTCTTAGCATACATTTAAGGGAGGCCAAACTCGTCGCCAAATTAACTTAAAATAACCTTTTCTAAAATATGAAAAAAAATATCTGTTATGATTAAAATTTGAGTTGCCATCATTAGAAAAAAAGTATTTAAAATTAGAAAAAAAAAATAATATTTCGAAAATTAATTCTAATTTTAAAATTCTAATACCAGTTGAGATCTGTGGATCAATACGGATTTTTGGTGTTAATTTCATAACAAAGTATTCCATATTTTAGGAGAAATCGCCGTGAAACGTAATCAGTTGTTTAGTCAGTCGTTTCATAGAATCGTTACATAAATTCGTTTCAATTCGATTCAATAGGATTATATATATATATATATATATATATATATATATATATATATATGTATAGATAGGGTTGATATCACTAGTTCTCATAAATTGTGCATTATATTTGCCATATGCCCCCTCAAATAATGTAAAATTATAGCTCATTGTAAAAATACTTGTATATTAAGAACAAAAATATCTTCTGTCATTTCATATAATTGAAAAAAAAAAATCATGTTCTGCAAAAATAAAAGGAGATATTTCCTACCATTTACTTCTCAGAACAAAAAAAAAAAGTCTCTTCATAATACATAAAAATGAGCAATTTGTTTCCCAAATACAAATATAAGTTCAACAAAATGATATATTTAAATAAACTCTTCAAAAAGTAACAGCTTCTGACTAAAATATTAAAATATCACAGCATTAAAACATATTAAGGTAAAGTACCCAGTAGTTGACACCTTAAGGAATTTTTCGGCGTTCGTCGCCTTTGGTTCGTGCAGTTTTTAATAAGGGAAACAGTTTGATCATTACTAGGGGGTTTGAACATTTTTCCACAAAATCATAACGTTTAATGTCCCGAAATCAATACATTTTGTAAAAATTACTAGGGGATATGAAAACAGGATTTTTGTCCAGAAGTTGACACCATCGTGAACGTGAGAGTTTAGTAGTTGACACCTTCGTCTTCGTGAACTAGTAATTGACACTGACTGCGGCGGGGCCTAAATTAATACTAATAAATACTCTTTATTATTATATTACTATATTAATTGCCCCATATGAAGACATAATGATAAGAACCGTTAATTTCAAAAAATTTTAAAGAAATCAGAAGTTTTAATGAAAGATCAGAAGTTTAATCAGAAGTTTTAATGAAAATAAAAAAAGTCCCATAGATCTGAAATTATAACATAAAACCACTTACTTAATTAATCTCAAATAACAAAAATGACAGATCGAGTGCAAAATCAAGCACTAACGGCCGATATTGTACCTTTTCATTGGCGTTTTTCCCTCAACTTTGTATTTCAGAGTTATTCTAGGCACGTTAAATTTTTTAGCCGCTGTTTTGTACCCAGCTTTGTTGACTTTAACGTATTCTACGGCAGCTCTCATGCTCTCTTCCGTGTAATTCCTAAAATTTCCCTTCGTAGGTGGCATCTAAAAAAAATAATAATTAATTTTAGTAGCTGACACTCCCTAATTTCAATAATTGACACCCTGTGTCATCTATTGGTTTAAATGCATTTTTAGTTTTTCAAAGGTCAGTCATGAATTTATCTGGTGGATTCCAGCTTATTTTCATTGCACTGAATTAGATTAACAAAACCCCAACATGAGCGAGTAGTTGACACTGGGTGTCAACTTTTGAAAATCTGTTTCTTTTCATATTCAGTAGTTGACACTCACACTCACTCCCGCTATTTTGCACAAAATGCATCAATTTTATTCCAATGCAATTGTTGGACATCGAAGCAATCAATATCAATCAAAACATAACCAGAAATTAAGATAAATTACGGGTTTTAATACTTACTGTAACGTGCGATCCTTATCACTTTTCTTAAGATAAATTCGAAAAATTCAACTTTGCACACATGCTTCTTTGTTGTCTTCCGCCATATTGGAATTGGGCTCGACTGTTTATAGTTTTATTTCTCAGTTTTGCCGCAAGGTGATAGATTTTAAAAATTCTGTGTCTCTCATGTTCCTACGTGTGACGTTTTCTTGTTACACTACTGTTTCTAAAAAAGTGTCAACTATTGGCGCAGTGTCAACTACTGGGTACTTTACCTTATTTTTTTTTCAATAAATTAAATAAGTATTTCAATCTGTCTTATAATTCCAGGGTGCGTTTTCAAGAATTTCTCCGATATTGACACCAAGAAATGTGACGTGAATATTAGAATATTCACAAAATAATCGTGATCGTATATTAGTTATTTTTGTTCTAAAAATCTTCTTTAAAAAAAACGGAGACAATAACCCTAAATGTAATAATTTACTTAGTTCTTTTAAGTCATCTTAAAGGAGAAAATTCAAAACGTTCTTACTTGAAACTTAAGCAGTGTTGAGGGAGAGTCAGGAAAGACACTTTCTTGAAACAAAATCACTCTTTATTCGAATATAATTTATGATGAGAAGGAATAATTTTCCTGTTTGATCACCCATAATAGTACTTGAAAATATTGGCACTTAGATCAGAAAATTCCTGAGATAATAGCTAATATTTGACTGAAGAACAAAAACTCCGTTGATAAAAAAAATGGCACAACTACAAGCAAATATCCACATCGTCGTTTCGACAATGCCGTCAGAACTTAAACTGACTAAAAAAATTAAGGGATACAGTATTTAAACATCGCTACGGGGCACACAATAGTAATTAAGCGAGAGGTTTAAAACAATTGACTAAATTTAAAAGCCACCGGTATTCTGGAAGCAAATCATAAAACGAAACCAAAAGTAATGCAATCCAATTCGCTTGCGATTCGAAACGTCACTTGGTCGAAATCATAGCATGCGCACATCCACGGACTCGGATGAAACACGGAGAGAAAAAAAAAAAAAGGAGGGAGGAATGAATGAATGAATGACGCGTGTATGCAGGCACTGAGGAAAAGACAACTTACAGGTCTACGCTAACATTGTCAGCGAGAGAGACGGGAGAAAAAAGAAAAAACACAAGAGCAAGGCCGCGGCTCTGTCACAGATCCAGGCCAGTGAATAGGTGGACAAAAATGTGAGATTTCATCTCACAACAAGGGATTCATCTACGCACGAAATGCTGCTCAATATGTTTTCCTTCATGAAGATGTAATATCTGCAGTTTGTGCCCAGATAGCATAAACATTAGCAGCAAGTTTGGTTTTTCTGATATTATCTTGCCGCGACAAATTTGAACTGAGAAATTCGCAGCAAATCTTCCGCAATGTATACCATCAGCCACTTGCATAAGTACAATTATTTATCTGTTAAAATTGTCTGCGGTCAATATAACATTTGCTACAACCTGCATTGAAACATTTGGTACAACCGAGTTTTAAATTTAAAAAATACGCTGAGGATAAATTTACCTGAAAAGATTATTTTGTCTGAGTAAATGACATTTGATTAAAAGTGTTTATTTACTCTTCATGTTTTTGGGAAGGAATGGAGCGTTTTGTGTTGGGCGGTTTATTTGAATATTTAAAAGGGCTATTACTACGTACTCATCTAATTTTTTAGGGGATGGGATGGGGGCGAGGGGGATTCTGGCATTATAAATTTTGTTTTTGGCCAAGTATTTTTACTATTTTTGTTTTGTCATTATTTTAATTTGCTGAAAAAAAAAAGAAAATAGCCTCCTATAATTTGTGAGAAAACTTAATTTTAGTACAGTTGTAATTAATTTGAAAAACATATTTGTACGAACGAAATTTGTTTGGATGAATTGCATTTGATTAAAAGTATATAAATAATATTTTTGTGTTCTTGTGAAATTAGCTTTGAACATGTGTTGATAGATATGGCTGCTATGAAGTCGGGGATCAATTTTCTCATATTTAATACTTTCCAACACGGTGAAAGTGTTTATGAATTCAGTTTATCTGTCCGTCTGTCTATCCTTGCTTTAACTCGCGTAAATATAGTCCGATTACCATGAAATGAACATATGTTATTCGGGTTTAGTATGGCATGTTCGGTATTGTAAAGGAAGTGTGTATAGCATTTTTGGTTCATTTACAGGGTCACTCAAAAGAATTCTGTTATATTAATGGGAGAAAATTGTTTGTTGTGTATTTTAATGTTATTACAGTATTTAAAACATACTGTAACTGATAAAAATCACTGAGGTGTACTACAAGGTTTTTACTATAGAATATAGTGTGCATAGAACTTATCGTATATTTACAGGAACACACAAAAGTATTTGGGTATAGAAGAAAATGAACAATAATTGAACTATTGAAGATACGAACAATAATTGCTGGAAGAATGTTTTCAATTGTGGTATGCGTTTTTAAATTTAACTATTTTTTAAATATTACTTGGTGTGTATAAATTCTAGATCATATACAAGGTCGAACAAAAGTTCTCAACAACATTCGTTTATTGGCTGAAATTGCTGAGCGGAAATTTTTAAATGTATTATGCGTTTAACTCAACTTTTTGCATACTATGCAGTATGCAAACGTATCTGTAGATCATATACAGGGCTGCAAAAAATCTTATATTTTAACGACTATTATTGGTAATGGCAGAAATCGTGTTTTCAAAAGCATTGTGCATTTTCTAAATTGTTCATTAAGATGTCATCTTCCACCTTTGTCAATTGTGATGTTTTGTTATAGTATTCTGAATGTGTTAAAAAGTTTTTCATAATCTGTGCTGTGTGCGTGACATTTTTTTTTTTTTGGGGGGGGGGAGGGGGTTAGAAATCGTGTTGTTAAAACTGTGTTAATTATTATACAGGGTGTCTCTTATCGTTTACCAATAACTAATTTCTAAACCGTTAGATTTAGAAGTATAGTTCCAATTGCAAAAAGTTTCAAATTTTGTTCTGCATCACATAAAAATAGATTTACATTACAATACTTACTTTTTAAATAGATAAGAAATTAAAAGTTTTATACAATGCCTGGGTCCTATAAGTTTTATTTAGAAAAAGTTTTTCCATGTTTTAACAAGTAAAACAGCAAAAATTTATTCTTGTATGGTCAAAACTTGCTGCGTTATGATACTTAGAATTTTATGAATTTTCAATATTTTAATCACCATAAATAGAAAAACACGTTTTTAGTGTCAGAGAACGCTAAAAGCGCATGAAATTCAAATTATCATAACTAGGTAAGTTTTTGTCTTGAAAAAATTAAGTTTTTAACCACAAACTAATTTTGATTCATTTCAATAGAAAACAGCATTTAGAGTTACGTCAAAAAATTATTCCAAACGTTTTGTTTTAAACTCCTTCTAAATAAAACATTCGTTGACCGCATACACAGCGATTAGTTATGTTATAAAAATAACAGGTTGTTGGAACCTGTTACCTGTGCAAGTGTGGAACGAAGTAACGTGTTAAACAAACGTAACTATATTTCCCATCTCTATTCAGAACCAAAAATATGCAAATATTTGTTTTGGGGATTGAAAAGTGTTCACTTAATGGCGGTGTCTCTATTCGGGAGTGTCAATATGAAGGTTTTACTGTACATGCTGTTACTTCTATATAGCGGACAAATTCCACTCTTCTGAGGTATCTGCTATTCAGAGGTTTTGCTATATAAAAGATTAAAAAGTATTCCCTAAATAAAGGTTTACGCGATTTGATAGTATCTGTTATGGAGGTTTTATTGTATATAATTTTTATCGGAAAAATATTTTAGATTTTCTTTTGAAAAATGGGCTCAACAAGAATTCAACTCGCAATAGTGAAAACCTAAGTTCGAAACCGACCCTAACCCGAAATAATCTAAGTTAAACAGTCCCACAGCAAAAGAGTAGATGTCAACCGACCGAACCTGCCCCGTAGAAAAAATTAGAAGTCAACCCGATCCACAGCGGAAAGTAAAAGTTAACCGAATGGAAATGGAAAAAATGAGCCCGACCCAATCCGAACCGTAGATCGGATTGGTATCTCCAAACTTCTAATATCGTCCCCCCTTCTCCTACCTTGAAGATTCTCTAAATCCGCCCTTGTCTCAGACTGTTCCCAGATAGAAGCTTAAAATTCAAATTAAGGCAATCCTACATTTCAGGACTTGACGATACTAACCTGGACGACCAAATTAAGGCAAACCTACATTCCAGGACTTGACAATACTAACTTGGACGAGTTCAATTAAATGTGAGAAAAGGGAGCAAACATAAGCTTGGTGATAATGGTAGGCCCTCTAAGATACTTGGCGATTCATTTTTGTCCAAAATCGTCTTAACCAATCAAATTTTGTATGCCGTACGGCGCCACTCTCATATAGAGGCACCCCATTTACAGGAGGTATTTTGGGGAAGGGTCCTATATCATTACTCTTGAAGAAATCCTCGAATTCTAAAATATGCCTTGTAAGTGAATTAAATATAAAATGTTCGAAGGGAAAAGGATTAAAAGGAAATGTGTTCTTTGTCTCCTAGTTAACAAACTTCCCTGTTTCAAAAATCAAACAAACCAATTTGCGGCTTCGGGCTAAACATCAAACCAAATATGAAAATTCAGTTAATATTTTGTGCGAAGAGAAGATAGATAACAGAAGTGGTCAGACTTATAAAATTCTCGTCCAGTTGTCGTGTGACTCACCAGCCACTAATATTCCTTGCAACGATCTTCGCTATGCAGAGCCCGATTAAGATTATCCGGGGCCCAAAGCTCAACAGCTTTTAAGGGCCTTCCTTAAACCAAAGTTGTAGCTAAAAAAAAAAAAAAATATTCCGGAATATTCGAAAATTTTCCTGCGTTTTGTAAAAATGCTCATGAAATTTAATCTGATGCTTATAGTCTCGGGTTCGATTCTATAATATCACAAATTTATCATCATCTGAAAATTTAAAGAAAATATAATTTAAAAATATTTTGTTTACAGAAGAACTAATTTAACAAGGTTCGTACGGGTACCGTTATTTTCAAGGCCATATATCAGTATTTTTTTCAGAAAAATAAGTCTAGTTTAAGCGCACGAAATTTCACCTTATCTAAGGAAAGCTTTTCTATAAGAAAATACTGGTACCGTAGAATTTCTTAGTCTGGAAATTCAAGGACTCGTACGAACCCTGTTTAAGCAGTTTTCAGTGGCCGGGAAAAGGACTGGCTTATAGATGTATTTGTTACATACATATCGGAGCTTAAAATAAAATTTTCTCTAGGAGATTTAAGATTTTTTTTTCTCTAAATTCTTTTATTCATTTTGGGGGGATCCGTCTTTGACGGACACAGTGCCGCGGTTTAGTACTGTGCGGTACTGTGCAGTAATCAGGCCCTGTCGCTATGCCAGTAAAGTTTTCAAGTGTTTGAAAAACAGATCAACTGTAATATCATAAAATATATTTTTCACATCCTTCTCAGGTTTAATACAAAGAAGAAGACATGCCCCGACCACTCTCGGCTCAGACTAGGAATGAGCAGGTAATGAAAGAGCGAGCTTCGAAAGAACTAATGACAGCAGATGATCCCGTCGAAAAACTGCGTCTGCTGTGTCTACAGAGAGGTTCCAGGGGAATTCTTGGATTAGGCAGGTAAGTTTACTTATATACAAGATAACTGAAATAAAAAAGAAAAACGTCCAGTTAAACTTATGGCATTGAGCTCACAAGGCTATTACACTAATTATACATTATACTCTTATTTATGCGTATTATTCATAAAATAGAACTCACTCTTTTTGAGAAAAGCGGTAAATAATCAGGGAAGCGCCTTATAAGAATAAACTGGTATACAAATTTGAATCAAATCAGATAATTCTGCATGAAAAACCTACGAGGGCAGTCGGAAAATAATCTGGTGACTGTGAATAGAGGTGTGTATGAAAGACCAAAAAATGTAATGAGACATTAAAGATAAAACATAACTTTATTTTTCCACATAAGTACCAAGTACATTGAGACATTTGTCATACCGCTTTATAAGCTTCAAAAAGCCCTCCAGGAAAAAAATCAGGGCTTTGCATACGGACGAAGCGTTGAACGGCTATGGGCGAAAGACGACACAGCAGGTGAACGCGAACATGCAAGACATCGATACACCATTGGGTGGAGGTCGACCGGATTGTGAAGGGGAATGAAACGTGGTTCTACCATTTCACGCCCGAATCGAAGGCCGCATCCATGGAGTGTAAACATCCGTCATCACCTGTCCGAAAGAAGTTCAAAAGAACTTCTTCTGCAGGTAAAGTGCTCCTCACCGTTTTCTGGGACGCTCAAGGAGTTTTGTTGCTGGACTTTTTTGAGGATGGAACCATCAATGCTGAGCGGTACTGTGGCACTCTGTCGAAATTGAAAGAGATGATTCGGAAAAAGTGGCCTGGCCTTCTCAGATATCTGGCGTTCTGCTGTTGAATGACAACGCAAAACCATATTGCAACTCTTGGTTGGGAGCGCTACCCCATCCGCCATACAGTCCTGATCTCGCACCAAGTGACTTCCATCTGTTTCCAGGTTTGAAGAAGAATCTCGGCAGAAGGTGCTTTGGAAGCAATGCTGAAGTCAAACAAGCCGTTCAACGCTTCTTCAGTATGCAAAGCCCTGAGTTTTTCCTGGAGGGCTTTTTGAAGCTTATCAAGTGATATGACAAATATCTCAATGTACTTGATAATTATGTAGAAAAATAAAGATATGTGTTATGTTTAATGTCTCATTCTTTTTTTTTTTTTACTTTCATACACAACTCTGACCACAGTCGACAGGGGAAACTTATCTTCCGTTAAGGGGAATAGCACCCTTTAGACTTAACCAATGAACCTCCGAAACTAATCAGGGAAGCGCCTTATCAGGATGAACCTATTTTCAAAATTTGATGAAAATCGGATAATTCTACCTGAAAAACCCATTTATTTAAATTAATGGGGATTTTTTCCCCGCTTCCCCCTTTATACTTAACCAATGAACCCCCAAAACTAATCAGGGAAGCGCCTTATCAGAATGAACCTATATCCAAAATTTGAAGCAAATCGGATATATGTATCAAGAGTTATCGCGTTACGTACGAACGTACATACAGAACTTGCGGGCACATTAGCTCTCAGGCTTTGATAGACTGTTAGCTAAAAAAAGATTGGGCAAACTTTAAGAGGTGGCGAGACATACTACAACAAACAATCTTTGTTCAGGAAATCAAAGTGGCAATCAACTTTTTCGGTCAAAAATCAAGGATCTTACTCAGAACACTGAGTTTCGTTTATGACTTTAATGATAATGAAGATATTTTAACGAAATTTTCAACAAAACAACTTTGCTTTGCGGGAAATGTGGTAACATGATGGATACTGCTGGAAGTGCATTGCCGTTTATTGAATGGCTCCCTATTCGCAGTCAGCTACATTCCGAATCATCATCATACTGTTTGGACGCAAGTAATGACCATTTTCAGCTTTTCTCATGATGTCATCCATCACATTTCAGAGAGAGCGAAATCGGTTAGTTTAAAAAATTGTTATCAGGTTGTAACGAAAGTTTCTCGGCACATCTAATAAGGTCTGCGCAAACAGTTCGCGTTGACGTGTTTGCTCATATTCGTCGTGTCAAACGATTTTTGGCATTTGAAAGAAAGAGACTTGTTTTATACTGTGTTGTGAAATTTGTAAAAAAAAGCATCCTTATCATTAAGTAAAAGATGTCTGAAATGGAACTATCTCGCTACCAGATTAGAACCAGCATTTACTTCCAGTTCTGTTGCAAAAAGTCAGCTACAAAATGTCACCGAACCATGTGTATAGCTTTAGGTACTACTGTTGTATCCTATGACACTCTGAAGGTTTGGCGGAATGGTGGTTAATATGGTGGTTAATATATACAACACATGTGCAAGAATATGAGTTTTTCTCGCTTGTTCCGCAGTGATACATGAAAATAACATATTTTAAAAACGAAACTCAATTATGAAAAACTGTAATACAGTAGAATACCACTAATCCGCACAGCTTGGTTCCAAGTGTTGTGCGGATTTAAGGCTTTTCGCGGATTACAGGCCATGTCTATATTATAAAATTAGATATGTGGCTTCTTTATGCTAAATAAATTGTATAAATATTGAAAGAAAGTTCGTGTGTATATGAAATGAAACAGCGAATAGGTTGCCAGAAAATATGTTGCCAATTTTCCTTCTTCGCCAAGATCCTAAAATGAAAAAGTACCGAGAATTTAACTTTTATATCCGACTATATTAAGCGCGGTACTTTTCCACAATAGGGGCCTTGGCGTACTTTTTTAAAGTTTGTCATAATTTGGGCTTCAGAAATGAGATTTTTTGCCAAATGATATAAACAGCTATGAAGACAAAATTAATGAATTTTAAGTTTATTTATATAATCTATAAACATTTTATTTATATATATATACCAGCAAACCCCGCGGCTTTGCTCGCATAATATTTGAAATATGCCAAGTGATATATATATGTTTAATTTTTATTAAAAGGTACTAACTAAATTTTTATTTTATTAAAAGGTAATATTTTATTTTATTAAAATGTACTTATTACTTTTAGGAATAATTTAAAAAAATTACTATTTAAAACACAGTTTGATTAAATATCATTGTTACACTGCATAAGGCAGAAATGAGACTTAAATTAATAAAACGAAATAAAACTAAATAAATAATAATTTAGAAAATATTTTGAAACTTTTATGCACAATTAATACGCTCTTTTCAGTATTCATTTGAAGTTTTGAATTTTTTAGAAACCATCTTCTTACATCTTAAATTTAACCATCATGTCAAATTCCAAGTCCTACCACCTCTCTCAACATAAAAGGCTATGTTGAAATGGGAACTGTCACCATTAATTTGCCAACATTAATTTTGAAATTGGTTTGTTATTTCCTAATATACCACAGAAACGTAATTTAGAAAGGTTTTAAAGGCCTTTTTTAGAGCGTTTGTTGTTCCTGTGAATCCCAGATGGTAGAATCATCGGCATAAAATATAGCCTGTGTAGGATCAGAGACTGTTACCATTAATTCGCAACTATTACTTTTATATTTGGTTTATATTTACTGAAATAGCGTAGAAATCGTAATTTAGGACTTTTTTAGAATGCTTTTCGCACCTCCCTTTCACTTCACTCCTTTTTAATTCGAATTTATTTTCGACAGACCTTCGAGGGCATTTATATTTTATAAGTAACTACCATGCCATCTTTAAAGTTTCTAGCCTTTTCAGTATCACAGGAATCGCAATTTAGAAAGTTTTTAGCTATTGCAACCCTCTGGTGGTAGTGGCACAGACATAAAATATAGCTTATGTTTGAGCAGGTTCTATCACCAACAATTTGTTATCATTATTGTTTTAATCTGTTTGATATTTGAAAAGATTACATAAAAATTGTAATTTATAACGCTTTTCGCTCACTTCACATTTTTAAATTTGAAATTTTCTTTCGACAGTTCATAGAAAGCAGTTGCATCTTGTAAGTAAATAACATGCCATACTTCAAAGTGTTAGACCCTTCTGTTATGCAAAAAACGCAAATTAGAACATGTTTTGCTTTTTCAACCCTCAGATGGTAGTGACAGCAACATAAAATATAACCTATGTTATAGCAGGGACTGTCACCATTTATTTGCAACCATTACTTTTGAAATAGCTTTGGAATTTCCTGAGATTGAGTAGAAATCGCAATTTAGAACGTTTTTAGAACGCTTTTCGCGCATTTTCACCCCTTTTTAAATTTCCAATTTTTTCGAAACTGTTCTTAAAGATCATTTATATGTAACACATATGTACCTTGCCTAATTTTAAGTTGCTAGCCCCTACCGATCACAAAAATCGAAATTTGGAACGCTTTTTTGCTCCTGCAACGTCTAGGTGATAGTGATACCGACTTAAAATAGCGTCTATGTTAGAGCAGAGGCTGTCAGCATCAATTTCTTAACATTACTTTTGAAATCAGTTTGATTCTTCCTGAGATATTGGTCACAAATCGGCATTTAGAACGTTTTTAGAACGCTTTTCGCTCATTTTGCTCCTGCATCTCCTTTGGGGTAGTAGAAACATATGTAAAATATAGCCTATCTTGGAGCAAGATCTGTCACCATCATTTTAACACCATTATATTTGAAATCGGTTCAGTATTTCCTGAGATTGCATAGAAATTGCAATTTAGAACGTTTTTTACAACGCTTTTTGCGCATTTTGACCCCTCTTTTAAATTTCGATTTTTTTAGGAAATGTCCTTAGAGATCATTGATATCTTATAACTAACTACCATTCTAAATTTCACGATTCAAGGCCCTTCTTCACGCAAAAACCGCAATTTAGAACGTTTTCTCCTGCAGCCCCTTTGGGGTAGTGGCACCGACATAAAACATAGCCTATGTTGGAGCAAGGATTTTCACCATCATTTTGACGCCATTATTTTTTAAATCGGTTTGGTATTTCCTGAGATTGTGTAGAAATCACCATTTAGAACGTTTTTAGAACGCTTTTCGCGCATTTTCACCCCTTTTAAATTTCGAATTGTTTAAGAACTGTTCTTAGAAATCCTTTATATCTAATAAGTAGCTGATACTTCAAATTTCATATTTCTAGGCCCATCAGTAACACATAAATCGCATTTTTAGAACGTTTTTTGCTCCTACACCCCCTTTGGGGTAGTGGCACCGACATAAAACATAGCCTATCTTGGAGCAAACGTTGTCACTATCATTTTGACACCAATATTTTTTAAATGGGTTTGGTATTTCCTGAGATTATGTAGAAACTACCATTTAGAACGTTTTTTAGAACGCTTTTTGTGCATTTTCACCCCTTTTAAATTTCGAATTGTTTAAGAACTGTTCTTAGACACCATTTATATCTTATAAGTAAGTAATATTCCAAATTTCATATTTCTAGGTCCTTCAGTAACGCAAAAATCGCATTTTTAGAACGTTTTTTGCTCCTGCACCCCTTTTGGGGTAGTGGCACCGACATAAAATATAGCCTATGTTCTAAGTTGGATTAACACCATCATTTTGATACCATTACTTTTGAAATCGGTTTGGTATTTCCTGAGATTATGTAGATACCAGGGGGGTGCCATTTCCCTTTACTTCTGGTATCAAGGTTTCGGTGCGCATGACGTCACTGCTCGTGCTAAGGAGGAGTCTTGCAACAGAAAATAACCTATTTTCTTATTTAAAATAGAATTTATGCTAAAAAAATTTGTATCTTTGGTCAGAGGAGAGCTTGTTTCTTCAAAATAAAACATTTTTTTTTTTTTAATGGAAGTATTTTTTTTCTAGGAATAAAACGATTTAGAAGGGATTTTTTTTCTTCAAATAGCCGTGTATTTTTTCTTTTCTAAGATCAGTTTTTATTGCTTCTTATCTTCAGTCGACTTTAAAAAGGGACGGAGGCGTGAAGTAAACATTTATTGTTATTTTCTTTGACACCTAGGGCAGTTTGCCCTCACACGAAGCTTTAATTGCTTCTGTAAAACAAGGTTACTACATCCATAATAAAAACATTTGTGAAAACCAGAACTTTTATTCGATTGAGGCATTTTAATCAAATATATTCATCAGAAATAAAAAAGAGATACGTTGCCAGAAAATCAAAAATGTGGAGTAAGTCAAATTTGATTGCATGATAAAACAGTACGAGAAATAGCAAATAAAGGAGCACACATTAAAATACATCTTCAAAATGCACCCTGTGATGAAATCAAATGCTGGAAATGAAAGCATATTCTGAGGGTAAAAACCTAAAATATATTATTTATTAAAATAATTTTATATAATTTTATCCCCATACAGCATTAAAATATAATTTTATATAACTCTTTTGGAAGGTATTTATAAACGTATAGTGCTCTGAATTTCAAATTTTAACTTTTCTATATCGCATAAATGTTTCAGTTTTAAATATTTGGCAATTTAAAAATTAAAAGTTCTGTTATTTGTATTCTAAATCGCCTTTATAAATACTGCTGTCCTCATTTTTATTATATAAAAAAATAAATCATTTTAATATTTAATCACATTAGCTGCATCTGAAGAAAACAATAGTGCATTTAAAATTAAGTTTTAAAAAGCTGAATTGATGTAATTTTAAATTTTAAATATGGCACTTTATTTGGATGTAAAAATTTAGTTTAACCCATTACCCGCTGGTGTTGCGTTCACGCAACAGTCAAAATAAATACACTTATTTAAGTTATTTACATACCCACCGCTATTCTTCAATTAAAAAATTGGCCTTACTTAAAGACATAAAATTTTAAGACCATATAAAGCGAAAATTATCTTTCAGAGTTTGTGGTGGCAAACGCCGTTCAGGTAAAAGTTGAAAATTTCAACCTTATAGTTTTGGCGGTTAAAGGGTTAAACGTTAAATTCACTTTAACGCAATAATTTGCCTTAATTTCTTTTAATTATGTATGTAGATTTATATTTATTATTATTATTATATAGCATTAAATTATTATTTTAAATAAACTTTTTAGTGTATTTATAAATTATATTAATCTGAATTTCAAAAATTATTTCCACCAAACCATATAATTACACCGTATAAATATTTCCGTTTAAAAATATTAAATATTCATATGTTTACTTATTAAAGTTTCTATTTTATTTGTCTTTTAAATCTAATTATTCAAAACTCAATCTTGTGTAATCTTGCTATGAAGTTGAAACGTAACTTATTATTTTTTAAACCTTTTTTATGGGTTCTTATCAAAGACATATCGAAATTATAATAATATTAGAATTATCTTAGATTTCAAATTGAATACCAATCGAATATTATAAATATACTATATTAAAAATTGTTAACAAAATATTATCTGCAGTCGTGTAACGATGAAATTTCCTGCTTTTGTAGGTCTTTAAGATTTTATTTATAAAAAATATTATTTTAGACTTTTTTTTTATGTAAATGAACTTTTTCATATTGAATCGTAAACGAAACTTAATGAAAAAGACAGCAAATTTAACAATTAAATTTCGAAGAGCTAAAAAGAGATAATAGCTTAAAATTTAGATGTGATGTTTGTCCTATGTATAAAGAATATATTTTAATCGTTAAACTTCTTTTCACGCAAAAATTTCTACTGATATTTTTTAATTAAAAATAGCGCCTTTCTAATGCAAAGTCAATTGGGAAACTCATCTTAGCACGCGCAGTGACGTCAAGCAGCGAGTCGCTCCCTATTGGCTACGGGGTGAAATGGCGCAACCTTTAGATATAGTAACCTTGGCAGATACTACCATTTAGAACGTTTTTTAGAACACTTTTTTGTGCATTTTCACCCCTTTTAAATTTCGAATTGTTTAAGAACTGTTCTTAGACACCATTTATATCTTATAAGTAATTAATATTCCAAATTTCATATTTCTAGGCCCTTCAGTAACGCAAAAATCGCATTTTTAGAACGTTTTTTGCTCCTGCAACCTCTTTGGGGTAGTGGCACCGACATAAGATATAGCCTATGTTCTAAGTTGGGCGAACACCATCATTTTGATACCATTACTTTTGGAATCGGTTCGTGAGTTCCAGAGCTTACCCCCGACAAATAAACAATTTTTTCCTCTTTATAATAGGAGTATAGATTATTGCTTTATATATATATATATATATATACAATTTACTTCAGTTTGTATACAAAAATAGTTAAATGGTTTCTTTATATTAAATAAATTGTATAAATATTGAAAAATTACTTGTGTATATGAAACAGTGAATAAGTTGCTAGAAAAAATGTTGCCAAATTTCATTTTCTTTATCTCGCCAAGTGTCCTATACTGGAAAAGTACTTAAAGCACATTAAAATCGAGCAGTTAGGAGCTCAGATAGTACAGCGCCGTCTATTGGCTGTTGTGTTATTAGTAGCATCGAAATGAAGATGTAAAGACGTACATTTTCGTATATTACACTTTAAATTCTCACCCATAGATTTTGAAAAAAAAAACCCTTAAAAGCGCGGAATTTAAATTAAATTGCGGTGACCTCGATTATGAAATATTCGGTTGAGGAAAAAGTAATTTCGTTTTGCCCAATAGATGGTTTTAAAGTCACATATCTCTAGTAATACTTATTCAGTGAAGCCATGCTATAGAAAGTTTAAAAGGTAACAGTTCATAGAATATTCTAGATATAAAGGTTGCGTCATCTGTTTATTCAGTCAAAAGTTATTAGACTTTGAAAATGGAGATTCCAGAAGGTCATTTTCGTCATATTTTGCTTTTCTACTTCATAAAAGGGAAAACTTCACATCGAAAATTGTGTGGTGTTTATGGTATGAGTGCTTAAGTGAACGCCAGTGTCAGAATTGGTTTGCTCATTTTCGTTCCGGAAATTTCGATGTTAAAGATGAACCTCGCCTTGGCTGGTCAATCGTTGATAAAGTCGATGAAATTCTTAAATTCTTCAGACTTATTTCATCTATCGACATCGCTACGGAATTGAAAATTGACCAAAAGACAATTTTGAACCTTTTACATAAGACTGGATACCAAAAGAAGCTCGATACTTGGGTTCCACGTGAATTAACAGTGAAAATTTTAATAGACCTAGTTTCCATTTGTGAATCGTTGCTAAAACGAAATAAAATCGAGCCATTTTCGAAAGGAATGATTATGGGCGATGAAAAGTGGGTCACGTAAGACAATAATATGCAAAAAAGATTGTGGTCAAAGCCCGGAGAAGCTTCACAAACGTAGCAAAGCCCAGATTGAGTCCAAGGAAGGCTATGCTGAGTGTTTGATGGGATTGGAAAGGTATTGTTCATCATGAGCTATTCAAACATGGCTAAACCATTAATTTGACACTCTATTGTTAACAACTTATGCGATTGAAGCGGGTGATTAAAAAAACCCGGCCAGAATTGATCAATAGGAAAGGCGTTGTCTTCCATCACGAGAACACTAGACTACACACATCTTGAGTGACACGGAAAAAATTGAGAGAGCTTGGCTGGGAAGTTTTGAACCATCCACCGTATAGCCCGTACCTTACCCTGTCTGACTACTATTTGTTTCGGTCCCTGCAGAACTCTCTTAATGGTGTAAAGCTGGTTTCAAAAGAGGCTTGTGAAAATCACTTGGTTCAGTTTTCGCCCAGATATCTCAGAAGTTCTACAGTGACGGAATTATGGTTTTACCGGGAAAGTGGCAAAAAATCATCGATCAAAACGGCACACATGCCATTGATAAGTGTTTGAAATTTATATGAATAAATTTGCTTTGAAAAAAAAAGAAAAAAAAACGAAATTACTTTTTCCTCAACCCAATATTAATGGTTTTAAATGGGAAATTTTCCAAATTAACTAGCTATCGCCAAGTTGACTTCATATACGACAACTTATTTTTGTCGCCAAATTAGGCGATATTTTGCCAAGTTGGTCAACATTTGGCGCTACTGTGGTAACCCTGCATTGGTAATTTTCAACAATTACTCATTACAATGAGGCCAGAATTGTGAGGGACACACAGAGACTTGGATTTTATATAAAGAGAAGATTACAGTATATAATTTTATATAGTATGATCATTATGTAATGGTGGTTTGGTGGAAAACTTTCGTTACAACCTAATATAATATCTTCATTATTTTTAAAGTTATAAACGGAAATCCGTGTTTGACTTGCAGTGAGACACTCTATATTTTCGGCAGGAAAAGTAAATTCTAATCCTGTTTTCCTTTACATGAATTGGTTGTTGTAGTGTGTCCTATAATCTCTTGAAATTTCGCCCATATTTTTTGTAATCATTCTGTAAATACTGTAAGTTTATTGAAAAATCTAGCTTTTTGAAAGAGCAATATCATTTTGCTACGCATTAGGCTGACTGGAAAATTATCTAGCACTTAATCAGCCTATGGGCATCAGCAAAACGATTTTCAGAGAAATGTAAGATTTAAAAAATATGTGCCTGCCTATAGACATCATGTCTTTTTTTTTTTTTTTTTTTTTTTTTTTTTAACTATTTGGAAAAATGGTTATTGTTCTCGTCAGGATGGGAAATTAAAAGCATATCTGAAGGTTTTCATTGGTTTAATCCGCATTTTATTCGTTTTATGATTGGTCTATACAGTAATCTGTATTTCCCTTTAATTTCAACAACGATGGATACCTTCTGTTGCTACTATGACAAAAAAGTAATAAAAACTACAAAAAAAAAATAATAACTCAGAAACCAATTGAGATACAGCTTTCAAACAAATTGCATTTAAAAGTATATTTTTTTCTCTATCCGACGGTGTAAAAAGTAATAGTGTCGGATGTTTAGAAGTTTAAGAATGAAATTTCATTTAAAATGGGCCGTCAGATTTCTTGGAAATCTGACGATGGAAAAGCCTTTTCCCGAACAGCCAATGAAATGCTTGGATATTTACGTAAGTTTCAGGTGGATAATACTTAAGTTTCATGAAATCTGACGGGTCGCAGTCGATATTTTCGGCTTGCAATTTTTACGTGTAATAACACTATTAATGTTTAATTCATGGCGTACGTAATGTATGATCAACTCCGTGCGATTTTTTATGTCTTAAATTTTAGGCTTCAAAAAAATCGTTTTCCAAATGGTCGTTGTAATTTGATAAATTGCTTTTTTTTTTTTTTTTTTTTTTTTTTTCTTTTAACACTGCGCCGTGTCTGAAATAATTGATCACCAAGCTAAAAAGTTTGCAAAAACCTAAGTTGTCAAAATGGCTACCATTTCAAAACTCTCTTAACCCTTTAACGGTCGCATAAAATTACGGTTTAAAAATTCAAATTGCTTATTGGCACGACTTTTTTTAAAAAGAAATGCTCACCGTCTTTAATGACAGGTAAAATGATAGTATAATAAAGCCAATTACACTATTCTATAAAACTGTTGGGAATCAAACAAATCTGAATAATCTGAAAAAAAGACACAGCCCGTGAATATGACAAGAGCGAGAATTAAGGGGTTAAATAGACGTTTCAAAAAATGGAGTATATAAACATGAAATGGGAAATTAAGAATTTTTTGTCAGAAGCCCTTGGTAAAGTTAAATTTTAAACACATCAACATAAAAGAAATTCAGAAATTTAATAATTAAGTAATAATTTTATGCCCTTTTTTTCTTTTGTCGGGGAGTCTATGTTTCCTGAAACCTCCGTTTAAGATCCCATGAACGAACATATGAATAAAAAGAAAAACAAAATTTAAATTTTTGTTGTCCATGGGTTCAAGGGGAAAACCTTTCCTGATGAAAAATTCTTAATTGTTTGAATATTTGAAGCATTGAATTCTGTACATTTCTTTAATATTAACATTATTAAGTTTTTTCAAGAGCTTTTTCTTCTGCAGATTTTAACGTGAAATAGATTATAAGTGCTGATACACCAAAACTGTGCGTATTCTGTGTAATTTTTTTTATTATATGAGGAGGAGAAGAACTTTGCGTGCTCTTGTTAATTTGATAATGCTTTCTGAAATTCAATATCATATCTCCTGTTTAAAATCTTCTATTTAATAATCTAATCATATATTTAAAATCTTGAGTTTGTAATAACGACATTTATTAATTGTCAATTAATTGTCATTATTAATTGTCATTAATTGTCAATTACAGACAGAGAACTTTGTGAAGAAATTTTGTTTGAATATTTGTTGGAAATTGAAGCCTTTAACAAACGATTTTTCTTGCTCACTTGAATTGGGTATGGATGATCTGGTAGGTTGAGAGGGTTTTAACAGTATATACTAAGTAACATCTCTCGCCTCAAAGCGAAATGAACGTCTCCCGAATAGTCGAGTACCATTTATTTCGCTTTATAATGTGCAGTGTTGCTAATAAGTATTACTTTTAAATTCTTGAAGGGTGACGGTTCATTTTTGAACCACTTAATTTTAATCCATAAATGCCATATTAGTACCAGAATTTTCGAATGAAATATTCTCTTTAAATTAAGTACGCAAAGAAAAGAGTTTACTTATTTTCAAATAAATTTGCTTGTAAATTCCTGTGTCACTCAATCATTGTAACATTTTACGAATAAACGTGTTTCGCCGTTGCCATCGAAATACTCAAGGCCTGAGGACACAAGTTGTGAGTCATCACTAATCGACCGACTTATCACTAGTGTTGGACCAGTTGGACTAGTGTTCACACCGAAAATTTTGAATAGCAATTTCCTTTAATTTTATTTGTGGAATATCTATCATCTTATAAAACAATAGTAACTACTTAAACTTACTTGTGAAAATTCGGAAACCCTAAATTAAAATTCAGCCAGATGCGGAATGTCACAGTGTTGCCGCATGTGGCTGATTTTTTATTAGGGGATTTCAAATTCTCACCAGTAAGTTTAAATAGTTACTATTGTTTTATAAGATGATAGATATTCCACAAATAAAATAAAAGGAAATTGCTATTCAAAATTTCCCGGTGTGAATTCCAAGACTAGTGAGAAGTTGGTCGATTAGTGATGACGTCACAACTTGTGTCCTCAAGTCTTGAGTATTTCGATGGCAGCGGTTTTGCCCCTTAAGGGTTAAAACGTTGGTAATTTGTCAGATCAGCAAGTAAAATCATTTTTTAAATGTTATCCGTCAAATATTTAAGTAACTGCTGTTAGCGGTCTCACAGACCGCTGCGTTTTTCAATTTTTAGAGTTTAACTTGTAATTTTCAGTTTAACTATAGATACTGGTTAAATTTTATTTCATTTGGAGCCGTATTACTATCACTGGAGACTTTTTGATAGCTGAATTTTAATTATAATAGTCCTGTACTTAAAGTTTAGTAAAGAAATAGTAATTTGAGAGTTAATGTGGCATTTTATTCACCTTTAGATTAAGCGGTCTAACAGACCGCTCACAGTAGCTATGGGACAATTTTTGTCACACCAGTTAAGAGTTAATTATTCTCATATATATTTTATTAATTACTGATAATCTAATTTATTTGAAAATAACTATTTGAGATTCTTCCGTATTTTTTTAATTGCTGCGCCATTCATATTAAAACAAATTTCTCTCCCTTAGAGTTTTTAGACGGATGGATGATAATAACAGCGGGGATTTAAGCAAAGAAGAATTCATAAAAGGTATTCGAGACACTGGTCTGCAAATAACGGATGAAGATGCTGACAAACTCTTCGATCGTTTCGACAAAGATAACTCGGGAACTGTACATTATGAAGAATTCTTAAAAGCTGTCAGGGTGAGTTCAGGCGATATTTTTTTAATCACGTTTCAAGTTTAAAGTTAGAGTTGTTTTTATGTTAAAGCCACGAGAAACAAATTCTGCATTTACCGGTACACCAGTACAAAGTTTTCTCCAATGTGCAAAATGTGGTTTAAGGTGGTTAAATGGGATTTAATAATGTGTTTTAATACCTTTAAAATGCCAATTTGATCACAATTTCAGTTTTCTATTTCTTAAATTAATATAAAATTTCAACATTTTTCTTTCGATTTTCAAGCTTTATAAACATTTACTTGAAAATTGTTTTACGATTCTTCTGAGAAATTATTATCATTATTTTGTTTATATAAAATCGTGTTGGAAAATTTATCATAACGCAATAAATAATAGTTTAATTATTACAAATTGTTTAAATTATGTTTTAAATATATATTCAAAGGAAGTAGGCTATTCTTATGTGATTTAATGAAAAGTTTATTAACCCTTTATATACTGACGTGACTTCTAAGTACCATTAAAATAACTTGTTATAAAATTCATTTAACACATAGATTAGTAGTAATACAGTTTAGAATGATTTATAGATGCATTACATTATCTTGTTTCAAAAGCCATTATTGGTCACACAAAACAAAAATATTTTTAAAAGAATGATTTCGTTTGCGTTTGCATCTTTTCAGCTTTCTTGGCGTTGCGTTGGGGGGGGGGGGGGGGGGGGGGGGTTCAATTCGGAAATATTTCTATATTCCTATTGCAGGAACATTATATTTGTATTTCCTAATTCTACAAAATACTAAGAAAAAATATTTAAAATAAAAGATTTGGGTGAGGTTATAAAAATTGCACAAAATCCCTATAAATTCAAATTTAATGAATCCTTCTAAATCCCCCTTCTAAAATTTATTAAATGATTGTGTAAATCTTCTAGTGTAGTTTCAAAAATTCACGAAAAATTCTTTAGAAGATAAAATTTTGATGAATTAAAATTCTTTAGAAGATAAAATTTTGATGAATTCATAATTCAGTACATAAAGGATTAATTACACAGTTGTAGTTTATACATTATTAATGTTTTTCAGGAATTTTCAGCGTTGTTTATCTTTTTATACCTATAACTTTTAAAATATTCATGTTATTGTCGTAAAAATAGCCTAGTTTCTGTAAAACATTATTATATTTACTATGGAATTCATAAAATGTATTTATATTTAATAATTTTTAATTTAAATAGTTTAAAGAAAATAACATTTTTTTCGGTTAATTTTATACTATTTTTTAAAATAAAAAAAAAATAAATTTATTATTTGCAAGTTTATACATTATTAATGTTTTTCAGGAATTTTCAGCGTTGTTTATCTTTTCATACCTATAACTTTTAAAATATTCATGTTATTGTCGTAAAAATAGCATAGTTTCTGTAAAACATTATTACATTTACTATGGAATTCATAAAATGTATTTATATTTAATAATTTTTAATTTAAATAGTTTAAAGAAAATAACATTTTTTTCGGTTAATTTTATACTATTTTTTAAAATAAAAAAAAATAATAAATTTATTATTTGCAAGTTTATTTCACATCTTTATGACATTTTTAATAATAGTCAGCAATTTTAAAATTAAAATTTATAACTTTAAATAAAATTGTTCCGAAGGTATGCATATACTTTAAATGTTATTTGCACGTCGCCAAATGTAGTGATCTGTTTATTCTATTTCACAGATTAATACGGGTGCCTCAAAAATGATGGGTCTATCTAGAAAATGATTTAAAAAATTATTAAAATATTAAAATTAATTATTATTAAAATAAATTCTTAAATTTTATATACGTATGTATAAAAGTAACAATAAATATATTTTTAGAAAAAAAAATGACCATTTTATAATATGTGAGAGTTCAATGTATGTGAGGATAAAACTGTATCAATTTCTTCCCTGATGTACTATATAATGTGCCGTATTGTTCAATTTTTTGATAAAGGCAGAATATATTTTTTTTAAAATACAGTCAAAGTGGGCATTTTGAACTGAATTTGCCGTAGCGATAGTGCTGGAAACGAAAAAAATAGTCGTACTGAGGAAATACTTATTTGTAAATCAAGTTCTAATTAATTGAACGAAAAATAATGACACAGGCAGCTTATCAATCTCTTCAAAAAATCACATCAACAAGTTTCATGATTTTACTTTTAAAAATGAATCTGAAAATGCGTCAGAAAATTTCGTGTTGTTGAGCGTGGAAAAATAACTTTTTGAATGTCGCCTTAACACGATTCTGATAAAACCATTTCTTACGGAAAATTAAATTAAAAACTCGTCAAAAGCGGCCAGATAAAAATGTTAAACTCGGTTTGTTTCTAATCTTGATTTAGTTTTTGTTGGTGAAATTAGTATTTAATTTCGAAATCTACCTCCACCTGTAGGCCGAGCCCGCAGGGATTTTTAAGATAGGGCAACGGGAGAAAAAAAAAGTAACATTATTTAAACCATCATTTTAGTATGCAGTTAACTTAAAATCTCTTTCACAATCGGAATGTCCCATCATGATTTTCTAAAAATACTTTTTTTGGCAAATGCTAGTCTGTGGCAAAAGATAAATTTAAAAGCATATTAAAAAATATATATCACAGTCTTCTTTTTTATTTATGTTTTATTTTCCTGCTTTTTATTGTATAAAATATTTCATTGCTACAGTTTCACAACCATTTGGCCTATTTTAGCGAGCGTGGTTTGGCGCATAATTAACTTTTGTAACTTTTATAACCATAAAAAATATTTGTCGATCAATCACCTGCGCTCGACAATGGAAAAATACCTTAAAATTAATGTATTTATTTATGAGTAAGTTCTAAAAATATTAAAATGTTGTATTGTCATCGGAATCACATCTGTGTTACATATATTTTTTATAACTCTAGCACATCAGGAAGTTATTGAGAAATCTATCACAAAAATTCAACTTTACACAAACGAAAAAAGTATAATAAAAAGGTGTAATAAAACCGTGCTCATAAAATATATTACAATATTTCTTATTTGCCAGTAAGTGCCAGCAAAAAAATAAATAAATAAATAAATAAATAAATAAATAAAATAAAATAAAAATCTTGACACTCGTTGAAAAATGTAAAAAATAAAAAAACACAATTCCAGTAAACTTTTATTGGCATAAATTATATTTTATCATAGTTCCCTTGTCTGTTATGACACTTTTAAGTCTATTAGGCATGGAAGTTGCAAATTTTGGAAATATAGCTTTTGTCCATATGAAGCCACAACTTTTTTAATACCTGATGCTGGATGGGTGTGTCTGTTGAAATTTGTTTTTCAGGTGGTTCCAAGCATTTTCTATTGAATTAAGGTCAGGTTAGTTGCCAGACAATTCAAATACTGCTATATTATTATCATACATTTAACCACTATTGCACAAGTTTTGTCTTATGTGCAGGTGCTGCATCATGCATGAAAAATTGACATCCATGAAGAGATCAAAATTGCAGTAAGTGGTCTTCTAGAACTTCTAAATAATTATTACCGCTCATAGTAATATTTTTAAGAAGGAAATATAGTTCAGTTCTATACCCTTTTTTTTCCACTAAAAGCATGCCATACCATGACACTATCTGAGTGCTTTACAGTTTTAACAGTAATTTTTGTATCATATCGTGAGGTAACTTTAGGTTGTCTCACCCTCATCGGACCCTCTCTGATGATCCCGAAAGTAAATTCATTATAAAACATTCCCTTTTTTAAGTCTCCTGATATCCAATTTGAATATTTCTTACAAATATTTAATCTTTTTACTTTCTTCTATCTTTACAAGAAGAAAGTATTGGATTCATGAAAATTTTCGACTTTCGGTTTTCGACGGGTTTACACGTTTTAGGGGTCAGAGATTCCGAAAAACGTGTTTTTACAAAATGTCTGTCTGTGAGTCTATCTGTCCGTATGTGACACAAATTTTGTGGGCGCTCTATCTCAAGAACTAATGCACGGAATTTAATAAAAATTTATATTTAGTTAGTCCCTGATATAAATGGGTGCTGATTAGTTTTTGGTGTAAATCGCTCAACAGGTGGCTCTGCTATGCAGCATTTTACACGATTTCCACAATAGCTCAATCTCCAGAACTAATGTACGGATTTTCATCAAACTAGATTCAGATATACCTGGTAATGAATGAGTGCTGTTTATGTTTTGGTGTAAATCGCTCAACAGGTGGCGCTGCTATGCAGTTTTTTCACGATTTCAAGACTAGCTCTACCTCAAAAAGTAATGCACGGATTTTCATCAAACTTTAGATTCAGTTAGTCCTTGACATGAATGGACGTTTTATACATTTTGGTGTAAATCGCTCAACAAGTGGAGCTGCTATGGTGCATTTTTTGGGATTTCCGCAATAGCTCTATCTCAAGAACTAATGCTTGGATTTTCAACAAACTTTAGATACAGGTATACCTTGATATCAATTAGTGTTGTTTAAGTTTTGGTGTAAATCGCTCAACAGGTAGGGCTGCTAAGCTAAATTTTTCAGAATTTCCGCTATAGCTCTATCTTAAGAACTAAAGCACGATTTTTCATCAAACTTCAAATTCAGATATACTTTGATATAAATTTGTGCTAAATTGATGTAATTTCTTGAACTATTTATATGATTTAATTGACCTGATTTATATAGAAGAAAGTTTTGTGACAGCCACAACATACTAGTTTTTTTCATGACATAAGTAAGTAGGGGCTTTATTGCTGCCCATTAGGCTGATAGCTCCCAGTCTTTCTGAAGTCTATAGCTGATGGTCTTTACTGTCACATTCACTAGTAAATCTTAATCTTTCTGTTTTATTTCTGCAGCTGTTATTGTTGGTTTTGATAACAGCTAACGTTTTAAAAATATATCAGTCCTTCTAAAGCCTTCCTTGGTCGGTCTTCCTGAATCGGTATATCATTTTGGTGTACTGGCACGTGGTAAATTGACACTCGCCCTTTTTAGAGCATAAATAGTTTGCCTTGATGCTTGTAAATCTAAGCCATTACGATTTACCCTTTTTTACCTTTTACATTTTGACTCAATAAAGTCAAAGCACGAGTTTGTTCAACAATTGTAAGCTTTTTACGTCCATTATGTGCACCAGAAGAATTTCTTTCTGCAGTGACAAAAATATAAAAAATCCTTCTTTTTTAAAGCACTACCAGGTCGCTACTAACTAGAACTAACTAGTCAACACTAACTAGTCGGATGTACCAACCCCAAAATTTTCTTCTATCTCATACATGTCAATACTTCAAAATTCGTTATCACTTTGCTAAAATTAAATGGCAATCTATGCTCACCATAAAGATTCTAAAAAGATGAAATTCCGTGCATTAGTTCTTGAGATATGACTATCACTGAAATCGTGTAAATCCAGCAAAATACAGCATAGCAGCGCAACTTATAGGTTGATTTACACCAGAACCTAATCATCATCAACTTATGCCAACATCAAACTCAATATGAAATTTGAGGGAAATTCGTGCATTAGTTCTTGAGATAGAGCTATTGCGCAAATCATAACAAGTGCAGCATAGCAGCGCCACCTGTTGAAAGATTTCCACCAACACATAATCAGCAGCAATATTAATCAAGGTATACTTGAATCTGAAGTTTGATGAAAATTCATGCATCAGTTCTTGAGATAGAGCTATTGAGGAAATCGTTCTAAATGCAGCACAGCAGCGCCACCTATTGGGCGATTTACACCAACACGTAGTCAGCATAATTTCATATCAAGGACTAACTAAATCCGAAGTTTGATGAAAATGTGTATATTAGTTCTTGAGATAGAGCTACTGCGAAAATAGCGTAAATACTGCAAAATGCAGCATAGCAGCGCCACCTGTTGGGCGATTTACACCAAAACGTAAACAGCTCCAACTCATATCAAGGAGTAACTGAATCTGAAGTTTTACAAAATCCGTGCAGTAGTTCTTGATTTAGAGCTATTGCGGAAATCCTGCAAAATGCAGCATAGCAGCGCCACCTGCAGGGTGATTTACACCAAAAACTAATCAGCATCAATCTATATTAGGTACTACCAGAATATAAATTTTTATTAAATTCCGTGCATTAGTTCTTGAGATAGAGCGCCCACAAAATTTGTGTCACATACAGACAGACGGACAGATAGACAGACAGACAGACAGACATTTGTGAAAACATGTTTTTTGGAATCTCTGATCCCTAAAACGTGTAAATCCGTCAAAAACCGGAAGTCGAAAATTTTCATGAACCCAATACTTTCTTCTTGTAAAGATAGAAGAAAGTAAAAATAGAAAGGCACAACGTTGAGTTAGCTCAAGCTGCAAGCGCTACCACTCCACGTGACCAACGCGTGACAAAAACTCCCGCCTGCCTCTTCTATTAAAAGCAGGAAAAATAAAATAAAACATCTGAATATTGAGATTTTGGCTTGAGTGTCAAGATTTTTTTCTTTTGCTGGCACTGTAGACCCGTATACTGGTCTACGTATGCGAGGCTTTCGCACTGCAAATTTTGAGTTTATTTTCTGATACATTTTTCACTAATTTATAAGTAACTGCAATTAAAAAAAAAAAAAAAAAAACTTGTTTCAACGAAATATGAGTGTACTATATCAAAATCGGTTCAAAAACCCCTCGCATAATGCCCTCATTCCTCGTTGCGCGTTTTGTATGTGCGTAGACAAAAAATATATTGACATCAGAAATAATATGTATGATGATGCTTAACCTAAAAATATAATGAGAATTCAGTATGGAATGGCAGATGTAGACAAAAATGGTACCCCATTAATCGTGGTGCCAGATGTGGGTAAAAAATCCTATCTAATGATACCTCATTCATCGTTGTACGCTATATATTATTTGAGAAAAAGGGATGTTGCCGACAGAAATAATATAAATGCTTACTGTGAAATGCTTATTTTTAGTGTTATGAACGGAAAGGCTGTAAAAGAATGTGTTTTTTGCTATTTTCCAAAAATTACTGATTTTCGCCGATTTTTCAATGCTTCTACCGGAATTATATGTCGTACAAAATAAATAAATAAATAAATAAAATAATAAAGACAAATACTTCAGCAAATAAATAAATAGCTAAATTCATCTTTAAAAAGTTAAAATTACACTATGTGCAAATTACTTAAAAGATGATAAAATATTTAAAAAGGTGTTAAACTACTTTAATAATTCTTAGTACTTTCAACTATATACATAACCTTCGTCAGAGAATTTAAAAATAAAAATGCTGTTATTAGCGTCTTATTTTCAAATTTCACGACTTTCAACTATATTACATAGCCTTCGTCAGAGAATACAAAAACAACTAGTATGTTGTGGCCATCACAAAACTTTCTTCTATATAAATCACGTCAATTAAATCATTTAAATAGTACAAGAAATAACAAAGATTTAGCACCAATTCATATTAAAGTAAATTTGAATTTGAAGTTGGATGAAAATTCGTGCATTAGTTCTTGAGATAGAGCTATAGCGGAAATTCTGAAAAAATGCAGCATAGCAGCGCCACCTGTTGAGCGATTTACACCAAAAATTAAACAGCACTAATTTGTACGTCAATTCATGTCAAGGACTAACTAAATCTGAAGTTTGATGAAAATCCGTGCAATAGTTCTTGAGATACAGCTCTTGTGGAAATCGTGAAAAATACAGCACAGCAGCGCCACCTCTTGGGCGATTTACACCAAAAATTAAACAGCACTAATTTATATCAGGGACTAACTGAATCTGGAGTTTGATGAAAATTCGTTCATTTTTTCTTGAGTTAGAGCTATTGCGATAATCATGAACAATGCAGCATACCAGCGCCACCTGTTGGGCGATTTTCACAAAAAGTAATCAGCACCAAACTATATCTTGGACTAACTGAATCTGAAGTTTTATGAAAATCCGTGCAGTAGTTCTTGAGATATAGCTATTGCAGAAATCGTGAAAAATGCCACATAGAAGCGCCACCTGTTGGGCGATTTTCACCAAAAACTAATCAGGTCCAGTTTATATTAAGGTCTAACTAAATATGAAGTTTTGTGAAATTCCGTGCATTAGTTCTTGAGATAGAGCGCCCACAAAATTTTTGTCACATACAGACTCACAGAGTGAGAGAGTGACAGAGTGACAGACAGACTCACAGACAGACATTTTCTAAAAACCATCAAATCGTGTTCAGGGCATTCTAAAACGTATAAATCCGTCGAAAACCGGAAGTCGAAATTTTTCACGAATCCAATACTTTCTTCTTGTAAAGATAGAAGAAAGTAAAAATACTGTTATTAGCGTCTTATTTTAAAGTTCACGAAAACGTCGTGAAATTTGAAAATAAGACGTTAATACTCGTAACAGTATTTTTATTTTTGTATATAGTTGAAAGTACTAAGAATTATTAAAGTAATTTAACACCTCTTTAAATATTTTATCATCTTTTAAGTAATTTGCACATAGTGTAATTTTAAGTTTAAGACAAATACTACTTAGGACGAATACTGAATTCCAGGTAATTTTCCTGTCTTTATTACTTTCTTCTATCTTTACAAGAAGAAAGTATTGGATTCATGAAAATTTTCGACTTCCGGTTTTCGACGGATTTACACGTTTTAGGGGTCACATATCCCGAAAAACATGCTTTTACAAAATGTCTGTCTGTGAGTCTGTCTGTCTGTATGTAACACAAATTTTGTGGGCGCTTTATCGCAGGAACTAATGCACGGAATTTAGTAAAAATTTACCAGTAGTCCCTAATATAAATTGGTGCTGATTATTTTTTGGTGTAAATCGCCCAATAGGTGGCGCTGCTATGCTGTATTTTCCGCGATATCTCCAATAGCTCTATCTCAAGAACTAATGCACGGATTTTCATCATACTTCAGATTAAGTTATTCCTTGATATGAATTTGTGTTTGTAACGTTTTGGTGTAAATCGCCTAACAGATAGCGCTGCTATGCTGCATTTTGCAGGATTTACACGATTTTCGCAATAGCTCTCTCTCAAGAAATAATGCATGGATTTTCATCAATCTTCAGATTCAGTTAGTCCTTGGCATGAATTGACGTTTTGTACATTTTGGTGTAAATCGCTCAACAGGTGACGCTGCTATGCTATATTTTTCAGATTTTTCCGCTATAGCTCTATCTCAAGAACTAATGCACGAATTTTCATCAAATTTTAAATTCAGATATACTTTGATATGAATTGGTGATAAATTGATGTAATTTCTTGTACTATTTAAATGATTTGACGTGATTTATATAGAAGAAAGTTTTGCGATCGCCACAACATACTAGTTTTAATATAGGATCACCTTTTGCATAAAAAGTTTGCTTTGCAAATTATAAGCCAAACAAATCTGGTTTTTTTTTAGTAATCTTTCCATGATTTCTCATATTTGCCGAAAAATATTTTGTAGGACAACTTTAGATTCGTGTTCAGCATCCGGAAAAAAGTAAGGTAAGCCACTAACAAAAATAACACCAGAATTTTACACTTCAAGCTCTTTTGAACACCATTTTTTTGGACTAAGAATGATTTTATAATTATACGAATTTCATCTAATGAAAAAATGTTTTAGGTATACATATCTTTTATAATGACTTTTGTAAATGATTATAAACTATTTTATCCTCTACTTTTACTCTGCACATTTCTTAGAGCGCGTCCGAAACACTTCGGCGATATTTAGACTAAAAGGTTTCTATCACTGTTAAGTTTGTAGATTTTAATGAGTACGTGGAAAGAGTTTTCAAAGTTTTGTCAAATATGCATTGCTTACATCTTAAGTCTTACGTCTTGTACGTCTTATGTCTTAAGTCAGTGATAACTGATAATTATAAAAGGGGAAGTACATAACAATAAATAAACAGGCTCTCATTTGGCCAATACAACTCAAATCGATGAGTAATTACAGGGTGTATCTGAAATGCTTCAACAAACTTAGGGGATGATAGTACTCATCAAGACGAACAAAAAATGCAATGGAACATGGGGTCGCAAATGACGTTTAAAGGGTGAAAATCGCAAAACTAATAAAAATATCAAAATCTCGCATGCTGCTTTTTCTGCAGAACTGGCTAGTAGCACGAAGCTGGTTTTCCTTTCACTTTGTGCATATCCGGTCAGAAAGAGATAAAAAAAAACTTGGAAGAAAGCCAAACAAATCTGTGAGCAGGAATCCACGTATGCAAATTTGAGCGTGTCCGCCAGTCGTTCCTCCGTAGATGTACTCTGTATAATAATGTCCGCGGTCGACACTTTGAACAATTGTTGTAAAATATTTGTATTCTCTGGACATCACGAGCTGTGTTGTACCTATTCCGTGCAATAAATAATTTTCTGGAGTGTTTCTTTCTTGTCTCAGTTTGTCCATTTCCAGGCGCATTTTCTCGATATTCATCCTTTAAACGTCATTTGCGACTCCATGTCCCGTTGCATTTTTTGTTCGTCTTCATGAGTACTATCATCCCTCTAAGCTTGTTGAAGCATTTTAGATACACCCTGTATATTACAATTCTTAAAATTCACGAATTAAAAATTCAGATCGATGAGTAATGCTGAAAAATACCGAAAGAAAGTGATTTAAGGAATACAGATAGTTTCGGTCCTGGCCGAATATTTGGTATTATTTTCTCCAAACTCGGATTTTGTGCCGAAAACGAAATCGAATATTCGGTTGAACTATAATATTAATGTCGTCAGATTTCGTATTTTCATGGCGAAACGAGATATTAATTTTAAGAATTTTTTTCAGCTTTCATTGCTTTCGTCATCGATGTACAAAAAGTAACAGCGACCTGAAGTTAAAAATTGTTTAACCCAGGGGTTCTCAAACTATGGTACACGTACCAGTACTGGTACTTGGTACGTGAAGCTCTGTTTACTGGTACGCGAAAGTCTTATACTGGTACGTGAAATGAAATAAAAATTACAGCATGTGATCATGTGAAATCAAAAAGAAGCTCAATCCCTCTTCTTTCTCGATGTGTCATTTCACCGGCTCCGTTGGCGTTTGCTCTCTGTTACTGCTTTGACAATTTTTAGATAAATGGAACTAATATTCGGTCGATGTTGAGTTGAGCTGTCATACACACCGAAAAAAAAGTTTTCTTCTATTACTATGTTGTATGTGTGTATATTACTTATTTCATACTTTCAAACTTCGATCTCGCTTCTCGCATTAATATACACTAAATATACGCACTTTATATACACTAAAAAAATTAAAATCAGTATAAGTACCAATTTAATAATGTAATCATGTAAATCAGTAAAATCTGCTCAGGCGGAAGCACAAAAGACTGTGAAAATATTTCGTTTTAGACATATTCCATTTTCACAAGTTTTTTTTTTTTTTTTTAAGCTTTTTCACAGCTTTGAGTTTGTCCCATAGTGGTACGCTGAAGTATGAACTTCTATTTAGTGGTACTTCTGTCTAAAAGTTTGGGAACCCCTGGTTTAACCCATTAAAGACTGAAGTTGCGTTTTACCAACATTGTGTTTGTGATTTCTTTTTATTTTATTGCGAATATTTTTTTTCGACAAATTTGCTATCACATGTTGTATATATGACTTTTATTTTTAAGAAAAAAATTGTTAATTGATTCCAGTTGAAAAAATTAAAAATATGATTGAAATAGTACAGAATGTTTTCAAAAGTTTTATTTATAAATTTCGGATAATGTTCATAGATGCATGCACTATAAAGAATGGAATAAAATTCAACAAGTCAAGATACAAATATTGTAGCAGTCAAACTATAACTTGTGTAGTAAATGACCTCTACATAGTAAATGCTTCAAAGGTTTTCATATGACAAAAATGTTGTTTATTTCTACTGACGTTGCGTTTTTGCAACATATCATATCACACATATTTTAGGTATTATAAATAATGTAATTATTTTTTATTTATATTATACTAATTATATTTATCACAATATTTCAACATGAATTAACCGACTCCATAGCTTTTAATTTCTGTGTTAACTTAACTGTTTCATTCACCTTAATCTTATCATGCTTTTTGGATTCCATGTGCGGGAATATATTTTGAAAATCTACTGGGAATTAATACGGTATATTTTTGTAAGATTTCTATTGCTATAAATTAAATATTTAATGGGTTGTAGTTTTTTTCCATTTCATGCCATTTGATAATGTTCTGTATTCATCTTGAAACTATTATTTTGATTATATTGGTTGCTTGAGTACAGGGGAAAATTTTTTTTCAGCTTATAGCTTTTTTCCCACATAAAACAACCGATTTGCTTATATCATTGAATTCTGTACTCTTGAAAACGTAATTCAATGTATAAGTTTTCAATTTTTTCGGAATCCATATTCTTCTTTTTTTCTTCCATGTTAATTCTTGTAATTAGGTATACGGTACTTTATTTTACACATACAGTTCTATTTCTATATTGTTGGTTTATGGCGTGTAGTCAATCATTCACAATATTGCAGTTTTTGATGATGGTCGGTAATGTTTAATTATTGGTTATATATATATATATATATATATATATATACAGTCGGACCTCTATTTAACGAAATCGCTAAATCCCGAAAAAAAGTTCGTTATATGGAAAATTCGTTAAATAGAGAATCACCTTTTAAAATACTTTAAACTACATAAAACATATTTTAAACCCATAAACACTAAATATAATTTTAAAAAAGTAATTAATCACACTTTTTGTATAAATTATATCTATTTATTTTATATATTTTACCCTTCGAAAAGAAACTTGCAAGGGAAATAAGAATAAAAGAAAACATTGTCTGAAAATACATTGTATTTTCAGTTAAAAAAATAATTTTACATTACAATCACGATTTTTTTATTATGGTCGATAAGCTGTTTGGAGGAATACCAAATTTTAAAGCAATATTCTTTTTCTTCACGCTTTTATCCACCACATCAAGATTTTTTTTTTCTTTTATGCCAAGCACTTTCTGTTCATTTTCGAGCTAAAAGAACCGAAATTACCAGCACGACTGAATGATCTAGAAAACGACAGACTCTAGTTAAAGGACACGAGGCAGACACTTCTTGGATAAAAAGCAAATAATCTCAGAGATTTTACTGCTCTCGATGAGTTAGGTGCTGGTAAGACCTGTTCACGGTCATTGATCATCATAAAATGTGTTAAAAGAAAGAATAAGTGGGAAATGTCCAGTAATATTTTGACAAATAGGGAGAAAATATTTTAGATTCCAAGAAAAAGTTCGTTACATAGAGAAGATAAATAGTAGCATAAAGTAGAAAGAGAAGATAAATAGTAGCATAATTAAATAGAGCACTTCGCTATTTGGAGGTTATTTTACGAAGAAATTCACGAAATGTTCTTGGTCCCAAGGAAAAGTTCGTAAAATAGAGAAATTCGCAAAATAGAGGTTCGTTAAATAGAGGTCCGACTGTTATATATATAATATCGCTTTTTTTCTCTTAATTAGTCATTAATGTGTATAAAATAAATTTTATTTCATTTATGTCAAGTATAAGAAGGTGCGGTCTTTAATGGTTAATTAGCTACAAAATGTTTACTTCCCGAGTTCTAAAAGAAATAAAAAATAACGATGCCAATAATAATAATAATAATAAAGTAGACACATAAACTTCTTTAGATATTATGTAGCGTGCAGTCCTAATTAAGCCAAAAATAAATTGAATTCTAATAGCTTATATACATAACTGAATTAAAAAACAAGAGATAAAAGAATCTGTAAATCAATAATGCGGCAATATTTATTAATATTGCAGTTTTTCATGGTTTTATGATGTTGTTATTGGACTTTACCTTGAATACGCAATCTATTTTGCCCGCGTCATCTTGCGCCATTATACAACACACGTTATAGATATTTTTCCTAAGCATATTAGTAACACAAAGCACCAATGTACAATGAGACTCACTTTGTCCCACGATGCTGTTTTATTTTTTATTTATGTGGTTGAATAATGAATTGTTCCTTTTAATATTTATTGCACACGCAGCGTCAATATTAAATGCAAATAATTTAGTCACGCTATAATGTTGCAAATGGGTTGCGTAAAGAGAAGTTGTTTTGACAGTAATTTGATGGGCATTTAATGGGTTAATTTGATGGGCATAGGTGCCGTCAAGAGATGGGGGGGGGGGGGCAAGAGAGGTCCATTACCGCTCTCTGGATTCCGGAATAAAATACATAATTAATTATTTTTTACCTGATGATTTAAAAAAAAAAAAGTAAAATTTTGTTTCAATAAGTCATTTAAAATAATTAAATAGATAAAGAGGAACTAAACATCTTAAATAGGACGTAATCACCATGGCAACCTAGAATCATTACCAGTCATGGGATATTGATGAAGTAATTATGTATGATAGGATTTAATAGAATGAAGGAAACTTTTGTTAATATATTTTCAAGTTTTGTTTCGATTTTCATAAAATTTGAAATGACTCAACAAAATTCTGCAACTATTATATATATTAAATTTCATACCATTCGGTTGCGTAGTTTTTGACTGTTATATGCGGACAGACAGACGGGCAGACTAGACGACGACTATAGGTGCTACGTATTTATATAATTACGCACGTACCTAAAATGCATTAAATCAGTAGAATTACATTATTTTAAATAATACTTATAGCCCTTTAAGACCGGAAGAGTTTTGGAATAAACGAAAAGTCTCGGTGTTTAATCCTAACCAATAGGATCATATTTGAGTGAAAAAAAAAATATTTCAAAAAATTCCCTGTGTCATGTTACATTACGGGAGGTTTCACACAATGGAGGATATTCCAAATATGGGTTCGATGCTGAAAAAAGTCACGTGATACCAGTAATTTACCCAAGCAACTTCTAACTGATAAGAAGGGAAAATACCACTGCTTTGCCTCATGAACCGTTTCATTGGCTAGCGGGGATTTACATTACACGTCTACGGAGCCTTCCCTTCTTCACGCTAGAAGTTTTTACCTTGACCACGTGATCAAAACGGAGATGGAATATCCTCCATTGTGTGGTGAAAGGCTCGGGTTTAAATTACAGAAAAAGAGGAAAATGTATTTTCTTTTTCCTTAGGATCACCTACGCAATTGTGTAGGTCAGGGCTTAAAGGGATATCGTAGTGAAACCTGCACTTAGTAAATGTATTAACACGGACTTGTCAATGAGAGGGTTAAAAAACGTGATTTAGGCAACAGACTACAAGACATGCCTGACAACCTTCCGCTATTCTTCCGCAAAATGTGGGTTAAAAATGCACAGTTAAACTAGTTCTGACTCAGAAAAAAACTAAAACTAGTATGTTGTGACCATCATAAAACTTTCTTCAAAGAAATCAAATCGCCTGCAACCAAAGTAAGATGGCAATCTATTCGTTCTTGAGATATAGCTTCCCGAAAATCGTGAATAACAGAGCATAGCAGCGACACATCTTGTGTTATATACACCCAACCCAAACCTAATAAGGATCTACTTATTTCAAGGTCTAACAGAATATGAAGTGTGGTGAAACTCCGTGCATAAGTTCATAGGGAATAGTTACAGCGGAAATGGTGAAAAATACAGCATAGCAGCGCCACCTGCTGGAAAATTTACGCAAAACCTAATCAGTACCAATTTATGTCAAGGTCTAGCAGAATCTAAAGTTTTATTACATTCTGCGCATCAGTTCTTGAGATAAAGCACTCTCAAAATTTCTGTTGCATACAGACAGACACACAGACTCACAGACAGACATTTTCTAAAAGCAGTCAAATCGTGTTCGTGATCTTCTTTCATAGGAAATCGACATTTTTAACGAATCCAATACTTTCTTCGCGTAAGAATTAAAGCCTGCTCCTCGGGATTGCACCTAAACTGTAAAGCAAAAGCTGAGTTCCCGAGGTGGTCATCCCTATCCCTGTTAAGATTTTAAAAAATTAAAATTGTGCTAAACTAGCTGTCCTGTCCGGCATTGCCCGGGCCCATGATAATAACCTTAAATAAACCTCAAATTTGTATGCTTTTATATCTTCAACCCGATATGGTATGAGTTTATATTTTTAAATAAAAAATTCGCGTAAAATATTGATATTTAGTGGTAAAAGTGCTTGTAAGAAGACCTTTTCTTGTTTTCACGCAGGGTCGTTTCACATGTTTAACAAGAAAGAAAAATCATGCATCAAGAAAAGATTATGAAACCCTTTTCAACACTTCCAGAAATCTTTAACGAAAATTCGCTGTTTAATAAGGTTAAAAAAAATCTAATTAAACATTTTAGAAAAAGTGTAACACATTTGAAAACCAGATTTTATCAATTACCGTCTATAGCCGGCAAAGTAGTCTAATTCTTTTGTGCAGCCCTGTATTTAATCTACAGATTTGTATATATTCTACATAGTATGCTAAAACTTAGTTTAGTAAGAAAATCTATAATAGGTTGAAAATTCACCTTAAGAAATTTTTACCATTATATGGAAACATACTTGAATTATTTTGTACAACCCTGTACATTACCAACAGATTTTATATGCGCCACATATTAAAATTTAAAAACACGCTAAAGTTTAATTCAGGCTAAAACACGGTTAAAACTTTTGAAATCATTCTTCCAAACATTATCGACCCTAGGACGCCATGTATCCAGTTCTTTTCGTGGCCTTTATTTATATATTATACAAATATCTCTTAGTATACTAAATATAGTTCAACTTGAAAGTGCATAACTCAATTAAAAGCTGCCTTTAAGCCATTCACGCTGGTATTTCGCAATGCTTATGAATTCTCTTATGTAGTGCTGTATATGATCTATAACAGGGGTTCTCAAACTATAGTACGCGTACCAGTACTGGTACATGAAACTCTGTGTATTGGTACGCGAAAGTAGGACACTGGCACGTGAAAGGAAATAACAAGTGGATAAGTGTGATCACAGATCGTGCAGACGGTTTCGTTTAATATTCCTTTCAAAACACTTTATCCTTTTGCAAAATCTGTTAGTTCCACATTTCGCAACCAGGGGCGCATTCTATTCTAAACAAACATCTATCCGAACGAAACTCCGTTTTTCAACCTATCCGTAGATATATTAGTCGAGGGGATCGGGCCCATAGCAACCGATATAGTTAAGCGGCAGCTGGCGGTAAAAAGTGGAACTAAAATATGTAAGGCTATGGTGCATAATATGAAAGAGTGGTCAAAGGGCTGTCGACAAAAGTTAGAAAAGTGAAACGAATTCACATGAAATGACATGAGTAACGAAATCACATGACGTCACGTCATTACGTAAATTATATGGCACGATTCAAACCCAGATTCGGAGTCTCAAGTCATTAGAAATGGACAAATAGTTCTGGCGCACTTTTGACTCCCATAATTTTAAAAACATTACCATACAACTTATCTTTGGAATACAGTAAACAAAGTGTCAAAAACTCTGATGAATCCAATTACGGCGTTGATAAATTATCATTTATCCGAAATGAATTGGAAGGGAGGAAAAGTCAGACACAAATTATAAATTTATCTTCTGATTATTCAAGGCCGAAGCACTTACCAGATTTATTGCTCGAATTTAGGCAAAAGATTAACAAAACATCTGGCGTCAACGTATCTCAAGTGTCTGACAGAAAAAGTATCTGTTTGCTTTGCAATGCAATTAATGAGCATTTAACAGAAAATTGTGACAGATATTCAATTCAGGAAAGAATTAATAAATTCAAAACAAAAAAAAAGAAAGCTGAAAGCAGATGTTTTGCTTGCTTGAAGCAGAAATACCTAGTTAAAGATTGTACCACAAAAACTAAATGTAGGCTGGGTTTCAAATTACACCACGTGTCAATTTGTAATTATTTAGTTGGGAATGGCGATAAATCAGAAAAAGATAAACATGAAAACGCTCTGTCAGCCAGAGTAATGTCTCGAAATGTATTTGATTTTGATTTAGGACGGTTGCGAAGAGAGGAAAAATTAATTGAACCGCTTCAAATTATAGATTTAGAATTCGAAAATAAAATATTGCTAGGCGTGATTGACAGCGGTACTCAGATTTCAATTATAAAGAGTGATTGTGTACCGGAGTATTTTAAGTTACCATGCGGGTCAATTATACTTAAATCAGCTTTCGGACACCAGTTAAAAGCACCGTTAATAAACATTCCACTAAGTATAGCGGCTGATAAATTACAATGCAGGGTGTTCCCAAAAATAGTAATACCATGCGCGATGGTTGATAATTTAATGAATGATCTACTGTTATCTTTAAATGTACATAAGGAATTAAGCACGATAAGCGATTATAACGAACCCGACACCACGATGCTACAGGGAGGTGCCAAATGCTACAACGGTCGTTAGTCTATTCCAGGCGTTATATGGTAGGCGTCCAACTGGTCCTCTTTCCATATTAAAGTCATCATGGACTAATGAAACACCTTTACCATTTAATCAAGTAGGCTCAGTTACCAATTACTTAAATGATTTGAAAATACAGTTTTGCCATTTCTGCCAAAAACATTTGCATGATAATGAAATACAAGAATATAAAGCTCAGACAACACCTATAGGCGTGATATATGCTGAAGATATTGATTTTTGCGAAATTGAAAATGTCCCGAATGTCCCGAAGATAACTAAAGATGATCCGAACAAACTCAGACATGCTTCTGATCCAGAGAAAGTAGCAGCGATACAGAATTTAGAAGTTTCGAAATATCAAGAACGTTATGCCACCATCGAGAAGGAAGCATACGGGGTAATCTTCGCCCTAAAAAAAATTGAACATTATATATATGGCTTGCAAGTGGCTGTTGTGAGTGACCACAACCCCTTGAAATTCTTGACAGACTGTGCATCCCACAGTGCGCGCCTTCAAAGGTGGGCTCTGGCATTGCAGCGATTTCAAGCCCGCATATCCTATCGATGTGGAAAACTCCTCACTAATGCAGATTCTTTGAGTAGGCTATATGCCTCACACTGGACTTAAAACGAAAGAAACTTTGCCTTTCAAAAACGCACCATAAACTTATGACTTATTGTGTTTGTGATCATGGGTTACCTTCAAGACTTTTCTGAATAGGATTTGATTGAACATTATTTGTTTGAACTCTAAAAATATTTACTCTAGAACTTTAAAGTATTAATATTAGTATTATAATCTCATATTGCATTGTATCTTAGTTATCCTTTTTAGTTATCTTTATGTTAAGTAAGTATTATAATTTTGATTTTTATTAATAATGTGTTTTACTAAAATGTTTATAGAGATCCATTAGATTTTGACTAGTCTTTAAAGACTAAATCAAAACTTCGAATGGGGGAGGTGTGACGTCGTGCACGCCCTCTCTCCTCTAGAAGCGCCCTCTTTTGTAGAAAGAGGAGAAACAGGGCAGAACCTAAGATAGCTTCACCTAAGAAGGTGATCTAAGAAATGCTGTGAACGACCGTGGCCACTCCCGGTCGTAAAGAAACAAAACGAAACCCATATAAGGAATGTAATAATTGTAAGTGTTATTCTATGTGCTAGTGTATGTCAATCGTGATGTCCTCCGTGTTTTAATAAACATATCATGTTCAAGAAATTGGCCACTTTTTGGATTAAGCCCACACGAGTGACCCTCCGGTCCTCTTACATTTATGATTTCTCGTTTGATGTTGAGGTATTCCTGTTCAACTATAAGCATCCAAAATTTCAAGTCTCCAATATATATCGTTTCTGAGAACGGACTCTGTGACAGACAGACGGAGGTGTGAGACGAATAGGGTGTCGTCAGATGAATGCTGCGATACAGCATGTGAAATGAAAAAACAGCTCAATCACCCCCCCACACACACACACATCTTTCTTCATTTGACAGTTCGCCGGTAACGTGGTGTCTGCTCTGCTCTCTGTTATTACTGCTTTCTCTTATTTTAATAATGTAATTTCGATTAGAATTTTTAGATAAGTGGAACTAATGCTTTTGTAGATATTGTTTTAACCTTTCATCACCCCTGAAAAAAAGAAAAAGTTTTCTTCTTTTACTGTATTGTATGTGTGCATATTACTTATTTCAACAACCTTATATCTCGCATTGAAAAGCAGTTTATTTTCAGAAGATATGTGAATTGTTTATGTAGGTTATTCACTTATTAAATTTTCTTAAGTGTAGTTTACTATCACAAAAATGATACACTTTATGTATATAAATACACTATAAATTATTATAAGAAATAAATTATTCCTCCGCATGCTTTCCGAAATCTTTTCTTTTTTCCCGTTTGTTCTCTTTTCAAATAGTAACCTGTTTCCATAGGTTTCTCTGTATTAGCTTTGAGTTTGTCACATGGTGGAACGAGTAAGTAGGAACTTTTATTTAGTGGTACGACGGTATAAAAGTTTGGGAATCCCTGATCTATAACATTTATACACACCACATAGTATGCAAAAATTTAGTTAAACATGCATACCATAAATGAAATCGCACTTTCAGCAATCATCGCTAATAGACAAAATAGAGTACTGTATCCGAATCTTTTGTGTGTCCCTGTACATGAACGATAAATTCTATGCACATCATGTTACACAAAAATCAATATCATTATTTTTGAAACAATGTAACAGAACTAAATTACGCTACAAACACCTCTCCCGTAGTTCCTCCCCTCCTAGTGGTTCTCCCCGTAGACCATTATGTAACTAAATACTTTTGTGTGGCCATATAAATGAAAAATAAAAGTTTTGCACTCATGTTCTACAGAATACATGTTTTAGTGTACTTCATAAATGCATATCATTTTCATTATGTTTTAAATGGTCTAACATCATTAACCCTTTATGTCTTAAATTATGAATTCATGAAAATTTCATCTTCTAAACTCTAAAGCATTTAGTGAATTTTTGAAACTACATTAGAAGATTTACACAATCATTTATTAAATTTTAGAAGTATTTTACCAATTAAAATTAATTAGTTAAATTTGAATTTACAGGGATTTTGTGCAATATTTTTGTGCAATCTTTATGCTTTTAAGAACAAGATAAAGTAAAGTAGCTATAACTCATTCTAAACGGTATTACTACTAATCAATGTATTAAATTAATTTTATAACAAGTTATTTTAATGGTACTTTAAAGCAGGGCCGTCCAACCTTTCAATAATCGCGGGCGCATCTCATCCAGTTGGCAAACATTAAAGGGCGCCAATTTTAAATGTATAGAAACATAAGACAATATTACCTTCCTATAATAGGGGCTAAAGTTGCCAGTTTTGACTTTTTTTCAAAAATTCCGAAAGAAGAATTTTTACTTTAAGTAAACGTTAAATGTCATTAAATAAAGTGAAAATTACTATTACGAATTTGGAACTTCTGAATAAAAAAGAACGCCATTTTTGCAACCCTGGTATAGAGCAATGCTATGGAGGTGTCCTTTAAGATGCACAGACACCTCACAATATGAAACGATATGAAAATGAAATGAAGAAAAATGCATAAATCATAGTAAATTTAGCATTACATCTTCCTGACAGAGAGAACTTCCAAAATATTTTGTAGTTAAAGGAGTCGAAAATTTAACGTTTCCTATAATAAATAATCATGTGGAACACTAATGATTTTAATAAAGCAACTGTTAAAATGGATGTGGGTTTTTAAAACTCCTGGTAACAGATATAATTAAAAAGGGCGCCATGAAAACCTCTAAGGGCACCGCGTTGGACAGCCCTGCTTTAAAGTACCTTCGGGGCATAAAGGATTAAAGTGAACTTGAAAGGATTTTTTTCCTTTGACCGTAAATGTGACGGAATACTTTTGACCAGCCCCGTAAATGAACTATAAACGCTAGACACTTCATTTTCAATAGTGGTCGTGCTATAGTCAGCGTCAATGACATTAAAAAAAAAAAATCCCTGAGCGATCCTAGTATATTTACTAGAGTTAGAGATCGGTCAGACAGACAAAACCGAAGTATTAAACACTTTTCAAGTATGTTGGAAAGTGTTAAAAAAATAATTACTTCTTGTTATCCAAGGTCGTTGAAATTTTTATGATTTATAAATATAACATTTTTGCAGTCAGAGTAAAAATTTCATGAAAAAAAAATATTGATATCTGGTTGTAAAATAAATATGTTTTCTTTTCGCTTTTTTCTTTCTTTGCTTTCACGTCAGGTCCTTGAACATAACAACAACAACAGTACTAATAATAATAAGCGCCGCAGAATTCGCGGAGAGCGGTGTTTCCGAGCGTTCCTACCTACGTCCCTTGTGCCGAGACTCTCTAACGGAAGCCATTAAGTAAAGAAAAAAAAAGAAAATTGAAAAATTGAAACCGGAGAAATTTAAAAGGGAAATTTATTAAATTAAAAGCTTCGAAAAGTGAGAAAGGTTGGGCTCGGGGCTCTGAAGCTATCAGACGACCGCAGCGGCTTCGAGCTTAATATGAGCCTCTTATCATCCGAATTTTCTGAAATTTTGATCGGTTATAAATATAACTATATCCAATGCTCGCTTTAAAACTTCATGAAAAAATTTGAATTTTTAGCAGTGAACATACGAGTTGAAGCCGGGCGAAACCGCGCAGCGTTTCCATCGAAAATTTCTTAGATTTTTTTTTTTTTAAATCTTTTAACTTTTCACTTTCTTTTTATTATCTCGTCCAACCGTTTCGAAATTTTTATAGGTGATATAAATTTGTTCTGCCAAGATGCTCTAAAAAGTTTGTGTAGAAACACCGACATTTAATTAGTATTAGTAGTGCCGACAACAGAGTGTCTTCGGGAGGGGCGAAGTGACCTGCAGTCGCGAATTTTTCCGAAAGGGTTAAAATTAGTATTTTTCAGAACCGATTGCACCGTCAAAGAGAAGAAGGTCTCGGCTTTAAATAGGTATTTTTTTGAATCGGTACCTCTGAAATTAAGCCCTGGGGGAGCGTGGTAGAGAGGGGATAAAAAGTCAGCCGCGAAAACGACAATTTTTAATCTTTTTTCTTTTCTTTTCTTTTTTTTTTTTTTTTTTTGAAGTGTTAACAACAATATTTTTCTGAACTGATTGCGGCGTTTAAAACGTAAAAGTACGGAATTTAAGAATATGTCTTCCGTTTTCGCGTACCCCGAACGGTTCGGCCGATGGGCGTTAAGACAAACGGGAGAAAAAAACAGCACTTTTATCTTTCTTTCTACGCGTTCCAAAAAACTGAGCACGCGCCTTCGTCGATTTAAAAAAAAAAGGATTTTTCGACGAGTTTTTAATCAATATCTCGGCTAGTTATCCAAAAATTAAAAATCTGAGCTTCAGGTTGAGCTTCAGGACCCGCCTTGGAATACCATCATACAAATTTTCAGACCTCTGCGCATGGTAGATTTTGCTAGCCATCCCCAACAGACTGACAGAATGAAACTTTCTGTTAATAGTATAGATGTTCCAAGTAAAAACATGAACTAGATTAATATTAACACAATTATTCTAATTGATAAACAAATCATATTAGATGTAAATTTCCAACTGGGCGAAAAATGTCCGGACCAGGATTCGAACCCGGGACCTCCTGGCTGAAGCCGCCAGTGCTCTGCCATCTGAGCTATCCCGGACAATTCTGGTCGAACTTTTTCTCCCAGCTAACCTTGATGATTACAGCATCTGGTCTGAAACCTGGTTCAGCTCAACAGAATAAATCACAGGTAATGGAACTCCAGAAATCGCTGGATACGAAATTACACTAGATTAATATTAACACAATTATTCTAATTGATAAACAAATCATATTAGATGTAAATTTCCAACTGGGCGAAAAATGTCCGGACCAGGATTCGAACTTGGGACCTCCTGGCTGAAGCCGCCAGTGCTCTGCCATCTGAGCTATCCCGGACAATTCTGGTCGAACTTTTTCTCCCAGCTAACCTTGATGATTACAGCATCTGGTCTGAAACCTGGTTCAGCTCAACAGAATAAATCACAGGTAATGGAACTCCAGAAATCGCTGGATACGAAATTACACTAGATTAATATTAACACAATTATTCTAATTGATAAACAAATCATATTAGATGTAAATTTCCAACTGGGCGAAAAATGTCCGGACCAGGATTCGAACCCGGGACCTCCTGGCTGAAGCCGCCAGTGCTCTGCCATCTGAGCTATCCCGGACAATTCTGGTCGAACTTTTTCTCCCAGCTAACCTTGATGATTACAGCATCTGATCTGAAACCTGGTTCAGCTCAACAGAATAAATCACAGGTAATGGAACTCCAGAAATCGCTGGATACGAAATTACACTAGATTAATATTAACACAATTATTCTAATTGATAAACAAATCATATTAGATGTAAATTTCCAACTGGGCGAAAAGGCTGTTGAGCTGAACCAGGTTTCAGACCAGATGCTGTAATCATCAAGGTTAGCTGGGAGAAAAAGTTCGACCAGAATTGTCCGGGATAGCTCAGATGGCAGAGCACTGGCGGCTTCAGCCAGGAGGTCCCGGGTTCGAATCCTGGTCCGGACATTTTTCGCCCAGTTGGAAATTTACATCTAATATGATTTGTTTATCAATTAGAATAATTGTGTTAATATTAATCTAGTGTAATTTCGTATCCAGCGATTTCTGGAGTTCCATTACCTGTGATTTATTCTGTTGAGCTGAACCAGGTTTCAGACCAGATGCTGTAATCATCAAGGTTAGCTGGGAGAAAAAGTTCGACCAGAATTGTCCGGGATAGCTCAGATGGCAGAGCACTGGCGGCTTCAGCCAGGAGGTCCCGGGTTCGAATCCTGGTCCGGACATTTTTCGCCCAGTTGGAAATTTACATCTAATATGATTTGTTTATCAATTAGAATAATTGTGTTAATATTAATCTAGTGTAATTTCGTATCCAGCGGTTTCTGGAGTTCCATTACCTGTGATTTATTCTGTTGAGCTGAACCAGGTTTCAGACCAGATGCTGTAATCATCAAGGTTAGCTGGGAGAAAAAGTTCGACCAGAATTGTCCGGGATAGCTCAGATGGCAGAGCACTGGCGGCTTCAGCCAGGAGGTCCCGGGTTCGAATCCTGGTCCGGACATTTTTCGCCCAGTTGGAAATTTACATCGAATAAAAACATGAAATTAAAAATATAATGATGCATGAAATAAATTTTCTGATTCAAAACGTGTTTAACCTGTATCAAATTTACCCAATTTTTCCGGAAGAATGGTTGGAGGCTGGCAAGTATGACAAGCACACCTGTTTCAAAATCTTGTTCCTCCCTGGAATTCGCGCTACCTGTTCCCATGCTGATAGGCGTTCATTTTCACCCATTTACAAAGGTGTGCAAAAAAATTTTGGTTACAAGACTGGCTATGATAGATAATTGCTGAAAACGCGTTTCACGCTCTGGTATGCATTCTTTGGCTAATTTCAGATGGACGTCTATTTGCATGCTTTTTTTGTTTCAACATGAAAGAGAAATACATGCAAACGAAGGTGAAGGAAAGAAGCGTGCAAATAGACGTTCGTCTGACATTAGCCTTAGTGCATAACGTTCTGCATATAAATTATATAGCTATAGATCTCATACAGTGCCGCACGAAATAAATCACACACATTAGCGGATGTGTATAGCAATTGCTGAAAATGCATTTTTACTGAGTTATGTGTTTTGTAAATTGCTTATTTGGATACACTGTAAAAAAAAATAAAAATAAAATAAAAATAAAAATTACTATAAGGTTACTAAGAATTGTACAGGAAACTGGGATGCTTAGAACTTTTTATGTAACTGCAACAGCAAAAAAAAAAAAAAAATCATGTAACAGATTCATGTTTACACTCTAAAAAAAATCTGGTAGAATACCAAGAATTTTCTATGAAACTGGGACCGGTCGGACCTAGAACTTATTATGTAACTGCAACAAAAAAATAATCATATAAATATCCCGAGTTGCTGATAAAATTTTAGTAAGCATACAGATTTCTGTAGCTTTACAAAAATTAGTTTTGTTGATTTACATCCTTTTTTTTACAGTATACACGTAAAATTTTAGTAAGCATACATATTTCTGTAGCTTTATAAAAACTAGTTTTGCAGATTTACATCTTTTTTTTACAGTGTATTTCATTTCATTGTATGGAAAAAAATGAAATTTCCTAATGATATTCTGTTAGTGCGGAAAGTGTTTCATAGTCTATACCTGATGCGTGATTTTTCGTTCTTATTTGTTCTCTGTTACATGCAAAGTTGCACGCTATGTCTCTCATTTCCCCTGAAGAGAGAGCATCACATTGACATCTGAGACATATTTATTGAAAGAGTTTTAATGCTGTGATTCGAGTAAAAAATGATATAGTGAATAGACGGCAACGGACTGCAGTCTGGAATTTAGACAAAATAAATGGTAGATGTTGTAGATGATAGTAATGTTGCTTTGTCTAGACGAGGTTTGCGAATGTAGATATACACTATATAACCATTAATCACCGGGTACTTTCAATTTTAGACATTTTGTCGAATATTTAAAGATACACTTGTCGGATTCTTCTGGAACTTCAGGATTATAAAGAATTTATCAATGTCCATTTGATAAGGAGGACAATTAGGGTGCCAACAAATAATTAAAGAAAAATAAAGATATTTGGGATCCCCCTGTAAAATAAAATGCACGAAATTATCTATCGCTACAGCATAAAAAATAGTATGTAGCTGAACAATATGTGTATTCATTTGCGCAAGGATAGCACTTATATTCATGGCGATTTTAGATAGATATAGCGATAGATATAGCGGTTTTTTTGAAAAGTTCAAAAAATTCTTGCATGTTTTCTGCTTATATCATGCACGATTTTCAACCAAATTTAACGCCAGTTTCAGAAATTTTCAGAAAAGGCAGTAGAAACAATATAGTGCAATCGGGATATAAATATATTAAACATGTGATGAAATATGAGCAGTTGCATAAAATATTTTTATCTGCGCATGCGCGAACGATAACAAAGATTTTTTTTTTTCATGATTTAATGGTCAACTTTACGGAACAACTCGTATAACAAAGCCAGTCAAATATCGCGTAAATTCAGAAAGATGTCGGCGATAGAGTGGGCGGATTTTTAGTTGCACTCTAAAAGCAGCTGAATGATAAGAGATTTTCCACAAATTGTTATTGTTTATTAACAGACTTTCAGCAAGGGAGTTAGTATTTAATGAATGTCAACGAGTAGATTTGGAAAAAAATGCTTCGATTTTGACTTTTTTTTTTTTTTTTTTTGAATAGGCTCGTGTGGTTTTCAAAGAAGAACTAAAGCAGGAATAAAAATTTAAAAAAAGATAATTAAAAAAAGATAAAATTAAAAAATGACAATTTATGAAAAATCCCTTATCTTTCAGCTGTTTTTAGAGCAGTATTTCCCAACGTGGGGCGTAACCAAGAAAGTAAGAAATTTTCATAATTGTTTAACTTAAACCCTTTACATTAAACATTTTGAGGATTTGTAGATCATTCACTTGCTTAACCCCTTAATTCTCGTGCCCGTGACTTTGACCCCTTGAGGGGCGGTGGGATATATTATATCCCACCTAATTTTAATTAAGATTTGTCCGAGGAAATTTTAATTAAGTTTTACTTTTATAACTTTGGTGAAAAAAGGCTGAAAAATTGCTTTCCTTATTTTGAAATAAAAAAATTCCAAATTTCCGGTGTGAATTCAACATTACAGAAACGCAATTGCCTGCCCCTCAAAGGGTTAAGGGGACTCTTCACTCACTTGAAAACACCCGCTCCGTAATGTTAAACCTATGGGCAGGTTGTTTTCGAATTTCTCGTTTAAATTTGAATATTTTGAAACGATTTTTTTTTTTTTTTTGTATAGGACATAGCTGAGCTCGTTCGCTAATATGGCTATTTTTTACTTTTTTGATTTCGGTGTCAGATTGTTTTAATAAAAGTACTTTCAGTTTCGCAAGTGAAAGTACCCTTATTAAAAAAATCTGCAACTAAAAAATTTAAAAGTGCAAAATGGCCCTATTAGAAATTGACCTCAGAAAAAAAAAAAAAAAAAAAAAAAAATCGTTCAAAAATATTTCAACGAGAAATTCGAAAACAACCTACCCATAGGTTTAAAATTACGGAGCGGTTGTTTTCAAGTGAGTGAAGAGTCCCCTTAACGGGCAGTATAGGCTACTTTTTTATATATATATTCAGATTGTTTGATTCCCACTAGTTGTTTAAAATAGTGTAATTGGCTTTATTCTCGCATCATTTTATCTGCCATTAAATGAGGTGAATATTTCTATTTAAAAAAAGTGGTGACCATCAAACAATCTGAAATTTAAAAACAAAATTGCCTACACTTATCGGGCGCTTAAGGGGTTAAAGCCCTTAATTTTGTAATTGCGTGAATTTAGGTTATTGGTAATTAAACTGATATCAAGAGAGCTAGTTATTTTAGATCCATATTTGTGAATCTAAATGGCCAGTCATTTTATCACATCCATCGCGGTGGCGCTATGGCGCCCTTTTGAAGGTTTCCTGTTATTAGCCCTTTTAGAAGTAAAATTCGATTATAAAGAATGATTTCTTTAAAATCATTAATATTTGCATCAGAGATATTTTGGAAAGCTGCGAAAACGCATTTAAAACCATATTTTGAAAATTTAATCATGCATATTTTTACAATTTATAGTTATTGTTTATAAAATTTTATTTATGATGGTGCAATTTGGTAATAATTGGAAATAACTTTGTTAATACTTAAGAAGTAAAATTTCGAAATATAAACGCTTTTCACTTTCCCCCTCACTTGAAGAGACGTGTGCACGAAAGTTCAGCTTTTTTTTAGGGTTTCGTTCATCTGACGAAACCCTATTCGTCTCGCTCCTCTGTCTGTCTGTCTGTCCGTCACAGAGCCCCTTCTCAGAAACTATATATATTGGAGAGTTGAAATTTCGCATACTTATAGCTGAACACCTCACATCAAACGACAAATCATAAAATTTTGAAAAGTCTTATATTTACCCCTCTGGGCTCTAACTTGTGTATTTTAATCTTTTTGTTCTAACTGAGCCTTTAATTAAATTGAAGACTTGGAATTTTGCATACTTATAGCTGAGCACCTCACATCAAACGACAAATCATAAAATTTTGAAAAAGTCTTATATTTACCCGTCTGGGCTCTAACTTGTGTATTTTAAGCTTTTTTTTCCTAACTGAGCCCCTAATTAAGTTGAAGACTTGAAATTTTGCATACTTATAGCTGAGCACCTCACATCAAACGACAAATCATAAAATTTTGAAAAAGTCTTATATTTACCCGTCTGGGCTCTAACTTGTGTATTTTAAGCTTTTTTTTTTCTAACTGAGCCCCTATTTAAGTTGAAGACTTGAAATTTTGCATACTTATAGCAGAAAACTTGCGATCACACGAAAAATCATAAAATTCAAAAAATGTCTTGTATTATTTACCCCCCTGGGTTCTAACTTGTGTATTTTAAGCAATTTTTCTAACCTCCCCTTATTGCACCCGGTGGGTACTTTTCTAACTTTTACCGGGACCCCTTTGACCACTCTTTCATATTATTATGCACATAGCCTTACATCTTTCAGTTCCACTTTTCACCGCCAGGGGCGCGTACCTATCTCAGGTGTTATGGGCCCGATCCCGTCGACTAATATATCTATGGATAGGTTGTAAAACGGAATTTCGTTCGGATAGAGGTTTATGTAGAATAGAGTGCGCCCCCTGGTTTCGAAATGTGGAACTAACTGATTTTGCAAAAGGATAAAGTGTTTTGAAAGGAATATTAAGCGAAACCCTCTGTGCGATCTGTGATCACACCTACCCACTTGTTTCTGTTGTTGTTATGGTTGTTACACTCGCCCATTGGCTGGTTTGTACGAGTGGTAAAGGAGGTTATTTTTTCCTTCATGACTTTGGAAATTTTAGGTATTTTTTTATAAAAATCCGTAAAACAGTGGGGAACGATTTCCATTTGTGAACAGTGTTGTCGGTGGGCTTCTTTTTTAGAATTCGGGTGTGATGTAGTAATCACATTTATTATTTATTTTTTTAAATTGTAATGCAGCATTCGTATCTCGTCCTTAAAATGATTTTCGTTCGACTCAAACATCGTTCAAATCGCTTTTTTTTCTTTCCTTTTTACCGAATGTAATAGAACTTTTTATTTCAGCTTTCCCCCTCTTTCTGATCTATTTTTAGAACCAGGGCGTGTTGCAAGTGACGTTGACCGCGTCATATTGGGGTGTGTCTTCGCTTGGCGAATTAAAACTTCATTCTCTCTCTGATATGTTTCGTTTTCTTTTCTCTATTTTCATACGATTTAATCATAATACGTACATTTTAATTTAACGAATAGATTTAAATCAATTCTGGATGCACTTTTGAAAAGCCCGTTTATACAGTATATATGCAAAATGCAGCCAGTTTTTTTTAACAGATTTACGAAAGTTTTGATATTGTATTATTTGTGACAATGTGATTTGTCTTTTGGATTTCGGGCCGTTGCGCCTAAATTCAAAGAGCGATGTTCTTTAATAGCTATTTCTCGATATCTAAAAGTTTATCTTCGGTCTCTGGCTTTTTAATTTAACGCATGTTCGATTTTGGACTTTTTATCATCAAGACCTTCTTTAAAAAATGATTTTAACCAGCATTCATTTTTATCATGGAATTACTTCAAGCTTTTAATAATTCTACATGGAACGATTTTCTAATATGTACGGTGACCTACTTCTTCTAATTACCTTCCAACCTCTCAAGTGAATTGACGAATAAAGAAGATTTTTTATAACTGCTGTCTCTTCAATGGTGTTACCTCATCATTTAAGTAAGATCATTCCCTGTTATTTTTACTGCATTAACTTTTTGTCATCGGCAAAATATTTATTCTCGCTACTTAACTCAATCTTATCATCTTTGCTATACGATCCATTTACGGCACTCCAGATTGTTAATTTTATCTAACAGCAAATTAACTCTTTTTATTTATTTGATGCTTCCTCTTTAATTTTCGTCACATCAGGTTTCTTGGTTGGCAACACTTTTTTGAAATGGTAACATTCGGCTTATTTAATGACCTATTAATTATGGCGAAAACAAGGGGAATTTTACCATTTCAAAAAAGCGGTCCCTAACAAGATACATCAATTTAAAAAAGTAGTCCACTGGCAACACTGCCTGTCTTTGTTTTTGTACTTTTTATAAAGCTAAATAACGCCTTCAAAATAAATTAAAGCGTATTTTCACATCCTAAAAAAACCTATCAATGTCCCTGATTTCCATGTTGTTATTATTATTATTATAGGCGTGGCTAAAGGTTCTGACATCTCCCCCTACAAACAGTTTTTAAATTATCTAGCATTTGTGTGTAGCACAGTTTTTATTGCTTCTTGAAAAATCTTAAATCTTCGACTTATGTGGTTTTGGGAGTCACTCATTCAACTGTGCTTCTATCAACAACAGCTAGAGATAATGACCATCTCTATTTTGAAACACCCTATATACGTTTCCCAGAACTGTACAATAGCGATGAGATGGGCTCTGCCCGAACCCGGACAGAAACAGGTTCAGGATTAATTTTTATACCAGTCTTCAGAATCGGGTTCTGGAGTGAAAATTTCATTAATTCACAAATTGAAAAAAAGAAAAAAAAAGAGAAACTACTTGAGAAACAAGAATGTAGTCTTTTTTAAAGTATTTTACAATTCTTTAAAAATGCTTTTGAATTGTTATTGATGGAATATGAGGAGAACTATCCTATCTGATTCTGGAGCCTTTGCATGGGCAGTGTTAAGAAGCCGTGGATATCCCTTGTCTATTCTTGCTGTTTGTTTGAAGTTCCTTTCAAGAATTACAGGAAAACAGAAACCATTTCTTTCTACCACAGTTGCATACTTGCCAACTTCTCAGTATTATTCCGGAAAATTTGGATTAATTTGACGCAGGTTAAACACGTTTCAATATTTTTAGAAATAAAATCAAACAAGTTTCATGTAGAAATTGAACAAGTAAAGGTATATCAAATAAATTTTCTGGTTCAAAACATGTTGAACCTGGGTTAAATTAAACCACATTTTACGGAAGAATAGCTTGAGGTTGGCAAGTATGCAACTGTGGAAGAAAGAGACGTAAAACAGTGGGGAACGATTTCCATCTGTGAAAGCACTTCCAGGCTATCTCTCTGGAACCACCCACGGATTCGAAACCACCATGCTTGTCTTTCTTTTTGTACTTTTTATGAAGCTAAATTCGCTCCTTCAAAATAAGTTGAAGCGTATTTTCACATCCTAAAAAAGCCTAGCAATGTGTCTGATTTCCATGTTCTTTTTGTTTGTTTTGTGTTTATGACGGCCAATTATCAACACGAGGGATATAGGCCCTAAGGGGGAGGGGGGGGTACTACCCGTGGGGGTCTTTGTAAGGGAACCTAACCCGTATTAACGCTTGGGAAACCAAGGTTCGAAGAAAACCACGAAAACTCCGAACGATTAGGCCGACGGACGCGATTGGGATCGAACCCAGCACCTCCTGTCTACCAGCTTCGAGAGCAGAACCTATCGGTCACTCGTGGGGCCTGATTTCCATGTTCTTTATTATTATTATTATTATTATTATTATTATTATTGTAGGAGTGGTTAAAGTTTCTGGCACTTCCCCCCTACAAACATTTCTGAAATGGATTTCTAGTAGAAAAATGTATAATTGTCTGAGCGAAGCGAAGGCTAATACTCAGCGAAATATTACTGTCCGGACACTTTACTACTACGATGGATATTAACGCCATGTCCTACTAAAAAAAAAGCCTAATAAAAACCTTTCGTCAAGCATAACTCAAAAAATATTTGTCGGATTTCGTTTCTGATTGCACCAGAAGGTACCTATGAGGGTCGCCTACTGAATGCACCTACTATGAAAAATAAGTTCCAAACCGTTTAAAAATTATATAGAAAAAACTCTTAAAAAAGCACAATTTATCTGCATACGTCACAGAAATTTGGTGTGCGTCACTTTCACCGGTTGATGTTTTCGTAGACAACTGGTTTAAACACATGGAGCAAATAATAAAAAAAAATACGCACGCAGTAATATTGAATAGATCAGTTTCAACCACGTGATCACAAACCTTGCCACAACCCGTGGCAACCAGTTTTGGTGGGCAAACAAATAATAATACTGTATTCCGTACCACGGTGACCGTTTTTAGCCTGTTGTATAAAATCTGGCATGTTGTATGACATACAATTGTGGATGATTAAAGCAAAAGACATGAGTGTTTATTGATCCGGGAGGTTATCTTTCTCTGGATGTCTGTCTGTCTATCATACAGCATGCAATTTTCTTGTAAAGGATGATATTATTATGCAGTAAAACCCCCATAACGGGCACACCCGATTAGTGGACACCTCTATTTAGCGGGCATTTTTTCGATTACCAACCCTTAAATAACTGTACATTTTTTACTCTCAGTAGCGGATACCTCCAAATAGAGGACAAATTCTGCCTCCCGAGGTGTTCGCTATTCAGAAGTTTTACTGGTAAAACCTCCATAGCGGACACATTCGATTAGCGGAAACCTCTATTTAGCGGACATTTTTTCGATTACCAACTCTTAAATAACTGTACATGTTTTACTCTCAGTAGCGGTCACCTCTAAATAGAGGACAAATTCTGCATTCTCGGGGTGTCCGCTATTCAGAGGTTTTACTGTATATAATATTGATAATTATTTTACAGGGCCGCACAAAAGAATAAGAATATATGAAACGAATATAAACTAAATTCGGGATTGGTAGATCGCTGATGGTAATGTAATTTTAGGATGTTGTTACAGTCATCCGCAGCATGTTTTTAGAGTTTCGTTCATCTAACGAAACCCTACCTGTCTCACTCCTTTGTCTGTGTGTTTGTCCGTCTGTCACAGAGCCCGTTCTCAGAAACTATACATGTCGGAGACTTGAAAATTTGCATACTTATAGCTGAACACCACACATCAAACGGCAAATAATAAAATTTTGAAAAAGTCTAATATTTAACCCTCTGGGCTCTAACTTATTTATTTTAAGCAATTTTTCTAACTCAGCCCCTAATTTAATTAAGTTGGAGACATGAAATTTTGCATACTTATAGCTGAACATCTCACATCAAACGACAAATAATAAAATTTTGAAAAAGGCTTAATATTTAACCCTTTGGGCTCTAACTTGTGTATTTAAAGCAATTTTTCTAACTCAGCCCCTAATTAAGTTGGAGACATGAAAGTTTGCATACTTATAGCTGAACACTTGCGATAACACGATAAATCATAAAATTTTGGAAAAGTCATATTTAACCCTCCGGTCTCTAACTTCTGTATTTTAAGCAATTTTTCTAACTCAGCCACTAATTAAGTTGGAGACATGACATTTTGCATACTTATAGCTGAACACCTCACATCAAACGACAAATAATAAAATTTTTAAAAAGTCTAATATTTAACCCTCTGGGCTCTAACTTATGTATTTTAAACAATTTTTCTAACTCAGCCCCTAATTAAGTTGGAGACATGAAATTTCGCATACTTATAGCTGAAATCCTCACATCAAAAAACAAATAATAAAATTTTGAAAAATGTGTGATATTTAACCCTCTGGGCTCTAACGTATGTATTTTAAGCAATTTTTCTAACTCATCCCCTAACTAAGTTGGAGACTTGAAAGTTTGCATACTTATAGCTGAACACTTGCGATAACACGATAAATCATAAAATTTTGAAAAAGTCATATTTAACCCTCCAGTCTCTAACTTCTGTATTTTAAGCAATTTTTCTAACTCAGCCCCTAATTAAGTTGGAGACATGAAATTTTGCATACTTATAGCTGAACACCTCACATAAAACGACAAATAATAAAATTTTGAAAAAGGCCTAATATTTAACCCTCTGGGCTCTAACTTGTGTATTTTAAGCAATTTTTCTAACTCAGCCCCTAATTAAGTTGGAGACATGAAAGTTTGCATACTTATAGCTGAACACTTGCGATAACACGATAAATCATAAAATTTTGAAAAAGTCATATTTAACCCTCCGGTCTCTAACTTGTGTATTTAAAGCAATTTTTCTAACTCAGCCCCTAATTAAGTTGGAGACATGACATTTTGCATACTTATAGCTGAATACCTCACATCAAACGACAAATAATACAATTTTGAAAAACTCTATTATTTAACCCTCTGGGCTCTAACTTGTGTATTTTAAGCAATTTTTCTAACTCAGCCCCTAATTAAGTTGGAGACATGACTTTTTGCATAATTATAGCTGAACACCTCACATCAAACGACAAATAATAAAATTTTGAAAAAGTCTATTATTTAACCCTCTGGGCTCTAACTTGTGTATTTTAAGCAATTTTTCTAACTCAGTCCCTAATTAAGTTGGAGACATGAAATTTTGCAAACTTATAGCTGAACACCTCACATCAAACGACAAATAATAAAATTTTGAAAAAATCTAATATTTAACCTCTAATATTTTGTCTCGCGCAATTTTTAAATTTAAACTGTTTTGCAATACTATTTTTTGTTCATTTTGCATAATAAGGTAATGTGACGTAATTTGTTCTATTTCAGATTTCTAACGCATGTTAATTTATTTATTTTACAATATCCTTTCTCTTTTAAAATTCACATGTAAATATAGTTTTTAAGGCGTAATTTCCAATAAGTACCTGCTTTTTATACCTATTTATTTAATTATAATTTGAAGGTTTTTTTCTGTTTATAATAGTAACGTGTAAATATTTTTTTTATTTGAAGCAAACATTATTGTTTGCGCTGTTCATACAGTTGGCAACAGTTTAAATTAATACCATTTTCAAAAATATGTAAAAAATATCTGTCAAAATGCTGAATATTTGAATTTAAAATAGAAATAAAACCCCCAAAAATGAGTCAAATTAAAAAAAATAATGAAATCTGCAGACCGGGATCTTCTATTGAATAAAATGATCTAAAAATGATTAAATTCCCATGTATAGCTTTTGCTCTTATAATTTTTTTTTAATGGGACGATTTTGTCCAACTTTACCATTAAATATCTCTTAAAATAATTCTTCGATTTGAAAACTGTATGCATTAGTGTGTTGATCAAACATTTCGCTCTAATACCACCGATTTTCATATATTTGTATGCAATAGTTTTCTTAATATTAACGAAGAAAGACCTCCGGTCACAAAAAATTCAAAACCGGCGGCGGCGGCGGCGGTGACAGCGTTAGTTACTTTATATAGAATAGAGAGAGATATAAAAATGAAAATTTGTCTATCTGTCTGTTTGTAATTCTATGAAAAATCCACAATTTGGAAACCAAAATTGTGAAGAGATACGTACATGTGTATTAAAACATGGCCGAGACGACTAAAGTAATCCGGAATCGAAATAACTTATAGTTAATTTTTAATTAATAAAAAACCACCAATTTAACAGCAATTTCTTATCAAATTTAAACATTTTTCGTTATAGCAGTTGCCAACAATTAAAAAACACAATAAAATTATTACTACAACAATTAATTTTCTATTGCAAGATTTCCACGTGAAAAATGAAAATGAAATAAATAGTTTGCCGAATTTAAAAAAAGGAGAATATTACGTCATAACTTTTCTATTGCAAGATATTCACGTGAAATATGAAAATGAAATAAATGGTTTGACGAATTTAAATGAAAGTGAATATAACTTCATAACTTTTCTATTTCAAGATTTCCACGTGAAAGAGGAAAATATTACGTCATATTGGAAATATAAAGGGCATGGTGGATATAGTATAACGTCATATGAGTGTGAAAAATGTATTGAAGCATGATAAAAACCCGATTAGGGAAATATTGGCGTATTTTAACATTATTGCTCCAATTATAAATTGAAATAAGTTCATTTATAGCTGTATTCTTTTGCGTCTGTTATATACATTTATACATTTTTATATAGCGTTTTTATATGATTCATTCAACAACATTTCGACTGCTTTTTTTAATGTTTGTTTTGTGTTGTATGTTAAATTTTGAAATTGATTTTTCAGAACAAACATCATTCAAATTATGTGCAACGCCGGCAGTTTAGTTTGTAACAGATAAATGGCTTTTGTATCTGTACATCTAATGCTAATATTATAAAGCGTTATAATATTATAAAGTATATAATATTATTAATGCTTGTACATTTGTGAGGTGTTATCTCTGAAACTACATAGCCAACTTAAAAAAAATGTTGGTGGCCATCTCTGCTCCGAAAAAAAGACTATTTTATGTCAGTGCAAGAACCTACAACGCTGCAGGAGCAAAAAAGTTCTAAAATTGTGATTTCTGCGATATTGATTGGGTTAGAAACTTTAAATTTGGTGCGGTAGTTACTTTTAAGATGTAAATACTCGTAATGAACGCTCTCTAAAAGATTCAATTTGACGGATAAACGTAAAAATTTCTAGAAAGGTTCTAAACTATGATTTAGTTGGAATACTGAAATTTTTGGGATACTGTTTGGGTTAGAAACTAGAACTTTGGCATGGTAGTAATTAATAAGATGTAAATGCTCGTTGTAGAACGAATTCTAAAAAATTGAAAGACTAAACAAAGCGGAAAAAGATCTAAAGATGATCTAAGTAACGAAGAACATGGAACTGTTAGGAATATAAACATGAAAATTGACATAGCTGCATTTATCATGACGTAAATTCTCGCAATAGAACAATTTCTAAAAATGTCGCTATATAAAACAGTGCAGAAACAAAAAACTTTCAAAAATTTTCTATTTTTGTGTTACTGCTGAGCCCAAAATCTTGAAATTTTGCTTCGGGTTAGTTTTAAAATATACAATTGTCTCTATGAATGGTTTCTAAAAAATTTAAAATATAAAAAGATGAAATTAACGGAAAGCGATCTCAATTACCATTAATTTGGAATTATTAGGTACAGCAACTTTAAATATTTCATAATGCTGCAGAAAATGCGATTTAAATGCAACAAAACTGATAGCTACCCACCTAGCATTAAATAAATTGTGTAAATATTGAATAAAGACCTGTATGAAACAGTGAGTAGGTTGCCCGAAAGTACTTGTTAAAGTGTTCCTTCTCTAGGCTTTTCTCTCTCTCGCCAAGGCCACTAACAGAGGGAAGTGCCGTTTTAAATGTGATATGAATTTTTTATCCGATTCATTTTTCTAGACATTTTATCATAAGGTCATATTCTCAATTATCATTAGTATATTTTTTATATATTAACTTATTCTGGTGAAATTTTGTAATCGGGTTCATATTGGCGTATGTTAGCTTGCATGATTTGCTGAATAAATATGTATGGATTTGTAAATTACTTCAAATGACACTTTGACAGCTCAAAAGTTATGCAGACGATATATTCAGATCTTGTGTCATACTTTATGTTGTAATCATTGCCGATTTCTTTTATTTAATACATGCTAAATACAGCTCAACATGTGCAGAATATGTTTGAAAACAAAACAATACAGCGTATGTAGTGGCCAGCATGCACTCATCATTTAAATCCGATCGAGCATATCTAAAACACAATCTAACGAAGCATTGCATGCCACTTTTGATGTATTCGGTACTTTGATACCATATTAGATTTTGAGAAGAGAATTCCTTAAATGTTATTGACAACCTCATTACATCCGTGGAAAACAGATATTGTAATTATTAACTATTCCGGGGGAGCACAGACCATATAAAGTATAGTCCATTCTTTTTAAACATCATATATTTGTCATTTAAAGTTACTCAAATTGGTGCGGAGCGTCTGATTAGGCTCTTGACATCATTTTATACAGTTAAAATTCCGATATAAGTAAATTAGTGTCTCATTTTCTATTTTACTTTTAATATATTGCGTACTTTCAATTTTATATCCATGCATGGCTGTCTTGAATGGTTTGATTTCCCATTTTTTTAAACAGTGTATACGAATTTATATATAAGATTTTGTAATTATACAATTCGCTTATTTTCATCATTTCAATTTTTCGCAGTATATGGACAATTAAAGATAACATCTCATTTTCTTTGCTTCCACATGTTATTATTAAATCTATGTTCTCAGTAATATCGCTCAGACTAATCCGTCAGAGGGAAGTCCTAGTTCGAAATTTACTATGGTTTATGCTTGTTTTGAAAATTGTTTTTACATGTAGCTCCAGAACCGTTGGCCATTTTGTCTACCACTGTGAGATAATATAAGACGTGCGTGTATACTAATACTGTAATATAGTACTGCATTCCGCATGGTTTGAATCACGTGAATAAAGAATCCCTTCATTGAGTGTCAAGATCTGACGTACGCTCCTGCTTAGTGAAAGGTCGGACAACCCTGATCTAAAGTATCAGTTTCAGAGAAAGGGCTCTTTCTGTCATCTGTGGTGTCATTTTGTTTGTGCAAAAGCAATGAATGAGTATTTGTAGTGTTATTTTAACTTCAGGTCGGAAGAGGTTAAGATAGGCTCACATGTGTAGACAAAAATTACATAGGTTTATTTATTCGTTGCCACCCAAAATTATCGTTTATTGCAAAAACAGCACTACTCAATGATTATACCAATATAAGCTGGCTATCCAATGGCCAGCTACAGAACAAGAAAAAAATGTGACCAAACACGATGTTGAATATGGCTATATCTTAATGAATAAGTGCCAAAAATTAAGATTTTGAATACCACTATTATCGAATAGTAATCATAGCTTTATTTAATTGCAGTATTGCGTGATTTAATAAGGCGAGTATTACTATTCGGAAACAGTGGTACTAAAATCCATAATATATGGCATTCATGCATTTAATGTCAATTCTTAATTATCCGCGCTGGTATATTTTGTACATGTTTGGATGCTACAAATTTAAATAGGCATGTTACAAATACACATTTTTCGAAAATATTGTCGCATATGCCTATGTTAAGGATTTTTTATAATATTGTATTATATTATAATTGTATTTGGCTTAACTTAATCATATAAAACATTAATTTATCTTCCTAAATATTGAGAAATATAGGGTGTACAAAAGACAATACGTGGGAATGTTTGTTGTGTGAATTTGCGGGTGTAATTGGGGGTTATGATGCAGTCATAAGTGATTTATGTCTATTTTGTCGAATACCTAATAAAAATAGTATTAATATTATTTTTTCTTTTTTTGCATAATTTGTAAGGCACTAAATCCCAGTGATCTCACTGCACTTGAAAAATCTGGGTCCCTGTTTTACAAAAGCGGGTCCCCATTAATAATAATTCATATTTTAAAGGAATAAATGAAACTTGCTTATTTGGAAAAGATAAAATAAATGCATTAATTATTGTTTTAATAATAATTAAATAATGAATTAAAACCAGTATTATTTGCACTCAAATAAGATATTTTAAAAAAAATATGAAGACAAATTTTCTTTACTTTTTTAAAAATAAAAATGCAAGATACAATTTTAATTGTAAAATAATGCTTATTTGAGAGTAGCAGATACCAAGTTTCACTAACAAGTATCATTAATGTTTGCATTTCTTTTAAAAAGGAGCAAGACAGGTTTATTGAAAAAGATATTTTTGCTGAAAAAAAGAATACTTATGTTAAGTAAAGGGGCATTTTTTGTTGAATGAATGGGTGCTTTTATTACATTTCCCATGGAATTATTTGTCAGCATAGATCTGTGTTGGAATCAAGCATTATCCTTGGAAGGGAAATTCACATCTAAATCATTAATAAGCATCAAATACTAATTCTTCCGAAGGTGGGAGGCATTTCAATGCAGTAAGGGGGGGGGGGGGTTTCACAGGTCCACCTCCTGAATACATTATCAAAGTACACTGAAATCATGTTGTATTTTTAAGAATCTCAAAAAAAAATCCCATTTTATGAATGTTCTACCTATAAGTTTGGTTTGCACACCTTTTTGGGGTACTTTGGATGCTTTGACTAAATTTGCCTTTTTTCCGCGATACTTTGACGAGATTCACGTTTTCTCTGTGATCCTTTGACGAAATTCACGTTTTTTCCGCGATCCTTTGACGAAATTAACTTTTTTACGCGGACCTGTTACGAAAATAGTGTTTTTCCGCGATATTTTGACGAAAGTGACCTTTTTTCGAGATCTTTTGACGAAATTCGGCTTTATTCTGCAAATTTTTGACGAAATTCGTTATTTTTTCACGATCTTTTGGTGAAATTGTCGCGGTCCTTTTTCGCGTTTTTTCCCGCAATATTTTAATGAAATTTGCGTCTTTTTTGCGATCCTTTGGCGAAATACGCTATTTTTTCCGGTCTTTTTAAGATAAGCGCGTTTTTTCCGCGATATTTTGATGAAATTTGCGTTTTTTTTTTTGCGATCCTTTGACGAAATTCGCGTTTTTTCGCGATCTTTTGACGAAATTTGCTATTTTTTTCGCGAACCTGTTACGAAAATCGTGTTTTTTCAGCGATACTTTGACGAGATGTGATCTTTTTTCGAGATTCTTTGACGAAATTTGACTTCATTCCGCGATTTTTTGACGAAATTCGCTATTTTTTCGCGATCTTTTGACGAAATACGGTATTTTGTTGAGGCCCTTTTACGAAAATCGTGATTTTTCCGCGATATTTTGATGAAATTTTCGGTTTTTTCGCGATCCTTTGAAAAAAAATCGTTTTTTTCCGCGATTTTTTGACGAAATTCGCTATTTTTCCCGATCCTTTGGCGAAATACGCTATTTTTTTCATGGTCCTTTTACGAGAATCACGTTTTTTCCGCAACATTTTGATGAAATTTGCGCTTTTTTGCGATCCTTTGACGAATATCGGCTTTTTTCCGCGATTTTTTGACGAAATTCGCTATTTTTCCCGATTCTTTGGTGAAATACGCTTTTTTTTCGTGGTCCTTTTACGAGAATCGCGTTTTTTCCGCGATATTTTGATGAAATTTGCGCTTTTTTCGATCCTTTGACGAAAATAGACTTTTTCCCGCGATTTTTTATCGAAATTACGCGTCCCACAGGCCTCGTAAGAGCTACTTTTTTGCGTCCCGTGTCCGATTTTTCGCGTAATTTACCCGCTATAGCGCGTCCGCGGCATCGCTGAAATCCCATTGACTGCAAAAACAACGTTAGCCCAAAGATTTTTTAAAGTTTTTTTTTTATCTTAATTCTTATAAAATAAATAACTGATAACCGACATACCTATTTAAAGATTTCATTAAACTACTCAGCGGAGAAAAGTTTTTAAATTATTTAGCATTTGTGTGAAGCACAGTTTTTATTGATTCCTGAAAAATCTTAAATCTTCGAGTTATGTGGTTTTGGGAATAACTGATTCTACTGTATATCTATCATCACCAGTTAAAGCGATAATCACCATCTATTTTGAAACACTTTATATATATATTTCCCAGGACTGTACACTAGCGATGAGATGGACTCAGCCCGAACCCGGACCTAAACGGGTTCGAAATTAATTTTTATACCGGTCTTCGGGATCGGTCTCTGGAGTGAAAATTTCATTAATTCACAAATTGAAAAAAGAAAAAACTAGTCGGATATACCAATCCCAAAACTTTCTTCTATCTCATGCATGTTAATACTTGAAAATTAGCTATCACACTAACAAAATTAAACGGCAATCTATGCCCATCATGAGGATTCTATAGATATGAAATTCCGTGCATTAGTTCTTGAGATATGGCTATCTACGAAATCGTGTAAATGCAGTAAAATTCAGCCTAGCAGCCCCACCTGTTGGGTGCTTTACACCAAAACCTATCTTAAACAAAACTACCAAGCAACCACTTACGCCAAAGTTTAACTGAATCTGAAGTTTGGGGAAAATCCGTGCATTAGTTTTTTAGATAGAGTTATTGCGAAAATCATGAAAATGCCAGCATAGCAGCGCCACCTATTAGACGATTAACACTAAAACCTAATCAGCAACAACTTGTGTTAACATCTAACTAAATCTGAAGTTCGATGAAAATTCGTGCATTAGTTTTTCAGATAGAGCTATTGCAGGAATCGTGCAAAATGCAGCATAGCAGCGCCACCTGTTGAGCGATTTACACCAACACGTAATCCGCATCAAGTCATATCAAGGACTAACTAAATCTGAAGTTTGATGAAAATCCGTGCATTAGTTCTCGAGATAGAGCCATTGCGGAAATCGTAAAAAATGCAGCGTAGCAGCGCCACCTGTTGAGCGATTTGCACCAACACGTAATCAGCATCAAGTCATATCAAGGACTAACTAAATCTGAAGTTTGATGAAAATCCGTGCATTAGTTCTCAAGATAGAGCCATTGCGGAAATCGTAAAAAATGCAGCGTAGCAGCGCCACCTGTTGAGCGATTTGCACCAACACGTAATCAGCATCAAGTCATATCAAGGACTAACTAAATCTGAAGTTTGATGAAAATCCGTGCATTAGTTCTCAAGATAGAGCCATTGCGGAAATCGTAAAAAATGCAGCATAGCAGCGCCACCTGTTGAGCGATTTGCACCAACACGTAATCAGCATCAAGTCATATCAAGGACTAACTCATTCTGAAGTTTCATGAAAATCCGTGCATTAGTTCTTGAGATAGAGCCATTTCGGGAATCATAAAAAATGCAGCGTAGCAGCGCCACCTGTTGAGCGATTTGCACCAACACGTAATCAGCATCAAGTCATATCAAGAACTAACTAAATCTGAAGTTTGATGAAAATCCGTGCATTAGTTCTTGAGATAGAGCCATTGCGGAAATCGTAAAAAATACAGCGTAACAGCGCCTCCTATTGAGCGATTTGCACCAACACGTAATCAGCATCAAGTCATATCAAAGACTAACTTATTCTGAAGTTTCATGAAAATCCGTGCATTAGTTCTTGAGATAGAGCCATTTCGGAAATCATAAAAAATGCAGCATAGCAGCGCCACCTGTTGAGCGATTTGCACCATAAACTAATCAGCATCAATTTGTATCAGGGACTAACTGAATATGAATTTTTATTAAATCCCGTGCATTAGTTCTTGAGATAGAGCGCCCACAAAATTTGTGTCACACACAGACACACAGACTCACAGACAGACATTTTGTAAAAACATGTTTTTCGGGTTCTCTGACCTCTAAAACGTGTAAATCTGTCGAAAACTGGAATTCGAAAATTTTCATGAATCCAATACTTTCTTCTTGTAAAGATAGAAGAAAGTAAGAATTAAAAACTATTTGAGAAACAGGAATGTAGTCTTTTTTAAGTATTTTACATTCCTCTAAAAATCAACTTTCAGTAGAACTGAATTGTTATTGATGGGATATAAAAAGAAATATCCTATCTGATTCTGGAGCCTTTGCATATGCAGTGTTAAGAAGCCGTGGATATCCCTTGTCTATTCTCGCTGTTTCTTTGAAGTCCCTTTCCAGAATTATACGCAAACAGAACTCATCTCTTTCTACCACAGTTGCATACTTGCCAACCTCAAGCTATTCTTCCGTAAAAATGTGGTTTAATTTGACCCAGGTTCAACTTGTTTGATTTTCCTATAAACAGCACAAATAAATGTACAAGAATTACTTTCAGGTGCATATATGTAATTTAATTCGAGACAACTCTCGAATAACCGCAAAGAAAATAATAGCAACATTTAAATCCCACTGACGACGGCCTTGTGATGGTTGAAAACATTCTGGGTTTATTTTAATTATTTAAGATATTTTGATTCATTTTAAATACTTTTAAATTATAAAGCATGCACCTGAAAATAATTCTTGTACATTTATTTGTGCTGCGTATATGAATTTAATTATTTAATTCAAGGGGAATTGAGCACTAGAATTTTAATTTTTATTTATTGTTTGATTTTATTTCTAAAAATATTTTCTGGTTAGAAACGTGTTTAACTTGTGTCAAATAAATCCTCATTTTACGGAATAATACTGGGAAGTTGGCAAGTATGTAATTGTGCAATGATATTTTAAAAGAATAAGAATCTTGGCTTTTCAAGATTTCTACCACTGGTGATTACAAATAATGAAGTTTATATTTTAAAATGATTTTCGGGAACATGGAAATCGCGAAACGTCTACATGAGGAAGTACAGTAAAGCCTCCCTAAAGCGACCATGTTCCGTTCCAATAAAAATTGGTCGCTCCGAGAGGCGGTCTCTTAATGGAGGTCATATTTAAATCTAGATTTTAATTGTTGAAAAAAGGTAACAATTAATGTTACTAAAATTTATTTTTCACATTAGGAAAAAATATTAAAATTTAAGTATCAAAGCAAAAGTTAATTACATAAGTTAATTACTGCAGACTTTAAAAAATGAATACATTGACGTTTATTTTGATTTTACGGTTTTATCTTTTATAATTTTTATTTCCAAGTCCTTTCGAAGTTCAGTAAATAAATGCAATTTTTTTTTTTTGGACGGGAACAAATAATGACGATTTCATTAATTTATCTATTTCTTTGAGAGTTTCCTGACAGAAAAGGCAGAGGAGTTTATTGACCGTCATTCTTAATCTGTCATCAGAGTTAAATTCATTGCCTAAAAAGGCACAAAAGGGTTTAAACAAAAGTTACCGGAATAATAATAAAAAAAAATCTAAACTTAGTTTAGAAGTTTGATGAATAATGCGCTCTCCGGAATTATTTTTCTTATAAAACCTTCTTCAAGCGACCAGAGAAAACGGAATTTGTTTCCTTTTCTTCAAAGAAATGGGTCGCTCGTGGTGGGAGTTCAACTGGGATGGTCTCTGGAGAGAAATGGAGATCAAATTAGTATCGAGCCTATGGGAATAAATTTCGTTTCATGAAAAAATGGTCGCTTAATGGAGGTGGTCGCACAGGGAGGTGTAGTATTTAGGATGTAACTGTATTTAGGATGTAAAAATGAGAAAATTAAACTTGAAACAATTTTATAATGTTTTTAACAATTTTCTGCCGCATACTTTCAGTATCGGGCTCGGGCGAGCTCGAATTTCAAATCGTCGGACTCGGGCTCCAAAAACAGAGCTCAAACTACTGTGCAATTTAATATTTCGATTGTTCAATTTAATATTTCGCGGCTGTACTCATTCATTTTATTTGTATTACAGCCGAAGATGTCTAACAGCAGAATGGCTCTGGTCGAAAAAGCCTTCGAAAAGATGGACAAAACAGAGGATGGTAAAATAACTTATGAAGATCTGAAAGGTGTATATTCCGTTCAGAACCATCCTGACTACCTTAACGGCCAATTTACAGAAAAACAGCTGCTGAATAGGTTTTTGAAGAATTTCGAAGAAAATGGAGTGGTGGATGGTGTTGTAAGTAATTTTAATAGTCACTTTCAGGACCGCCAATCGTAATAGTTTTCCTCCATAAGGTGATTCTCAAACTCCCTGCTGAAGGACGCGAAATTTTCTGACACATTTTCTGAATAATTTTTAAACCTAAAAGTATAAAATTAGCAGGTCTGACTGTTAAAACTAGTTGGAATAGAATAGCTTTTTCTATTTTTTTTTTACAATAAATTACTTATTGAGTTATAAGCGATTCTTGTCCCTTGACGACTAGTTTTCCCTTTCTCGCGCTGCCGCGTCGAGAGTTCGGTGTGCCCACTTTGACAGTATTATCCGAAAGATCTTCTGCCTTTAAAAAAAATTGGAAACCGTCATTCGGTTACGCAGTTTCTGAATCAGAACATCTGTCAATTTCATGCGCTTCCGAACAAAAATGAATTCGAAAATGCATCAGAAAGTAGCGCTTTTGGATTTGAAACTACCCTTAGCAGTTTCTTTTTTTAAACACATAATAAACTAATTAGGCGTAAAATAACAGTATTTTCGTATAGTAATCTCCGCCTTATGTAATCGAAAAATTTCTGTGATTAAATAAAGCGAAAATTACTATTAAAAATCACTGGTATCCAAAACTTCTGACTAACGGAGCAAACAAATTATTTTAGTACATTAATTTTATACACTCTGTTGCAAACAAATATATCCACCCAGAAAAAATTGAGCCACGAACTTGAAACTCGGCATGGTCATAGTGTTTGCGTAGATGAATAAATGATTACAAATTCAAAACAAAAAACATTTTATTGACTAGTAGCAGGAGGAATAATGTTAGTTTTAGTAGGTTGTCAAGTCACCCCTGACAGCTATTCAAGCCATCACTCGGTGTGACATGGAGTCTATTAAGTTACCGACGCGACGTTCCTCTGCGGTAAGTTCTGCCATAAGTGTTGCAACTGATCAACTAGTTCAATGGTATTCCGACGGCTGAAGTTGCCTTCCCAGCATTTTCCAAACATTCTCTATTGGAACAAAATCCGGTGACCTTACAGACCACGGAAGGACATTACATCCTTGTAGACATTGTTGCGAGAGTCTCGCAAGCGTTGTCTTGCAGATAAATGGCACCTGGAAGACTTGATAGCATAAGCAATACCTGCAAAATGTCATAAATGTACTTGCCACCAGTTGGAGTTCCTTGCAGCATGACTAAAGGTGATCGACTGCCGCAACAGTTTGCTCTCCAGGTTGTCACACCAGGTGTTATGGCAGTGTGCTGTTCACTAACAAATGCAGGATTCTACTGCTGACCTCTCTGCCTCCACACACATGCGTGCCGGTCATCAGCACTGAGAGATAAGCGAGATTCGTCTCTGAAGATCACATTTCTCCAATCAGACACTGTCCAGCTTGCCCGAAATCGACACCAGTCCAGACGACTCTGTCTATATTGAATGCTTAGTGACAATTGCCTTAACATTTTATCTACTGCAATTTTTTTCATGTATTTTTTTTTCAGTTACTACAAGGGAAATTAAAGGATATACATAAAAAATACTCACCTGTGAAATATTTAATTCGTTAGAGGTAATTAATTAAAGTGATGCTTTAAAACTCATGTTTTTAATGATGGTAATTATTTTAAGCGCAAAAGAATACTGGTCATAAGGAATAATGATTAATATAAATTTATTGATAATTTTCATAATTAAAAATATGTTTTTGAATTAAAAAAATTACCAAGATCAGAGTTGACGAACCTATGATACGTGTACCTTTTGTGGCATGTAAGAAAGTTTCTCTGGCACGTGAAAAAATTATAGATAATAATCTGTTTATGAGCAAATAGAAAATACAATTTTATTTAACATATACATAGACTAAATAAAACTATGAAATAGATTATTAAACTATATAGAGTTTCCTTTTTAATAAATTTAGCTTATTTTATATTTAATTTTTGCATATAACTTTTCCTGTAACTAATTGAATGTTCTTGGTACTTTTTAGAGTAAGATCTTAATTTTATTATTCTAAATTTATGAATTAGCCCTAACACACATGAATTAGCTCTTTATTTTATAATTTTATGAAGATTTAAGAAAATGTGCATAAACTATGTACTTTTCTGGTTTGGTTTGATCCAAGGAACACGAGTCAAAAAAGAGTTACCATTTATAAAACGAAAGTTGGTACAATTTTTAAGCCCTTTGTGACTCAAAAACTCTTATTTGAAAAATATTTACTCAGATGCTAGAATAAATCATTTTAATCATGTAAAAAAATTAAAAAAAATTATAACATAATATATATATATATATATATATATATATATATATATATATATATATATATATATTGACTAAAAGGTACTTTTTTCACATATACAATAAACAGAAAATTACATACCTCTCATAAATATTGACAATTTGATATTACAAAATTGTAAATTATCCGAAATTACTTTTGCGAAAAAATTATTTTTGGGCGTCTCCAACTTTTTTTAATTTACGAAGTTCATTTTAGCAATAACGATGTGAAACGGCCCAAATGATAAATGAAACTTTGGCATGAAACATTAACTCAGTATTGCCATCTGTTGAGAATCCTATGAACAATTTATATTAACTGCTGTGTTGGACGATAACAGCAATCAATAAGATCGTTTTTTAAAACCCACTGAATAAGTAACAATGGCTTTTGGGTATGTTGCAGATACGCAACGCGGTTGATACAAAGGGTTAATATGCAGACGATTCCCAAACACGTATCCGGTGACAACATTTAATTGTACTCCTAGATGTTAATACCAATCGATTTGTACCAATACGATTTTCATACGATGTTTTGGAGTCAAATTATTGAGAGGGTGGGCAGAATTCTTATGGGTCCCATTATTTCCAGGTAAAATATCAGTATTTTTTAATAAGAAAAATAAATCTAGTTCAAACGCGCCAAGTTTCGCCTTATTTAAGGAGAGATTTTCACTAAGAAAATTCTGGTACTGAATAATTTCCTGGTCTGGAAATTCCAGGACACGTATGAACCCTGGTGGGGGCGTATTTCTTACACGATTCTACATTTGCTGTATATCCTTTTATGATACAGATAACAGTTTCATTTTTTCCCTTTTAGGTCACAAGAGAAGAATTCATCGACTACTACACGGCAGTTAGTGCTTCGATTGATGAAGATGGATATTTTGACCTGATGATGAGAACGTCTTGGAAATTATAAACGTCACAGAAACGGAAGATGAATATACTATTAATATGTAGCATTGGACATGCTCATTTTCGCACTGATATTCGATCTCAAAAGTGCATGCTTTGTATAAACGGTTTATTTTGTTTTCTTTCTGACAGTGTATACTATTGTGTTTCTTTCCATGCGTTGTGAATAAAATATCAATTTGCCTCATAAAAATGAAGTATATACAGCACGCATTTTAATCATACACACGCACAAAATATATGTATACAGGGTGTTGCCGAATTCGACCGACAAATTCAGATGGGTAATAGTAAGCATCAAAAGGATGAAAAATTATCATAAAACATGGGGTCATAAACCACGTTTAATGGGAGAAAATCGTAAAAATAGTTATGAAGGTGTGACGTCGAGTGGAACAAAACAGAAGATTACAATGCGTTACAGTTCAACGTCAGAAAGGAGACGACGAGACATTTTTAAAAGACTTGTCGAAGTTTGTTATGTATGTCTGAACGCGCCCGGCAATCCTTCGTCCGTCGGTGTCGGCTGTGCAATGACCTTCGCAGCCGCAACTTCGAACAATTCCTATAAAAATGTGTCATCGTCTCCTTTCTGACGTTGAGCTGTAATGCACATTGTAATCCTGCCTTACGACAAATAAATGTTTTTCATCTTATTATTGACCTTTTTTGTTCCACTCGATGTCACACCCTTCATAATTGTTTTTACGATTTTCTCCTACTAAACTTGGTTTGCGACCTCACGTTCTATGGTAATTTCCATATTCTCTTGATGCCTATTATCACCTCTCCGAATTTTTCGATCCAATTCGACAACATGCTATATAAGTGTGCGCCTGTCAAATGGGATTTCGCTTGGTGAAATATCGATTATACTCACTGCGCCATTTGAGGAAGGGGATAATTGCCCACCCTTAAGAAATGTGATATTCAGAATATATCAGTCACCACATGTCAGATTTTTTAAAAAAAATTCTCAGAAATTGCACAAGAGCTACAATAACTTATCAGAGTTGACTAAAATCGAAACATTATCATTAAATAAACACTTTAAGCACAGAAATGAATAATTATCAATAACACTTGTTAAAGCGTTGCTACTGCAAAATTATCAAAAAATAGTTATCATTAATAACTACTTTGGCTAATTTTAAAAATGTGTGTGAAAATAAAACTATGTATAGCTTCTCGGGTGTGAAAATCAAAAGAAATTTTGTTCCCCCTTCAAAGAAAACTTTGTCCTCCCCCCCCCAAGAAAGTTCTGGAATGGCGCCCTAGATAAAATCCATTAGGCAATAGGGGAAGGTTCTTGAAAATGTTATATATTAGATTTGTCAAATCCTTCACTAGAAATGGAATTATCGTTTGGAAAAAATATATACTATAGAGAGAAACGTTATATATTTTTATTGTTCCAGTTTTTAAGAATAATCACGAGACCTTTAAAAATACATGTTGCAGTATATAGATTTGCATACCTATATATACGTATACATTTTTTAAATTATATCCCGAATTTGCGATGCCACATAATATGAACTCGAGGGTTACATGTGGCTCGCCAGCCATGTAGCCATCTAACAGTGTCAAAGACATTGTTTATGTACCACCAATGCCGAAAACAAAGTGTTCAGAACTTAAAGAACGCATTTGTGAAGCTTTCAGAACCATTGACGGAGAGATGCTACAAAATGTTTGGAACGAACTCGATTACAGATTGGACATATGCCGTGTAACAAAGGGGTCACTGACGGGGTCATTTGTAACTGAAAAAAACTTAGTATATTTCTCTTTAAATTCATGTATCACTTATTGTAATATGTGCAGTAGTTTTGAAAATATGATTTTTTTTTTAAATCAGGTCCATCATTTGTGATTGATCTGTACTCTAAATCTGTGTTTTTAAAACGCTATGTCGAGACACAACTGTGTGTACCAAGAATGCATCAGGTGTGTCGCAAAAATGTTTAACTGGTTGCATGTTTTTAGTAAGCTCCATATTGAATTTTCGTTTACTTTCAGCTTTTTACCACGGACCAACTGAAGACAGAAGTGCTTAAATTTATGGGTTTTTGCTTTTCTATTACAAAACGGGGGCAAACCCAAGTTCAGAAACATACATATTAATAGCGATAGAATTTCCTTTTTATTAGGTCTCCAAGAAAATTCTGTCGTTTTTATGTTCTTTCACGCCTATTTTTCAGGTAGCTTTCATTACAAAAAGCTACCTATTTCAGCCGTTCGGAGGAAAGCGATTTAAAAAAATTTTGGTATATTGTCATCGATCATGACCCCCAGACCCCGAAACCATCCTCCGTTCAAATGTTGATATATATATATATATATCTGATCTTTGTCACACTGTAAATCTCGTATTTATGAACCGATTTGGATGAAACTTCATGTATACATAGTTCATACCAATGTCTCGACCGAGTTCGTTAGCCAGCTTCATCCCCCATCTTATTTTAAAATGGCGGCCATTTAAATTTAAAAAAATAAAAAATTGAAATGTGGTACCAAAAAATTGAAAATTAAAAAATATTTTTTTCTTGTGTGTTTGACCTTGATACAAAGATTCCGGAGCAGTTTTTGTTTCGTTTATACCTTAAAAAATGGCTGAGTTATAGCACTTTGAATTTCTAGCGTGGCTGACATTTTGAAATGACCTGATTTTTGTCACGCGATAACAAGCGCATTTATGAACCGATTTGGATGTACCTTTGTGTATACATAGTACATACTAATGTCTCAACCGACTTCGTCGGACAGCTTCATCCGCCATCTTGTTTCAAAATGGCGGCCATTTTAATTTTTAAAAAATTTTAAATTTGAAATGTGGTACCAAAAAATTTAAAATTAAAAAATATTTTTTTCTTATGTGTTTGACCTTGATACAAAGATTCCGGAGCAGTTTTTGTTTCGTTTATATCTTAAAAAATGGCTGAGTTATAGCACTTTGAATTTCTAGCGTGGCTGACATTTTGAAATGACCTGATTTTTGTCCCACGATAACAGGCGTATTTATGAACCGATTTGGATGTACCTAAGTGTATACATAGTACATACCAATGTATCGACCGAGTTCGTTCGCCAGCTTCATCCGCCATCTTTTTTCAAAATGGCGGCCATTTAAAAAAATTTTTTAAATGTAAAATGAGATACCAAGAAACTGGAAAATGAAAAAGATTATTTTTGTATGCGTTTGACCTTAATACAAAGATTCCGGAACAGTTTTTGTTTCGTCTATATCTAAAAAAATGGCTCAGTTATAGCATTTTGAATTTCTATTGTGGCTGACATTTTGAAACGACCTGATTTTTGTCACGCAATAATAGGCGTATTTATGAACCGATTTGGATTTAACTTGGTGTGTACATAGTACATACCAATGTCTAGACCGAGTTCGTTGGCTAGCTTCATTCGCCATCTTGTTTCAGAAGGGCTGCCATTTAAAAATTTTTTAAATTTTAAATGCGGTATCAAAAAATTGGAAAATGAAAAAGATTTTTTTTAAGCGTTTGACCTTGATACAAAGATTTCGGGGCAGTTTTTGTTTCGTCTATATCTTAGAAAATGGTTGAATTATAGCACTTTGAATTTCTCGCGTGGCTGACATTTTGAAACGATCTGATATTTGTCACGCGATAACACGTGTATTTATTAACCTATTTCGATGTAAGAAGGCATGTGGATAGTATATAACAATGTCTTGCCCAAGTTCGCTGGCCAGCTTTATCAGCCATCTTGTTTCAAAATGGCGGCCAGTAAATTAAAAAAAAAATTATATTTAAAGTAAGGTGCAAAAATTTAGAAATTGAAAAAGGTTTCTTTTTTGTATTTGACCTTGATATAAGGATTCCGGAGCATTTTTTGTTTTGTCTTTATCTTAAAAAATGGCTCAGATATAGCAGTTTGAATTTCTAATGTGGGTGACATTTTGAAAAATCTGATTTTTTGCCTGCGACAGCACTCGTATATATCAACCGATTCCGATGTGAGTGAGCATGTGCACAGGAATTACTAAGTTCTCGAGCAAGTTCACTGGTTAGCCTCATCCACCATGTTGTCTTATGGCAGGCACTTCAAGATATCGCCGTATTTGACAACCAAATATAAGTTACTTTAAATAAAAGCAACTTGGATAAAGCTGACTAATTTCGCGAAATTCTCATTCATAATGATTTAGTATTAATAAAAATTAGTATTGAATCTCCTATAATCGGTTCCCACTAAATTGAGCTTGGTGTGTTTGACTAATATAAGCTGGCTTTTTAAAAATAAGGAATATGAAAGCTACCTCTTCCTCCCGGCACTGGCCGGAAGGACTTTTTAAATATTGATTTCTTCATTGGCACCACTTTTTTGAAACGGTAAAATTCCGTTTGTTTTCACCTTAATGTCAAATGTGAAAACTATCCGAAGTTTATCATTTGAAAAAAATGGTGCTAATGAAGAAATCAGAATTTTAAAAAAGTAGGCGTGAAAGAACTTTAAACGACAGAATTTTCTTGGAGACCTAATACTGCTCTCTTTTGAATCATATTCTCACAAGACGTATCATCTTTTACACATTGTTAACCCTCAATTTAACACATTCATGACAGCTGACATGAATTTATTTCGTTTGGATATCTGTAACTCCTCTTACGGAAGTTTCTTTTTTCATTTTTGATGTCAAATTATTTCTCAAAAATATGCACAATATTTATACAGTATTTATAAAAACAATATACTATGCATATAAATAAATCGATTAGAATCAATACTATTATACATATCGATTTGAAATACTATTTTTGTTAACATTAGAACGCCCGAAAATTTTACTGTCAAGTTTCATAAAAATAATTGATACCAGAATTTTTATAAAAAATTATTTGACTGATTTATTTAACGTAAATCTGCGTAGTTTAACTTATTTTATGAAAAAATTTCTGGTTCCAGTTGACATTTAATCATATGGTCGGAGTTGGATAGACTCCTTCCGGGCGTTCTAGTGTTAAAAAATCCAACGTGCAGGATTAATTTCCATTGTATAGCGTCTATAATATATAACGTGGAAATCGATTATCCCAGTAATAGTTGAAAAAGTGCTAAAATATTGGTTCCCTTAAATGTCAAACGACGCTGAAATCCAAAGAGTCGGTCGCAGCGACATCTGCAGGATATTTTCTAAAACACCAAGATGATTTGGACTAGACACTGTTAATAATACGATGTTTACATTGAAATTTGAAAATATACCGTCGATATCTCTGCGATCGGCTCTTTGGATTTAAGCATCATTGTGCGTTTAAGGGATACAAATTTTTAGCGCTGTTTGGATAGGAGATTTCCAAACTATTTATTCTAAGCACTGTAGCCATAGTCTTGGTCCACTGTCGAAAGGACGAAAACATGCCATCGCTAATGTATTCTGGGTTTTGAAACATCAGCTCCGCCCCTTCTGAAAATCTTTAGGACAGTCCGTGTCAAAAAAGAACGATACTTTTCCCTTTATTCGCTGATCGTTTACAGTAAATTCACATTAAATATGTCTTTCAACTCGGTATAATGCCTTCTTCTTTTTTCAGGCTACAAATGTAGTTTTTGAAATAGAGGTCGTATACATATTAAAAATTACACCAAATGGTAATAGTAACACCCACTTCAAATGGTAAAACCCACCACGCATTTTACGGTAATTGGATTTCGAGATTTAGAATTCCATGTCTACTTGTCAGGGATCGTGGAGCACAGTTTGGATAAGAGCTATTAAACGTCATGACAAAAATGTGTGGAATAAAATTGCAGAACACGACTGTCTACCACCCACAAGCCAATGGAAAAGTTGAACGAATGTACAGACCGCATTCATAGCACACAATAGCCTGGCCTGGAGTGAAACACTTCCAACTGTTATTCTCGGTCTATGCACTTCCATGCAAAAAGATTCTGCATACACCATTGCCCAGATGTTTTATGGACAAAACATACGTTTACCTGAAGAATTTTTCCGCGCAGTACAACTCCTTCACCACCTGATACTTTAGCCAAGCAACTTCAAAAAATAATCGAATAAGTTGGACCAAAAACTGTGTCAAAAAAGTATGTCCAAAAATGTTCCCATCAATTTAGAAACCACGTCGCATGTGTTATTTACAAAGACAGGGTTAAAAAACAATTGGAAACCCTATGCGAAGGTCCCTTTCAAGTCGTTGAGAGAAACGAAAAATATTTCACAATCAAGATGAAAGACAAAAATGTAATTGTGTCTATTGATCGGTTAAAGCCGCATACTTCTTGCAAACACCAGACTTTGCTACAAAACAACCGATACAGAAAACACAACCTGCAAAAGCACCACAGGATTCACATTCTCAAGACCAAAAACTTTCTGAAAAATAGTCACGTTCGGGACGAACAATTAAACTTCCTGTGCGATTTCGAAATTAGCACATATATATCTATTTGTAAATAAATTTTTTAATTTTAGTGCATTGTTATTTTGGAAATTAACATTTTTTCTGTATATATTGTAACGTAACCTCATTACTGGGAGGAGAGTACTGTTGTGGCTTAAGTTTATACAGTTTTATTTTCTGAATAGGCAACAACTCAAAGTTTTAATTTTCTGTTTTAAAAGAAAAAGGAATGTTCCATGAATAAATACCTGCGAAGTTGTAAATGATTTTAGATTTGTTTAATCATTATATTTATAATGCTTGCGAACTAGAGTAGTTAAAATTACGATATAAACAAATTCATTATTTCATTCCCAACAAATTCATTCTTTTTTAATATTCACGTACAAATGCAATTTTTATGAAGTAATTTTCAATATTTTCCTGTTTTTAACGCGTAATTATTTAATTGTAATTTGAAAGTTTTTCCCCTGTTTATAATAGTCATGTGTAAACGAAATGCTGGAAATTTGAATTTAAAATTGAAAAAATCCTCACAAAATGAGCCAATTTGAATAAAAGAAATGCAACCTGCACACCGCGAGATTCTAATATATATCCGTAGAAAAAAATATTAAATTCCTATGTATAGTTTTTGCTTCTATAAAACTTTTTTAATCGAACGATTTTGACTAACTTTAACATTAAATATCTCTTAAAATAATTCTTCGATTTAAAAAATGTTTGCTTCAGCGTACATATCAAACATTTCTCTGTAATACCACCAATTCACATGTTTTTGTATGTAGTAGTTTTCTTAATATTAGTGAAGAAAGACTGCTAGTCACAAAAAAAATCCTTTACGACGGCACACAGTGGATCAATCCTTAAGATAATGTTGACATAGGACCAAAAAAATTATTAAATAATTAATATTTTTTGCAAGGAAATATTTTAAAACAATGCTACAAAATACGAATATATGTTTATTTTTTTAATTATGCAACCTTATATTTGTATAACCTGGAAAAGACACCTTTCAGAAGTGGAATTTTTCCGCGAATTTGGGTGACTTTTAAATGTGATCGCAAATGGAATCTACTTGGTAAACTGTATTAATAATCGGTTTAAAATATCACTATTAATTTTCTAAAAGCCTATACTTTAATGCCATGTAAAGGATTTTTTGTGCAAACCTGCGCTTTTTTTTTTAAATAAATGAATTTTGAACCCTGTAAGCGGCTGTCAAATAATTTTCTGTTTCCTCAAAGCACGTTAAACTGGCTGTAGACAAAAATATTTTTTAAAGAATATTATGTTGTGAGAAATTTGTACCGAGAAGGGATGTGAAAAGGTAATTTAACATTAAAATGCGAAATTAAATTTAATATATCTTGGATTTTACAAATGTTAATAGGAAAATTAAAAAAAGCACAAAGATTTTCAGAGTGTTAAATGTGCTTTAATAAATGGCTGCTCAAATATCTCAGAAATAAAGTGTTATACTTTAAAGTAAAAGTTCCAATGCTTCTAAAAACTTTCTGTTCCTAAAAACTTTTTTTTTTCGACTAATACTGGAAATCAAAGGGTCAGATGTTATTAGCAAATGGTGAAATAAGTCTTCGTTACATGCCTTTCGACTCTTTTTTTTCTCTCGTATGGGACTCCAGGTACTTTCGAAACTCTTTATTTCAAGCTTCGCTAGCTTCTTTTGATAATTGACTATTTGAAAGAGCAAAATTTATGATTATATCTTTCCCATGAATCAGTAATTTGTGTACAAGAGCTAGCATATAACACCATCCGTATTTTGAGACACGTCGTTTAGGTGTTTCCAGTGCAAAATTACACTACTTTTAACTATTTTATCAATGTTAATTATTTGCGAAGTTTTTTATCACAAGTAAATCATTTTGAACATGATGATGTATCTGAAATTACAGCAATAAATTTTCAATCAATCATGGTTAAAGGTATCTCATGGTCAATGACCATATATGTATGTGCTGTAGGTTTTAGATTTTTTATTTCTTTTTCCAGTCGCTAATACTCTTTTGAAATATTTTCTCTCACAAATTCTTACCGAACAGACCGACAAGATCTAATGGAGGATGGCGTTTGGTTTTGACAAATAGTTTCTGCCAGCGTACTTTTGAATTTTATTTACACGAAACATGCGTAAACGCTCTATTAAATTTTGTTCGTAACTTGCTGAGGTCATTAACCCACACTGTTTGCTTAGTTATTACATGATTTGCATTAAATAAAATCGTCATTTAAATTCTTTCCAAAAAGAAGCAGACCTACCTCTGTTTATTATCACATTCAAAAGAAGTTATGAAAAAACCAAAATGAAATAATTTTCTTTGAAATAAAAGAGATATATACTAAAAATTAATTAATGTAAGATAATTAAGAACTTAAACCCGTCTATAATAAAGATGCAATGAAATAAATCGTAAGATAATGTTGTTTTATAGAACGGTTTTAAAGAGTTGTGTAAACACCGCATATGTTGTTAAATAAAAATTAAGTAAATATTGAATATTCCAGAAAAATCACCTGGATATAAGTAAAAAGTGGATAGATAATAAAATTACTATCAACTAAGCTTTTTCTTTTCTTTTATCCAAGTTTAGTTTTTATCCAGCATATCTCTAAATTTCTCTTTGCAACAGAAAGTATGAAATTGTTCCTAAAAACGATGGAGATAGTTTCAGTATCTTTTATTATACTCATTTAAACTTAAATGTAACAAAAAAGTCACATATGTAAGTTATACTATCCTGATAATCGCATGTTCGACACCGACTATACTTTGATCCACTGTGCGGCGACGGTAATACGTTACCTTTTTTAGTCTCCTGCTATCCAATTTGAATATATCTTACAAATATTTAATCTTTTTACTTTCTTCTATCTTTACAAGAACAAAGTATTGGATTCGTGAAAATTTTCGACTTCCGGTTTCTGACGGAATTACAAGTGCTAGGGGTCGGAGATCCCGAAAAACATGTTTTAACGCAAAGTCTGTCTTTGAGTCTGCGAGTCTGTGACTCAAATTTCTAAAATTGACAAATTTTGTGGGCGCTCTATCTCAAGAACTAATGCACGGAATTTAATAAAAATTGATATTCAGTTATTCCTTGATATAAATTGGTGCTGATCAGATTTTGGTGTAAATCTCCGAACAGGTGGCGTTGCTATGCTGCATTTTTCACGATTTCCGCAATAGCTCTATCCCAAGAACTAATGTACGAATTTTCATCAAACTCCAGATTCAGGTATATCTTTATAAATATTGCTACTGATTATGTTTTGATGTAAATCGTCCGACAGATGGCGCTGCTATTCTGCATTTTTCACGATTTCCGCAACATCACTATATCAAGAACTAATGCACCAATTTTCATCTAACTTCTGATTCAGTTAGATGGTCACATAGGTTGTTGCTGATTAGATTTTAGTGTAAATCACCCAATAGGTGGTGCTGCTATGCTGCATTTTGCAGAATTTACACGATTTTAGGGATAGTGATATCTAAAGACCTAATGTAAGGAATCTCATATCTTCAGAATTTTCATGATGGGCATAGATTGCCATTTAATTTTGGCACTTTGATAGCGAATTTCGAAATATTAATATGCATATGATATAAGAAAATTTTGGGATTGGCACATCCGTCTAGTTATTAAAATAGAGAGATATTTTAACATTGTTATAGGCTCTAAATTACTTTTTTTAAAGCACAAATAATTTTAGAGAAATTGTTGCATAATAAAATTTCTATAGATTTTAATATAAAATATTTTAAAAAGAAATGTTCCTGTAATAATCTTTATTCCTTTTTTTCATAAAATATTCGAAAGAAAATTTTCTGCAGCAATCTCTATAGATTTCTATATAAAATTCTTCTAGAGAATTTTTTCTCTCTCTGTATATATATCTATAGATTCCTACAGATAATGTTTCTATTGGCAATTTCTTCGTCTGGAAATTTCACGGCAGATAGCTCCATTTGCTTCCCGCAGTTAAATATACTAGACCGGGAGCCGGCAATCACCTCATCGAGTTCACGGATGAAATTCTAGGATTAGTTAAATCTTGATTTGCATATTAAAACGCAATCGGTCTGCCAAGTCATATCTTGGTGGAAAATACCTGAAAACCCGATTTTAGCGGCTGACTCGTAGGTTTACCATTGTGTTTTCCTGCTCCCAGTCCACCATGTTTTCATACCTTTTGGTGCAGGAAAACACAATGGTAAACCTTTCCTGGAACCGCTTTGATAATATCCGCCATGCATTTAGTGCCCCAAAATATGACAGTCACGAGCCGCCACTGGTTACCATGTCAGGCAAAGTAACGCCATTTTGGCGCCAATTAGGTACCTCGGTGCGTATATGACATCTGTGCCATATGTACTTGTAAAAATAAGCATAAACGTTCATCAGGTTTGTTTTCATAGCTATTTATATCTTTTTGCAACAAATCTCACTTTTTGACGCGAAACTGCACAAAGATTGAAAAAAACTAGAAAACGGGAAGTCTGTCTTTTCAGAATTTAGTGTCACCCTCGATGAAAATAAAATATATAAATATGGATAGTACAAAACATATTTCCCTTTTAAGACTTAAAACACACGCTTTTATTTTGTACAGAATGACGTCATCCGCATCCGCTGAAAAATTCTTCATTTACGATAAAGTCTTAAACAACTTCTACAATAAAGTACGCATTATAAAGTCACTATCGCTGAATAATACACACACACACACACACACACAAAAAAAGATGCCGTCATTCAAGAAATTCTACAAAATAAAATCGGCTATCTCATGATTCATATGCCCTCATTTGTTTGTAATATTAATATAGATACTTAAAATTAAATTATGAAAAAGAAATCATTCATTTATATTTTTTCAAAATAGCACGTATTTTAATTAAAATTTTTTAAAGTTGTTAAGGGAAAAACGCAACAAAAAGGTATAATTACTATTTTTCAACTATTTTTCCCCTACTTTCTACAGAAATGGAGTACTTGAGTTGCCAAAATTAAACAAATGGCGCTAAAAACTACAAAAAAATATATATATATATAATACTTAAAAAATAAATTGAGATGCAGTTTTCAAACAAACTGCACTTAAAAGTACTTTTTCTTTCGAGTACGACGGTATAAAAATTGAAAATGTGCGATGTTTAGAAGTTAAAAATCTTAAAATAGTAGAATAGAGAAAATTAAGTTAAATTGAAATTAAATTGCAGTACACTATTTAGAACTACTTAGTTATCCTGTCGACCAAAAATCTATCGCCAAACGATAAGATTGAATGCCAATAATGGTTGATTGTAAATGTCGCATTCTAAGTACCTTATTACCATGCATTTAATGCTTTTCATGGTACTTCGCTGTTATATGGACTTTGGCGCTTTTGTAAAAAGCACGCAATTCGGGGTTAAGAAAGTGAGATTTTTTGCCAAATGACTATGAAAATAAAACAGAATAAGTATTATACGGGTTTATATATATATATATATATGCATCTGCTAACACTTATCAGATAAGTTATTTATGTTTGTATATAATCTAATATATAAAAATGAAAATTTTTCTGTCCGTCTGTAATTCTATACAAATCGACAGTTTAGAAGCCAAAATTGTGAAAAGATACGTACATGTGTATTAAAACACGGCCGAGGCAACTAAAGTAATGCGGAATCGAAACAATTTATAGTTAATTTTTAATTAATAAAAAACCACCAATTTAACAGCAATTTCTTATGAAATTTAAACATTTTTCGTTATAGCAGTTGCCAACAATTAAAATACACAATAAAATTCTTACTACAACAATTAATTTTCTGCTGCAAGATTTCCACGTGAAAAATGAAAATCAAATAAATAGTTTGCCGAATTTAAAGAAAAGTTAATATTACGTCATAACTTTTCTATTGCAAGATATTCACATGAAAAATGAAAATTAAATAAATAGTTTGGCGAATTTAAATGAAAGCGAATATAACTTCATAACTTTTCTATTTCAAGGTTTCCACGTGAAAGAGGAAAATATTACGTCATATTGGAAATTTAAAGGACGTGGCGAATATAGTATAACGTGATATGAGTGTGAAAAACCGTATTGAAGCATGATAAAAACCCGATTATGGAAATATTGGCGTATTTTAACATTATTGCTCCAATTATAAATTGAAATAAGTTCATTTATAGCTGTATTCTTTTGCGTCTGTTATATATATTTATACATTTTTATATTGTGTTTTCATTTGATTCATGCGTGCAACACTTCGACTGCTTTTTTTTAATGTTTGTTTTATGTTGTATGTTAAATTTTGAAATTGATTTTTCAGAACAAACATCCTTCAAATTCTGGGCAACGCCGGGCACTTTAGTTTGTAACAGATAAATGCCTTTTGTATCTGTATATCTAATGGTAATACTATAAAGCGTTATAATATTTTAAAGTGCAGAATATTATTAATGTTTGTACGTTTGTGAGGTGTTATCTCTGAAACTACATAGCCAACTTAAAAAAATGTTGATGACCATCTCTGCTCCGAAAAAAGACTTTATTTTATGTCAGTGCAACAACCTATATCGCTGCAGGAGCAAAAAAAGTTCTAAAATTGCGATTTCTGTGATATTGATTGGGTTAGAAACTTTAAATTCGGTGTGGTGGTTGCTTTTAAGATGTAAATACTCGTTATGAACGCTCTCTAAAAGGTTCGAAAACTCAATTGACGGATAAACGTAAAAATTTCTAGAAAGGTTCTAAATTATGATTTATTTGAAATACTGAAATTTCTGGGATACTCTTGGGGTTAGAAACTAGAACTTTGGCATGGCAGTAATTTATAAGATGTAAATGCTCGTTGTAGAAAGAATTCTAAAAAATCGAAAGACTAAAGAAAGCGGAAAAAGATCTAAAGATGATCTAAGTAACGAACTACGTGGAATTGCTAGGAATATAAACATGAAAATTGACATGGCTGTATTTATCATGACGTAAATTCTCGCAATAGAACAATTTCTAAAAATGTCGCTATATAAAACACTGCAGAAAAAAAAAAAAAAAAAAAAAAAAATCGAAGATTTTCTATTTCTGTGTTACTGCTGAGCCCAAAAACTTAAAATTTTGCTTCGGGTTAGTTTTAAAATATAAAATTGTCTCTATGAACGATTTCTAAAAAAATTAAAATTAAAAAAGATGAAATGAACGGAAAGCGATCTCAATTACCATTAATTTGGAATTATTAGGTATAGCAACTTTAAATATTTCATAATGCTGCATTTCCTCCACAAAACATGCAATTTAAATGCAACAAAACTGATAGATACCCACCTAGCATTAAATAAATTATGTAAATATTGAATAAAGACCTATATGAAACAGTGCGTAGGTTGCCCGAAAGTACTTGTTAAAGTGTTCCTTCTGTAGGCTTTTCTCTCTGTCGCCAAGGCCACTAACAAAGGGAAGTGCCGTTTTAAATGTGATATGAATTTTTTTTTCTGATTCATTTTTCTAGACATTTTATCATAAGGCCATATTCTCAATTGTCATTAGTAGATTTTTTATATATTAACTTATTCTGGTAAAATCTCATAATCGGGTTCATATTGGCGTATTTTAGCTTGCATGATTTGCTGAATAAATATGTATGGGTTTGAAAATTACTTCAAAACACTTTGACAGCTCAAAGGTTATGCAGACGATATATTCAGATCTTGTGTCATACTTTATGTTGCAATCATTGCCGATTTCTTTTATTTAATACATGCTAAATGCAGCTCAACTTGTGCAGAATATGTTTGAAAAAAACAATACAGCGTATGTAGTGGCCAGCATACACTCATCATTTAAATCCGATCGAGCATATCTAAAACACACTTTAACGACGCATTGCATGCAACTGTTGATGTGTTCGGTACTTTGATACTATATCAGATTTTGAAGAGGGAATTCCATATCTCTTATCGACAACCTCAATGCATCCGTGGAAAACAGATATTGTACAATATTAATTATTCCGGTGGAGCACACACCATATAAAGTATAGTCCATTCTTTTTAAATATCATATATTTCTCATTTAAAGTTACTCAAATTGTTGCGGAGCGTCTGATTATGCACTTGACATCATTTTATACAGTTAAAATTTCGATATAAGATAATTTAGTGTTTCATTTTTTATTTTACTTTTAATATATTATGTACTTTCAATTTTATATCCATGCATGGATGTCTTGAATGGTTTGCTTTCCCATTTTTTTAAACAGTGTATACGAACTTATATATAAGATTTTGTAATTTCACTATTCGTTTATTTTCCTCATTTCAATTTATCGCAGTATATGGACAATTAAAGATAATATCTCATTTTCTTTGCTTCCACGTGTTATTATTAAATCTATGTTCTCAGCAATATCGCTCAGACTAATCCCTCTGAGGGAATTCCTAGTTATAAACGTACATTAAAAAAAAAAAAAAAAAAAAACAGTTCAGTTCATGATGGAGCTACTCAGTTTCGGAACTTGAAGTTTCGGAACTTGAAGTTTCAAGAACAGCTGATCATGCTTCAACGTATTACTTGCGTACTTTGCAGTATCTTTACAATACATTATTTATTTTACTTCCATAGAATTTGCGAGCATATTTTTTTTTTTTTTTTTTTTTGAAAAACATTTATCTCAACAAAAATTTAAAAGTTCTAAATTGAAAAAATATATTGTTAACGACCAAGCATTCCTTCATTATCCAGTGTTGCCCAATTCAGGAATTTTTTCCTTCTAAATATCTACGCTTTTCTCTAATGGTAAATATTTTTAACAACAAGAACAACAAAAATCTACCATTAACCGACCACTATCTTCGCCTTAAGGGTGTATTCGAAAAAATGTTTTTCCACCCTCAACAGCTCGAAATTTTCTGAGACATTTTCAGACTCATTTTTAAAAGTAAAAAGATGAAACTTGCTGGGGGTGATTTTTGAAGACATGTTTAACATGCCGTGTGATTTCAGTTTCAGTTCAATTAATTAGAATTTGATTTTTAAACAATTATTTTCTCAGTATGATCATTTTTTTCATTCCCAGATCGCCCGCTTCTGAAAATTCGGTTCAAAACGCCAACTTTGACAGCGTTTAATACAGTATTTTCTGCATTTATCAAAAAATCGAGAAACACGGCACATTATGTAGTTTCTAAATAGGAGAATTTCCCAGTTTGATGCGTTTGAGAGCAAAAATGAATCAGAAAATAAGCAGTTTGGATCGGAATACACGTGGGTAAAGTCCATTGGACTTTACCACGAATGGCAACAGCCACCCCTCTGCGGGAAAAAACCATCCGAAAAAGACTGTTTATTGGACGAAGGGGGAGCAGAGTTAAAACGTTCTTCACGCCAATTGGTGTCTTCCCTCCTTTTACCCGCGGCTGACGTCACATGGGTAGAGTCCAATGGACTTTACGATGGACTTTACGATAGCAGAAATCTACGATTAAATAAAACAAACATTGCGAGTTGCAGATGATATCTATATATTTAAAACGCTAAGTGTTTTCTTTCGACAGTCCGTGAGAAGAAACTACTGCATCAAATTACACCAATATTTTTTTTAAATGAAAGATATTTGGCCACAGATTTGTTATCATCCATTCGTTTGTTCAAATGTTTTATTAATTAGCCGTAATTTTAAATTAAAATTCTACATTTGCGCATGCGCAGTACATAAGTACAAGTCTGCCTTTGGAGTGACGCGCTGCACGTTCAAGTTCGTCTGCTATTCGATCTTACTGTAAACAAGCTTTACTTTCTTTTACAAAGTTAATATTATTTGGCTCTTCCAGCATTATTAACAATTAAAAAATGTATTGGGTCTATACTCAGAGCAAGAAACAGTTTCTTTCGGGGCGTCATATTGTTTTGGTCATATTACACACAGAAGATAAACACAGTGAGTTGAGGCTAAAAGTTATGGACTCTGTGATCCGTCTTATGAATTGCCAATAGTTAGACACGAAGGAAACTAGCATATTAAGTTGTAGCTACTTCTTTGAAAAAAATAAGGTATAAATTATTAAAGCGCAAAACTATTTCTGTGAGATCAGAACTCAAAGTCAAGACATTCGTATCCGCCAACTGTTTTTCGAACCTCTTCAATTTAGAAGGAAGTAAAACCATACGCAGCACTTTAAAGCTCTGAATTTTTGTACAAGACGCAGGTTCGAACCCAAGCATGGCAAAACGAGTAATATTTTTGTCGGTAATTCATTTCAATAATAACATATTTTATTTTGAAGAGAAGTTATAGGATTTTTATTTTATTATTATTATTATTTGAATGCTTTATTATTAAATAAAATTTAACACTCAAATCATTTTTGAAAAAATAATGATTTTATATTTAAAATATTTAAGCTAAAATATTTTGCATGTAATTATCAATTAAATAAATTGAGCTTATCAAAAATTTTCGTTATATTTTCTGACCATTATCAAGAATATATATGCGTGTGTGTCAGAAAGAAAAGTTTGTCATTCATTTCCGTAAAAAAATAAAATGGAAAAAAAAATATTCGCATAATAGCTATAAAAGAAATTACCTTGATATCCAGGTTTAATATTTAAAAAATGTATAAAATGTAAAATAAAATTCAAGTAATAAAATATATATTATAGATTGCTAGCTGCATCAAGTTTCAAATTTAAGTTTTTAGAGAGTGAGACAGATAAAAATAAAATTCATGGCAGCTTTTAATGGCCGTGTAGTTTTAATAAATAAATAAATAAATGAAAATAGATATTGTTATTAAAAAAAATGAGGTCATAATAAGTAAAAATAAATTTTTTACCCGGTGTTTTTAGGTAAATTTCTGATAAAAAAGCAAGCATAATTAGTTGTAAATTATAAACTTAAAATTTTTTCACTTCATTGAATAGGTTAGACTGGCAGCACCATCCATCCCCTTAAAGAAATAAGAATCCCTTACCCAATGTAAAAATTCGTCAGATAATTCGTCATTCAATAATTAAATTAAAAGCAACTAATTAAAAATTAAAGATTTTTTCTAATGAAACATTCAAGTTATTTACCGTCAATTCTTGACGGGCACTAACTAGTCTTGAATAAAATACTGACTAGTATTACCCAAATCTGGAAACGTCTCCTAAACAAATGAGCGTAATTGGCACAACGCTTGTTGTATAGTGTTCTCATTCGATTACAATCATTCGAGCTTAGTAATTATGAAACTAATTACTCTAATTACACTTCATTAAAAGTTATACACAAACTGCTTTAGTAAAACTTATTATGATAACTGGCGTTACATTTCGATATGGAAGAATATTGTTGGTTCCCATGGCAAAAATTTTCTTCTCTATTTTTGGCTCCGACACTAACACCAAGTTTCATTAACGAAGCAGTATCGACAGCGTTGTGAGAATCATGCCAGATAAAGTTTATTTAAATCCAACAATACAAACAGTTAATACATTGTCAGCAGACTCTTTAGTCAAAATAGTCTTTGAAGGTTAAACTTGAGTAGCTCCGCCCCAAATACCGCCTTCAAAGAATTTTTTTATACATTTTTATTCATATATTTATAAATATTTATATGTGGTACTCACCGCATAAATTCGGAATTCATAGTATATATTATACGAGCACACATGAGGAAATTTCGACAAAATGGTGAATTTCGTATAAATATAAGATATGATTTTTATTAATTTTGTTTAATTTGTTATCGTTATTTAACACAGTTTTTATTCACAGAAAATTATAAACAAATCTGAGTTATGCATATTTAGTACATCAATAACCTATGTTAACCCTCTCGCTGCGTAAGTAATTGTTCGCAATGAGCGTCTTTTACAGAATTTTTAATCGCTTTTCACCGGCTCTTTAAAGCAGAAATTTTTGACTATCATAATCGGGGAAAATATCCTGATTAAATCAGACAAAGTTTTTGCTAAAAAATAACTGGTGGGAATAACCAAATAATATTAATTTGACGGAAAAATGCATGCCCGAGCATATCTCGGGCTGCGCAGCGAGAGGGTTAATGGCTTGAAATTGGGTGCAGTAGAGTTTTAGAAAATTGCGTTTTATAAAAATAGAAGAATATTTTTATCCTATATAATATCAATAATAAAGTAATAATAAGGGACATTTATTGTCAGATAGGTAGCTACATTTGGGAAAATTGATTGAAAGGAAAGTTTTGCCCATGCTTATCCGGCTATTCCCTTTTTACTTTCTTCTATCTTTACAAGAAGAAAGTATTTGATTCGTGAAAATTTTCTACTTTCGGTTTTCGACCGATTTACACGTTTTAGGGCTCAGAGATCCCCCAAAACATGTTTTTAGAAAATGCCTGTCTGAGAGTCTGTCTGTCTGTCTGTGACACAAATTTTGTGGAAGTTGTATCTCAAGAACTAATGCACAAAATTTAATAACAATTTATATTCAGTTATTCCCTGACTTAAATTGGTGGTGATTAGTTTTTGGTGCAAATCGCTCAACAGGTGGCGCTGCTATGCAGCATTTTTTTACGATTTCCGCAATAACTCAATCTCCAGAACTAATGCACGGATTTTCATCAAACTTCAGATTCAGTCAGTCCTTGACATGAATTGACGTTTTATAAATTTTGGTGTAAATCGCTCAAGAGGTGGCGCTGCTATGCTGCATTTTTTGCAATTTTCGCAATAGTTCTATCTCAAGAACTAATGCTTGGATTTTCAACTAATTTCATATTCAGGTATACCTTGATATGAATTAGTGATGTTTATGTTTTGGTGCAAATCGCTCAACGGGTGGCGCTACTATGCTGCATTTTTCAGAACTTCCACTATAGCTGTATTTCAAGAACTAATGCACGGATTTTCATCAAACTTCAGATTCAGGTTTGTCATAATATCAATTAGTGCTGATTATGTGATTTAAATAGAAGAAAGTTTCGTGATGGCCACAACATACTAGTTATATTTGAAATTATAATTAAAACTTCAAAATTCTACCATATAAATTGAAAATAAAGGAACTATACTTCCATATTATCAACTATTAGTGTGTAACTACGTTATTAAAATTAATATTTTATAATGATATTGAAGAAAGAGATTTAAAATAGCTACACCATACTTGTTTTAACCCTCTAATGCTCGTAGTAGAATGCGTTCTAGAAATTCCGTAATTCAGAGTATCCGAATTCATACCAGACAATCTAAATAATAAACTTCACTTTATTTAATGCCGGAATGTTTGTTATTAAATAAAGTAATGAGTTTGACGATTCTAAGTATGTTGGCTCACTGTTTATTGATGTTGCGAATGCTTTTGACACCTTTTGACTTTCTGGTCTTATTTACAAATTATTAAAGCTAAAAGTTCCCACTGTGCATGTACGCTTTATTTGTGATCACACTCATGTTTGTGAAAATTGCAACATCATGAAGGATGACACGATTGAGCTGAAAATTTCAGAGAATGCAAAGTATAGTGTGTTATACAAATGATTCCAATTTCAGAGTCACCACACATGGGCGTAATCTGGCGGGGGCAAGGGGGGGCATGTGCCCCCCCCCCCAGTTTTTTAAGAGCAGGGGCAAGACATGTATTTTGCCCCTCCAGTTTTTTGTCTTGTTTTCAAATTTCTGTATTTCCTTTTTCGCTTTTTTTTACCCCTTTAGTTTAATAATTTATATTACTATCTTGGGTTTGAACTAGAATTGGATACAGCAAAAATAAAAACAGCCAGAATTAATGTTTTCACGTTGACATAAGTAATTTTTCTTATGTCTTGACAAAACCTTCTGCTATAATAACAGTTCAAGAGAATTTTTTTCCGTCTCCTTTTTTTTCCTTTTTGTACAAAGTACAAAACTTATTTTCCTCTTCATTTCCAGGGATTTTTTTTTTTTTGGGGGGGGGGGGGGGTGCAGAGGTGGGAATAGATATCACGATTACTGTGTCTTGACTCTGACCATTCTCCTTTTTCGTAAGATAATATAAGCACAAAATAAGAACTTCCTGGCCCTCAGGGCTCTCGACTACAGTGACGCTCCTTGAATATACTCGTAGCGTCAGTCCAGTACTGGTGAGCTGACGAAATTCTCATGGCGTCTGGATATACAGATGCACACACATTCCGTTCTCTCGTGTACATCAGGGACTAGAGTCTTGCACATGTCGCGTTGTACCCGGTTGTACCGTAGGGCGTAATCTGGTGAGGGTAAGTGGAGATCACATACCCCCTAGTTTTTCAGGAACAGGGCAAATACCTTTTGCCCCTACAGTTTTTGTATCGCTTTGTAGTTAAAGCCCAGCTTTGTATTTCAATTTTTTTTTTTTATTTAACCATTTATATGCTATTTTGCGCACGAACTGGCATAAGCATTGGATAATTCAAAATAACCAGAATTAACGTCTTCACGTTCATAGAAGTAATTTCTGATGCAGTAGTCAAAGCTCAAGTAAGAATATTTCCTCTGCTCTATTTTTCAGAAAAGCGGAACCATTTTTCCTTTTTTATTTTCATAGAACTATTTAAATGCACATGTGGGACAGATTTCTTCATTACTATCTTTTGATTCTGACTATTGTCATTAGAGTTTCCTTCATCTGACGAAACCCTATTCGTCTCACTCGTCTGTCTGTCCGGCTGTCACAGCACAGTGCTCGTAACTATATATGTTGGAGACTTGAAATTTTGCATACTTATAGCTGAAGACCTCACATCAAATGAGAAATCGTAAAAATTTGAAAAACTAGTAATTAATGGACGTTGTTAATTAAAAAAAACCCAATTACAAGATCTGAAAGGCATTCATGATTCAACAAAAGCATAGATTTTTTTATCAAATTATAAAAACTATCTCTTCCATCGATTAAAACCAGGTGTCATTTTAACGACAGATAAGGACTACACTGTAAAAAAAATACTGCCAGTTTTCCGGTAGGAATCGGAAAAATAATTGCCCTTATCGTACCGGAATAATTTCCAACCCAGTTCGGAATAAAATCCGTAAAATACCGTTTTACTGACTATTTCCTTATTTTTACGGATTTTATTCCGAGCTGGGTCGGAAATTATTCCGGTACGATAAGGGCAACTATTTTTCCGATTCCTACCGGAAAACTGGCAGTATTTTTTTTTTTTTTTTACAGTGTTGCGATTGCTTTAAGGCGCTTTTATTTCTTTTCTACTCATCCCAGAAATTCGAACTTAGTACCACAAGACGGGGAAAAAAACCAGTTTTCAGAAATTCTAAAAATTATCTTGATCGTACCATAAAAACTTTGAAATTCTTTAAAAATCGAGAAAAAAATCTTTTATTTTCCCTCATTTGTGAAGGCGACAGATGTCTGATGAATTGAATTTTCGGCGATAACCAGAGAATATAAAACAGGTGCGGGTCTTGCGGTCAGAAACAGACTCAGAATTCAGAATTTTTATATAAGACTAAATTTAAATATCGATTTTCGAGCTATGATTTTTTATGCCATCCGGCGTAAAATTTTATTCTCTTTCAGAATATGTCTTTATTTTTTAATTTCGACAATCAGAAGAGAAGATAATTAATTTTTTGGTAATTAAAACCAGAATTGAATTTTTTGCTCGGCAGGCCAAGTGACACGGAAAGAAAAAGAGTTACATTTTCACCCGGTAGCAGAAAGTGCGTGACGCGCGTCGCAGATTTATTTTGGACCTTGCAGATAAATTTGCCAACTTGAAAAAAAAGGATTTCCTTAAAGAGAAAAAAAAATAAGTACGAAAATTCTGACAAAAATTATCGTGAATTCGACAAATGGTCGCATAAAAATCGGTAATTTATAGCCAAAGGGTCGCTGCAAAAACGCAGATTTCGCCAAAAGATCCTGGACATAAACATAAATTCCGTCCTAGGGTTGTGGAAAAAATACAAATTTCTGTTACAGGATGGAAAAACGCGAATTTAGTCAAAGGATCGCGGAAAGAACCTGAATTTAGTCAAACGATTTTGGGGGAAATGCATATTTAGTCAAACGATCGCAAAAAAAATGCAAATTTATGTCAAATGATCGTGAAAAAACACAAATTTATGTCAAAGGATTGCGGAAAAAAACGCGGAATTTCGTTAAAAGATCCCAAAAACCGTAAATTTCTGCCAAAAGATCGCTGTTTAAACTTGAATTTTATCCAAAAATGCCAGAAAAACATGAATTTCGTTCCATGGGCGCGGGGAAAAAAGCAAATTTCTATCACAAAATCGCAGAAAAGGCTTGAATTTCGTCAAAGGATCGAGGAAAAAACACGAATATAGTCAAACGATCGCGATAAAGAAAAGAAAATTTAGTCAAACAATCGCGAAAAAAACGCAAATTTCTCTAAAAGGATTGCGGGAAAAAGCGGAATTTCGTCATACGATCGCGAAAAACGCAAATTTCTGCCAAAGGATCACTGTAAAAGCGCGAATTTCGTCAAAAGATCTCGGGAAAAACGTGAATTTCGTCCAGGGGTGCCGCAAAAAACGCAAATTTCTGTCACAGGTTCGCGGAAAAAACACGAATTCCGTCAAAGGATCGTGGAAAACGCGAAATTTCATCATAAGATCGCGAAAAATGCAATTTTCTGCCAAAGGATCGCGGTAAAAACTCAAATTTCGTCAAAAGGACGCCTGATGGATGTACAGAATTCCTAAATTTTAACTTAGTTTATTCCTGACTCCTGCTCTTGTAATGATAAATTCTTATCATTAAATTAAATATCTTTTTTTTTTCCCTTTCAGTTAAAGAAAAAATAAAGCTCTGTTCTCTTAATATATCTTTTATTCAGTGGCGTGGCGTGAAAATTTTTGGTGGTCATCGCAATTATTTAAGTTTGTGGTGAAAAATTATTAACTCTAAAATTCAATGGTTGAATGTTCAAAAAAGAAACTTTAAATCTTACCTTCACTTATACATGAACTCCAAATGTTCTGCTAAAACTGGATCGTAGAGTTTTAAAAGCTTATTAAGAGTTTTAAAATATTGCTTGGTCATCGCCGCATCCAGCGATGACCGGACGCCACGCCACTGCTTTTATTATATATGAAAGATCTGATAAGATTTCTGTGAAATAGATAATCAATGTGGTCACTATTTTCCTTATGTTTTTATTCTATGCCATTTTTATGCACGTATCTAAAAGTGTGCTGGAATAGTATTTGTTCTCGAGTATATGAACCATGTTACATATTCATTATTATTTAATTCTTCATAAAATATTAATTTTTGCTATTTACTTATTTAGGTTAATATTATAGTTGGAATATAGTTCTATTTATTTTTTAGTATTAATCAGTAAGAACCCTATTTATTTTAACACTTATAATGTTTGTACATAATCGCAGTACAGATTTTTTTAACTATTGATTTTACAAATTTGGTTCTTTCGCATCCGGATATTATTTCGTACGCTGATTCGTAAAATCTCTCTATTCTAAAAAAAAGTAACTACCGCTGTCACCGCCGCCGCCGCCGCCGCCGGTTTTGATTTTTTTGTGACCGGAGGCCTTTCTTCGTTAATATTAACAAAAATAATGCATACAAAAATATGAAAATCAGTGGTTTTATGCAGAAATGTTTGATAAACACGCTGATGCAGACAGTTTTCAAATCGAAGAATTATTTTAAGAGTTATTTAATGCTAAAGTTGGACAAAATCGTTCCACTAAAAAAGTTTTATAGCAGCAAAAACTATACATGGCAGTTTAATCATTTTTAGATCATTTTATGCGTTAGAATTTGCCGGAGTGCAGATTGCATTAATTTTTTTATTTTGACTCATTTTTTCAGGTTTTATTTCTATTTTAAATTCAAATTTTCAGCATTTCTAGGGATATTTTTTACAGATTTCAGAAAATTGTACTAATTTAAACTGTTGCCAACTGTATAAAAAGCGCAAGCAATAATGTTTAATTCAAATTAAAAATTTATTTACACGTGACTATTATAAACAGGAAAAAAACTTTCAAATTAGAATTAAATAATTACGTATAAAAAGCAGGAACTTATTAAAAATTACGTCATAAAAAGTATACACGTGAATTTTAAAGGAGAAAGGATATTGTAAAATAATAAATTCATTAACATGCGTTAGAAGTCTTAGGAGAAATTACGTCCTATTTACGTCACATTATAGTTATTACATAAAATGAACACAAAATAATATTGCAAAAAAGTTTAAATTTAGAAATTGCGCTAGACATTTATTTGATATTTTGAGAATTAATTTAAAATGTCTCATTTAAAAGAACTTTCTTTTCGCTTTGTTAAAAAACACCAGGAGACAAAGACTCTCTTTACTTAATTCCTTTTATATTAGCTTATTTTGAAATGTTGTTACACGTGTCTACGTCATCAAGTTATTTTTATTTCGACGTTTTATTTGTGTTTTTATTAATGTTGTACGAATTTATTTGTTCTTTCGTTATTTAAAATAAAAATTATATCAATTTGTATAATTTGGCGAGTGGTTTGGCGATTTATATAATTTGGCGAAATGGGTCGACAGGATAATCAAGTAGTACCGCAGCGGATTTGGCGTTAAAATTTCCCCGATCAAAGAGAAATGAATAGAAATTCGTTTATAGGGAGATCGCCAGTGTTTTTTAAATTATAATTCAATCTTTCGAAATCTTTTTAAAGCTGATCAAATTAGCGTGCATTTAGAGTCTGCGGTGTCTGGACGGGGGTTGGCGAGCGTAGCTCGTAGGGGGCCGAGCCCCCTAGTCTAAATTAAAAAAAAAATCGGACCACAACTTTCCGGTTTATGAAAAAATCGATTTTTAAACATAAAAGAGATGCTTTTTCGTACAGACAATTGACGGGAATTTGTTAAAATTAGGAAAACTAAAGAACCGATCGATTTTAAACTTTGACATAGTTCATAACACATAAGAATTTTATGAATTTAAGGTGAGCTGAATTTGTGTGTGTGTGTGGGGGGGGGGAAACAAGGGCTCCGTGAAAAAAGTGGCTAATCTGATTTTTAAAAAAACTTTACGCATTTGGTTACGTCTATTTATTAATTACATGCATTATCATTTAGCTTTTATTACCGTTTATTTGTTAGCTCCCAGACTATCAAAGCTTAATAGCTAATGTGCCCGCATGTTCTGTATATACGTAACGTGATAATTTTTGATAGAAACATCCGTTTTATTTTTAACTTTGTATAATATATAAAAAACTGAAATATGGGAGTGGATAATTTTCAGGGGGACGCATTCCTAAATATAATAGTGCTGCCATTTATGCAAGGAATTATTAATTTTCTATTAACAATTTTGGTTTGTTAATTTAAGGATAAAGTGTTTTGAAAGAGATATTAAACGAAATCCTCTGCATATCACACTTGCCCACTTGTTTTCTTTAGGATAAAATAATACATAATTGATGATATTTTTTATGGTTTTCTGGCTGGTTTTCTCCTTACGTCCGGAAATTCGGTTCAAAATTCCAATTGATGGTATTCTCTGAAAGATCATTTACGTTTACCAAAGAATGGAAAACGTATTTCGATTACATAGTTTCTGAATAACAACACCTGCCTATTCCATGCTTTTCCGAACAAAAATAAATGAAAACTTGTGTCATAAAGTTGACCCTTTGGATTTGAGACCAGACTTAAGTACAATTGAAGAATATGGTAAAAAAGGAAATATGCTTTAGATAAATCGAAGCAGAAAACTTGACATTTTTTTCTTCATTCTTCCATCAAAATACTATAAATTACATAAAATTTTGTATTTAATATTTTGAAAGTAAAAACATTATATAAAAATACTGAATATTTTTATTTCGGTCTTTAAGGGGTCTTCAATTTTATCCTTCCTGACATCTTTAGAAGTTTCATAAAGCTGAAAACAATGGACTACTAAGTTTTTACTATAAAATTTTAATCATTGGCTTTTTTTGATGATGTAACTGGTATCTTCAGGAGGGCAGGGACACGGAAGCACAAGGGAAGGAGAATAGAGTTCCTTTAAATCTGAAAAAGATGTATTTTTCCTATTTTTTATCATTTGGCTCCCGTTTATCAAAAAAATTATATCTGCTATTAGGGGGGAACCCTTAAATCGGGAGTCCCGGGGCAGCTGCCCCCATGTCCCTGCATTAGTCAGGCCCTGGCTTTACAGTAAACTGAGAAGATTTTGTATTTAATAAGAGGCGTTTATCGAGTTAGGGTGACATATGCTGATAAAAGTGAAAAAAAAAATTAAATATCATGCGAACCAGTTGTGAAACAAACAATGCTCAAAATATAATAAAACACACATACTACAATATATATTAAAATACACATACACACATAAATAACGCCTGCATTCAACAGTTAAAGGTATATATAAATATTATACAGACATACACACAATAAATACAATAAACCCAACTGGAGTGAAAAATTAGCCAGAGCCAGGAATCGAACCATTCATTCTAATAATGGGCTAGAAGAAGCAAGGGGTGGTTCGGTAGCTTCGGTGGTTCGGCACTTAGAAAATGTGAAAAATTGAAATCATTCGAATTAAAATAAACATTAAAATCAGTGTTTAATTTAAATTTTTGTATTGCTAAATTATCTGGATTCATCTTAAACCAGAATGAATGGGATCGTATCAAAAGTGTTTTTCGCTAAGAATGGCGGTTGACTTTCGGAATGTTTCTCTGATAACGGGTTCTGAACTCCCCAATTAATTACTTTTTTCACACTACATTTGAGGTTGTTTCAGAGCTTTGATAGTCAAGAACGAAAAGAGTGGGAAAAACGAGTTATCTGGAATTTCCCTGGAAATTAGTGGACTATAACAGTTTACCGCCAGTTGAAAAAAAAATGAACTATTAATGTTACTAGATTTAAACAGCTCTAAAATCTAACCGATGATTAAGATGTCGCATACGAATTATTTTTTCAATCAATCCCTTTCAAATTTCTCCTGTATGCTAATTTTGTTTTTTTTCCCCTTAATAAATGTGTATCAGTATGAAAAAGAAGAAATAATTATCAAATGAATTATTAAGGGGAAATGTCAAAAAAGCTCGCCCAATTTGAGGACAATCTATACTAATAAAAGAAAGTTTCGCTTTGTGTGTGTGTGTGTGTGTGTGTGCACTCTCCTACCCTCCCTTTTGAGTACCTAAAGTGGTTTAAACACCAACGTAAGGAGTAACCAATTTCAATTCGAGTAACTTTTGCCGGTTACTCGATTTGTTTAAGCATACCATGACGTTCCTGAAGCCTTTTTCTATGCATTGCACCACTTTTTTCGAAGTTACTCAGAAAAGCGTTATTCCACAGTCATTCATACACACCGTGTGTTATGTAAAATCTAAAATCTGTATAACGCCATCTGGGGGTGTGTAAAAATGCAGCCTCAAACCCAGGGAGTTTCCTAACGATTACTCGGTAAAACGGTAATAGTCCAATAATGACAACCCTTGTGTGTTTGGTTTCTTTGGTAATACAGGTTTGCTATATAAGATTTTCCTCTCTATTTAGCGGTTACTCACTAAAGCGGCAATAATCCAAGAATGGCAACTCTTGTGTGTTTAGATTCTTTGGTAATTCAGATTGGCTATGTAAGTTTTTCCTCTCCATTTAACTACATTTTTGATAGAAGAATATCTGTCTATATAGTTTTTTTAAATATAACGAAAAAAATCAAATTAGAAATTCACGATTTTATTAAACGTAGCTTTCAAGCGTGAATTTCTCACGAAATAAAGATCTGAAATAACTTAAAATATTCAATGAATGGAATAAAAATAGACCTAATATTAATAGCGTAAATTGTCAATATTTCAACTAAATTCATTTTAAACATCCCCTCCCGGCGCCAGTCGGAACAATTGGTTATTTCTTCTTTTTTATTCTTTTAAAGATACAATGTGTCAGATTTAATAAAAATTAAACAAATTGGTGTTGTTCCTCCTAAATTTATTATTTTGTTAAGAAAGTTAATTTGAAGCAAAATTTTAAATTTCCTTACCGATTGCAATTAAATGCATATGAGATAGCTGTAGCAAATTTGTTAAGCAATTATTGAAATTACCTAATAAAAATACCGACTGGCTATAATATATTCCCTATTTCATACAAGGTCTGAACACAAATCATTCAATGAAAGACATCAAAATTTTTAAATGTCTCGTCTAGCAAAATAAACAACTTTTATTGAAATCAAAGAATTTTAACATAATCTAATAATGAGTTGATGGATTGAAAATATATTTCCTATAACTGTAAAGTTGTTCGAATTTTCAAATGACCATTATTATCGAATTGAAATCCCCAAATTTCGTTCTAGTCTTTTTTTTTTTTTTTTTTTTTTTTTTTTTACGTTCTTGTGGCAACGCAAGGTTATATGATGATACAAAGCAACATATGATGATACTAAGATACAATTACGTTACAAATGAGGTTCGAATGCAAACCATTCAATGAATAACAATAAAATTATTTTGGTATGTCTGTCACCAAAGTAAACAACTCCCAATGAATTTAATGAAATCGTTAGAAATTTACCATGTATTTCTAAAAACTGAACATAAAGATTCTTTGACCATAGTGTCTGTCATTTAGATTTTCAAAGGGTCGTTATTTACAAACAAATTTCCAATTTTTTAAAATTAATGAACAAACCCAATATAATTTACTTAAAAAAAAAGAAAACAAATATTTTTCTTTTCCACCTGAGCAAATACAACTTGTATATTGTAATAATTCCTTGTAGAGCAGCGGGTCAAATATCATTTTGAGGGCCAATCTTCTGTCTATCCATAGAAATTGTTCATAAATAGTATGCTTAAGTAACTACTACTAATCTTCATGCCTTTTGTACATATACATAAATTTTATACCATGCAGCATTCACTGTAGCATATGGGATATCATAGTGGCGTACACAGGATTTTATTTCGGGGGGGGGGGGACTTAAATTTCCCTAATGTTCTAAATCTTACAAAACACGTTGAATTGTGTTGTAAACGGAAACCATTTTTGGCAATAGGGCCGTAGCCAGAGGGGGAAAGGGTGGTTTTGTTCCGAATTTTCCAAAAATTTACGGCATGGCTTGAGGTTCCGTCAATTTGGACTTAAATATATCCCGATTTTTGACAAATGGTCCCGAAAAAAATATCAATTTCGTCAATGTCTGATGACATTGAATTTTCGGAGATAACTAGAAAATATAAAACAGGTGTGTCTTGCGGTTTAAAAACGGGACTCAGAATTGTGATAAATGAGCAATTTTTTATTTTTATTTTTTATCTACGATTTTTATGCCATCCGACGTAAAATTTCATACTCTCTCAGAATCTGTCTTTATTTCTTAATTTCGACAATTGGAAGCCAAGATAATAATTCCAGAATTTCATTTTTTGCACGGCAGACTACGTAACACGGAAAGAAAAGGATATACATTTTTACACTAGGGTTTGATAATCGCAGTACAATTTTTTTTAACTTTTGATTTTACAAATTTGGTTCTTTCGCATCTGAATGTTATTTCGTGCGCTGATACATAAAATCTAAATTTAAAAAAAATCGGACAACAATTTTCCGATTTGCGAAAAAATCGATTTTTAAATTTATAAAAGAGATGCTTTTGCTCGCACAGACAATTGATGGGAATTTGTTAAATTTAGGAAAAGTGAAGAACCGATCGCTTTTAAAGAATGACATAGTTTATAACACATAATAAGAACTTTATAAATTTAAGTTAAGTTGAATTTTTGTTGAGGGGGGGGGGGGCTCCATCGAAAATCGCCTCCTCCCTCGAGTAGTATACCTACTTAGAGGTTGTTTAACAGAGTTTCAGTCAGATACAGTTGTGTTAAGAATAGAGTGCGCTCCCTAGTGGTGGAATGTGGAACTAACAGTCCGCGCTTTTGTGAAAATTAGGAAACCTAACACGGCGATCTGATTTAAACTTTAAGATAGTTTATAACACACGATAAAAAAAAATTATCAAAAAGAATGGCGCGTCACATTTAGGGAGGGGAGGGGGGGGGGAGAGTCGCAAACAAAATTAGGAAATATAACAAGGCGATCTGTTTGAAATTTTAAGATAGTTTAGGGAGGGTTTACCATAATTTAAAAGGGGTTCCATGGCGATAAATGTACTACGCGTTTTGAAAGCAATGTTAAACGAAACCCTCTGGGTCGATCTGTGATCACACTTACCACCTGTTTTCTATTTGAATACACGTGGGGCATTTTCCCAGAACCCACAGATTTAAACGGCCCGAAAATTTCTCATGTTTCATATGAATAAGGGACTAATTCGGGAGGGAACTGTAACCCCATTAGCCCTATTCCAGCTATTTGGTTATACTGTGGTACCACTATGCTCTAATATGGGACTAAAGAGTATGTTGTAGTTGAATGATGGGAGGGAAAATTGCAAATTTCTCTCAAGCAGAAATGTTAACAAATCAGCACTTTTTTTTCATTTTCGACATTTTTTGAAGGGAGGGGCCTGTAACCCCAACAGTCTCCTTCCCCATTTTTGAGTATGCTGTAGTGTCAATGTGGACTAATAAGGACTAACGAGAATTGCTAATCCTCTGTATAACAGAAAATTAAATTACAAATTTATCTCAAACAAACAAAACAAAAAAAATCAGCACCTTTTTCATTTTATGTTTAGCTACTTCGTAAGGAGAGCTGTAACCCATTACCCCCTTTCAACGTCTTTGGGCAACTGTGCACTGATAAGACTGAAGATAAGTGAGTGGCTGTTCCGTTGAATTATAGGAGGGAAAAAATTATAAATTTCTCTCATCTCAAACAGAAAGAAAACAAATCAGCGCATTTTTCATTTCAATTTCCACTGTTTCGAAAGAGGGCCTGTAACCCCATCAGGCCCCTTCCCCTCGTTGGGTTTACTGTGGTGTAACTGTGCTCTGATATGGGACTAATCAGAATGGCTAGTTTGTTGTATTGCAGAAAACAAAGTTACAAACCTATCTCAATCAAAAAGAAAAAAACAGCGTTTTTTTAAAATATCATTTTCGACTATTTTGGGAGGAGGTTATTGTTCACTTTTTTGGGTATAATGTAATGTCATTCTGCACGAATGTGGAAGTAAAGAGAAGAGAGCGGCTGGTTTGTTGAATGATAAGGAGAAAATGCAAATGTATCACAAATAGAAAGAAAAAAAGCACTATTTTTTCATTTCATTTTGATTATTTAAGGAGGAAGGGGCTGTAATTCCATCAGTCCTCCCCGTCCCCCCCTTTCGGTATGCTCTGATGTCAATGAGGACTAACATGGAGCTAACGAGAATGGCTATTCCGCTGTATGACAGAAGAAAAATTTCAGATTTATCTAAAAAGATAAGAATTTCAGAAAACAAAATTACAAATCTATCTCAAACAAAAAGAAAAAAAAATCAGCATTTCTTTCATTTCATTTTCGGCTATTTTGGGAGGTGTCTGTAACCCCATTAACCCCTTTCACCTCTTTGGGTATAATGCAGTGTCACTGTGCACTAATATGGAACTAAAGAGAAGAGAGCGGCTAGTCTGCTGATTGATAGGGGAAAATACAAATTTATCTAAAAAAAAAAAAAGCAACACTTTTTTCATTTCCGACTATTTTGTGAGGGAGCAGTAACTCTATTATCCCCACTTCCACCTTTTTGGGTATAATGTGGTGTCACTGTGCACTAATTTGGAACTAAACGGAAGGGAGTGACTAGTCTGTTAAATGAAAGGGGAAAAATACAAATTTATCTCAAACAGAAAGAAACAAAAATCAGCACTTTTTTCATTTCATTTTCGACTATTTCGAGAGGAGGAGGCTGTAATTCCATCATCCGTCTCCCCAGCTTTGGGTATGCTGTGATGTCAATGTGCAGTAATATGGGGTTAACGAGAGAATGGCTATTTCGCTGTATGACAGAAGAAAAAATTTCAGATTTATCTAAAAAAGTAAGGAAGAAACACTTTTTTTATTTAATTTTCGACTATTTCGGGAGTAGAGAGCCTGTAACCCCATCAGCCCCCTTTCTCTTCTTTGGTGACAATGTGCACTAATATGGGTCTAATGAGAATGACTAGTCCGCTGCATGACAGAAAAAGTTAATTTGTTTTCCAAAAAAGAAGCAGCAAAAAACAGCCCTTTTTTCATATCACTTTCGAAAATTTCAAGGGTCGGGGGGTGGCTGTAGTCCCTTCAGCCCTTTCCTTGGGTACGCTTTGGGATATCACAATTTTAAGAAACTATCTAGTAGAAAAACTAATGGGAAACTAATAGAAAAATTGATGGATTGGTTTCTGAGATAAAAGTTTGCAAACTTCATTTTTGTTTATCTATGAATGTCACAAAATGTCTAAAAGAACACCCCGCTCCCCCCGGATTGATCATCGTGAATTGTTTTAACTTGCTTTGTTAAGAGGAAAACACCAATAATTTAACTTGTAAACAATGTAGTACTATGTTTATAGAATAAAATGTTAACCATTAGATTTTTGATGATGTAGCTCATTCTTTTATTTTCGGGGGGAGGGGGGGGGGGAGCATGAGCTAAGGAGAGGAAACGCTCTTCCTTAATATTTAAAAGTCTTTTTTGTGAAAGAGAGTATTTGTAATTTTTGGCCAATTTTACTCATTATGGCACCCTAATTCCTGCCATGGTGAACTCGCTCAAATGAGGTGGCTCTGCATGACCGTGCATTAGTCAAGCTCATAACGATAACTTTTAAGAACACTTTCCCAAAGCCATGTATATTATCAGCAGAATTTATAAACACTATACAATTGAAATGAGTGCAGCTAATATTAAAAACACATACAATACATAAAAATGCACTTTTAGTTATGTAAGTATCGCTCATAAACAGTAATGAAACCTAATTTCTGTCTAATGCTCTAAATGAGTTACTGTTGACATCTTTTAGTGTATCCTTGTAAAATATTTATAAATACCACAGCTACACACTCTACATTTTACAGAAAACATGTTGTAATATACCTCAGTAACTGGATGTGATTAAAGCAATTCCCAACTGGACAGTTGCCCTATGGTATTTAGTATGCAACGTTAATAAAGCTGATATTTTAAATCTATTTTATTCTAATGTTAATCTAACTAATCAGGGAAACGCCTTATCAGAATGAACCTATTTACAAAATTTGCAGCAAATCGGATAAATCTGCATGAAAAATACATTTATCTAAATTAAGGGGGTGGGGGATTATACCCCGTCCCCCCTTAATACTTAACCAATGAATGCCAAAAACTAATCTGGGGAGCGCCTTATCAGAATGAACCTATTTACAAAATTTGAAGCAAATCGGATATTTCTATCAAGAGTTATCGCTTTACGTACATACATACAGAACCTGTCGGCACATTAGCTCTCAGGCATTGATAGCCTGTGAGCTAAAAATGAAAGGAAATTCATCAACAACCTTCCACAGTCTCAGCATTCCCACCTCAATATATATATATGTCGTAATTTCTCAGTTAGCCTACGACATATATATATTTTGCATTTTGCATCATCTGGTGTTTTTCACCCCTGTTCTTTCATTTTGATACAAAGACTTACGAAAGGGCTCCATTATGAAACATTGGAGAAAATTTACTTGAGATATGTGTGCTTTAAATTGCGTCGATTTTTTACATGTCATGTGCATACTAAAACATGACGTTCTAAACATTTAAGGCGGTTCTTAAATAATAATAATAATAATAACAATAATAATAATAATAATAATTCCAGTAATAGCCCGAAACTTTGAAACATTTTCCGACTATCTTTTAAATATAAAAGCTTGCTACTTGCAGACATAGTTCTGGCAGTAATTTGTAATAGATCATTTTTTTTTTCGATAAATGAATCACTTCTTTAGTTATAAACGATTGTAGTATTCGGACGATGCTTTTTCCTTTTCTGTATTGTCGTCTACGAAAATCGGCCAAAGAGAGATCGAATTAAATTCTACATTTAATGCAGCGCAATGTGCATAAGAACGCATTTTACCTAAAAAAGATTGTTCTTCATCTATATATTACTAGCAAGCTTTGCCCGTTACACCGATCGGTTTCGCCAAACTAACTTTGAAACAAATGAAAAATTTTAATGAATTTCACCATGTGTTTTAAAGTAATATGGAACGTTATCTGTCTTTCTGTATTGCTGAAAACTATACGAATGGCATTGTGATCTAATGGCATTGATATCTAATGTGTTAGGTGAAATTTGTTCTGTTAAGGATCAACTCCTTTCGTTGATCATTTATTGTAAATTTGATATAGAATGATATGCAAAATGCTAAAATCTCCCATAAAATTACCTAATTAACAGTGCAAGTCCCATCAAAATCCATTTAGCCGAATTCACGTTATCAACAGCCGGAAAAATTTTCCCAATTGCATTATATATATATATAGTAAATATTATAAATCCCAAATATTTCACCAGATGCACTGATTTTCTGTCAAGTAAGCAGAGGTTACTCGAAGATGCAATATTTTACCAATTCCTACGCACAGCTCTTTTAGTTACTCAATAATGCAATCTTCTGCCGTGTGTTACGCAGCAATATAAGTTACACGATGACACGGTATTTTACCAATTACTATACACAACTATCTCAGTTACTCGATAATGCGATCTTTTGTCGATTTATACACACAGTGATATAGTAAGTTACTCAATGGTACGTTTTTTTTCTATTCCTACACACACTATCTAAGTTACTCGATTTCGCAATCTTCTACCGTCCTCATCTACCTGACGCCGTTATACCGTCACAGCAATTTAAGTTACTCAGCGATACGGTATTTTGTAAATTACTACACACAACTATCTCAGTTACTCGAGAACGCGACCTTCTGCCCATCTATAACACAAAGCCATTTAAGTTACTCCATGATATGGTATTTTACCAATTCTTACACTCAACTATTCATTTACTCGATAATGCGATCTTCTGCCCTTCTCTACACACATTAAGCAAAGTTACTCGATGATACTGTCGTTTATCTAGTCATAATAGCGCTGATAATATCATAAAAAGGGAAAAGATTAAGTGAGAGGAGATGGGACTCGCAAGAATTCGGCCGTTTTCGTTTTGTGAAATTTTTGAATGGTCTGCAGACCTACGTTGATTAATGTTTTAAATCGAAATTAAAGGATAAAGCAAATATGAACTAGATATATAATCAATATAATATTTTAAATATTTTAATTGTAGTTGGTCGTAGTTTAAGCGGGCTTTGCCTCTTGAAAACTGAAAAAAAGCTGTTTTTAGCTTTTTTTTTTTTTTTTTTTTTTTTTTTTTAAGAATAGTAATGAAAATTTGTGTTCCGAAATTTTTGCATGTAATTTATTATCATTTGAAGGATATTGCATTTTTTTAAAATCAAAAATTGATGACGTAAATTGAGTTGCGTATGTGATGCGCGTCGGGCCGGGCTCTTTCCGGTCTCCCGCGTCTTCTCCACCCTCGGGTGGAGTCCAGTTGTGGGGGACGGGCGGGACTCCGGACCCTCCAACCCCTAGCGAGGCGGGATCTATCCCGTCTAGGTGGAGCTTTCCGTGCCCGCCTGGGGTCGCTAACGGCACTTGTCTGGTCTCCTTTGACTCCCAGCGTCGAGCCGCGAGGGGTTCCGCAGGTGAGCGGGGAGATTGGGGGAAAAGCCCGGAGCAGGGACGCTTTACGTCCGGAGGGGGGTTTTCCTGCCCTTCCAGGCTCTTCCGCTAGTGGCGCCTTCATACTCCATCGGTTGGCTCGCATAAATGTCTTTGCCGGATAATGGTATTTGATCTTGTGAGCCCTCCGTAAAGTAATTCCGGCTCGGGAAACCTCGTGTAGGTTCGTGGGCCCGGCTCCTTTATAGGTGTCCAGTTCCTGCGGGCTGTCGGGGCGTACCGGGTCGGGAACCGAGAGAAGGGACCATTTGGCTCTTCTAGCTGCGTGGTGAGGATTGTCGTATTCGACCAATTCATTTATCTTGGGAATAACCGGCGTGACGTGCGCTGGGCAGTGCGCCAGTCTGGCCGGAGCATCTCTGAGGGCTGCCTTGTTGGGGTTTGTCTGGTGGAGACCTTCGGGACGCGTCGCGGGGCTTGTCTCACGGGTAGTTTCGAGCAGGAGCAAATGGGCTTGAAAGAGCCTGCACTTAAATCAATTGACAAAAAGAGACTATTGAAACCCTTTCATTGCCAAGCTGAAAATTGTGCCGTTTCGCTGTGGCCGCCATACTATTCCGCTTGGAAACTTGATAGCGTCGTCCACGCGATAACGCGTGGTCAACCGTTTGGTAAGAACTCGCATTACACGACTTACTGTGATTGGCAAATGAAAGTGTTAAAGGTCTAAATGTATTATGCAATGCATATTTTAAATATAGAATTCGAGGAAAAGTATGGTTATTTATAGGAAATATTTTAATTTTAATTGATTGTAAACTTTTATGAAAGACATATTAACCGACTTTTTTTTCCCAATCCTAATTCATGAATCTGGGTTATGATAAGAGAAAAACGAATTTGAGGTGGAAAAGACAAACAGCTAGAATGGAAGATTATTTTAGAATTCTTGTGCACTTGGGTGGCCGCCTTGAACTTCAGGCAAAAATTACGGTTGTTGGATGAATCCAGTATATTTTCTACTGATTTTTGAATACTTAATAATCACATGAAAAAAAAATAATTCTAGAAAAATACCTGACACTTATGACCGATGTTGGAAGAATTTGAAGTTAAATCCAGTTTTGTAAAATATTTTACATATATATCTGCCATATACATAATAGATATGCAAGAAACTTAATATAGATACAGTATACTCTCGATATCTCGAAAACCTCGATATGTCGAAAATTTATTTTTCCCCTTGGTATTACATATTTATCTAATGTTAATTTTAATTCTTATTTCGAAGAGTTTTCACTCAAAACCTTGTTATATCGAATATTTTTAGAAGTAAAAAATCAATCAGTTTCTTCTCTGCCGTTTGATAATGAGGAATAACTGGGTCTTTCAGGACCATTACCTAGCATTACTGCGGCCCAAGCTAAAGATGCTGTCCACGTACTATGACGCTTGATAGAATGCTCTGAAAACGTGGAAAACGATAGCTTTCAAAAGACATGTCGCAAGGCCACGAAACTCGGCTTTTTTAAGCCATTCTATCAATCTAAGTTCATTTATGTATTTACTAATTCTTTTCAATTTAATGTAATTATTTTCTACTATTTTAAAAATTAAAATTGCCATTGTAGTATTTAGATTTATTACGACTATAATTACATATTTATACTTATTCTCATCTATCATGACTCTAATTTTTATAACATTATTCCCTATCTTGTGTTTTACGAGAATTTTTACATTTGGTTATGACCTTGTTATCGAAAATTTTTAAGTGTCCCTTCGACTTCGAGATATCGAGAGTATACTGTAATTAATATGCTTTTAGATTGCCCACTAACAACTCCAAAAGGCAATTTATATGAAAAATATCAAAACGTATTCAAATAAATTTTGAAATTTATTAAAAGCGATACGTTTTTATTACGGGCATACCTGAATTTGATTTCGCTACTTATAGCAGCCTTTTTTTATTCTGAGCATTTCAGTTGTTTTAACGATTATATAGACTACTTACCTGTTAAATTTGTGTTTTTTTTTTCATATTATTTATACTAGTTTCATTACGGAATACCAGCCGGAAATAAATGCAAGGCTATTTATATTGTTTCATGTGTAAATGGGCAAATCTTTTGCAACCAGAGTGAACAGCGCAATTTTTTAATGTAATTTTTCTAATATAACAGAGTATACTTATATGTACAATTCATAATTAAAAAAAAAAAATCCCTGCCAGCGCGGCCTACAAGCGGAGGTAGATTTCGAAGTTAAGTATATTAATTGCACCACCAATAACTAAATCATGAGTAGATATAAATCCACTAGTTTTATCTGACCGCTTTTGACGAATTTTCATTTCATTTTTATATAATAGCTGGTTTTATCAGAATCATGTTAAGGCGGTATTTAAAAAAATACTTTCCCATGCTCAAAAACTCGAAATTTTCTGGCACATTTTCAGATTAATTTTTAATAGAAAAAATACGAAACCTGCTGACGTGATTTTTGAAAAGATTTATAAGCGACATGTGTTTTTATTTTTCTTTCAATTAAATGAAACTTGATTAATAAACAATTATTTTCTCAGTAGGGCAATATTTTTCGCTTCTAACACAATCGCTTCGGGAAATTCTGTTCAAAATGCCCACTTTGACATAATTTTTTGAAATATATTCTGCCTCTATCAAAAAATCGATCATTACGGTACATTATATAGTTTCTGAAGAAGAGAATCTATCAATTGGACGCGTTTGAGATCAAAAATTAATTTAAAAATGAGTAAGAAAATAAGCAGTTTGGATTTGAATACATTCTTAATACGATGATTTTTTTCTTCAACCACTATGTATTTTTAATTTGTTTTTGCTGTAAGAAGTGGTCCTATCAAAAGGCAATGTTAAGAAGATATATGATAAATTCATTTTATATCTTGTGAATTGACGGAGTTATGGAAATTTTTCTTCTTCAACCCCCCCCCCCCCCACCTTTTTTTTTGTTTTCGTTTTTAATTTTAATTTTGGTACGAATTGATCTTATAAAAAACTTGTAAATATAAAAGTTGTAGATAATATTAAGGAGATGTATAATAAAATTAATTGGATTTGATATCTTGAGAATTGATGAACTTATGATTTTTTTTCTCCCAAAAACCCTATTTTTGCGCCCCTTGAGCCCATTTTTAATTTTATCAAAAATCTGTGATACATACATTTTTCGTCATATTTTTAGAAGTAATAAAAATTTTAAACTGATTTGATATGTACAAAAATTAAGAAGTTATTCGAATTGGAATTTAGAAGTTTTTCGGTTTTCACAAAACCCCTCCCTATTTCCATCCCCTTGGTCCGATTTTGCCCATTAACAAACTTGACCGAGATTTTATACCCCTTGATTTTATGTATCAATTTGAAAGAGATTGGTGAAGAATTGTGGAAGTTATCGTGTCCAGAAAAAGTGATATATATATATATATATATATATTACCATTAATTAAACATAACCTGCCACCGTCAATTATTATGAATTAAAGCTGTAAGTATTAAAAAATATTATAAGAATTATTATGGAAGAAAAAAGAAAAAAGTGGACACCGACAAAAATTGAAAAGCTTATACATTGAATTACGTTATCGAGGGCACAGAATTCAATGATATAAGCAAAATGGTTGTTTTCTGTTGGAAAAATAAGCTAAAGCTAAAATTAATTTTCCCCTGTGCCCGAACAACCACTAAAATCAAGTGAATTGATTAAAAATGAAAGCAGAATAGAAACAAATAATATGAAATGGAAGAATCAATAAAACGTATTTAAATATTTATAGGATATAAAATAGAAATAATAAACAAAATTATTAACAAAATAAATTATGAATGTATGCTTTTTACGATATTTTAAATATCTTTTCATTTTGAATGTCAACAATTCATTTTGATGTATTTTTTCCTTAAGGTATCTTATATATATTTTTATATATTCCCAGGTCGCTAAATTATTTAGCAATCTTTTAAATATATATATATATATATATATATATAGATAGATAGATAGATAGATAGATAGATAGATACTTAGATAGATAGATAGATATATAAAGTTTTTTACTGAGGGTGGTTTTGGGTTCTAGGGGTCATGATCGGTGTAGATCTGCAAAACATTTTCAGAAATTCCAACATAGGAACGACGCCAATAGGTAATATTTCATACGAAATCTACCTAAAAAGAAAAACTAAACAATTTCAAAAACAAAAAAGCTTTCGAAAATTTCAAAATACTATATATATAATCTATAAATTGATTGATAAATTTTTCCAAAAAATTACTACATATTTCTACCCACATTGAAGCTTAAAAAATATTTAAGAAAGAAAATATTTTTTTCTTAATTAAACAAATTTAAAGAATATTGATATGGAAGAAACATTTATTATTTTTATTTAGCGATAAATTAATTACATTTTGAGTTAAACTACTTTTGTTTCATAACGAAATTTATAGGGTTGTCCTATCTAAAAATTTAGTTCAAACTGGCAATTTTAACAACATTTTATTAATGATCCCCTTCCTTTACCGTAAAATGGAAGGAAAAAAATATTTATTGAGCTTCGAAATAAGAACACGTGCCAATTTTATGTGTTTACGTAAAAAATTGAATTGATGAATGCGTCTTAAAACTGCCAGATTTATTTGAGAATATTAATATTATCAAATGGAGAAACTCAAAGGGTATTTGAAGCGGAATATCGCATTCATTTTGGGTTAATATAGATAAAATAATTAATAATTTACTAAACATGCGCAAAAAATTTACACGAAATAGTTTCCTCATATATAAATAAGTTTAAAAAACTTCACCTATTCAAATATGATATTAAAAACATAAATAAAAAGATATTAATATGATTCTTAAATAGGGGGTAATGTAAATTCTCACAAAAATCCATCGAGAAATGCATGAATAAATGTCGTTCCAGAATTTTTGTATTGAGTTAAAAAATGTTTCTTATCGGTCCGGAATTTCCATATGCATTAAATTTAACGTATGAAAAATAACAACAACAAAAAAAACAAAATAATGGAAATGTTCTGTAATCAGCCTCACCCCGCGCCAGTATTATATTAAACATTTCAAAAATTTTAAGTTAATATACTTTACTAAAAGCTGAATGACAAAAGGAGCCAACTGATAGTTGAGAGCAGGGCCCTAACATGAAATCATGTTAAAATGTTTTAGTACTTAGCGTTTTAGATCTTCAATTAGTCAAAATTAAGCATAGGGTATGAATTAATCCTTATAATAATATTTTAAAGAAATGCACAAAAATTGGGGGGGGGGGGGGGGGTATAACGCTTAAAACATGGCCCTAGGGTTCCAGTTAAAATTATGAGAGTGTTAGTCCAGGAAGAAGAGTCAAATATTCAACTTTAAAACAATGCACTGAGAAGGTGAGAAAATTAAGAGGGGGGAGGGGAATGCATGACACACAAGAAGTTCAAGGGGGCCGTGCGGGAGCATAGAGGGCCCCAGGTCTTAACTGGAATGTAGAAACGTGAGAATAACTAAGTGGAAAATGAAGATCGGATTAAAAGGAAGTAATGTATTAAAAATTTAGGGCACAAAAACCTGAAGGGGCCCTGTACCGTGTCCCAGGTGTCGAGGACCTTAACTGGAATATAGAAATGGGGGAATAACTAAATGGAGATTTAGCCCCAAAAACGAAGAAGATCAGATAAAATGGGGCACGTTATTAACAATTTAGGGCATAAAAACTTAAAGGGGCCCCGGCCCTTAAAAAATTAAAAATCTGTGCCTCAGGTGCATCAGGACCTTTCTTGGGCTATCCTCACCTAAATTGTCAGACTTATACATGCGATAGATTTCGCTAGCCATCGCGAACAGACACACACGCACACAGAGCGAAACTTTCTTTTATTAGTACAGATTTCATTATTTAAATATACAGACATTATTTAAATACACACATCCTTATTTTATTAAAATTTCCATATTCATGGATTTTTCCTTTTGTACCATTTACTAAAACTCAATACGTATGGGTTAAATTGTTTAAGATGCTCACATTAATTTATTTAAGGTGGTTTTCAAATTGCTAGCTCAACAACGCAAAACTTACTGAGGCATTTTCAAACAAATTTTAAACTGGCGTAAAATTGACAGGTCTGACTATTGAAGCGATTTGGAATCGAATAACGGTTTCCATTTTTTATAAATTAATTACAAAGAATAAAGTACAAAGTTATAAAGTAATAAGCGATTCTTGTCATCTGATAAATATTTTACCCCTTTCTCGTGCTGCCGCATCCGGAAATTTCGCTCGAAACATTTACTTTGATAGTATTTTCTGAAAGACCTGCCTTTATCAAAAAATGGGGAAACGCCATTCGATGACATAGTTTCTGAATAAGAATACCTGCCAATTTTATGCGTTTCCGAAAGAAAATGAATTCAGAAATGTGTCAGAAAATAGTTCCTTTGAATTTGAGAACAGCCTTAATAAGATTTATCATACTTTGCACAAAATTGACTTATTTCATTAAAAATGAAAAAATTTAGCACTCATATTTAGAACTTTTAATTCATTCTGAAGATACGGATTGAACTAGAAAAGTAAATTTTCTAAAAATTTTGAATTGAATTTTTTTTTTAATCAGGAAAAATTGTTTCTTTCGTAATAAAAATTTATCTCACAGTTAACATTTTCTAACAAAATTAGATTGTTCTGCCCACTAGGAGCTACGCTCGCCAATTTCGTGCAGACACCGCCAAAAATATTCTAATTTGTTCTCATTTGAAAAGTTTACTTGATTGTAGAAGTTTGATTACGAATAATTTATTTATTAAAATTTATCATGTTTTGTACAAAAATTGACTTATTTCAGCCAAACTGAAAACTTTTAGTATACACATTTAGAACATTTAGTTGATTGTCTTGGTTGAACTTAAAAAAGTAAATTTTCTGAAAAGTTCGAAGAAGTTTTCATTTATTTTTATTATTTTTGTTTAAATGAGGAAAAAATATTTTTTCGCATTAAAAGTTTATCTCAGTTACATTTTCTAACAAAACTAGAGGGTTCTGACCCATTCGAGCTACGTTCTCAATCCCACGTGCAGCAGACCCCGCAGTCTCTAAAAACATGCTAATTTGTTGTATTTTAAAAAGATATTTTGATTAAGAAAAATTCGATGATATTATCACAACCAGTAGTGGTCTGCTGCAATCCCGTTGCTCTTAAGTTCTCTTTGGCTAGGAAATTTTTCGGTTTCCAAGACCGCATCCACCGCTAACGCAGTAGCTGACGGTTGTTTTCGTGTTAGATTAAGTAGGATCTATCAGATATTTGAAAATCAGTTTGTTTAAAATTATTTAGAGAAAAATGTTGTTGCCTCCCGGTCTTTTTAGGCCCCACCAGTGGCCGAGAGGTTCTGCTCTCGAAGCTGGTAGACGGGAGGTGCTGGGTTCGATCCCAATCGCGCCCGTCGTCCTAATCGTTCGGAGTTTTCGAGGTTTTCTTCGAACCTTGGTTCTCCAAGCGTTAATACGGGTTAGGTTCCCTTAGAAAGACCTCCACGGAAGGCACTCCCCCCTTAGGGCCTATATCCCACGTGCAGATAATTGGCCGACATAAATACAACCAACCCGGTCTTTTTAGGCCCCGGCTAGAATTTTTTTTTTCTTTTGGACTTTATAAGGAAATCGTTTTAAATATATAAATATGATATAATTTTTCACCATTTAATGCTTTTCGCACGCAAAAATTTAATTATTTTAAAGTTTTCTTTTCCTTTTAATATTCACGTGTAAATATATTTTCGATTTTCCAATTGAAAGTGTGCCCCACCAGTGGCCGAGAGGTTCTGCTCTCGAAGCTGGAAGACGAGGGTTGCTGGGTTCGAACCCTCTTTCGCCCGTCGGTCTAATCGTTCGGAGTTTTCGCGGTTTTCCAAGCGTAAATATGGTTTAGGGCCCTTAGAAAGACCCCCATGGAGGTCACCTCCCCTCCTTAGGGCCTATATCCTTCGTGCTGATAATTGTCCGTCATAAACACAACCAACCAATTGAAAGTGCCTGGAAATATTACTATTTGGGCTTTTTTTAAATATGATGTAATTTTCTCCATAAAATGCTTTTCACGTGTAATAATTTAATTAATTTAAAGTTTCCTGTCTTTCTGAATATTCACGCATAAGTATATTTTTCAATTGAAAAATGTTTGGAAATATTATTATAAGGAAAGAGAATGGAAATTTAAGGGTAGAATTCGATGATTATTTATTTATAAATAAAAAAAAGGAGTTTTAAAGTTTATGTGCGGGGGGGGGGGGGGGAGAGAGAGAGAAGCGGAATTTTTTTGAGTCAGGTAACAGAGAGTAATTTTGATGCTCTTTTAATTATTAATACAGAAACTTTATAAATAGGGAAAACATGTGATTTTAAACTATGTACTGGAGCGGTGGAGGAAGGAAAAATGGGATTTTTTTCTGGGGGGGGGGGGTGAATAATTTAGATGTTTATTCAAATATTGTTGCAACAAAACGACAAATAAAAGAGAAAAAAATTAAAGATTTTAAACTTCATGATATGCTTGGGGGGCATTGTGAAGTGCAATGGAAGAATTGTGATGTAAGTTAACACCACATCTAATGTCAACTACAATCCAAAATATTAAGTGCCTAGTTCAAAGCTGATTGTATGCTGATGGGACTTGGGCTGCTTCCAATACTTCAAGTGATATTATTATATTTCACACAAAGAAGGATAAGTATGTTCAAAATTTCAATTGAAATATTTCAATTAGTGTTATGAACAAATATCTGAAATTTGGATCACAGGTATAAACACCTTGTATTCCTCAGTGAAAATTGGATTTCGACCCAGGTTCATATATAAAGGTTGTTAAACTTTCTATGTACTAATCAGCTCATTCAGTTTGTCTCCATACATTAATTGAAAATGTTGTTACCACATATACATACATACATATATGCTGAAGTTCAAAAAATTCAGGGGCAGTGAATGGATGATTTCGATTGTACACGGTTTGTTGAATATCTACTGAAAATCTTGATGAATTATGTTTGAACTTTGAGGATGTAAGGAACATGTTTGACTATCTTTTTCAGTGAAGATTTAGTCGCGGGAACAATTAGGAGGACAACAATAAATTTAATAATAAACAGGGCTTAATTTGCGCCGGAGCCCACGGGAGCCCGGCTCCGGTACTTCTCTGTTTTTAGTAAATGTTTAAATATTGGTCGGAATTCACCGGAGCTCATAAATACAGTGCTCCGGAGCCCCATGAAAAGCGCTCCCGAAAAACCTAAGCCTAAATTACCCTTTCCTATCTCGAAGCTTTTGCATTATTTTTGCCAAAACACTTATATGTAACGTAATGTGTCGCACACGCAGGAGATGGAGATAAAGCGGACTCGATTTTTATATCAGTTTTTGGTCTTGGACTGACTCGAGCTCAATCTGTACTACATTTAAATTCTTATTTATTCATGTATAGAAGAAAAAAAAAAACTTTTCGTCCTTTAAAATTACATATTATATTCTATTTCAAATCATTTTAATGCTGTTTTGATCAGAATGAAGGGGAAACAGAAATCGTGTTTTTCTATTTCAAATTTATGTCGGCGATGTGTTGATACGGCGCCACTCAAGAGACTGAATTTGCTTTCAGTTCGATCCCTTTTAGTGACAGTAGGATTTTTTTCTTATTGGCTGTTTGTTTTTTTAATTTTATTTAGATATAACATGAAAAGAATATTTTCTATTTTAGCCAACGAGCATTAGCTTGGGTTTTTGTTTGTTGGACGTTTATTGTCTTCTATTGCGTGCGACTATAAAAATCACGTTAGTGATTTTTCTATTTATTTTGTATCATGAACGGTACCCATGCTAAGGCTCTGCTCTGCACATTTACGAAATCACTTTCATTTGTAAGTAGATATAATTGCCATGTATTGTTATTCTGATAGAAAGCAATCGAGCAGTGTTTCCTTTTTTTCTATAAAAGAGTCGATTCTTTCCGATAACGATGTCAAATGTTTATTTTAACCTGATTTTCAGGTTACTCACCACAAAAGATTGAAATCGATTATAGTTTAAGATATGCACCTTTTATAGGAAATTGTAAAACATTGCTCCATTCTTCAGCATATAAATATTAATTTCTGTAAATTTCCTTCATTTTTTCTTAAAAATGCATAGCTGCGATCTATCTCTTTTTTGAGTTAACACTATTTCTGAATCATAATCCTTGCCATATTTAATCGCAGAATTCTGCAATTAATTAACATTAAAATTAGGCAAAGATTTCTATTCAGAAGGAGTGATAACTAAAAGTGGAACAGTTGATAGCTAAATATATGCTGATAGATATACTTGAAATTTTTATTTTGCTAAAAGAAGAAAAAAATGCTTTAATTTTTGCGCATAATGTACGAAATATAAATATGCAGATTGGAGTGACAGGTGTGTGTGTGGGGAGGGGGGGGGACGGTACGGTTGTTGTACCGGTACAGCAAAATATTAGGGCTCCGGTACTTTTTTTGTTAGAAATTAAGCTCTGATAATAAATAATGGTTGCGATCATGTGACAGAAAATGCTCAAAAGGGTCTGTCACTGTAGCAAATGACTATGTGGGTGCTGTGAAACGTTTGTGTGCATTTGTGTAAACATAGCACGCATATTCGTGAAGGTTTTAACGTTTCTGAGAAAAATGTAAAATCTTTTTGCTTATAGAACACAGTGTTTTCAACCAAATTTAACACCACTTTCCAAAAACTTCACAAAGTACAGCAGAAATAGTGTACTGGAATTAAAATATTAATATATCGAATATTTGATGAGGCTTTGGCATTTGTGTAAAATATTTTTAACTGCGCATGCGTGAAAGATTCCAAAAATTTTCATAATTTGGTAGTCAGCTATTTGGGACAACTTATATAAATAGTCCGGTCAAAAATTGCAAAAATTCAGAAAGATAGGGGCGATAGAGTGAGTTGCTTCCTAAAAGTAGCTTTATTATAAAGGATTTTCCACAATTTGCCAATCAGTTCACTGTATCTTTCTGAGTTTTCGCAATATTTGACTGGACTTTTTATATAAGTTGCCCTAATAGCTGACTACCAAATTAGGAAATAAAAATTCTGCAATCTTTCACGCATGCATAATTAAAAATTATTTCATACAAATGCACATATCTCATGAAATATTCAATATATTCATGATTTAATCGCAGTACACTTTTTCTACTGTTCTTTTTCATATTTTCGTTATGTTCTGTTAGATTTGGTTGAAATCTACATGCTATAAACAAAAAACATTTAAATTTTTCACAGAAATGTTAAAATCTTCACGCCTATGCGTATTATGCTTCCAGATATGCCCACAAACGTTAGACAGGACCAACATAGTCATTTGCTACAGTGACAGACCATTGTGAGCATTTTCTATCACATGGATGATCACAAGCATTATTTTATTATTAAATTTATTGTTTTGCCCCTAATTGTCTCTTGTCTACATCTTCACTGAAAAATGTGAAGTCAAACATGTTCTTTACACCCTTGAATTTGGATGACATTTCGTCAAGATTTTCACATATATTCGAGAAATCGTGTACTGTCGAAAGCGTCCGGGCATTACCCCTTAATTTTTGGACATCAGTGTATATATATATACACTGATATATATGCACACAGTGTTTTTTCTAAGCTACCCTGACCTTTCTAAAATGTGCTAAATGCACCCAGCCCTTTCTAACCCTAGAATACACGCGCAAGGTATGACATATCCAGAATATGTACGGTATTTACATTTGTCACCACTATTTTTCGAAAAGTAACCTTCAAATTGTATAATCGCAGAATTTGTAACAAATGTCAGCAATTAAATAATATGGCGATTTTTATTTGAATGTATCGGTGTTAAAGTACAGTTTTCTCTGGCGTAAGCAGTACGCCGCGCGTGTATTTGAAGGTTAAAAATAGTGAAATGCAACTTTAGTCATCTCAGAGATCGAGAAATTTCTCTTAAAAATCTTCCCCAAATTACAGTATTTCTAAATCTATGTGGTCGAAAGGTTGTAAAAATCATAGACCTTCCATGTTTCGTTAAGTTTTTTTTAATTAGCTTAATTTTAAATAATGAAAATCTAGAATATGTTTATAAAGTATCTTTGAATTATATGTGTAATAAATACGTTTAAATAAAATAATTAAGAGCACTATTAAAGATAACAAAAAAAAGTTTTTGTTAATATATATATATAAAATATTAATATATAATATAAAATATATATATAAAAAATTTACATATTCAACTTTTAAAATTGGTATTTTAAGATTTAAAAAAAAAAAAAAAGTTGCATGTGAGTGTGTGCGGGGGGAATTTCCAGTAGCAGGGTGAGGGGGACCAAACTTTTCATTAGTCCCGGGCCTCAGAAATGCTTAATCCGGCTCTGGCTACCAGCCAGCAGCCATACCTATAAATCTACTGCTATACTTATAGAAAGAAAAAGAAATGAGAAATGAAATCGAAATTAAGACCATCCCATTTTTGGGCTTTTATAACAAGCTTTTTATAAGCAGCATTCTAAAACATTAGATGGACTCTGGAAGATTGTTGAGGAATGGAACAAAATCAACCTTTACATTAGATAAAAGTTGTAATATGATAGTTCAAGAAAAGGGCTATCAGAAAAACACATTCGAAAATAAAATTATTATCTTTGTTTATATATTTCTTTTTCCAAAATCGTTACAAAAATGTGTGTACATTCATTCGCAATAAAAATTAAGATTTCGCGAGAATTGAATTTTAAATTCCGCATATTATTATATCCTTTAAAATATGAATCGTTATAAATATAAATATATATTAATTATATTTTTTCAACACATACCTGGATTTTATAATAATAATAAAAAAAAATCTATTATAATTCCAATTTCTTTATTTTTCAATACTTTTATCAGAAGGCAGGGGGTTGGGGGTGAGAAAGCTATAGCATACGTTTTACGTGTTTTTCGTTTCCTGAAATTCGCTGGATTAAAATTTAATCACTAAAAAATTACTTTTTGCAAATATGTCAGAACGTAGCTTGTTTAGATTTGAAAACAGCGTCTAAAACGTAAAATTTGTTGAGCTTGAATAACTATATCTGTACATTTTATGCCTTTATCATTCTTTTTTCCCTTTTTTCCCCACAAATGTGTCAGAAAGTAACTGATTTAAACATGAAAACAGATTTAAATACAATAGCCACTGTTTACAGGAAGAGATTTTTGTATAAACCTTATAATACACATAACTTTAAACTTAACATAATACTTTTGCGTATAATGTTTAATTATAAGATAAAAGAAAAAATGTTTTTGTCAATCATCAAATGTAAAGAAAACATTCGATAAAAGGGATCAAACAAAAGCAAAAAAGGAATGTGTCTTTCCCACGCTTTTCTAATACTATAATCCTGCCGACACCCATAGCTAGAAACGGCGTTCAATTATTTTTTTTCTCCCACTTGTATAAATTGACAATCTTTTTCTTTAGTAATACACATGTTGTCAACAGGCAACCATTTAAAAAAAAAAAAAAAAAAAAAAAAAAACGTGTTTCAGTGAATAGTTTGAAGACGGTTTGCCCATTGCTGCACTAATTCTGATCAGTTTGGAAAATATATGCTTATTTCCGTTCGCACTGAGGGAATCAGGTGTACTAACACATGTGGGGACCGGTTTATGCATCTGGACTTCAGGAGGGAAAAATGTTCCTAATTATCTTGCAATTCGAGAATTGTACCGCAAGATAATATAACACAACTGATATGCTTCTGAATAGAAGGTCTTTTTCTTTTTATTTCTTTCTTTCTTTTCTTTTCTTTTTTTTTTTTTTTTTTTTTTTTTTTTTCATATTTCGTTGCATTGAAGGATTCAAGGCGGTTGAAAGTTGAAACATCTAAAATGTTTTTCTTGCAAATAAAGATTTTTTTTTTTTTTTTTTTTTTTTTTTTTTTTTTTTTTTTTTTTACATTAGTTAAAATATACATTTAAAAAATAAATAAATAAATAAAAAATAAATAAATAGCGAAATGATTAGGGGGGCTCTAGAGGAAGCTAGGGGGGGGGGGGGGGTGCTCAGTCCACCTAAGCTTTCACATATTTTACCGTATATATAAAATAACCTATTAAAATTCTGGTCTATTTATTATATTGAAATTATTCTTATCTTAATTCCTTTAATATTAGGAATCAGAAGCTCTTCTCTTTTCTTAAATATTTTAAGCTGTTTCTTTCAGTTTGATTTTTATTTTAAGCAGTTGTGCTACATTCTATTTTTCCTTTTTTTCTGTTGTTTTCTCTATAATTTCGGAGTAGTTTTACAACCATAATATAGCAATCAATGACGCATTTCTTCTATTGCTGAGATATACTTCTTTCTTTTAAAGTGATTAAAAAAGGAACTGGTATTACAATAGATACAGAATGCTTTAACTTGAAATTTAGGGCATTTTTAAGGTTCTAACAAATTAATAGTTCTCAAAAACAAATATATTCCCTCTATTTAACAACACGAAATTTTTAACATATTCTCGGAATCAATTCATAATTAAACGTAAAAGCAGGTAATATTAAAGCATAACTATTGAAGTGATTTGGAATCGAATAACGTTTTTCCTTTTTTGATAAATGTATTACATATTGGGTCATAAGGGATTGTTGTATCATGGCGACTTTTCTTGGCTGTCGTGGCCGGACATTCAGTTTAAAAAACAAATATTTTACATAATTTTCCGGAAAGGCTTTTTTCTTTTATAGAACAATGGAAAACGCTAGTCAATGTCATAGTTTTTACTGTATTATTTATCGATTTCCCCCTGTACTTCTTCCCTCTTGTTTTTTTTCCTAATGCCCCCCCCCCCCCCCCACACACACACACTGTCTCTCTAACAAAACATTATTTATTTGCATTTTTAAACCTCTCTTTTATATTTATAATATAAATAAATAAATGAAATACGTTGCAATATTGTCGCAATTTTGAAACTGAAAATATTAATTTAATATATTAAAAAATAGATGAAGTAATTTCATTATTGGAATTATAAATTGTTTTAGGTATAATTAGCGTCATGCAGTGCCATGCCATTTTTTAAGCACACAATATTATTTTTCGCGTGTGCTGTTCTCTTCTCCGAGTGCGCCGCTCTATTTTTGATTGCTCTGTTAAAATTTTTTCCTAGGATAAACAATTACTGTGTCTACTCTTAATTTTATAAAAATTCTTATCGGTATTTTCTATTTTGAAAGTCATACTAATAAATTATTCCACCATTTTAGCCCCCGGTATGCTATTTCTTTCTCCCAGCTTATTTTGTGTCGTCTCCAAAAAATAACGTTACGTTGTATAAGCCAGCCGTAGAACAAAGCTGATGTATCATTGTACGATTAAATACTCTACAGCAATTTTTTAAACTTCTAAGCATCGCACATTTTCAATTTTCATACCGTCGTATTGGGGAAAAAAAGTACTTTTAAATGAAATTTGTTTGAAAACTGTATCTCCATTTATTTTTTAAATATTATTTTTTTTTGTAGTGTTTAGAGCCATTTGCTTAATATTGGCCACGGAAGTACTTCACTTCTGTATAAAGTAAAGAAAAAATAGTTCTAATAGTAATTATATATTTTTGTTGCCATTTTCTCATAACAACCGAAAGAAAATGTAATTAAATACGTGCTATTTTGAAAAATATAAACGAATGATTTCTGTTAAAACATATTAATGTTACAAACAAATGGAGGTCTATGAATCATTAGATAGCCGTTCTTTTTGTGGAGTTTCTTTAATGATGGCATCTTTTTGCTGCATTTGTGTATTATTTTGCGATAGTGACCTATGCATGTTTTACTGTAGATGTTTAAGTGTGGATCGTAAATGTGGAATTCTTAAGCGGATGCGAATGACGTCATTTTACATAAAATAAAAGCGTGTGCTTTAACCCCTTCGGGATGTGCGTCTTTTGCAGAATTTTTAATCTTTTATCACCAGTTTTTCGAAACAGAAAATCTTGCCTTATTGAGTAGGGAAAAGGCTCGGATTAAATAAGGCAAAATTTACTGGTGAGAATAATCACTGATTCTGAGCACCTTACGTGGAACGTATACCGATCGCTCGTCCGCAAGGGGTTCAGTCTTAAAATTGAGATATGTTTTGTACTATTTATATATACATATATACATTTTTTTTTTCATCGGACGTGACATTGCATTCTGAAAAAGTAGAATTCCTGTTCTCCAGTTATTTTTCTGTTTTGTCTACAGAAAAAAAAAATAAATAGATAAATCTTTAAAATGTGTTTATATTTCTCATTATATCAAATGAATGCAAATTATATCAAACAATTATTAAAATTCTTGAAGTTCTCTCCCCCCTCCCCCCCCCCAAAAAAAAAAACACAGGAAAGCTTTATTAATGCATGTTTAATATTTTGTTACTTTCATTATAGTTTTTGTTTATTCTAGTACAATTTCTGTCTATCAATAAGAAATATTATATTCCGAAGATCGCCCTGTAAGTAATGAGTAATTTGCAGTCGTACAGAATTTTTATATGAATGACCATGTGTGTATTTGAATAAACGTGTAAAGTATTCTTGTAAATTGTAGAATGAAGAGAAGGAAGAAGAAATTTTTATGTATGGAATGTAAGCTCAAAGTCTGGTTTAGAAATTCAGAGTCCTAGGACCAAACAGAAGCATGGATTCTTATAACGGTTTATCTTACATGATTTGTTTCTATTGCGTGATACAATGTCAAATGTTTTTTAAATATGGCCAAAGAATTATTGTCTAGATGATGACAGGCACAAAAATCTATATTTTTTTTAATACAGATTCTATAGTGCGTAGTTTTTATAGTAACTAAATAAATCTAGAAGCTACGCACAAGTGTTTTCTTTTTATCCAGGTGTCAAAATTGTTAATAGCAACAGGATATTACCCTTTGATGATTTTTTCTGTACGTTATCGATATTACGCGTAAACAGTAAATGCCAGACTATGACTTTTTGATGTCCGGGACACAAATATGATTTGAAGCCCTCCGTGCTTACGTTATGTAGTAAGCTGAAATATTTTTTAAATCTGTATTTTGAATGGTTCTATTAAACATGAAATTTGCTATTTTGTGGAATATTTGTGAAGTCAATTTTATTAATAAATGCACGAAATTTGCGTTAGTTTTTACTCAAATATCAAATAATTAAATAGTATTTACAATTTTTCTATAAATAAAAAACATGTTCTCAAAATTGAAAAAAATTTTGGAGATAGCTCAGTGGGGAAAATGTTATTTTCGGTGAAGTATTAACTCAAGCTTATAAATTATAGCGGAAACGATGTTTGATATCTAAAATTTGCTCACCTTTAGATATAAAATTGACATGTGTCAGGAAGATGTGCATTGTCAATTGCAGATAAAAAAAAAAAACAACACAAGAACACCCTAATATAATTTTTAAATGCATATATCATTGGATATTTTTTAGATATGATTAGCATGATCAATCATTAAATCGTAAGTCGCGATGTCATTTTTTTTTTATTTTCTTGTTCATTTTGAAATGCATTAGGCATATGCGTTCGTGGGACCTAACAACGAAAATTACTGGTTAATTATTATCTTTGTATTGTACAATATAAAACTATGTTAATAATGAAACTAAACAGGCAGTTTTTAAAAATTTTGTCTTTTGATTCTCTCACTCCAAGCTTATAGGATTATAGACCATACTTTAATCTGGCCCCCTGATCACCCAGATCCAGTTCAATAGCTTAAGTTGGTAAGCTTAAAGCGTATAGAATTATAGAATTGAGATACCCCAAGTTTATGAAGCCTTAGACCAGTACCCCGTTTGCCTATGTCCTAGTCCTGTGACAATTATGACTGGTTATATTTTATTTTTTTTGCCTATATTGATATCGTTAAGAGGCTACTGCACTCAAGTGAAAACACCCACTCGCTAATGTTGTTTTTATAGGAGAATTCTATTAAATATCTCACTTGCATTTCAATATTTTCCCGTTTTGTTTTCAGTTTTTATTATTATTATTATTATTAGGATACTTTGAATTTCGGAACCGGTTTCGAAAGTAAAGGTATCCTCATAAAAAAAAAAAAAAAAAACAAACAAAAAAAAAAAAACACGCAAACAAAATAAAAAAAAGCAAAAAAAGGCATTTGTTGAGATCGACTTCAGCTACCCAATGCAAAAAAAATCATTTAAGAATATTGAAATGCAAGCAAGATAATAATTAAAAGAAATTCTCCCTTAGGAATAACATTAGCGACTGAATGTTTCCGCGTAAGTAGCCTCTTAAAAGTGTGACAGTAACAAATTAATCTTAATTTGTTTTCACATCATGCGTTTTTGAAAATGTCATTAGATATTTATATTTTGATTACCCTTGCCTCGGAATTTCTTAAACATATATAATACTTTCGCAAACTTTATTTTATACCTGTAAAAAAGTTTTTGCCAAGCTAAATTTTCACAGAATGGAAGATTTGACACTCTGATATCAAAAAAACTTTTATCAATTGTTAAAAATACTATATATTTTAGGAAATGCTTAAAAATTTTCATTTTCTGCGATCTTAAAAAATGTTTTTGACCACACTTTTGAAAATTCCAATATTAATACATGTATTCCCATTCAGGTCAATTTTTTTCCTGTTTATAAATTAGGTATCTTTGATCATACAGCTAATTGATGGTTATCATATTCTTTTGATGGATCGTTTCACGACTGATTTAAGAGATATTTAATTAATTTTATATAAAAAATGCCATTTTTAGATATTATTATTGTATATGTAAATAATAATAATAAAGAAAATCTTCAGTTTTAAAGTAATCTGAATTAAAATATCTGCAACTTTTATAACTGGTGTTGTAAAATTATTTCGTGATTGTGATTGAGCATTTGAGCGTTATAAATGTATAGATATGCAATATTGTTGATATTAGGAATTAAACAAAAAACTTTATAAGGTTTATTATGATTATTATCATTTTTAACCTTTGTGAAATTTACATGCATTTTGAAAAATAATAAAAAATTATGACTCCTATTTTTTTTTTCTTTAAAAGAAAGGTAAAGAATATATTCTGTAAAGATAAAAGAAAAAAGTATTCGAGTGTTTGTATTCCAGACACCTTTTTAACAATCACTTGCTGTTCACCGTCATTTTAACAGATGTATAACAGACACTCTTTAGTACCCTATCTTTTCACACCCCTTTATGACATCTGCTGATACTGCTGACATGTGACAAAGAGTTTCTGGTTAGGCCAGTGGGGATAGTAAAAAAATGTGCAACACTTGAAATTTCGCTGAAACGAATAAAAGATACACAGCCATCAGAACATATGTGTATCCAGGGACCGACTCAGCTATGGGGAGCCCTGGGGCAAGCATCATTCTGGGGCCCCCCCTTCTATCTATCTATAGAATGTTTTTGTGAATAATGTGGAAGTGGCTAGTACTAAACTTCATACATACTGTAAGTACGCATAAATTTTGTACCCGGTTTTGTCTGCTCACGTCTGTATACAGAGTATCACAAAAAATTGTCACATTTTTAAGAAAAAATGCTAGTAGGATAATACAGTAGAAAGAATGATAGATTGGTGGACTCGAGTATTTCTTTGCAAAGTTTTACTTCGCTTATCTACGTACATTATAAGATGTGTAAAAGAAAATCCCATAAATTGGTCATAATTAATGGTTTTAACTTGCCATGTTACGTGGAAAACGTTAATAAAGTATTTCTTTTGAAAACAATAGAATACTAAGTTTTTATAATAAAATTTTAATCATTAGTTTTCGAATGATTAGTTTGCTTTTTGCATAAGTGGAGGGGGTACTGGAAGCAGAGAAGAGAAGGGGGACCGCAATCCCTTCCTAAATGTCTGAAAATATATGAATTTTGGTCACTTTTGGCTAGTTTTAATCACTTAGCACCTTTTAATGAAAATCCTGATTACTCTCATGGGAGCAACTGCCCCGCATGCCCCTGCATAAGTCGGACCCTGTGTGTATCTGTTCTTGTTCTTACTCCGAGTTTAAAATTCAGTTTTGTTTTTAAAATTATTAAATAATAGAATTTTTTTTTTATAAATAACATTAAAGTACTGTATAATTTGTTAGATGCATTAACGTTTCTCTTGTTCTAAATATTCTATTGCAGAACATATACCTAATTTCAGAATTTTTTCTTCCTTTAAATATGCATCAATGACAGTTGATTTTATATCACTACCACAAAAATATTTTGTTTTAAGTTTGATATACATTATTCAGGCGTGAATTCCTTTAACACATTTTAGAATATATACAGAAAAGGTGATTTTCCCAATGAAAATAATAACATTACGAAACCTTTTAAATATACTTTTAATTTCATAGAAAAAAAAAATTTTTAATGTGATTTCTTATCTGAAAAATGCAATATGAGATCGTATTATGTTGGTAAAACGCCAATGATAAACTTTTAAAAATATCAGTATTAAACCAACGATATTTTCTTGTCAACATCAGAAAAAAAATAATAAAAAAGTAATAATAAATATTTTCTCTTAATAACACATAAATGGGTGATATTAACAAAGGAAATTCTGAAATACAAATGATTTCAAATTTCCTTTTTAGTATAAAAAGTTTCGATTGCATTATTTTCAATAAATAATGACGTAAACACCTTCAGAATTTAGCAAGGGAGAAAAAAGAGAAGGGGGCGGGCACATAATAATGATAACGGTGAGTGCCGTAAAAGTCTAACATAAATGACGGCGCCTGGTGCGGGGCACCGCCCGTGCCATCCCGGATGCGGCGTTGTGTCCCTCTACTCTAAACCCAGATTTTACACATAACTTGGCCATATTAAAGTAAATTTTCACCAGGCTTGACTTGGATATAAATAAATAAAGTTGAAAGTGAAGTTGAAAATAAAGTGATTTTTGGTTAAATATGCCACTGGTTTCTATAAGAAAATTGTAGTGTGCTCTACTATTTTTTTAGGGGGGGGGGGTCACACTATACTGTTAAAGCAAATATTTCGAGTACAACAACACATTAGCTAGCAACGACCCCCCTCCCCTGCCCCTCTCCCCAAAGTATGAAAATTTGTTTCACGCCACTTTAAGACTTTTCCACAGCTAACTCACCAAATTAAAAAAGGCAACTGTGAACGAAAGACTTGACTATAAAAAAAAAAATCATTCTGTTACAGCTAATGACATGTATTTACTAATTTAAACGCAATTGAATATTTCTTTCAAAGTTTGTATAAAAAATAATTTTAATTTATTTATGTTCGACATAATTTAAATAATATTAATCAGTTGTTAATTAACCACAAATAAACATTTGTCAATTATTTACTATTTATCAATTAAAAATATTCACCAATTAATTGCTATTCATTAATTAATAATAGCGTCAATTAAGTACTATTTTATTTATCTATGGCAAATTATTGAGTATGACATTCATAACACTTTTCACTGGAAGCAGATACTCTGCTTACGCCCCCCCCCCCCCCCCCAATACGAAACATCTTTTAACGTTGCGTAAAAAAAACATCTTTCTAGAACTAACGCACCGAATTGACCAAGCAGCTGTATTCAAAAGACTTAGCTAAAGAACCAGTCTGTTATCGCTAATGAAATATATTTTAATATTTGAAACAAAATTAAATATTTTTTAACAAATAAATTTAAATTTACTGGCGACAATAATTAACTGAAATTTATCAATGTTTAACTAACCGCAATCAATTATTCAAAATTACTTACAATTTACTATTTGTAAATAATAGTCATCAATTAATATTCATTAACTAAAATAGCTTCATTTAAGAATATTAGCAAATGATTAAGCATTAACATCGCTAATCGTAACACTTTCATCTCCATTGCTTAAAATATCCTTTCAAAAAATTGTCATTGTCCTTCAAACGCATCAATAACATTATACACTTTGTCAGGCAATTCAATTGAATAATAGAGTAACCACCCAGGACATCTTAGTTCGAGATTAAGTTACTCGGGTTGAGTGTGTAAAATTTCAAAACGAGTAACACCCGAGTTACTCTAAATAATGGTACTGTGCTCCCACAAACTTTTTGTTCTAAAATATAAAAAATTACTTCGAATGAAATTTTTTTGGTGTTCATATGTATATTTTGCATATCTTAACATTCTATAATAATATTTAAATGATACTAATAAAATTTCGGTGGGTATTCCAAACGTCGGTAAAAAGTTTAGTTATTGACGAGGGCGGGTAGGACGGTATTGGTGTGTGTGTGTGTGTGTGTGTGTGTGTGTGTGTGTGTCTATCTGTGTATGCGATGGCTAGCAAAATCTAGCGTAAGTACGAAGCTGACAATTTTTATGAAAGTAGCCCAAAGTCTCTTCTGAGACTTCAGAATTTTAAAACTCTAATAATTAGTTGAGTTATTAATTAAAATTCTCAAATCACTCTCATTAATAACTCATCTCGGCCCTTGCGAAAGGGAAAAAGTGGTGGTGCACGCGCAGAAGCCTTATTTATGCATCGGGAGAAAATGAAGTTCGAAAAGAAGGAATTTCGGGAGTATTTTGTCATTATTTATTAACTTACATCAGTCAAACTGCTTAGTTAAGTTAAAAACGGATGACATGTTCTATAAGATCGTACTCTAATGTCTCAAATGCCACAATCAATTGAAAAAAAATATCACAGTTAATCCTTTGAATTTTTTTTTCCAAAAAGGCTCGTTTTTTCTGTGAAGCGTTTTTCTGTCCTGTTGCAGCGCCCCTCGAGGACGCAATTTTAGAGGTACCGACAAATTAAAAATGTGCTCTCAAAGCTAAAACCTTTTAATCGATGGTTTTTAAAAAATATGAATTTTAACTTTTTCAAATACACTGGCGAACTCAGGTCACTTCGCGTTTTATTGAGACGATCTTTTTTTAACCCTAAAAGTAAGAAAACGTCCATACACACTTTACTTTTTACTTTACACACCATACTTTTTTTTTTCTGTTTAGAGCATCTCTATAGGCCAGATTTACATAACCTACAAAATTTTTGAAACGTTCGGACGGGTATAAAATATTTTTTACAAAATAAAATATGTGAAAAATTCGATGGAAATAAAAAATCTGAGTGTTTCGTCGCGGTTTCGCCTCTTCAGGGCACAATTTTAGAGGTACCGACAAAACCAAAAATATTCTTAAAGGTGAAACATTCTTCTAATCGATGTTATAATCGGCTTTTAAAAATAAGGATTTTAACCCTTTCAAATAAACCGGCACGGAGGTTACTTCGCGCCTCACGGTGACGTTATTTTTTCTATGCTAAAAGTAACTATACGTGCGTATTTTAACAGAAACTTTTTAGAGCATTTCGATAGACCAGATTTACGTCACCTGCAAAAATTTCGAAATGTTCAGAGGAGTATAAATATTTTTATAAACTAAAATATATGAAAATATCTACGAAATCAGTAAAAACCTGGGTGTTTTTGCGCGGTAAATAAAGACGTCTTAATTTAAGTATATGTGTGTGGTGATAGGGGGGGAGGGTATAAATATTTTTTTAAAAAATGGTCTTAAAAGTTTTGCCCCCCCCCCCCCAGTCTTAGAGCCCAAGTTACGCCTATGTCACCACATATACGCGGGCTGAGCAGCGGCCTCTGTACTGCTGCTGAAACCGTATAAATAGAGGGCTGTAGCGAGACGTTGGAATTTTTCTATGGTTATCTGCTAGTGGTAAACGTTAGGTGAGATGTAATTATGGCTCTTCGACGAAAGAGGGCGACATTTCAACAACTGACGGAGTTTGAACGGGAGAATTATCGGCCTTCGTGAAGAAGGATTTTCCTATCGTGTAACAGTAGCTCGTGTGCAGCGTAACAACACCAGAGTGATCCGAGTTTGGAAGCAGCGGACCGACAACGATCGGACAACTCGGAAATACGGGAGTGGACCCCAAACGGTGACGTCAACGCGCGATGATAGACACATGGTTCGCATGGCGCTGACGAACTGTACTGCTTCATCTAGACATTTGGCAGCAAATTGGTCAACTGCTGCAGTTGTATCACTGTCTTCTTAGTCAATTCGTCGACGTCTGTTGCACCGTGGGCTACGTGCAAGAACTTTTTATAGAGGATCCCCCTCACGCAAAACCGCCGACTCGTGCGGTTGCAATGTGCTCATGAACATAGAGATTGGCATTCAGATTGGCAACAAATCATTTATTTTGACGATTCCCGCTTCAATTTGTAGTACCATGGTGGCCGCATTCGCGTTAGACTCTATGCCGGTAAATGCTACCTTCCGGAGTGCATTATCGAACGTCATAGTGGACGAACACCCAGAGTTATGGTCTGGGGTGCGATTGCGCATCATGAACGATCGCAGCTGCTGCGAATTGTAGGTTATCTGAACAGCAATAGGTGAACTGCTGGAGTCCGAAGTCGTTCTTTTCCTTCAAGGCATTCCTGGAGCTATTTTTCAACAGGATAATGCCCGCCCATGCTGTCAGGAATGTTCGAGACTTCTTGTCAGCAGAACACATACAGCTTCTTCCGTGGCCTGCGTATTCGTCGGATATGTCGCCTATTGAACATGTATGGGATTTCGTTGATCGGCGTCTCGCTCGTGATACAGGTCCTACAGCTTCTACAGATGAACTTTGGGTACTCAAACAAAGAATATGGAATGCTCTTCCCCAGGCAGACATTCAAATCTGTTTGACTTCATTCCATGTCGCATAGCAGCACTTACTGCAGCGCGTTGCTGCTACACGTGTAGCAGTTTGGTACCAAACACTTAATATTGTTTTTTTTTTGTTTTTTTTTTGCTTTGAAAATGTAATCATTTGTTTGTACCAAAAGCATTCGTTCGTGTATTAAATTTCATTTAATTATGATGATTCCTTCACATCGTTGCAATTTTCACAAACATGAGTGTAAGTACCTTCGCTGCAGAACATTCTGCGTCCGCTATGCCAACATACTTTCTATACCTCGCCCGGTCAATGCGGGCGTACCAAATGTCTCCAAATTGGATCACTGGTTCTATAAAACTTATATCTTTGGCGTACCTACATTTCCACATACATTGTTGGCTATTTATGCGGGCGACACAACTGTGATTGATGGCTCGTGGCAAAGACGCCTCATCATGCAAGACGTAGGAGTATCTACAACAACACATTCGCAAATTAGAATAATTTTTCCCCAAATGGTGTATTAAAATCAATTCTACTAAATCACAGGCAGTTATTTTCACTCGAAATCGTTCTACCCCACCACCTCTTTATCTTGATGGATATTTTATCAGCTTCGGACGGGAGGTTTAATATCTGGGTATATTCCTGGACAGCACACTCACTTGTCGCAAACAAATCGATCATAGCATCAAAAAGTTTTATAAAGCTAAATGCGACCTTGCACATCTCCTGTAAAATAATGAGATATAAGACAGTGTTCCGTCCCATACTTCTTTACTGTGTCTGGAGTTCTGCGGCTAAAACTAACTTGCAAAAGATCCAGGTGGTTCAGAACAAAACCCTTCGTACAATTGTTCATTCTCGTTGTTATAGTCGTAAATCTGCAATTAACCACGATCTCAATATACCACCAATTCGCTATCTACGCTATCAAAAATCAAGTTATTAATTTCAATTTCTTCGACAAAAATCTCAGTTATTCCAAATCTTTCTCTTCAAAGTATATCCATTTATGATGACCATCCTCACTGGAAAAGATCACGGGACACTCTTCATCTGCCTGAAAACATCGACCCAGGATGATATATTTTGTATTTACCCCTGTAAATCTTTCTTTTATTTTTGTTTTATTCATCATATTTCTTAACAAAAATCATTTTCCTCTCTTTTAATTGTAAACTGTATTTTATATATATTATTTTAAAAGGTATGGCGCTTTTAGATGGCCTTTTTTGCTTTGAGACCGGCAAAAATTTTAATACCTCTAAGACTATTACAAAAAATAAAATTTCTACCACTATAATAAATGTAAACAAAACAAGTAAACCTAGTGATCAACCTGAACAACTTATTCCTAGATTACTATTTTAAATTTCTGGTATGAATTCAGAATATTCACTAAATTGGGAACACGTATGTAGCATAAATGCTACCGTTGGCAGTATAGGATTAAGATTGTGATCGCTTCAACGGTATCCCCCTGTCCCTTCCAAAGAGATGAAAATTGCCTCCTTTGTCATTTGTTTTTCTGATGCGACTCAAAGTACTTCGACATAATATTCTAAAAGTTGCTGAAAGTGGCGCTTTTTAAAATTCACAGTTCTATTTTTCCAAAATTTCACTAGATTTAAAGAAGTGTTTCCTAAATCCCAAAAGATATTTGAATCTCCTTAGATTTACGTAATTTTCTCTATATCCGAGATTGAGAACGTAGAATGAGAATATAATAAATCATAAGGATGGTTCATGATTGTCATCTATATTTTTCAATATTTTATTTTCAAATCATTCGATATCGATTATCAAAATAACCCGTTCTGACCGTCCACCACACCATTACTCTACTTCTTTTGTCCTCGTAGCAATAGCTAATAGACGACTAACATTATACAGGCTCATAAAGCTCATAAACTTGTCAAGCATAGTAATTATAATATAAAATTTTCATAACATACTTCTGGGTTGAAAGGAATATTTTAAAGATATTATTTATACATAATAAGCGGTACTCCAAGTTTACGTTAAGACGCTCTTTATAACATGTCATGTTTGTACTTATATTTCCATTTATAAGATGTAGATGGCAGAACCAAAGTTCCTCCCACGGGTCATTCCATGTCAGTTCAGGCAGGCATGTAACCCACCATCACAGATTTTGATGAAACCGCGTGCGTTTGTTCCTATTATTAAGATATGATCACCAGTATTTTTTTTACTCCTTGGTGAAATAGTTTCCGAGAAAAAAATTGTCAAAATTTTGAAAAACTGCTGTCAGTTGGCATTCTTGACCGCTCGGTTTTCAAATGTAGCATGACATAAATATAATCATATTTCAATATCTACTCTACAAATCATCTTCAAATAATTTATGCATAATATTTAGGGTACCCAGTTTATGAAAAAAAAAATACTGTTACGCTTATAACATTTTAAGTGTGCCTAAAAAAATGTTTAAACTTTGAAGTGGTGAATTTTTTATGAAAAATAATACATTAACAAAAAAAGCATTATCAACAAAAGGCGATATTTTTATTAAATTTATTTTTTGTGGGGGATATATCTAAATGTGCCCGTTACCTGATTCTGAAATAAAAATTGTGGGATTTTGGGTGTTTTTAGTAGTATTTCCTATTTAAAAATATTTTGAGGCGTATTTCAAATCAAATCAAGCAGAGTCATTCCATGTCAGTTCCCCTAAGCCATTTAATTCACCGTCACAAATTTCAATGAAACTGGGTATGTTTATAGCTCATTTTAAGACGTAATCACCTTTAATTTTCTTGATTTTCTTCTAAGTAAAATATTTTTTAAGATAAAAAAAATCTAAATTTTGAAATTTTTTTTAATTGTTTTTAATGACAGTTCTATATTTAAAGACTGCATAAAAAAAGTCATTTCAATATAAAATCACTAAATAAATTTCAAATAATGTATATGTGACAAATAATGTAGGCAGATTATTATTTATTGTTGTTTGTCATGTTTAAACACTAAGGGTGTGTTTAATCTTGTGAATTTTAAAAATTCACAAGAATTTTGTGAAAAATAATGTGTTAATCAAAAATTTATTATTAACCGAAGTCAGGGTGTTATTACTTTTTTTAATTGTACGTAAAAATATCTTTTAAATAGTTATAAAATAAAAATAGTGAAAATATGAGCAATTTTAACAAAATTTTCATAACATGTGAAAGTTTAATGATAAATATTGAAGCTTTTCATGCTAAGATACACTATAACGACTACGATATCATGTACTGCTACTCTTGCTTAAATATAATACATACAATAATAAAATAACAAATATTATTTACAGCAATAAAAATTAAATTAAATAGTAGCAGTTCCTTTACCAACACTACACTGCTCAACAGCCGACTTAAAATCAACAGCCCACTCTTATTGAAAAATACTTTAATTTGTTCAAATAATAAATAAACTACATTTAATAATCTTAATACCAACTTATTATCTTAGGACGATAATAATAACTAAACAACATAATGAATTTATAAATCAGCTTTTAATTGAAAATACATGAAATGGTCGCTTTAAATGTTGTTGTTCATCGAGTCAATCAAAATAAATTAAATAAAAAATAGTGAACCTAATATGCTGACTGCAATGACACTTCTAACAAAACTGATTAATTCATGACTATTTGCCATCAAACCCGAAAGATCAAAAAGAAAAAATCAGCTGTAGTGTGAATGTGACATACTCAGTTGTTGGGATAGGAATGTCTGTGAAATTTTCACCTGTACTTCAATAAAATATAAACATGTACGCTTTCTTCATTGATTCAAATTAAGTAAAACAATTATAAAATTTTGTTGTCATTACACCAGATGTTAAATTTTTCGTTACATACTATTAGATAAGTTCTTTACTTTTAGATATTATCGGCATAATATCATAAAATTTACCAGATGTATTCTCTATAAGTGTATAAACAATATATATGCTTTATTAAACATAAGTGAATAATTTTTAAATAATTTGTTTGAGAACAGGGATATATATACACACATATACATACATCTACTTATAATAAAAGCTGAGTGCACGTGACCGGCGGAACGATGCCGGTGCGAACCACTCTGGTCTGCGAAACGACCGTAGCTAAACGGCATGTTAGGCTTAATGAAAAACATATCTTAACATATGACAGCTAAATGATAATTTTTTCTACTTAAAATCATGTCTGTTCACCATATTTTCATATAAAACATGTGTATCATATCCATTTATAATGTATTAAGTTCTAAATTAAAATTAAGCTAATAGAAATCAAATCTAAACAAACGATACTGTTGCCATTCAGATTCAAATTCCAGCAAATTAAGAAACAAATGAATGACTCTTTGACGATTCATCAAAAAAAAAAAAAAAAAAAAAATACGGTTAACATCTGATTCTGCTTTAAATATATTTTTTAAAGCATATTAAAGCCTTTAAGTTTTTTGAAATGCGTTTTTCATTATTGTTTGCATTTATAAGCAGCAATTTTATTTACGACTGTTTACATTTACAAGCAGTTAGTTTACGACATACATATGAAATATTACGTAATTTATTGAATAAATATTTTAAAAAACATTATTTAATGATTATTCATCATTATTCATATGAATCATTCATATGAATATTGATTCATATCAATGATTCATATATTTCACTCTTCTGTAGTGGCAACAGTAAAACGCTGTTTCTCTCGCTGTTTCTTTAGGAAAAAACAGAGGGATAAACGTGCTGATTTTTCGCCACTACTCGCTTTGATCTGTCAATAGTTATTTTTGAATGTTTTAAAAGTTTTTTTTAATTTTTATTATGGACTTTCGGAAAGAAGGCGCCAATTGATCAGGAAAAGAATTGCGCGATCGCGGCAATCAACGGATTTCTCAGTTTGCCTGATAAACTCAGCTGAGTTTACACCGAACAGAATTAAACACCCATACGCACAATTTTTTGTTTATTTTTTATCTAAACTATGCGTATTTTAAGTTCATGTTCATAAAGTGTTTATCACTCACATGAATGTTTCATTATAATAAAGATTTAAAAATCAAAATTACATTTGTTTTTAATTTTACTAAATTTTTGTACCGTTAAAAAACATAGCTTTTTGTATGTGTATTACTTTCAATGATGCACATAATGGTGTTTTAGTTTTGCCCAAATATATGAATCAAATTTTAAAGTTTCATCTAAAATTAAAAAATAAACATCTGATTTTTTAAAGAAATGCCATATGTTTTTTGTTTTATTTTTAAGTTTCTTATTTCACCTATGCTGCATTTTTTAAGCTGAATTTAATATATTTCTGTGAATTATTTTTTGCTGTTTGAAAAATGCAACAGCTTTTTTTTTTTTTTTTCAACTATGCCTATATTTTTAAAAGCATTTACAGACATGCCACTTTCCAGCGAAAACAGGGAATTCCATTTTTTTCGGCACAATTTATCATCCCTGGGATTGATGCAAATCAGTATTAAAATTTGTTGACATTTTTAGGACGAGAAGGGGGGGGGGTAGCAGAATTTGACAAAATAAAAATGCGAGTACAAGCAGCTGCAAATTGAGTTTATTTCTAATCCTTTCCCATGACCTACTGTGCATTTAGTCCATGTATAGAAACAAACAGCAGGAAAAAAACATATAGCCAGGAGCTTGCAACTATCATCTGTCTGCTTTCCCCGAAGGATTGCAAAAATCATCAAAATATCGTAGAAAAAGGGTGGTTTCATCAAACGAATATGAATTCCATCAAAGGATCGCAGAAAAAAGCACAATTTTTCCCAAATGGTCCTTTAGAATGCATGTTTCGTCTAAGGATCATGGAATATGTGAATGTCGCCAAATAATCGTGGAAAAAACATGAATTTCATCAGATGACTGCAGAAAAAATGCATTATTTGATCAAAGTATCGCGAAAAACGTGAATTTCGTCAAATAATCACAAAAAAAATATGTTTTTTGATCAGAGGATCACAGAGAAAACGAGATTTTCATCGAAAGGTTGCAAAAGTGCAAGTTTCAACATAAGATCCTAAAAAAAAAATGTAAATTTTGAAATCGGGGGATCTTGAAGCTTATTGGTTCATCAGTATCAGGTGAACCATTAGTCAGCTAAATTTTCTGTTACGTAACTAATTTGCTGCATACATTCGGATGCACCTGTGCTGCTGTCAACGTATTTTGATTGTAAGGTAAATCTCGCTTGCTCTGCTGTTTATTTCTTTTTTTTTTTTTTTTTTAGGATTTTTGCATTAGCTGTTTAAAATGCACCCTTTATTGGTGACTATATCGATATTTACATGGTTTACCGTTTTAGAGACAGACGATTCAGCCAACGGCTGCCGAAAAAATTCAGAGTCTGAAAACATCGAGGGTGTATTACCAAACATCCATCAAAATTTAAATTTAATTCAGTTAGAAGAGAAGTACCATACGTTGACGATGTTTCAGACCCTGACTAGGATCCCTTTTTCTAAATATTAAATTATTGATTTTTTTTTAAATTTTAACTGATTGTTTGTTTTTTATGTAAATATTTGAATTTTTTTTTGTATGAAACTCTCCTTTTTTTTATGAATCGCCGTCTCATTTATTGGTATTTCTTTATATTTATCCTTTTACTTTATGTTTAATAAATTTTTTGGCAGTTGTGAGCGAGATTTTACCTGCATTCGTAACAAATTTTTCAAGATGGCAGTAAAACTTCGTTTTTAAATCTTTATGTTACTTATAAATCCATGTTTTTACATCATTTTCTATTTTTTTGTGCAAATCATTGATTTATAATTAACATAAAGATTTAAAAATTGAGTTTTTCCATCACCTTGAAAAGATTTTTGGCACAATTTTTTTCGCCAAGCGGCACAGGATGCGGAACTCTTCCCTGAATTTTGTCAAAGAAACGTGAGAGGTGTAATTCGTCAAAAAGGCGCAGGAAAAACGTGAACTTTGCAACAAATCCCGATAAAAACACTCATTTCGTGAAAGGATTGTGGTAAAAACAGTCATTTTGTCAAAAGGCTGCGAAAAAAACATGAATTTCATCAAAGATGTGCAGAAAAAAACGAGAATTTCACCATAAACATTAAATTATTGATTTTTTTTTTTTGTAAATTTTAACTGATTGTTTGTTTTTTGTGTAAGTATTTTTAGTTTTTTTATATATTTTTTTCTGTATGAAACTCCCCTTTTTTCTGAATCGCCGTCTCATTTATTGGTATTTATTTATATTTATCTTTTTATTTTATATTAGTAAGTTTTTTGGTAGTTGTGAGCGAGATTTTACCAGCATTCGTAACAAATTTTTCAAGATGGCGGAAAAACTTCGGTTTTAAATCTTTGTTATTTATAAATCCATGTGTTTACATCATTTTCTATTTTTTGGTCAAAATCATTGATTTATAAATAACAAAGATTTAAAAATGATGTTTTTCCGCCATCTTGAAAAGATTTTTGGCAAGATTTTGAACAATTTTTTTTTGCCAAGTGGTACTCTTCCCTGAATTTTGTCAAAGAAACGCGAGAGGTGCAATTCGTCAAAAGGGCGCAGAAAAAAAGCAAATTTTTCAACAAATCCCGATAAAAACACTCATTTCGTCAAAAGGCTGCGAAAAAAACACGAATTTCATCAAAGATGTGTAGAAAAAATGAGAATTTTGCCATAGGGTTGTTGGAAAAGCTCTTTTTTTTTCCCCCCGCATGAGGTGGTTCATATTTTCTTCATTTGAAGGTTGACTTTTACAAACACTATTTTTTTAATGCTTTTGAGGACTTGCCACTATCTGAATAATCATGCATATCAATCACCTGTTTAATTGAGTCTGACTTAATGTTGTAAACTTAAAATAACACTTTCCCGTCATTTTTGACAGGGCCATATGCTAGTATATATATATATATATATGTTGAAAATCCATCTTTCAGTAATATTGTGATGAAATAAATCAAAGTGCATATCATAAGAAACTGAATAAAGTTACAAAAATGCATCTCATTAAGTTTTAAGTAATTTTTTAGATATAGTTATTTGAAAGGTACGAGGGTCACTCTGAAATTTTTGAGATACAACTAGGTTTTTAAAGTTAGACTTACAAAATTTTAGGTGTGTTCAAAGTAGTCTCCTCCAGCATCAATGCACTTTTGTAGACGAATTTTCCACAGATTAAATGCCCCAAACCATTCATTTCGTGGAATAGATGAAAAATATGCATTTATAGCCACATCAATCTCTTCTTCTGAATGAAAACGACTTCCACGTAAGTTCTTTTTTAGATTAAAGAATAACCAAAAGTCACACATAGTTAGATCAGGTGAATACGGTGGATGTTCTATCACTTTAATTCATTTTTGTTTAAGAAACTCAACTGTTAATCCAGCTGTATGTGAAGATGCATTGTCATGGTGAAGCATTACTCCCCTAACATTCACCTCTTGTAGAATTTCTGGAAGACATTTAGTGGTATACCAGCTTGCTGTTACTATCTTCTGTCCTTCCAACTTGATGGCTTTGACCAATCCCGTACTTCTGAAGAAAACGGCATACATTACTTTTTTCAGTGTGCGTTGTCTTTTCACCAGTGTCGGCGTGGGATCATCTTCAAAGACCCATACTTTGCTTTCTTGAAGTGTTGAAACGTCAAAAAACGGTATGTACGTTTCATCACCCGTTACAATTTTAGAAATGATGCGGTGGCCACCATCATTTAGCAATTTAAGAGTTTCTTTACTGATTCTGACACACTCCTCTTTTTGGTGCTCAGTTAGATTATGGGGAACGCAACGGCAAACTACTTTTTTCATATGCAATTCTTCATGAATAATTTTGTGTATGGCTGCGGATCCAATGTTAAGTTCCTTCTGTATCATTTGATAGGTACAGCGATTATCATCCATTAACATTTTTCGTATAGAAGACACATTATCCGAGATTACTGCCGACGGCGGCCTTCCTGTGTGTTCTTCATCCTGAAGAAAATTGCGACCTGTGCTAAATTTTTTAAACCATCTGCATACAGTAGCACGAGCTGGAGATTCATCACCAAATGCGAATTTCAACCGTTGAATGCATTCTTCTTGATTTAATCCTGCTTTAAAATCGTGGAAAATCATAGCGCGAAAATGTTCTCACGCCAACTCCATTTTCTCTTCTGTTTAAAATGTATTCTACGCTAAACAAGTTGAAGTAAGTCAGTAAAAAATCGTCTGCTGTGTTAAAATACTTTGTATTTTAAAATTAAAGCGTTATTTTTATTTTGTAAATTCTCGTCTGCGCGTATCTCAATAATTTCAGAGTAACCCTCGTATAAATATAATGGATTATGCATTTTTTGCATATTTTTAAAGCACAATATGTCAAAGTTTTCTTCAAAAGAGTGAAATTCGGTATTTTTTTTCAATATCAGCAGATCAATGCTAAATTTTCAATATTAGCAGACAAATGTCAATTTTAAGATTAGGAGTGTCATTTTGAAAATTTCTGTTGGGCAGTGAGGAGCTAGTGATTTTTCTCTTTTTTGGAAAGGGATAATTGCTCTTCGCTCCAGAAGTTTTACTACAAAACAATATTGTTTATTTTTTTCCTTATGAAACGAACATAAAAGATAATTTGAAAAATAAAATAAATGTATAAATAAAAATATTTCCAGAGATTGGATAAATTTTACATCTGAAAATATTGATAATTTTAAATATGATTTAAATACTACAAAAACCAACCAAAATCCCACTATTTTTATTTCTGATCCAGTTATAATGTGGTATTATGTACAACATAAAATTAAAAAATTAGTCATAGAAACTCCGCCTCTGATTGATAAAGCTTTTTTAATAATTTCATTATTTTTTAATAATTTCATTATTTTTTGTAAAATATGTTTGATTTCAAAGATTATACAATTTTTTAGACACATTATTTTTTAACATTACAGTAATACTTTTTTCATAATCTACATACTTTTTTACCTTCCTTAAATTATTTGAAGAAGATTTCTTTATTAGTTATTGAAATATGATTTTATGTATAAAATCAGGCCTTTGAAAATTGAACAATCATTAATGGCAACTCGTGGCAATTTTCCAAAACTTTGATAATTTTTTCTCATATTTTCAATATTTTTATTTTATAACCATTTAAAAGATATTTTTACGTACAATAAAAAAAAAAGCAATAACACCCTGCCTTCGGTAAATAATAAATTTTTGATTAACACATTATTTTTGACAAAATTATTGATTTTAAAAATTCCCAAGATAAAAGACACTCTTATTGTTTAAACATGACAAAAAACAAGAAATAATAATCTGCCTACATTATTTGTCACATATACATTATTTGAAACCTATTTAGTGATTTTATATTGAAATGACTTTTTTTAATGCAGTCTTTGAATATAGAACTGTCATAAAAATAAAAATAAAAAAATAAAACAATTTTTCAAAATTTTGATAATTTTTTTATCTTAAAAAATATTTTACTTAGTTTCAAGAAAATTAAAGGTGATTACATCTTAAAATGAGCTATAAACAAACCCAGTTTCATTGAAATTTGTGGCAGTGAATTAAATGGCTTAGAGGAACTGACATGGAATGACTCTGCTTGATTTGATTTGAAATGCACCTCAAAATATTTTTAAATAGAAAATACTGCTAAAAACACCCAAAATCCCCCTATTTTTATTTCAGAATCAGGTAAAGGACACTTTTAAGTATATATCCGACAAAAAATAAATTTAATAAAAATACCGCCTTTTGTTTATAGTGCTTTTTTTTGTTAATGCATTATTTTTCATAAAAAATTCACCACTTCAAAGTTTAAACATTTTTTTAGACACACTTAAAATGTTATAAGCGGAACAGTGTTTTTTTTTCCATAAACTGGGTACCCTAAATATTATGCATAAATTATTTGAAGATGATTTGTAGAGTAGATATTGAAATATGATTATATATATGACATGCTACATTTGAAAACCGAGCAGTCAAGAATGCCAACTGACAGCAGTTTTCCAAAATTTTGACAATTTTTTTCTCAGAAACTATTTCACCAAGGAGCAAAAAAAATACTGGTGATCATATCTTAATAGTAAGAACAAACACACGCAGTTTCATTAAAATCTGTGATGGTGGGTTACATATTGATATTTTACTGCCTGATTTGATGTGGAATGCCCCCCACAGAAATAAATATCAGAGAATTGTTCTCTAGCTGTGTGTTGTCATGTGACCGACGTCTGTAAGTGTTGTGATGTGTTTGTGAATTAATTATTAAATATTTGTTTACGATATGCCTTGTCAATTACGAGTTATGTTAATTATTATTAATTACTTACTAAATATACAAAAAGTGGCGACGAACGAAAATAAGGTATAATTTCACTGGAAAAAGGTTAACGAAAATGATAATCGTGCCGGGGGAAATGGCTATTTTCGTTTTCAAAGTTCTATGCTTCTCTGAAATAAATACTTCAATGTAATATTATTAAGACATCATCATTACGGCGGTGGTAAGTGATACTTCATTTTTTCTCTTTTCTGCTTTCAATAAAGTAAAATGTTTACCCACTTCAAAGAATTTGATGAAAAAGTAGAATCTTTCACAACGTACGTGAAAAGATTGGAGCAAAATTTCGTTCTGCATGACATAACAGAACAGGAAAAGTTCCTGCTATTTTATCATTATTAGGACCGAAATTATATGGTTTATTATGTGATTTATGTGTACCTAAGAATTGTGAAACTTTAAAATATAATTAAATTGTTGATATTCTGCTTAAACACTTAAGCCCCGTCCCCAATGAATTCATTGAGAGAATTAAATCTAGAAAATGTTTTCAGAATGAAATTGAATCAATTGAAGATTTTGCCGCTATTTTAAAAAAAAGGTGCGACCTTTTGTTCATTTACTGGTGATACTCTAAATGAAAATTTGCTGGAACAGTTTCTGCGCGGTCTGAAAAATGAAAGCATTCAGAATAAATTGATTACGCAAGTTGATGATTTAAATTTCGAAAAAGCTGTTGAGAAAGCTTTAACTTTATATAATGTAGATATTGAAATTGCTGAAATTAAGCATAAAAATTTCAATGTAAATAAAATTTCCAGTACGAAAAAATGTACAAAATAAGAAATTACAAAATTGTTCTCAAAAACAGAATGTCAACAATCAGGTAAATAATACACATTCTGACATGAATAAAAATAAGTGAAAGTGCTATCGATGTGGAAATGCCTCACATTTAGCAAATTCATGTCGATTTATTAATGTTACTTGCAGCGCCTGATTACCAACGGGGGACATTCCTACCAGTAAAAAGAAACAGAAAATTTTGGCAGAAATCTTACATGAATACGGCGTTTAGATAAGACGAACATTTCTTTTAACCCTTACCGGCGCGGTGTCCTTAAAAAAGGAACTGGTGGATAAAAACTGCAGTGCCTCCCTACGAAGGCTGTCTCCCCGCTTGCTCTTTTTCAGTTTCGTTTTGAATTTCGAATGGCTAACTTTTGGCAAATTTTTAACACAGCAACCTTGGAGGGAGACATTGCTGTTTGCGTTTAAAACCACATGCTTTTGCTCTAATTTTCATATCGCTGCGGTAGCTTATCTAAAATTTTATCAGTTATTATATATTAAATCGGATCAGAAAGTATTTCGTATAAGAAAATGGATAATTCTGTTTCATGTACTGTATGTAATCGGACCAGATAAATCTCTCTCTCTCTCTCTCTCTCTTTTTTTTTTATATAAAAGAAATCATGATTTTTATCAACCCTGTGAATTATTAGGATAAAATTTTCAGGTGCACTTATTTAGATGATTAAAAAATGAAACTTCTTTTTTAATATAAAAAGTGTTGTACACTTTAAATTATAGTCTCTTGCTAATAGGGAAAAAAATGCGATAATTCTATTTCATGTACTGTATGTAATCGGACCAAATATATATATATATATATATATATATATATATTTTATAAAAAAAAAAAAAATCATGATTTTTATCAACCCTGGGAATTATTAGGATAAAATTTTCAGGTGCACTTATTTAGATGATTAAAAAATGAAACTTCTTTTTTAATATAAAAAGTGTTGTACACTTTAAATTATAGTCTCTTGCTAATAGGGAAAAAAATGCGATAATTCTATTTCATGTACTGTATGTAATCGGACCAAATATATATATATATATATATATATATATATATATTTTATAAAAAAAAAAGAAATCATGATTTTTATCAACCCTGTGAATTATTAGGATAAAATTTTCAGGTGCACTTATTTAGATGATTAAAAAATGAAACTTCTTTTTTAATATAAAAAGTGTTGTACACTTTAAATTATAGTCTCTTGCTAATAGGGAAAAAAATGCGATAATTCTATTTCATGTACTGTATGTAATCGGACCAAATATATATATATATATATATATATATATATATATATATATTTTATAAAAAAAAAAAAAAATCATGATTTTTATCAACCCTGGGAATTATTAGGATAAAATTTTCAGGTGCACTTATTTAGATGATTAAAAAATGAAACTTCTTTTTTAATATAAAAAGTGTTGTACACTTTAAATTATAGTCTCTTGCTAATAGGGAAAAAAATGCGATAATTCTATTTCATGTACTGTATGTAATCGGACCAAATATATATATATATATATATATTAAAAGTTATTTAACATTTATTTCAATATGTATTAACTGTGTCCTATGGTATCAATTACTGTGATTTCTTAACTGTTTTATTAACCTTAATCTTTACGATATGGGTGCCATGTGAGCGTGGATTTATTCTAAAATATTAATCGGTATGGTGTTTATTATTTCATTTTATATCCTATAAATATTTAAATAGGTTTTATTGTTTTTTCCAATTCATATTATTTGTTTCTATTCTGTTTTCATTTTTAATCAATTCACTTGATTTTAATGGTTGTTAGGGCACAGGGGAAAATAACTTTTAGCTTTAGCTTATATTTCCCACAGAAAACAACCATTTTGCTTATATCATTGAATTCTGTGCCCTTGAAAACGTAATTCAATATATAAGCATTTCCATTATTTGTCGGTGTCCACTTTCTTATTTTTCTTCCATAATATTCTTATAAATATTTTATCTTTTTTTTTTATATATATACTTACAGCTTTAATTCATAATATTATGGTTTTTGATGGTGGTAGGTTATGTTTAATTATTGGTTATATATATATATATATATATATTTTATTAAAAAAAAAAGAAATCATGATTTTTATCAACCCTGTGAATTATTAGGATAAAATTTTCAGGTGCACTTATTTAGATGATTAAAAAATGAAACTTCTTTTTTAATATAAAAAGTGTTGTACACTTTAAATTATAGTCTCTTGCTAATAGGGAAAAAAATGCGATAATTCTATTTCATGTACTGTATGTAATCGGACCAAATATATATATATATATATATATATATATATTTTATAAAAAAAAAAAAAAATCATGATTTTTATCAACCCTGGGAATTATTAGGATAAAATTTTCAGGTGCACTTATTTAGATGATTAAAAAATGAAACTTCTTTTTTAATATAAAAAGTGTTGTACACTTTAAATTATAGTCTCTTGCTAATAGGGAAAAAAATGCGATAATTCTATTTCATGTACTGTATGTAATCGGACCAAATATATATATATATATATATATATATATTTTATAAAAAAAAAAGAAATCATGATTTTTATCAACCCTGTGAATTATTAGGATAAAATTTTCAGGTGCACTTATTTAGATGATTAAAAAATGAAACTTCTTTTTTAATATAAAAAGTGTTGTACACTTTAAATTATAGTCTCTTGCTAATAGGGAAAAAAATGCGATAATTCTATTTCATGTACTGTATGTAATCGGACCAAATATATATATATATATATATATATATATATTTTATAAAAAAAAAAAAAATCATGATTTTTATCAACCCTGGGAATTATTAGGATAAAATTTTCAGGTGCACTTATTTAGATGATTAAAAAATGAAACTTCTTTTTTAATATAAAAAGTGTTGTACACTTTAAATTATAGTCTCTTGCTAATAGGGAAAAAAATGCGATAATTCTATTTCATGTACTGTATGTAATCGGACCAAATATATATATATATATATATATATATATATATTTTATAAAAAAAAAAAGAAATCATGATTTTTATCAACCCTGTGAATTATTAGGATAAAATTTTCAGGTGCACTTATTTAGATGATTAAAAAATGAAACTTCTTTTTTAATATAAAAAGTGTTGTACACTTTAAATTATAGTCTCTTGCTAATAGGGAAAAAAATGCGATAATTCTATTTCATGTACTGTATGTAATCGGACCAAATATATATATATATATATATATATATATATATTTTATAAAAAAAAAAAAAATCATGATTTTTATCAACCCTGGGAATTATTAGGATAAAATTTTCAGGTGCACTTATTTAGATGATTAAAAAATGAAACTTCTTTTTTAATATAAAAAGTGTTGTACACTTTAAATTATAGTCTCTTGCTAATAGGGAAAAAAATGCGATAATTCTATTTCATGTACTGTATGTAATCGGACCAAATATATATATATATATATATATATATATATATATATATTATAAAAAAAAAAAAAATCATGATTTTTATCAACCCTGGGAATTATTAGGATAAAATTTTCAGGTGCACTTATTTAGATGATTAAAAAATGAAACTTCTTTTTTAATATAAAAAGTGTTGTACACTTTAAATTATAGTCTCTTGCTAATAGGGAAAAAAATGCGATAATTCTATTTCATGTACTGTATGTAATCGGACCAAATATATATATATATATATATATATATATATATATTTTATAAAAAAAAAAGAAATCATGATTTTTATCAACCCTGTGAATTATTAGGATAAAATTTTCAGGTGCACTTATTTAGATGATTAAAAAATGAAACTTCTTTTTTAATATAAAAAGTGTTGTACACTTTAAATTATAGTCTCTTGCTAATAGGGAAAAAAATGCGATAATTCTATTTCATGTACTGTATGTAATCGGACCAAATATATATATATATATATATATATATTTTATAAAAAAAAAAAAAATCATGATTTTTATCAACCCTGGGAATTATTAGGATAAAATTTTCAGGTGCACTTATTTAGATGATTAAAAAATGAAACTTCTTTTTTAATATAAAAAGTGTTGTACACTTTAAATTATAGTCTCTTGCTAATAGGGAAAAAAATGCGATAATTCTATTTCATGTACTGTATGTAATCGGACCAAATATATATATATATATATATATATATATATATTTTATAAAAAAAAAAAGAAATCATGATTTTTATCAACCCTGTGAATTATTAGGATAAAATTTTCAGGTGCACTTATTTAGATGATTAAAAAATGAAACTTCTTTTTTAATATAAAAAGTGTTGTACACTTTAAATTATAGTCTCTTGCTAATAGGGAAAAAAATGCGATAATTCTATTTCATGTACTGTATGTAATCGGACCAAATATATATATATATATATATATATATATATTTTATAAAAAAAAAAAAATCATGATTTTTATCAACCCTGGGAATTATTAGGATAAAATTTTCAGGTGCACTTATTTAGATGATTAAAAAATGAAACTTCTTTTTTAATACAAAAAGTGTTATACACTTTAAATTATAATCTCTTGCTAATAGAAAAAAAAATGTTAAAGACACGAAATACGGCAATTTGAAACACAGCTTTTATATAAAGATAACTTTAGATTATTGATAAATAGGGAGTAAAAAGGTAGAAATAAAAATTTAAAAATTAAAATTATTTTAAAAAAATTAAAAGTAAATAATTTTTAATTTTTTTGTTATTAAAATCAGATTTTTTAAAATTTAAATCGGATTTTTATGATTTTTTTTTCCGCAGCGTTAAAATACTGAATAGATACCAAGAGTTTTAGATTTTCAAAACAATTAAACCTTTAATTGCTAACATAATCTATGTTTTTACACTTTAAATAATAAAATTTAATTATTAGTAATTACAGAAATTATAAAAACTGCAAATTAGCAGTTTCATTAGTTAATAGCATACAATAATGTTAAACACATTAATAACTATAATAAATGCAATGTAACAAGAATGTAATACAATGTATTAACAGGGTTCGTACGCATCAGGGGATTCAGGGGATTTCAGGTGTTTTAGTACCAGAAATTTTGTAAAGTACTGATCGCTATATCTGAAGATAGAATTTTTTATCATTAAATAATCCAAATGTTACTTTACGAAAATTCTGGTAAAAGAACGTTGAAGCGTACGAACCTTGATTAAGTACAATATAACAATGTAAAACTATATTAAATACTAGTGATATTTACATATATTAGAATTATCAGTAACTGAATTTAATATTAAAATGTTAATACTACTTAAAATTAATAATTATTAGACAGTTACTAATTTGGAACATAATATACATTTTATGCTTTAATTACTAAAATGATAATTAAAAATTTATTATTCATTCTAGAAGGAAAAGGGGCAGGATGCTAGTTCCAAGAAAATGGCACTATTTTATGAGGAAATATATTAATAATGTGTTTAGTAACGATAAGAAAAAAAGCATATAATTTTTTAATATAATAAATAAAGTGTCATTAAATTGTAATAATTTTATAAATTACAAGTTGAAAAATACAATTAAATAACAATATTTTTTAATAACATCCTGTTTTTCTCAAGAAATAAAGATCTAACATTTTTGTAAGGACTTGGTCACACAGATTAAGAAATACTACGGTATGGGGAATTTTTTTACAAAAAATCTCTGGCTACAACTACAGGTGAATCACTATTTTAAGGCAGGGAGCATTTCAGGTGAGTCTTTAAAAAATGGCCTAGAAGAAACAGTAATTGCAGAATTAAATAAAAACTGCAAATAAGTAATTTCATTAGTTAGTAGCACAAGTAACAAAACTAACAAATATTATTGGCAGCTCGTTTTGCATTTGTACTACTGTTAATCGCTCAAATCTTAACTTACACCATGCGTGTGCATGCTAACCAAAAAATTGTTACACCCATTCATACACACATACAGGGTAAATATAAGACTAGCCAGTTATATCTGAAATACTCAAAATATTAAATAACAGCACTATAGTTTCTTTATTTGGTGCAGTTCCAAATTTAGAATTAAAAAAAAAAAAAACTTTATTCAACCTGTACTGGGGAAACTCTTACTGTGCTCAGCATTTTTATACCAATTAGTTCTTTTTCTCTTATACATTTTATAATAGCTGTTGAGCAAATATCATTCTTTCATTCTTCTTTAACTCCAATATTTGCTATAAATTTATTATTGCAAAAATAGAATGGGAAAGTAAGATCCTGGCTATTTGTTCTTTTACTTTGCAGAAATTTATTATACTTCTTATGCTTTTTTATATAAAAGAATGAATAATTTGATTACTTAAAGGAAATTATGACATTACAAATTATATTAGATTTAAATATCATTTTAAAATGAAATGCTTTTTATTCCTTTACAAACTTACTGTATTTAATTTTTTACAAGACTCAGGAATTGAGCTTAGAAACAATTATTTAAAGCTTTTTTTTTTTTTTTTTTTTATAAGGCAAAATACCTGTAGAAACTTTCCAAACTATATTAGGTAATCTTAGATTTTAATGCTTTTATTTCAGTTTAAGGGTGTATTTCGTAAAAGTCTTTAAAATGTAGATTATTTCTGATACATTTTCTCCGAAAATTACCCACATAAATATTTAAAATTAGAGTATGATATGTAAATTGACTTTCTGAAAGTGCCGTGAACGATTTTTTTTAATTTTAAATTTGTTAAAATTGATTTTTGACTGCTTTATGAAAATTATGTCCGATTCATTTTCTCTAGAAATTACCCACAAAAATATTTGAAAATGGGGTATGATATCCAAATTGATCTTGCAGAAGTGCGGTGTAAGATTTTTTTGTAATTGAAATTCATTAAATGTATTTTTTGAGTTAAATTGTGCTGGCGAAATTCGAATTTTTTGGCGAGAGTGACAGCCTACTTAAACCGATTTGTTTATCTGTACGCTAACAGATGTCGCAACAATAGCTTTTTGGAAGTTTAGACGTTATTTCAGGATGGGGGTGGTTCCAATACCCTTTTAAGACGCTATTGGCTAATTTGGGAATATCTCACATTCAATTGGTTGTGTTCAAATCAAGAGGGATGCTCGAATTGCGAATGACCCTGTGTTTTCTTTGCGAATATCTATACTAATAACAGACATTTTTGGAAGAACAGATAGACATTTTTTTATGTGGTAGAGAAACTAAAGAATTAAATATGTCTCGATTTTATTTTCTATTTAAAAGGTTACTTAAAGTTGCATGCATTGATGTAGTGGAGGGTATACGGGGGGGGGGGGGGGGGTATACGCCGTATACCTTCTGGATTTTTTTAAGGAACACCGTATACTCTCTGTTTCTCAAGAAAGCTAATAGTATATAAACTCTAGGGTATACGCTCTGCTTAAAGCGTTTACTCTCTGTTTTTTTTACGACTACACCACTGGTTACATGTATTTTTTTTTTTTATATATAACTAGGGGGCTCGGCCCCCTACGAGCTACGCTCGCCAACCCCCGTCCAGACACCGCAGACTCTAAATGCAGGCTAATTTGATCGGCTTTAAAAAGATTTCGAAAGATTGAATTATAATTTAAAAAACAGTGGCGATCTCCCTATAAACGAATTTCTATTCATTTCTCTTTGATTGGGGAATTTTAACGCCAAATCCGCTGCGGTACTACTTGATTATCCTGTCGACCCATTTCGCCAAATTATATAAATCGCCAAACCACTCGCCAAATTATACAAATTGATATAATTTCTATTTTAAATAACGAAAGAACAAATAAATTCGTACAACATTAATAAAAACACAAATAAAACGTCGAAATAAAAATAACTTGATGACGTATACACATGTAACAACATTTCAAAATAAGCTAATATAAAAGGAATTAAGTAAAGAGAGTCTTTGTCTCCTGGCATTTTTTAACAAAGCGAAAAGAAAGTTCTTTTAAATGAGACATTTTAAATTAATTTTCAAAATATCAAATAAATGTCTAGCGCAATTTCTAAATTTAAACTTTTTTGCAATATTATTTTGTGTTCATTTTATGTAATAACTATAATGTGACGTAAATATGACGTAATTTCTCCTAAGACTTCTAACGCATGTTAATGAATTTATTATTTTACAATATCCTTTCTCCTTTAAAATTCACGTGTATACTTTTTATGACGTAATTTTTAATAAGTTCTTGCTTTTTATACGCAATTATTTAATACTAATTTGAAAGTTTTTTCCCTGTTTATAATAGTCACGTGTAAATAAATTTTTAATTTGAAGCAAACATTATTGCTTGCGCTTTTTATACAGATGGCAACAGTTTAAATTAGTACAATTTTCTGAAATCTGTAAAAAATATCTTTAGAAATGCTGAAAATTTGAATTTAAAATAGAAATAAAACCTGAAAAAATGAGTCAAAATAAAAAAATTAATGCAATCTGCACTCCGGCAAATTCTAACGCATAAAATGATCTAAAAATGATTACACTGCCATGTATAGTTTTTGCTGCTATAAAACTTTTTTAGTGGAACGATTTTGTCCAACTTTAGCATTAAATAACTCTTAAAATAATTCTTCGATTTGAAAACTGTCTGCATCAGCGTGTTTATCAAACATTTCTGTATAAAACCACCGATTTTCATATTTTTGTATGCATTATTTTTGTTAATATTAACGAAAAAAGGCCTCCGGTCACAAAAAAATCAAAACCGGCGGCGGCGGCGGTGACAGCGGTAGTTACTTTTTTTTAGAATAGAGAGAAAGGCTGTAAGGCAATTAAAAAATGCCTCATTATATGCTAAGGAGAATGAAAGCGAAAAAAAAGCTGTAGTAAATCAAAAATATACACGAATGTTGATCCATGCAACATTAATATAATGCATACGAAAAGAATATAATTATTTTGTACGAACTTTTTAACTTTTCATCGATACGGCCAACTTTTATTTATTTATTTATTTATTTTTTACAAGTCGGCTCGAGCGAGCTCGATGTTTTTTAGTAGGTCATTGTCACTTTAGAATCCGGATCCGAAAGTGAAAATGTCCTCATAAAAAAAAAACATGCAATCAAAATCGAAAAAATATAAAAGGGTCTTTGTAAAGATCGACCTCAGTTAACAAATGCAAAATTATTTAAACAAACAAGATATTTTTTAAAAAATTGCTCCATTGGATTAACATTAACGAGCTGGGGGTTTTACGGCAGTGAAGTAGCCCCTCAAATATTAATTTATTAATTTCATAATAAAATTTTATATAATAAATTTCATGGGAAAGAATCGTTCTGATAGATTGCATATAAATAGAAAATTCTCTATTCTGGACATTTATCATCAATGCAGATATATTTTATTTATTTAGGTAATCAAAATAAAGCATTGTTTAGTAATTATCCAATTATATATTCAACTAGGGGGCTCTGCCCCCTACGAGCTACGCTCGTCAACCCCCGTTCAGACACCGCAGACTCTAACAGCACGCTAATTTGATCGCCTTTAAAAAGATTGCGGAAGATTGAATTATAATTTGAATCTGACAATTATATTCTGACGTAATTTTCACCAAACTTTTCTTTCTCTTTTTAATATTCACGTCAAAATACTTTTGTTAGAAATGAAATATGATCATCTTAAAATGTCAAGTAAATGTCTCGCGCAATTTTTAAATTAAAACTGTTTTGCAATATTATTTTTTGTTCATTTTACGTAATAAGTGTAATATGACGTAAATTCTCCTATTTAGGACTTCTAACGCATGTTACTGAATTTATTATTTTACAATATTCTTTCTCATTTAAAATTCACGTGTAACTATAGTTTTATGACGTAATTTTCAATGAGTTCCTGCTTTTTATATTTTTTGTTTATAATAGTCACGTGTAAAATAAATTTTTAATTTGAAGCAAACATTACTGTTTTCGCTGATTATACAGTTGGCAACAGTTTAAATTAATACAATTTTCTAAAATTTGTAAAAAATATCTCTCGAAATGCTGAAAATTTGAATTTAAAATAGAAATAAAACCTCGAAAAATTATTCAAATTAAAAAAAACTAACTGCAATCTGCACACCGGGAAATTCTGACGCATAAAATGATCTAAAAATGATTAAATTCCTATGTACAGTTTTTGCTCCTATAAAACTTTTTTAATGGAACGATTTTGTCCAACTTTGGCATTAAATATCTCTTAAAATAATTCTTCGATTTGAAAACTGTCTGCATCAGCGTGTTTATCAAACATTTTTCTATAACACTACCAATTTTCATATTTTTGCATGCAACAGTTTTTTTAATATTAACGAAGAAAGACCTCCGGTCACAAAAAATTCAAAACCGGCGGCGGCGGCGGCGGCGGCGGCGGCGGCGGCGGCGGTGACAGCGGTAGTTACTTTTTTTTAGAATAGAGAGATGCGCATTGGGAATAAGAACTTTACTAGGTTATTTAAATTTCGTGAACATTATTTTACTAGAATATGTATTTTAGAGTACCGTATTTTATGTAAGAAACGCCGCACTCCTCAAATTGGCCTGAATAAGCTTAAAAATATCGCCGCACTCGTTGTAAACGCCGCATCCGTCGGAATGCTACTTTTGTCAACAGCATCACATTGACCTAACTTTAATCAATGTTTTCTGAGCAGTGTAGGATGCCTCGTTTTTAATATCTTAAGATGTCTGAAGTTTTATTTAAAATATTTAAAACCGATTTTAAATATTTTTATGAATTTTTAAATTAAGGAAACTCGGTTGGTATTTAGAAAAAACTTAAACGCCGCACATGGTGTAAACGCCGCTCTTGGAAAAAAATTAACTTTTAAACACATAAACACCGCGGCGTTTCTTCCATAAAATACGGTAGTTTATAATTTTTTTTTCAAATAACAATACACACAACATTTACATATACCCATTTTATAATAATTAATAATAAATCCCTTTTAGTTGTAAATATATGGCCGATATATTATTAATTTTTGATCAAATTAAAATTTACGAATGAATTAAATATTTATCATCTATTTTGAAAAAAGAAAAATCTATATAGTTTATTAATTGACCCGCCTGGCTTTGCACAGGCCAGTGATACTAACTGTAAATGTACTTAAAATCAGTGTTGAATATATTTTTAAACTTAAATATTTTTAAATGAAAAATAGAGCTGTCAGATTTATTGTCTGACCAAAAGCTTTTCTCATTTATATTCTTTACTTCTGAAGACACTTCTGGTTTGGTTATTTGTAACAAAATTATAAAGCCCTCTACATCCCCCCCCCCCTACCACCACCACACATGCGCACAAAGAGATTCGACGGGAAGGAGTAGAGTGCGCGCCCAGCGACTCCAGGTAGTTGTACAGCAGCATTAGTGCAGTGTCTACATGAAAGTGCATATTGATTGTTCCAAGCGTCTTGGATAAAGCAGTGCTATTTTGTTTTTGTTTTTCCAAAGTAAGTGCTTCAATTTTCATAACTGTTTGTCAGAATTTTTATAGAGCGTCAATAATACAAAATATTTTGAACTTAAACAATTTCTTATAAACTACTAACCTGGACTAAGTATGCGAACACCAGAAATTCATTTTAGAAGTGGCCGTATTTTAAAAAAAGGCCGCGCAATCTCTCCTACCAAAATAGGAGAGTTTGCGCATCTGCTACTTAGGACCAGATGGCGCATTTTCCCAAGTTTAAGTGCTAGGAGAAATTATACAGCTTATTGATAAATTTGCATGAATTGCAAATTACGTGTAAAACATATGAATGAATGAATTTTGAAATAATTTCGGAAAAACACATAATTATCAAAACTAAATTTGGCATCAAATTAATTTGCGAAAAAATACTTTTGCAGATAAAAATTTTATTAATAAATTAATAATACAGTTGTTATTAAATAAATTTTATGTAATTATTTTTGTTAATAAATTAATAATATATTTGTTAATAATTTAATTAAATATTTATATACTTTTTTTTAATTTATGAGCAATTAATTTGCTAATAAATTAATTTTGTTAACTAAAATAAATTTTCTAATACAATGTTTTGGAAAAGCTTTGACCCATTCCGAGTAGTGTAATGCCATCGAAATCAAAATGAAACAGAGTGCAACTAATGTTACTAATCCACAAAATATACATGAAAAAAGACTTAAGAAAGATGCCGCTACAAAAAACAGCTGAAGATAAGGTGCTTCTACAAAAAAGCGACATAAAAAAAAAAAAAAAAACTCAATGAAAAAAAACGAAGGTCTATGAGGATGAGTGCACTGAATGTCTGTAACTGTACCAGGAGACAACTTCGACAACTGACTGGATTCAATGTATTGCTTGTTGCAGGTGATTGCACGAAAGATGCACGATTTACAACAATAAGTGCATCGATTGTGGACGACAACAACTTCGGTTAGCAAACAAAATACAATGAAACTGTGGAAATGGAAGTAAAGTAATTTTTAAATTAAACATGTTATCAACTAGATTAATATTATTTTGTAATCTTAGTAGGGCTTGCTTTTTCTCACATTTTAATCTTCTTAAATTAAAATTTTTAACTGTTGTTAAAATTCTTTCTTTTATTTATTATTTAAACATTTGGTTGAAATATTCACCCTGATACAATAATATTTACTCACAAAAACCTTTCAACAATGTAATTATTATTGTTAACAATTTAATTGTAGTTACTATTAATAACAATCTCTTCTACCTGTGTGCGCAATCTCTCCTACCCATGTGCGCGTTCTCTCTTACCCTGTAAGGAAAGATTGCGCAAAATAGTTTTCTCGGTTTTATTACTGATGTTCTATTAAATTACAATGTAACAACAAAATAACAATAGAAATGTATAAAAAACAAATAAAGTCAAGATTATTCATGCATAGTTTAGCAAAATATTAATATTTAGATTTTTTATTACTATTCTTTTGAAATGTGCGCAGACTCTCTTCGCTTTACCTTAATTGAAAAAGAATATATATCCCAAGTATTTTTTTACATATATTTCAAAGAGATTAAATCTCTTAACGTGGAAATCTTTTGACTTGCAAGCATATGTAACCCGCATAGCTAATAGTAGGTAAAAATTAATTTTCATTTGTTTATTTCGATTTCGCTGCATGTGTTGAAAATATCTTTCACTTCGAAAGCCATTTCCGAAATAGAGTTTACTGATAAGCGTTGCATTTGTGTATGATAGTCATCATTATATATTAAATTCTTTGCTTTTCGTGCGTTTATACTTATTTTGCTTTAAGGGTTTTCTCAAATCCAAAAGGACAACATTCTGACATAAGTTTTAATTTATTTTTGTTCGAAAAGGCATGAAACTAGCTGGTGTTGTTGTTCAGAAACTATTGAGCTGCTTTTTCCATTTTTTTTTTTTTCAAATTCAATAGATCTTTCAGAAAATAGTGTCAAAGTGGGCGTTTTGAACCGAATTTCCGCGCAAAGGAAGGAAGAGCACTCAAGAGCGCGCGAAAAACGTGTTTATCACGTGATCAAAATGGCTTATAACTAGGTAAGTGATTGATCATAAAATGGAAAAACAGTTCAATTCCAGTAAAGTCTGTCTAAGGCGGATTCAATCAGGACCAAGGAAATTTTCCGTCGTAGACAATATTCCGCTTTAGAGAAATTTTACTCTATGTCTATGGCTTCGCAGGGACTTGAAAATCTTTCCGTGTTAGACAGATTTCCGTCTTACACAGAGTCCGCCTTATACAGAGTTTACTGTATATATATATATAGTTTATTAATTGTCCCAGTCCAGTGATACTAACTTATATACCTAAAAAAAGAGTTCAATGGTTATATATTTTTAAACTTAAATACTTAAATATTCCATATTTTTAAATGACAAATAGATTTTTTAATAGATTTAGACAATTTTAATAAAAATAATAATATAATTGTCAATCTGAAATCTACACACATATATAGAGCTTTTAGATTTATGCATGACCAAAAGCTCATCTCCTTTATATTCTTTCCTTCTACAGACACTTCTAGTTTGGTCATTTGTAACAAAACTATAAAATACCTCTACAACTCCCCCCCCCCCACACACACACACACATACACCGAGTTATTTTGAGCTGGTAAATAAGAATTTCTTTTCTTTTCCTAGTGGCCGGAAGACTCCTCTTCTAAAATTTATACACAATAGAGTAAATTTATACACAAAAACACAAGCAATGATACAAAAATCTTTTTTAAATTTGTGGTGTGTAATTTTTTAAAATGCACGATTAGTGTGTAAATTTCAAAATACACATTTTAATGTGTACTTTAATGATAATTCTAAATATGTAAAAGTTATCTGTTAACTCTTAAAATGCACACTTTAATGTGTAAATTGCACAGGAATACCCATATTTCTGTGTAATATTCTTACACATATCTATGTAATATTCTGTTCTTAGACATATTTCTGCGTAGTATGCAAAACAAATATTATTTTGTAATATTTAAAATACACAGATTTATGTGCAAAAATATACAGAGCCAAAATATACAGAATTTTGTGTACATACCTTTATCTTATACTTTGGTATGTAAATTGTGAAGTGAATGTTTTTATGATCGCAAAACAAACTGTATGAAGAACATACTCATATGCTTCATTTGTTTGTAATACTTTCTCACAGAATTGTTTTAAAACCACAAAACACTATACCCACAATTTACAAGAAACGGAATCGTATGAAATTATAGTCACTACATGTCATCTTACTGTTAGAATTCGTCTGGAGTTCGAAAACCGTATAGCCACAATTTATGAACGGAGACTGTATAATCCGAATAAAAGATATCGTGGAGAAAGTCTCCTAAATTAAAGTTAAAATGTAATAGATCCATAAAAGCTTACTTTTCTAAATATTAAAATCATGTTTAATACAAAGAGAAATATACAATTTTATACAAATATAAATTTTATTTTTACATAATGGAAATGTTATTTGTTTATTTTAACATAATAATTATTTTTTATATTGAAATCTGATTATGCAAATAGAAATATACTAATGAAAATATAGAAATAAAATATAGAAATAGAAATACACAAAGTTTTACAAATGTAAATCTTTTTTCGGAGATAACTAGAACTCTTATCCCGCTTCCTCTTACAATTATACAAAATATAATAGACATACATAAAATATAAGAAAAAAGACATTTAAATAATAATAAAAATGTATACTGTACATTAAATGCATACACAAATGTTATTTTTCATATTAAAATAAATAATATTGCTTTTTTTATATTACAGGCAGGAGGGAAGGGAGGGAGCTAAGGAAAACTAAATGCAGCAAAATTTGTGAAATTTTTTTTTTATTACATTAGACTAACATTACATTCTAACGTTTTCCAGAAACTAAAAGTGAAGCCGAAATGACTATTGTCGAATTTTAATCTGTCCCTGCGAAATAATATAAAAAAAATATTTAACTTCGAAAATGTGAACTAAAAAGAGATTTACAAAAAATATTTGCAAGAAAATTTTTGAAACAATTTACAGAAGTTGGAATTTTTATATTTTTCGAAATGCATGAGATGACGGTTAGAATTAAAAACTCAATGTCTTGTAAATTATGCCAATTCATAAAAATGCGCAAATATCCATTTTTCATTAATAATATTAGCCTAATGAAATTTATTGTATTTCAGAAAATAAAAATAAAATTTTTAAGTTATTTCAGTAACAGAATGCAAATTGTTTTTTATTCTTTTTTTCCCCCGCAGAGTTTAGCAATTTTCTTGCTTCTATAGAAAATGTCTTGATGTTTTGTTATATTATCATACAAAACATGTTTGTAATCATATATTATATGATTTTCAAAGATATTATAATTATACACACACACACACATATATATATATATATGAAGAGAGAGAGAATAAGAAAGAGCCAGCTTTTTTTATCTATTGGTTTTATTCTTACCTACGATAAAACCATAATAAAATGATAAAATTCTGGAAAGAACTTTTTTTAAAAAACACTAAAATATGGAAATATGCGCTTGAAAAAAATCTATATAGAAGCATATGAATAAAAATACAAATTTGTCAATAGTGCTGGATGGGTAATTAATATGTCAGGAAACTTATTTGCCCGTACATCGTGACAATTTGTATTTATAAAAACTATTTTAAAAATAATTGTTTTCACGAATTTTCAAAAATTTAAAAGTTTTATAATGTTTCAGAATGTTTGGGATATGGTTATAGTTGTAAAACTTAATATCTTGGAATCTGTTCAAATTAGGATGAGTGTTTATGATTACCAAATAAGTTGAGAACTAGGAGTCCATGAAAAAATTAAAATAAAATAAGAGAGACACCTTGTGTGTGTGTGGTTTTTTTTTTTTTTTTTTTTTTTTTTTTTTTTAATGTATAATTCTGATATCTTGGTTTGATTTTTTTATCCAAAGAAGGAAGGTATTTAAATTTGCATATAATTTTGTCGATAATTTATAACCGATTCACATGAACTAAAAAAGACGCACTGAAAATCCATAAATCATCACTAAAGCAACCATTTTTTTTTTTTTTCCCGCAGAGTTACGTGATTTTCTTACTTCTTTCAAAAATGTCTTTTTTTTTTTGTTATACATATTAATTTTAGAAATTATAATTATCTATCTATATATATATATACACATATTCGTTTATTTACACTTTAGAATTTTTTTCTAATGGTTTTGTTTTTGTCTGTAATAAAACCATAATAAAATGGAAAATTCTGGAAAGAAATTCTTTTTTTTTTAATCCTTTAAAGTATGCAACAAAATTCGGTTGAAAATATCTATACGGGAGAAGCACAGCATGAATAAAAATACAAACTTGCTAGTAATTTTGGTTAAATAATGCGACAAGAAACTCATTTGTCCCATGCATAATGACAATTTTTAACAGTGAAAAGAAATTTGTTAAAGCTATTTGCAAAATAATTGTTTGCATTCTATTTTCTAAAAAATGAAAAAAAAAACATTTATCTTTGTTACTGCTTGATTTCTTCATATATAAATAAAAATATCTCAATTTTTAAAGCATTTGTCACTGAAAATGAGTTTAGTAATAAGTCAGAAATTAGTAACTTTGGATTTGATAAATAATACCATTTTCTGTAAACAAATATTTTCTTAAAAGGTATATAATTACTTTCTTTTTTCTTTGTCCATTTTAATTTTATTTATTTATATTACAGTATAGTATCTAGTATTTTCCATTTATCGATTAAATATTACATCTGTATACTTTGAAACTGAAGAAAGTTTCAAAAAAAAAAAAAAAAAAAAAAAAAAAAAATCAAACATTTGCTTATAGGATCCACTTGAACAATACGATTTGCATGCGTAATAGTTTATGAAAAAAAAAATAGCTATAATAATAATTAACATAAACGTTCAGAAGCTTTGTAATCGAATTGAGTTTCCCATCTTTTCTAAAGGCAGAAGATCTTTCAAAAAATACTATCAAAGCAGAAGTTTTGAACCGAATTTTCTGCTCTGCAACGCGAGAAAGAGGATAAACTTGTCGTCATTTAATTTATATTAAACTATAAATAATTTATTTATAAATAAAATTCAACAATTAAATGTAAAAAAATTATTTAATCTATTTTTTAATAAATAAAGTAAACATTATTAAAAATCCCATAATAAATCACATGAACTTATGACAAAAATTGTTTGTAATCCGATAAGTAATTTATTTATCAAAAAATGGAAAACGCTACTCTATTCAAAATCGCTTCAATAGTCAGGTCTTCTAATTTTATGCGTTTATGCTTAGAAAATAAGTCAGACAATGTGTCAAAAAGTTTCACGTTGTTGAACAGGAAAAAACAAAACATAAAATTAATCAACTTCACATGTAGTAGTTGTTAAAATAATAAAAAATGCAATAAAAATGTGTATGACATGAAATTTAATTGACGGTGAAATCTTCATGCATTGTATTTTAAGCGATCTTATTGCGTTTTCATAATAACATTTCTAATACGTGGCTCACGTAGCGGTAAATTTCTGCTGGCTCTTGGATCTATCAATTCTGGCAAAACGCATTCCATGAAAAAAGTTTTTAATTTAGGAAGAATTTTCACCCAAAACGAATTATCTTTATATATCTTTATAATTTTTGTCTCGTTTGGGCACCAAAAATATAAGTCACACCAATTTCTGCCTGTTATAGCAAGCTGTCCTTGGATTTGATAGTAGTATCTATGGTTAGTTGCTATGAATGCTTCACCGTCATTTTTGTATTTTAACCCAATATTGTGATTTTTCCATACTTCTTGGAAAATATATTAAGGGGCTTCTGAAGTTTTGCTAGCCTTTCGCGCAATGAATGCACATCAAAAAACAATTTTAATTTTTTTACCAAAATTAAACAGAAAAAAAATCATGTAAAATATCAGTGTACAATATTAAAATAATTATTTTAATAGAAGAGGTATTAAGCTGTCTACATTAAAAATATTATGCATTTGTGTTTTATAGGGAATCAGAAATAAAATAAAATGTTACAAAATGCATGGCTTTTTCTGTGAATTGCTCATAGCTGCTTCCAATCTGGTTCAAAGTTCCTTTCAGAAAAGAAAAAAAAAGTTCTTATCGGTCAGTCTTTGTATGTTTCCCTCTGTGAACCACTGTCCATGCCTCCGGGCAATTTGGGGAGAAAAAGGGAGGAAATAAATTGGTTTGTCTGGTCAGTTTTGAAGTATTTAAATTTAATTAATTTTTTTAATACTCGTATTTCGTATACCATCTGAGGTTTTGAAGAAAAAAGGATTTTGCAGAAAAAACAATTTCCCCTTCTAGGGTAAATGGTAGCATTTAGTTGTTAGTTTATGAGCTTATAAATGTTAGCTTTTGCGCATCCAAGCAGAGTTTTTTAAACGTATTGTGGTTTACGGAAATGTAGGATAACATTTATTTAATATTTATTATTTTTGTTAAATGTAGTTTTCTTATTAATTATGCAAGATTTCATTCATTTATACTTTTCAATGGATTTTTGTTTTATGAAATGTTTTCTTATTGTTGAGGTTGTATAAATCGATTTTAAGCATTGTGAATTATCAGTATTACTTTCTTAATCTCCTAGTTTATTTAAAATAATTTTTTTTAATGTGATAATTATTATTATTATTTTTTTTTAATGTGACTTAGAAAGAAAAGATTTTTTTCCCTCTGAGTGCGAAGAATAATTTCTCCTAAAAAAAAAAAAAATGTCTTAACTGTTCTGGTCAACAAGCGCAAAACGTTTTGACATACAAATTCATTTTTTAACGGAAAGATATAAAATTTGAAAGCCTGGCCCTGGAAGCGATTTGGAATTGAACTGTTTTTTTTTTCTTTTTTTGATCAATCAATTACCCATTGCGTTATAAGCTATTTCGATCACGTGACAAACACTTTTTTCGCCCGCTCTTGAGTGCTCTTTCTCCCTTCTCGCAGAAATTCTCGCCCAAACGCCCACTTTGACTCTATTTTCTGAAATATCTATTAAGTTTGCAAAAAAAATGGGAAAAACAGCTCAATTACATAGTTTCTGAATAACAACACCAGCCAGTTTCATGCATTTCCGAACAAAAATAAATTAAAACTTATGTCAGAAAGTTGCCCTTTTGGATTTGAGAGCACCCTTAATCTGATTTTCAGGGACTCACCACAAAAGATTCTTATGCGGAAGAATCGATTATAGTTTAAGATATTTACCTTTTATAGGAAATTGTAAAACATTGTTCCATTCTTCAGCATATAAATATTAATTTCTGCAAATTTCATTTATTTTTTCTGAAAAGGGTGTTCTCAAATCCAAAAGGGCAAATTTCTGACATAAGTTTTAATTTATTTTTGTTCGGAAATGCATGAAACTGGCTGGTGTTGTTGTTCAGAAACTATGTAATTGAGCTGTTTTTCCCATTTTTTTGTAAACGCAATAGATCTTTCAGAAAATAATGTCAAAGTGGGCGGTTTGAACCGAATTTCCGCGCGAAGGAAGAAAGAGCACTCAAGAGCGGGCGAAAAACGTGTTTGTCATGTGATAAAAAACGCTTATAACTCAATAGGTAATTGATTGATCAAAAAAATGGGAAAAACAGTCCAATTCCAAATCGCTTCCATGGCCAGGCTTTCAAATTTTATATCTTACCGTTAAAAAATGAATTTGTAAATGTGTCAAAACGTTTTACGCTTGTTGAGCAGAACAGTTAAGAACAGCCTTAACACTATTTTCTAATCATAATTTTTACAATATGTAATTTCAGAATTCTGCAGTTAATTAACTTCAAAATTTGGTAAAGATTAATAATCAGAAGGAGTGATAACTAAAAAGTGAAATAGCTGACAGCAAAGTAGTATATGCTGATAAATATATTTAAATTTTTTATTTTGCTGAAGGAAAAAAAAAAAACTGCTTTAAATTCTGCAAATAATGTACGAAATGTAAATATGCAGATTTATGTGACAGGGTGTGTGTGTGTGTGTGGGGGGGGGGGGGTACGGTTGTTGTACCGGTACCGCAGAATATTAGGGCTTCGGTACTTTTTTTGTTAGAAATTAAGCCCTGCGTGCGTCCACTCTCGCGCTTCCTAAATAGACCCGAAATTCACCCAACACTCCTCTTTGAAATTATTATATATATAATATTTAACTAAGGTATCCGTCAAAAAACCGTATCTGAAACTATATTTACTATGTAAAACGCTACTGTTAAAAAAATTTCTTCACGACTACCCCCCCCCCCCCCCACTTCTTAAATCCAACTCCATAGACTTATTTAAAATTTGTAAGTGTTTTTATAAAATATCTGAAATTTTAAAACAAATCCGTTCCTTAGTTTTCCTGATTTTCACAAATTCGCGATCGAGCTTCGAAAAGCGAAACTGAAATAATTGTTGTTTTCTTTTTTGGATAAGCATATTTTACAAGTTAGATTACTGGCATCCATTGATCAAAAATCAAATGAAAAGAATGTCAGAACTACATAATTATTGGTCAGTCACACTGATTTAGCCTCCTCCCTTAAAAAAAACCCCTCCCATCATTTGAATTTCCCGCTAATGACCTGGCAACATTCAGCGCCATCTCTTGAGAAAAGATGTGTTCGACATACAGCCTTAAACATTTAGAAAATTTGTGATTTTAATCAACGATTTTAAAAAAATCAGTTGATTAAAATCACGATTTAATCGCTGATTTAAATCAACTAATTAAAATCGTTGACACACTATTGAGAAATCTAAAATTTTTATGCATGTAGGGATGAAATTTTTTTTTTTTTTTTTTTTGCTTTATTGTAATATTCTCCCTTCTTACAACACAAAACTTTTAGATATTGATATGCTAAGAAATTTATTCCCTTGTATAATGATGACAATTTATCTGATAAGAATATCTAAAAATTTTATGGATATAGGGATTAAAAAAATATTTCATGAATGTGTCAAAGCACTCAGCATATTGCAGAAGACTTGAAAGAATATTACAAGAAAAAATATTATAAAAGTTTTAATAGACAAGTATATATATTTTTAAAAGTGTTCTACATTTCTTGTTAAATTTCCGGTGGATAATTCCAGCTGATTTTAATATATCATTTATCTTTTACAATATAAATAGATAAGTTACCAATTGAAAAAAAAAATTAAATTGTTAAAACTTTTTCTATTGAATTTTTATATTTCCCTATATATACATACATAAATATATATATATTTGGTTAAATTTAATTCAAATCTTCATTTTTCCACACTAATCATTTTAATTTCCTTCTCTTTTCCACAGTAAACACAATTCTTTTTTAACGGATTCTTTCCAGATGCTACTCAGCATGTGGGAATAGTTGGCATTTCAAAAAGTATTTGGCGATTCTTTTTGCGCTACACTGCCAATCCTGGTTACCATCTCAGGAAGGAGTGAGCATGCGCAGTAAATCTCCGTAGGGAGGCATTGCAGTTTCGATCCGCCAGTAAAAAAGGACACCTAATTTTAATTTCAAAACTGACAAACGGCACCAAGAATATTTAACTAAAATTTTCCTATTATAATGTACATGAAAATAAGCAAGTTCGTATTTTCTGATAAATTCGTTAATAAATTGCGGTGTCAGTCTATTATTTCATCAGTTTATAAACAGAATTACTCCGCGCCGGTAAGGGTTAAATTTTATTGGTGTACGTGTGCCCCGTTGGTAATCAGGCCCTGGTTACTTGCAACCTTTGTAGGAAAAGGGGCCATTTAAGCAAGGTATGCAGAAGTACAAATTCTCAAAAACAGGTTAATTCTTTAAATACTGTAAATGTTTTATCTGTTAAGTATGATAAAAGTTCAAATCCTATTAAGTTGTCTGTTTTGATTCAAAGCAAAGCTAGAGCTGATATGGAATTATATACAGGATCTGGAATTTCTGCTGTTCCTTTAAAAAGATTTCGCAGAATTTTTCCTGATCATAAAATTTTTCCTCCAGGTGTTCAGTTAAAAACTGCAACTGGTGAAATTTTCAAACCTGTAGCTTATGTTGAATGACATATGAAAATGCTACAGATGAAAATAAAACTAGAAAGGTAAAGTATTGATAAAAGAAGATAATTTTCCATTATTATTTGCTAGAGATTGGGTATCTGAATTTGATATTTTTCCACATAATTTAAAATCAGTATCTGTGAATGAAGTTATAAATTATTCTGATAAACTACAAGGTTTGCTACAGGAATTTTCTGATTTATTTACTGATAAGGCTGGGGAGATAAAAGGTTTACAGGCAGAACTTTATTTCAAATGAAAATCAAATTTCAATACGCTATACTGATGGCCCGGATTCGAGTCCCGGCTTGAAATCTTTTTCACTATGTTGGCCTTTGCGCCTTTTAAGCAATTACTTTGAAATTTGATTTTCATTTGAAATATTATATGCAAGGCGAATGTTTCTCTCTGGAATATGTATTAATAAGGCAGAACTTTATCTTGAAAAAGATGCTACACCTATATTTTGCAAAGCTAGGCTGTCACTTATGCACTACGTACAGCAGTCAATGAAGAATTACAAAGATTACAAGACGCAGGTATTATTAAACCAGTTACAAACAGCAAGTGGGCAACCCCTATAGTTCCAGTGGTTAAGCCTAATGGGAAGATTCGTTTATGTGGTGATTTTAAAGTAACATTAAATAAATTTCTGAAAGTTGAAAAGTATCCTTTACCTAAAATAGAAGATATATTAGCTACATTAGGTGGTGGTGTACATTTAACAAAAATTGATTTAAATCAAGCTTATCTTCAGTTACCTGTAGATGAACAATCACAAGAATTAGTGGCCATTAATACACCAAAAGGATTATTCTAATTCCTTAAGTTACCCATGGGTCTTGCTAGTTCTCCTGCTATATGGCAAAGAAAAATTGAGCACATTTTAAGAGGAACTGAGGGAGTTACAATTTTTCTAGATGATATTGGGGTTACAGGTGAAACAGATGAAATTCATTTACAAAGATTAAAGCAGGTATTAGAAAGATTAAGGGATTATAACATTAGAATAAATAAAGAAAAATCATTCTTTATGGCAGATGAGATAAACATGGTATTCATAAAACACAAGATAAAATTGAAGCAATTTTAAATGCTCCAAGGCCAGTAAATGTATCTCAGGTTAAAGCTTTTCTAGGTTTAGTTACATATTATGCTAAGTTTGTACCAAACTTATCTACTATTGCAAATCCTTTAAATAATTTGCTTAAGAAGAATGTTAAATTTAATTGGTCTTATAAGTGTGAACAAGCATTTTAAAGTATTTAAAAAATTTTCTTCTGACAGGGCTCTTACTCACTTTAATCCTAAGTTACCTTTAGTTTTAGCTACTGATGCTTCTTCTTGTGGTATCTCTACAGTTCTTTCGCATATGATGCCAGATAACACTGAAAATCCAATTGGTTTTGCGTCCAGAACTTTGAATAATGCAGAAAAACGGTATAGTCAAGTGGATAAAGAGGCACTAGCTATTGTATTTGGTGTGAAGAAATTTTTTCAATATTTGTATGGCAACAGGTTTATCTTATTTACTGACAGTAAACCTTTAGTGTCTATTTTTTCTCGTTCTAAAAGTATCCCTGTTTTATCGGCTGCTAGAATGCAACGATACGCAATTTATTTAAAAACTTTTCAATAGGATATCCGTTATAAAAAAAAACTACTGATCACGGAAATGTTGATGCTCTTTCACGACTTCCTTTACGTAGTGAAGATTTACATCAACAATTAAATTCGAATGATGCAATTGATGGATCTGAAATTCTTCAAATTAATCAACTCTCTATCTTTCCATTAACTTCGAAATCTATTGCTTCAGCTACAAAATCTGATCCCCTATTACGTCAAATTTTTCATCACCTCATTTCTGGTTCTGAAATTCCTAAAAATTTACTTTTTGGTGGTAAACAAGAAGAATTCACTCTTCAACATAGTTGTATTTTAAAAGGATGTAGGGTAGTTATCCCTGAAATTCATAGAAACTAAATCTTAAAAGAATTACACTTTGGTCATTTTGGTATAGTTAAAATGAAGTCTTTAGCCCGTAGTTTTTTTATGATGGCCAGGTATAGACCAAGATATTGAAGATCTTGCACGAAATTGCACTACTTGTGTAAATTTGAAAAATAATCCTCACAGCTCCATGGTAAATAATTCATATTGATTATTTTGGTCCTGTTATGGGAAAAATGCTTCTGTTAGTGGTTGATGCTCATAGCAAATGGCCAGAAGTTGTTATTGTGCCTAGTACAACTTCAGAAAATACCATTACTTGTCTCTCTGCACTTTTTGCACGATACGATTTTCCAATTTCTTTAGTATCAGATAATGCTAAACAGTTTACATCTGAAGAATTTGAGACATTTTTGAGAAATCATGGTGTAAAACATAAGTTCAGTGCTCCATACCATCCAGCTACAAATGGACAGGCGGAGCGATATGTGCAAATTCTTAAACGTGGATGAAAAGCCTTAGCTTCCGAACCTGGTACTTTACAAATGAAATTAAATAGCTTCCATTTGCAATATAGGAAGATGCCTCATGTTACAACGGGGGAGAGTCCTGCATCTCTATTTCTCAAACGTCATATAAGAACAAAAATAGATTTGATAGTAGCAAATGTTACAAATTTCGTTCATGATAAACAAGATGCGAAAAAGTCCAAAGTTAAAATAAAAAAATTTGAAATTAACCAGAAAGTAGCTTTAAGAAATTATACTCCAGAAGCCAAGTGGAATATTGGTCGAATAATAGCAAGAGAAGGAAAATTACATTATAGAGTTCAAGTTGGTTCGAATGTTTGGAAAAGGCATGTTGATCAAATAACAAATGCAGGTTCAGAGATTTCTTTAGTTAATGACACAAATTCTGAAGAAAGTGATACAGGAAATTTCAGAAGTGAAAATTCAATTGTAAAACAAGGTGATTTTGCACCAAGCACAGCCTAGTATCGCAGATCCAGAACCAGTTGATTCTCATGAGCCAGGCACTCAAGGCCCTACGCCGACTGACTTTCATCCTGGTTCTCCAAAACCTTCTGTTCCCACTAGTTCAATAGTTGATTCTGTTGAACTTGTAAATTCTAATTCTTCTTCTTCCCCACAGGTACTGAGATGATCAAGTAGGTACAGAAGAGCTCCTGACCGACTCGCATATTAAGTGGGGGAGAGCTGTCATGTTTGTACTTATATTTCCATTTATAAGATGTAGATGGCAGCACCAAAGTTCCTCCCACAGAAATAAATATCAGAGAATTATTCTCTAGCTGTGTGTTGTCATGTGACCGACGTCTGTGAGTGTTGTGATGTGTTTGTGAATTGATTATTAAATATTTATCTGTTTAGTATATGCTTTGTCAATTACGAGTTATGTTAATTATTATTAAGTAATTACTAAATATACAAAATAACACGTCACTAATTCACTATCTTACTGTCATAAAAGGCGGACCTAGAATGTTTTCAAAGGGGGAAGCGCGTTATTAAGAGGTTCCAAATCCGACCTACGACTTCTTTTTTTCATTGCGCATCTGGTTAACTTCTACTTTTTGCTGGGGGTCAGGTTCGGGTCGGGCTGACATCTACTTTTTTGCTGCCGGTCGGATAGAACGTGAAAAAAGCGTCTAGCGAACGAGTGCAATAATTCACCAAAGGCCTTGTTTTCGACGAGAGAACGCTGCTTTTGCCGTCTATGGGCTATCGGCGTGCAGTTTATAATTGTTTTCTGTTTTTTTTTAGTTACAAATGCAAAATTTAGATTAATTATTTATGTAATTTAAAATATATACCTTATTATTTTTTTTCCTTTACACGGAGGGTCGGGGAGCATCAGTCCGGCTTTAGCATGTATTCGCGGTCAAATGCTGTCCGAACCCCCGGGTGAAAGTTTTAATCCAAAATATAAGGGTATATATATATTTTTTTTTTATGTAACATAATCTTAGTTTAGTATTTATTAGAATTAATTTAAATAAATCCTTTATTTTCACTATTAAATTATTAAAAACTTACGAATGGCTATCAATTGTTTTGAAAAAATTATACTATCCTTCTATATATATTAAACAAAAACATAATTTGCAGAACAAATTAAAAAAGAAAACAATTTATTTCCTGCATTGTTTAAGCCCGAGAAGGGACAGATATTAAAATGTTTCATTCAGTTAGCTCTTCATTTAATGTTACATGTTTGTAACAAATAAGTTAAACCAATTGAATATTAAAAAATAAAAATAAAATTCAAACAACATGATACTTTAAACACCCTAAAAACTTGGATTCCGTTCAAATGAAAGCGAAATAAATCTTGGACTTTTTTAAAAGGTTTGTATTTTAGACGTGCCTTATGATTTTATGTACAATCATCATAAACATAATACAAAAATCTGACATACAAATATTTACAACTAATAAATGGAAAAAGCCTAAGATTTATTTCGCTTTCATTTGAACGGAATCCAAGTTTTTAGGGTGTTTAAAGTATCATATTGTTTGAATTTCATTTTTATTTTTTAATATTCAATTGGTTTAACTTATTTGTTACAAACATGTAACATTAAATGAAGAGCTAACTGAATGAAACATTTTAATATCTGTCCCTTCTCGGGCTTAAACAATGCAGGAAATAAATTGTTTTCTTTTTTAATTTGTTCTGCAAATTATGTTTTTGTTTAATATGTCAAGTTTTTTAATAACTACTGCATTCAGACAAACTCTCAGATGAACTCATTTCAAAATTAACGGAATGAACCACCATTATGGTTTGATTATCGCATCACAATTTGTGGTGTAATTTACCAATGATTAGTCCAAAATGGTTCATGAAAGCAATAATACAAATTGTCGTTGTTTGGACAAAAACTTTCAATCTGAGCATAAAAAACCAAAACTTACTTACATTTAATTACCCCCATTTTCCACTTGGGAACGCTATGAATGCAGAAATAGTGTTATATCTTTAATGCTAATATTTAACAACAGTATAGCTGTTATACAGTAAGACATAAGAAAGAAGCCAGTTTTACTTTTAAAATATTTACCCTTTTTGCTCGCAGGGAACGATGTAAACTCAAAAGGAAATTGTTACCTAAGTTAAACTTCTGGTATTTATTTTGCTGCAACACCAGTAATTTCTGTGCCAGGCAAACAAATGACAAAAAAAATGACCTTGAGGGAAAATTTTAGATAAAAAATGCCATAGACATAACGTTAAAAGTCCCCATCTTTTTAAAATTTACAAATAATGGACCCCATCAGTGGTGACGTCAAAGGCCACTCAATTCCGCGTACCAACAATAAATTGCATCCAAATAAACCACAGATTTCAGAGACAAATAGGGAGGAAACGTGATGGTTCCGCATGAAGCTAAAAATTATAACCTTGAAATCAATTAAAACCTGTCACAATTCGGTCCAGACAATTGAGGGTACATTTAAAAATCTCTCCCATTCCAAATAATTCAACCCTGGTTCCCCGTGCTCGTCTTGTTTGGGCCGAATGATTTCAGCGATATCTGGCTTCATATTAACGCATACTGCATTTCTTTACACTCTTAACTTTCTGGGTTTGTTTGGATCCAATTTGCGGTTCATACGCGGACTTGAGTTGCCTGTGACGTCACACTGATGGGATCCATTATTTTTTATTTCTTGTTGATACAAAAAAGAAATTGCCTATGAACAATACATATATTACACAGCGAAAATGTCCGTGTGTAACACTGACGCAAATATTGACGATGAAACCGGCAAAATAAATTTCATTTATTTGAAAATTTATTAACTTCTAAACGTCTGAAAAATTCAATTAATACGCCGTCTTAAAACAATAGAAACAGCCCAGAATTGGTTTCCAGCTAATATTACTTAACGAAATTAAAACTTCATCTATAAATAAATAAAAGAAAACATAAATTAATCACATAATTAACGTCTTTTTTAGTCGAACTACGCGCTCGTCTGTACGTAACTTATAGCCACGTTTAAAAATCAGTATCGGTAAAATTTATTTAATTTTTTTGACGTCATATTCACCTACTTTCTGTATTTACTCATATTAATGTTTCTTGTATTACTTTTATTTCCACTATGACGCCATATTCATTTTATTTTTAATTCTTAAAAAAAATTATTTTAATTCCGTTTTTCACGTGGAAATATTTCAACTGAAAATTAATTGCTCGAGACAAAAATTTATCACGGCATTTGAATTTTTTGCAAGAATAAGAAATAATGTTAAATTTTATGGTAAAATGTCCATTGATTATCAATGAAAATAGCGAAATTTGTAATTATGAAGAAAAATATTTGAATAATTTAAATAAAACATAGCCTGTAGTACTTTCTGGGTTATAATCCACCCATATGCAAAGACATTTTGTCATCCATTTTCTGTCTGATATCAGGCAAATATTTTTACACTTTAAATTTATAAGATTATTAAAATTAAAAAGAATAAAAAATGAGTGGCATCAGGGACAAAAAGGTGGGAAGAAAAAATCAGAAAGTTATGATCTTCATAAACTTTTCTATGTTAAATTAACATTGAGAAGTGACACTGGAAATAAATAAGTAATGCGCTGCCGCGCAATGCTTAAATATATTTAAGACAATGCTGTTTTTTTAGCCATGATCTCCTTAACTATTCTTATTAATTTTAACGATAATTAAAATTCGTGTTCTAAAATCAGTATGGGTAAGATATATTTCAATTTTTTGGTTAACATCTGACATCATTTTCACTTGCTTTCTGTATTTAATAATATTAATACTCTTTGTATTATTTAGAAATGTTTGAAAATGTCCTTTTTATTTCTACGATGACGCCATATTTTTTTAATTCTTAAAAAAAAAAAAAAAAAAAAAAAAAAAAACTATTTTAATTAAAATTTGTCACGTGGAATTCTTTCTACTAAAACCAAATAAATTATTATTACGGCTTTTGGAATTTTTGCAACAATGAAGAAAAAATGTTACATTTTCTATTAAAAATGTCCGTTGATTCTCAATGAAAAAAGTGAAATTTGGAATTATTAAGAAAAATATTTGAATAATATACAAAAAAATTGGCCCTTGTTTCTCTCTGTGTTATAATTCACCCATATGCGAAGGTATTTTGCCATTCGTTTTGACCCTGACGTCAGGCAAACGTTTTTAAACTTTAAATTTATAATATTATTAGAATTAGTAAAGATTAAAAAATGAGTGGCATCAGGGACAAAAAGGTGGGAAGAAAAAATGAAAAAGTTATTATCTCCATAGGCTTTTCTATGTTACATTAACATTGAGAAGTGACACTGGAAATAAATAAGTATTGCGCTGTCGCGCAATACTTAAATATAAAAAAAAGTTTTGATTTGGAAATGGACCAATGAAAATCTGCATAGATATTCCCGGTAGATCGGCATCCAATTTGAGTGCTTAAGCATGGCCTTTCTTCGTTAATATTAAAAAAACTGTTGCATACAAAAATATGAAAATCGGTGGTATTATAGAGAAATGTTTGATAAACACGCTGATGCAGACAGTTTTCAAATCGAAGAATCATTTTAAGATATATTTAATGCTAAAGTTGGACAAAATCGTTCCATTAAAAAAGTTTTATTTGAGCAAAAACTATACATGATAATTTAATCATTTTTAAATAATTTTATACGTTATAAGTTCTCGGTGTGCAGATTGTATTATTATTATTATTTGACTCATTTTTTGAGGTTTTATTTCTATTTTAAATTCAAATTTTCAGCATTTCGAGAAATATTTTTTATATATTTTAGAAAATGCTATTAATTTAAACTGTTTCCAGTTGTATAAACAGCGCAAACAATGTTTACTTCAAATTAAAAATTTATTTACACGTGACTATTATAACAGGAAAAAAAAACTTTAAAATTAGAATTAAATGATTACATATTAAAAGCAGGAAAATTACGTCATAAGAACCATATTTACACTTGAATTTTAAAAGAGAAACAAAATGCTAAAATAAAAAAAGATCATTATTATGCGTTAAAATTTGTAAATGGAGGAAATTACGTCATATTTAAAATGGGCAAAAAATATGGCAAAACTATTTAAATTAAAAAATATATTTGCGCGAGATATTTTGAGATAATCTTTTCAGCTATTATCGTGGATTCGAAGACAGCGCAAATAATATTTCCTTCTAACAACAAAAGTATTTTCACGTGAATATTAATAAGAGAAATAAAACTTTGGTATAAATTACGTCAGAATTAAAACGATACATTTAAAATGAATTATTTAAAAGAACTATCTTATAGCGCTGTTAAAAAATACCGGGAGACAATGACACTGTTTACTTATTTCATTTTACATTAGCTTATTTTCAAATGTTTAACTATTTTTTTAATTAAATACGAAAACAGCCATTGTATCTCTTAACAGCAACAGATTTGGTCTTAAAAATCCCCAGTCCAAGGTAAAAAAATGGAAACCCTTTTACAGAGAGATCGCTACTGTTTTTTTTTTTTTTTTAATTTAATATTTTTAAAGCCGATCAAATTAGCGTGCTTTTTTGATTTTGGTGTGCCTGAACGGGGGTTGGCGAGCGTAGCTCGTAGGGGACAGAGCCCCCTAGTTTTTATAAAAAATAATTTACATGTTAAAGTAAGATTTAGCTAAAATTACAGCCAAAATTATTGATATTTTTTTCTCCTTTTTTCTTTTATTAAGTATAAATTCAGAATCTTATTGAATCTTATTGTTAAAAATAAAGTCTTTGAGAATTCTTTTAAATTAAACTTTTCTTGTCTCATAACAAGATGCAAAAATACTGAATTAAAAAAAACTGTTCATAGTGTCCTTTAAAAATATATATTAGTTATAATGTGTTCTTTCTGTGACAACTCTTAAAAATTTAAAATCATTGTATGACATCATGAGCCAGTAAATCTGAAATAAAATTTCTATATATATGTATATCTATATATATAACCGAATATTTAAGTTATATGCTTCAAAGTATATGTGTGTGTTCTGCAATCATTGTAATATAATATATAATTTTCCTATAATATAATATATAATTTTCCTTCTTGTTTAGTTATAAGGGGAAAAAATAAAAAAGTTTCCCATCACACTTTATTTTTTATTTTACGTTGTTATTTTTATTTTATTTTATTTTCATTATTTTTTAAGTAAATAAACAGGAAGGGAAATTATGCATAATGAATTTATTGTAGTACTCATATACACACATATACTTCTAAGCATATAACTTAGTTATGAAAGATCTTTCTTTTTTTTTTTCTTTTTTCTTACTTAAAAAAAAAATATTTCAGAATTTACTAGTTAATCTTATGTCACATAATGAATTGAAAATTATAGGGATAGTCACAGAAAGACCATTATCATTTTTAAAGAATACTATGAAGAGTTTTTATATTCATCGTTTTGGCATCTTGTTAAGAAACGAAAAAAATTTAAATTAAAGAACCCTCTAGGATCTTATTTTTCATATTAAAATTTTGAATTTGTACTTAATAAAAGAGACACAGAGAGAAGAAATAAAATATCGATAATTTTAGCTATCAATTACCTTTGAAAATTTTTAGCTAAATCTTACTTGAACATGTAAATTATTTTTACAAAATTAGTACAATGTATTCAAAACAATTCTCATAGGCATTCACGAGTTTTTGAAAATTTAATGCACAAAATATTTTTTTTTTTTTTTTAATCAACAAAAAGGGCACTAATTATTTTAATTCACATAAATATTCAACTTTTTTTTATGCAACACAAGAGAGTGTTGCATAAAAAAAGAAATATATTCTATGTATATGTTGGATTAAAAAAAAAATAACAATAATGTACATATTTTTAACTGCATTAAAAAAAAAAAAAATTAAATTTTACATTTTCAACTTTTTTCAAACCCTACAAATTAATTCATTAATTTAATTCAATCAGTCTCGTGCAAGAAATTTGATTATTCAATTTAATGTGATTTCATTTCAAGCCGATAAATGACAAAAACAATGACCTACCCAAAGCTGAATGTATACTAATAAAACGAAGATACTCGCTTGTTAGAAGATGCCGCAAATTTGCGCCACTGGAGTGTCATTGGTCATGATGAGAACTAAATTGTTCGATATAGTGGGCGGGGTGTTCCGCTATTAGCTTTTGGTTCTGCTTTCACGGCATGAATTGTAACCATTGAAAATTTCAATCCTATCATACTCTTTACTCAGCTTGGGGCCTACCTTCCTCTTGTTGAAAACAAGGCCTTGGCTGAAATATTTCACTGTTTTGCTTGCTAGAGGCTTTTGGACGTATTCAATTAATTAATGCAGTCATCAGACTCAACCTACGGCCCGTGGGCCGCATGTGGCCCGGCGACCATTTATGTGCAGCCCGGAACACACAATCATTAATTAACATAATAAAAAGAAATAAATGGGAGGTGCATAAAATATATTTAAGACATTCCCTATTGTTTTATATATTTTTATGGAAAGACAAAGTCCGCCCTGTTATTTATAATTAATTTAAAATTATTTTAAAACATCTTAAATGCCGTTTGCTTGATCAAAACTTCTTTTGCATGTAGTCCTATTTGTGCGACAGTGTTTTTAAATAACAACATCAATTAAATATTATTCCAAATTAATAAAATTTGCTCTATATATTTCTGAATTTAGAAAATAATAAACAGTTTTAGCAATTGGAAAAAGACTGATTTGTTAAAGAAAATCTGATTTTTTCTTTAGAACTTTGAAATTCTGCACTGTTATATTATTACATCTTATATAACTAATATTGTTTATTGGTGTTGTACATTTAGCCCAGTCATTTTAGGAAAAATAGCGGAAAAAATTAGAATATTGTCGCAGAAGAAATGTTACGAACATTGTTTAGAAACAATATATTTCGTGGTAGTATTTCTATTTCAAGTGTTGTAGAAATATGCACCGAGGGTTTTAGTTTAGAAATAGTAGTGTAAAGAATTTTGGTGCCATTTTTTTTTCTCGTGACTAATTAGTGCAGTCATTTTAGCAGCTTTTTTTACAAATAGCGGAAAAAATTAGAACAAAGCTGGATTTTTGCACAGATGCTAGTTAGGGTATGTAGTTTAACATACTGAAAGTCCCCATCGATCCGATGTGAGCTTTCGCCACCAGGGGGCGCTAATGAGCTTGAAAATCGGTTTTATGCGAATATCTCATGAACAATGGCATCTAGAAAAAAAAAGTTCAATTACAAAGATGTAGATAATTCAATTTCCTACAAAAAGTGTTATTAACATTTGTTTGTCACACCAACCCTTCCCTGTCAAAATTTTAAAAAGTAAACATATTTGGAAGAAAAGTTACAAAAATACGAAAAACCTGCTGCTACTTTCAAAGAAATTATGTAACACAGGTCTAAAATTCTTACTTTTGAATGGAGAAGGTGAATATATAATATACATATATGCTTATTTCCACACCACCCTTGAGGGAAAGCATTTAGCGCATTTTTTTTATTGTGGTTTCACCCGTAGGCATATTCCACTTATAGTGACTGGCCTAATCCAATTTCAATCTTTTGACTGCTTTAGTAGTCGTTTGCACAGCTTCAATTTCTTCACTTGATTCAGTTTCGTCATTATCTCTATTTCTTTCTTTCATTGTTGTATTGCCTTCAGTACTTTCTGGTCAGTTTTCGATATCATCACTAAATTCAGGAGTAGCGATTCCCCCCTCCTTTGCACTGGGCAGGTTACTGTCAATATCCTCCTCGTCTTCAATTTCAACTTTAATTGCATTGTGTCATGAAACTCCGCAACAATTTACGCAAATATCAAAACATTTCAATCCGATTTTTTCGGCATCCACACGCTTTTCCACATCCCCTGGAGCAAGTACAAAAAATGGATTCAATAATATTGTTTGGTGCGGGCGGTAAAGTGGCTGGAATTGGAAACAGATTAGGTGCATTTTGCCAGCCCCAGTTCTTAGGAAGTAGTTTATTGCCCAACTAGTATTGTATTTCATGATAAACGCGTAAACCGTGCAATCTAGCTGCATCCTCGGTAGGCGGCAACGATTTTTTTACCAACAGCAACTCCTTTCTTGAAACATACATAACGGTGCTTGTTCAGAGAAATTTCTGCTTTACTACCGTATAAAACAAGAAAAATAGTTTTTCCTGCCTCGGATATTTCAAATTGGGATAGCTGACCACTTTTAAAAGTGCTGGAAGCTTGTATGTTACGGTCTCCATCCTTTTTCAAAATTTTTGCTAAAGACATTTTGCCTTTCCGAAACATTGCTGATGTAGAGTCACAACCTGAAAAAGCGTGAAGGAACAATATATGATCTTTCAGAACTGCATCATTGTTGAGACTGTGCGATGAATACAAGGTTGTTGCAAGTCTTCCTCTTCCAGGCTTAATAAAAAATATCTCTGACTCTGGAGGTGCTAAAGCAGTCAGCAATAAGAGCAAGTCAACATCATCGCCAACAACAGCAGCAAGCGCACCAGACTTTGTTACTTCAATAGCTGTGTTAACAATTAGTGTGTCAGCATCATCTTCTGCCTGTTTCGCCTTGAAACCATTCTCCATAATTTCTCCATGAGCATAGATATGAGATGTATTTTATTTTTATGATTAGATAAGAAAATTTCTTGACTAATTGACACATTCATTTCTTCGTTAAAATCAATGTCAGGAGTTACAACTTTCGAATACCGACGAGTTCTTTCGGCCGTTTTTGTATTATAAACTTCGTCAGAGTAATCATCGAAAACGATTATACATTTACCACTGCAAACTCTTTGGACATGAGAAAATATCACTTTCTACGACACTCTTGTATGTTCTAAAGAAGGGCCAAAGAACACGATGCAAAAACCATCCTCCATCGATGATGTACGTAGACACACATTCACTTGGATTATCCTTGTACGATTTTTTCAAATATTGAATATAATAATGCTTTGGTGGTTTTTCTCATACAATTTTCATCAAATAATGTTAAAGGATATGGAGATAGTTCATACTGAAAGTAAGTTTTCAAATCTTCTTGTTGTTTCATACAAACGGAAATAAGGTTGAAATAACAACAGTGGATCTCAGGTCACAGTATCGTCTTTATATCTGAACGAAATATTCATCGTCGCTAATAATAGTACTCGATCTGTACGTGAAAGTTTCAAGTCACCAATTTTTTTCCCCGAAATCTTTTCAATGACATTGCATCCGACGCTATATGCATCATGATAGTTTATTCTGTGATCTCCGACAATTCCGCTATAGATTGCGATGCATTTACTAATAATGGGAAAAGGTGGATGTTTTTCAAGCCATGCATCCAGTTTCCTGATGTCTGCATTATTACGTAGTGCACTAGAATCTCGATAGTCAAAGTGTTGATCGGATGATTGCGCACGTGCACCACACAACTCTTGTAGGGATTCAGATAATTGCATTAGAAAAGAACCGCCAAGTATCCATTTTTCCAATACGCTGTCTGTTATACCCCTCCCACGTGTTATTCCACCTGATGATTTCATACTTCTCATCATTGTCTGTTCGATCGTCATATCTGTCCAAACACCGGACCAAAATTTTTCACTTTTTCGAACAGTAAAATAGTCCGCTTTTATGAACCGTGAGCATTCTGTTTCATGTAATTCTGTTTCAAGCAAAGTCATACCCTTGTAAATATATTTGACAAGCCTTTGCATACGGGAAATGGTCACTAGCATGAAAAAAGGTAGCATGTTCCGAATCGTTTCAACATGTAACTGCCAATTTCCACTGCGTTCTGCCATTATAAATTTATGCATTAGTGTTACCATTCGAAAATATTGACACCAAAGTTTCGTTGTTGGCCCATTCTTTTCTAATGTTTCCATTTCACATTTAATTTTTGCTGTAAGAGAAACCAGTATAGCGTCGTCCAATATATTGTCATATACAGAAGTGTTTTCTTCAACATCTGCAACAAACTGTAAAAGGTGTCCTTTTTCAGCTTCATGGAGTGTGATATTTTTCATGATTGTCTTCCCCAAAGCCAAACGCATTAAGGTGTGCCCTCTAACAGCACGCGCAAATGCGTGTCCGGCTAGCATATTTTCAACGGTATTCTTCGCATATACCTGGCTCAGCAATTCTTCAGACCACTTCCAGCCATTATGTATCCAATACAACCTAGATATGACATTAACAGATGAAATCCTCCAATCCTAATATAAACATTCTTGAAATTTGGTGTATCGCTTAGCGCCGCATATATGTCTCTCGCTTTCATAAAGTGGTTGGTCAAATGTCACAAAACGCAATTTTGATTGTTTTTTTTACTTTTTTCGACCGCTGTGCAAAGACTTGAATATATTGTGTCGTAATGACTTGGTGGAAGATTAACATTCTTTCCTGTAATTCTTTCTTGTATAATTTTTCCTACATGTTGCGTGAACTATAAATTCACTATTGTTTTCAGCCTTTGCTTCAAATGTTTCCCACTTATGGTCACCTCTTTCCAAACTTGCTGTTACAAGGGACTTCAGTCCCTTTTTTCCAATTTTCACATAATCATTCGAAACGCAGCCTTCACCACATACAAGACAAACTACTTCGTCAATCTCCATTTTTCCGCTCTCAATCAGCAATCAAGAAAGAATCATTTTACATTGTCAAAACTATTTAAAACATTCTTCATCACGCGTTGAAACTAAAATTATTCACTTTCTAAAAACTGACAAAGAATTACTTCGTTCAGTAAATTAAGGTGATTTAATACCAGCGAAATGCTCATCAATTGAAAATAAAACACTGCAAAGGTACCTGCACGTGGTATATTTCGACATAAGCAAGGGGTGATAGGGTATTGGGCAATGACTATTGCACAAGCGTGCGATAACAGCATACAGACAATGGAGGAGGGTCGGGGGAGGGATCAAAAGTAAATAAGATTTGTTCTGCTTCTTAGGCGCATTCAATATGATTCTGTTTCCGCATTTTTTCCAGTAATGTTTATATTATTCCAATTTTTGACAGGGAAGGGTTGTTGTGATAAAAAAGTGATAATAACACTTTTTGTAGGAAATTAAATTATCTACATCTTTGTAATTGACCTTTTTTTCCTAGATGCTATCGTTCATGAGATGTTCGCATAAAACCGATTTTCAAGCTCATTAGCGCCCCCTGGTGGCGAAAGCTCACATCGGATCGATGGGGACTTTCAGTATGTTAAACTACATACCCTAACTAGCATCTGTGCAAAAATCCAGCTTTGTTCTAATTTTTTCCGCTATTTGTAAAAAAAGCTGCTAAAATGACTGCACTAATTAGTCACGAGAAAAAAAAATGGCACCAAAATTCTTTACACTACTATTTCTAAACTAAAACCCTCGGTGCATATTTCTACAACACTTGAAATAGAAATACTACCACGAAATATATTGTTTCTAAACAATGTTCGTAACATTTCTTCTGCGACAAACGTTCAACCTTACTGATAATATTAAGTTTGTTGCAATGCTTTTTATACTAATTTTGTTATCTTAGTATTTTAATTATCCTTATTTTACATTATTGTATATGTGTGTTGCGGTCCGCTTGCAAAGATCTCGAAAGGTTATACAGCCATACCTTTGCGGGCCGTGTGAGAAACAGATTGAGTATGGCTGAATTAATGCAACACGCCCTATATAGGAGTGATGATTTATGGGTGTGCATCTACTTTCAACAATTCTCACTTCATTTTTGAACGTGAGTAACTCGGAATTGCAAAAAATGCTGAAAATCGCGTATAAATATTTGGTAAAATATTTATATATCTTTCTCATATAAAATTTCCGGGATGAGAAGAATTATTAGGGTGACATTTTAAAACATGACATTATTATTCTGTCTCAAAATAAATGTGGTGGAAAATGATGCTAAATAATTGAGTATTAAGTCCGAAATGCACCTTATTGAATCATCCACATTAAGTACCAAACACTAGTCGTTAGAGGCCACCGTAATACTTACCAGCCATCGTTATGCATAATATAAAATATGAAAATAAAAGATGTGTAAACTATTTATAAAATGCATTGCAATTCCAAAATAAAATTTAAACGTATATCTAAATATTTTTAATAGATAGTAATGCTCTATTACTGAATTGCGGGTACTACTTGATTATCCCGTCGACCCATTTCGATAAATTACATAAATCGCCAAACTACCTCGCAAAATTATACAAACTAGCAACCCTTGGCGACCAGTTTGGTCTCCCTTAAAATTTATGTTTGGGAAAGCATGCTAAGCATTGTATCATGTTATTTTTATTCATAATCTGGGGGCACGGCAGTGCCCCTGCCAAGTCGAGAAAGCACAGCCGTAAGCAACCTTTTCTGGAAGCAACTCAGGGTACTTTTGACGATTCAGTGGCTTTAGAGCCAAAAAGATCATTAGGCTTGGCAGGTGGCAGGTAGACGACACGCCTCTTCTTCAGAATTTGGAAAAAGCAAAAGCAACGCCATTTTGTTGCTTTATATACTTTCTCTACGACTTAGGTTTTGTCAACGGAAATAGCTCATTTACAGAATGATCGATTACTCCTTTAAAAAGCACGCGATTTCTCTAGGTCGTTTACTTTTTTCATTAAAGGGACGGCCCTCAAGACAACTTGTCAACATCTGGAAACCATATGTTGACAAAGGTTTTACGTTCAGTTTAAGGTGATTCTGAAAAAAATACTTTTCCCCGTTCAACAACTCGAAACTTTTTGGAACTTTTTTTGTTTCATTTTTAAGTGTAAAAGCGATTTAAACGCAATTTGAATTATTGAAGTTATTTGTCATCGAATAGTTTTTTTCACAATTTTCAGAAGCATAATTTTAGTTATGAATAATAAGCATATTTTTAAAGCAGTTCCCCCCCCCAAAAAATTACATCATTGAGCGGGGAAAAAATATACTTTTGTATATTTTTTCCCCGCTCAATGATGTAATTTTTTTTTTTTTTTTAGTTAAAAAAAAGTAACAACTTTATGTAATTTTTGTAATATTTGAAAAACTTTGATGCTAATTAATAAAACAGGTCTTCTACTAAATTAAAATTACTTATAGAATAATTTATCTGTATAGATATGTAATAATATAATTCATATACATTTTAGCTAAAATAGGAGCCCATTATACGTACTTTATAAATTTAGTTTTTTTTCCCCCTTTCACATCAAGATGGTATGTTATTTCCATTAAAATGTAAAAAATATTCTTCATTTCTACTATCCATTCATATTTTAATCCTTCCTTACAATAAAATTTTCTTTCCCACATGATCAATGAGATGTCTCCTAAAATGCGCATCGTCAAATAAAATTTGTTGCAGGGAGTTAGTGTGTTAAAAAATCACTCTCACTTTAGAACAAGAAATGTGGTATGTATACTCGTATTATGCGTTTTATCAATTAAAGTTACAATGCCTCTTTAAATACGTAATGCAAAACTGAAGCAAAAAAAAAGAAAAATAAATAAATAAAATAAAAACTTTTACTTATGTAACATCATTATTTGCACTTATTTCATACTTAATCAAACTAACAATGCGACTTATATACGATTTAAAATTGAAGTAGTGTTAAGAAATTACTTAATATACTAAATTATTATTCTGCAACATTTTGAATTAAATATATATTTAAGGCTGTTCTTTTTTTTTTTTTTTAACTAATAATAATACAGCTGAACAGTGTGAATCTTCTTGGCACATTAACAAAGTATTTTTTATAAGTTCATGAAATTTGCACACACTGTTCGTAATCGTATTAAAATTCTTTAGAATTGCACAGTATTTTTTATTTTATTGTAAATGTATTTCATCTGTAATCAGTTGTTTACCAATACTTTTGTTTTTAACATCATTCAGAATCTACAACTTTGGCACCATTTTCTAAAACTTTCTTAGCCTTTAACGAAAACAGATAAAGGCTATTCGACTTCTTATTACATAAACAAATATACCTGCAACTGCTTTGCATTTAATCATCATTTGAATGCATCAAAAAATATCAAGTTTTGATCTGAGATTTAAAAAAAAAAAAAAACCCGAAAGATAAAGCTGTAAATCCAAGATCCAAAAATTTTTAATCACAAATCCATTCGGTTAAACATCCAAAGTATCCAGCAAACCAAATATTAGTCAAAAGGGCCAAATATCGAATCGTGGTCAAATATTCGTAGAATCACTCTGTCAAAAATGTCAGTTTTGGAGGTTTATGGCTGTATTTTTCATTATTTTTTAATTTTAGGGATAGCGATATTACTTGTAATGATCAAATTAAATGGATCATTTTTTTTTTCAGTTTTTCAAACTATTACATAAAAACATATGCTCCCTTCATTATACATAATTGTGTTGGTCTTTTATACTTCATTTATATCTGGGCCTTTTTTTTTTATTTGCAGTTTTCTTAGCCCATTCTTTCGCCTTCGAGAAAAATGACTAGTATATAAAGGAAAACTTTGTGTGGAGCATGTATAAAGAAACACTCTTTTTTAACAATTGTTATGAACTTTTTTTAACCCTACTTATATTTATTGATATATAGTAAAACTTCCGAAAACCGAACATGTTTATAGCTAATTCTGAAATATCACATTTTACTAAACGGGTATTCGGACACCATATACATACACATATATATAGTTTTCTCTCGAACAGTTTCAGCAGTGTGCTACACGCTGCCTGCCTTTTGGTTTACAAAATAGCACTCTTCTTGCCCTTCAATAATAAAAGAAAATTCCTTTTCTTTTTATATATTAAACAATTTTCTTGCGTAGTAAAAACTGATTCTATGTTGTCTTGAAAAGAGAGCCTTGAGTTTTAAATATTAAAAGGGGCTTTAAAAGAAATGCCAGAATCTGAAAAGTGCATTTGTGAATCTGAAAAGTATCCTTAAGAATCCGAAACGCGTCCTTAAGAATAAAAAATTCCGTTTCTCACAAGCAACATCCCCCCCCCCCCCGTTTTTTTTTCCTTTTTCAAAAAGGTAGACGACTTTCAGTAAATTTTGTCAAAGTTGGCTATTTGTTCGGACGCGACAGTTAGAAGAAAGTAAAAAAATCTACCGCTGCAGGTGATTTACCGATTCTAGCTGGCCAAAATTATTTTTGGCGTCATGCATCTCCATGAAATTGAAAACTGGTATAGATATTCATAACGGTATGTTTGGTATTGCAAAATGAACGAGTAGCAGTTATGTTCGTTACAGGAACATTCATAAGAATTTCATTACATTACGGCCTATAAGGGAAAATCGTTTGCGGTGGTTTTTAATGAGGTTTCATAATTTCAAACACACTAAAATTTATATACATATTTATGAAGCGCACTACAAAATGCTTGCTATAGAATATGGTATGGATAGCATTTATCGATCATTTACAGGGACACTAAAAAGAATTACGGTTACATTATGGTCTATGGAAAAAAATCGTTTGTAGTGTATTTTGTTTATGTTACATTATTTCAAACATATTTAAATTGTTATATATCTCCAGGGTGTTCTGTAAAATGCTTACTATTGAATTTGACATGCATAGCATTCATCTTTTATATACAGAGGTCAAAAAATAAATCAGTTAGATTTTTCTCTAAGAACAATAATTGCTTTAAGTGCGTTTTCAGTTGTGGAACGTGTTTTTAAATTTTTTAAAAAATTGCATACTATTGTGGGTATATTCAATAAATCATATACAGGGATCCACAAAAAATTTGAAGTACATTTCCGTTTATTGACGGAAATTGCTGAAAAAGAATTTTCAACTGTGCTATGCGTTATAACTGTTCTAAGTTTTAGCATATTATGCATTATATGATACATCTATACAGGGATAAATTCATATACAGGGATGTACAAAATTTTCAGTTATTTTTCGCCTTAAGCTGAAATTTTGTTTTCAAACGTGTAATGCGTTTTGATAATTATTAATATGCATCGTTTTTCACGTTATTAAACTATAAAGTTTTATTATAGTAGTCTGAATGCGCTGAAAAATGTTTCATAATATGCTTAACGCATGATTTTACGTTCTTGTTGATAATTTTAAGGATACTTTCTTAACGATATAGAAGCTAAAGGCTAATTACATGAAAACTTGTCATGTCTGTCACACAGCTGAAAATCGCTATGCTTGTTGTCCACCGTTATTTCCGAAAAGTTTGCGTCGCGTTATTCAATTGATGAGATATATCCGATAAAATAAGTCACATTTTTCAGTTCTAAAATACTGATAGTCAAAAATCGTAGTATGTGACAGACATGACCAGTTTTCATGGAATTAGCCTGAAGTGATAAAACTATTTTTGTATTAATTATAATAGCAAATCATAAAAATTATTTTTTTTCTAAAATTCTATTAAAATTTGAGATACGAAACAAACATTCGATACGTAGGCGTAACTTGGGCTCTATGGCTAGGGGGGAGGGGAGTTTTGAGGCCCTTTTCTACAAATCTATAACCCCTCCCCCCTCCCACCACCACCACCACCTTACCAGGGATCTGTCCAGGCTTTTCTCTCAGGATCCTGTTTTTGTGAAATTGTGAAGAGCTTTTTTACATTTGTGAAAAATCTAGTCCTAATTCTGAGAATTTGAAACGAACGTTATACTCAAGGTTCTTTTTTATATATTTTTAAGAAGATATATGTATGTCAAATACATATTTTTTCTTTATATACGTAAAAGTGACAGGTCAGATTTTACTTTTAAATGATTAAATTTGTGAAAGATTCAGTTTAGAACGGGAAAATTTTTTGTAAAAAGCCTATTTTTAAGACCAAAGAATTTTGTGAAAGGTCCTTTTTTAAGATGAAAAGTTTTGTGAAGGGTCCTGTTTTGAGATGAAAAAATTTATGAAGGGTCCTGTTTTGAAATGAAAAATTTTGTGAAGGATCCTTTAAAGTAGGGGTGCACAACCTTTTTAAGAGAAGGGTCACTTACAAAAATGTTTGGGTTGTCGAGGGCCACATCAGTAACATAGCGATAATTCTATTTCAGGGAGGTGGGGAGATCTGTGGCCTATAAAAAACAAGCTTTTAAAGGAGTGGCAGTTTTACCCCTTTAGGTTTGCCTACCCACTACATACCATACCCAATTCAGCTGACAAGGATATATCAACAGCTTATGTTTGTATATATAACAGAGATATAGCAAAAATTATTTTCAAAGAGTGAAAATATTCCTTGTCTTTATTCGTGGGGATTAAATTTTGCTTTATTAAAAGTGGTAAAAAATAAACATATGCATGACAGTGGCTAGTGCCAAAAAAAAAAAGTGAACTTTATGATCGAAGTTAAATTGACGAAACTCTCAATTTTTCTGCAGCCGATCAACAAAATTTTACATTTTCCCGCGCCTGATCGACAAAATTCGCGATTTTTCCACACCTTATCAACGGAATTTGCGATTTTTCCGCGCCCAGTCAACGAAATTTGCAATTGTTAACTGACTGACGAAATTAAAAAAAATTTCCCGTATGAATTGTCGAAATTCACAACTTTTTCTCGCGATTTTACCTTAGCTAATCGACGAAATTTGCAATTTTTTCGCACTTAATCGAAAAAATTCACGATTTTTTCTCTGCTCGATCAACGATATTTGCGATTTTTCCGCACCCGATCGACAAATTTCGCAATTTTTCCGCGCTTTATAGACAAAATTCGTAATTTTTCCGCGCCTATCGACAAAATTCGAAAAATTTCTGCGCCCGATCGACAGAACTCGCGATTTTTTCGTGCCCAATCGACAAAATTCCCGATTCTTAACTGATTGAAGAAAATTGAAATTTTTCCCTCGACAAATTGCCGAAAATCACAACTTTTTCTCGCAATAAACTGACGAAACTCGCGATTTTTCTGCGCCCGATTGACGAAACTCGGGATTTTTCCGCACCCGGTAAACTAAATTTGTAATTTTTCCATGCCCAATCGACAAAACTCACGATTTTTCCGCACCCGATCAACGAAACTTGCAATTTTTCTGAGCTCAATCGGTGAAATTATCATATCTTAAATGACTGACGAAAATTACAATTTTCCCGCGGCAAATTGGCGAAATTCGCTGTTTTTTCCAACGATAAACTGACGAAACCAGTGACATTTCCGCGCGCGGTCGACGAAACGCTCGACTTTTCTGCGCACGATCAACAAAACGCACGATTTTTCAGCGGCGATCGAACACTGTAAAAAAAATTCCGCAACGTTCCTGGGAAAAAATGGGCAGCTGAGTTGCCCATTATTTCCAAGAAACATTTCTTGAAAATGACTGGAACTTTACTGTATATGTTAAAAACTTTCTACAGAAATACCAGGAATATTTCTGTTGACAGCAAAACATTACTGACATTTCACAGCATGCGGGATCCGCAGACGATTTTTACATTTCCAGATGACAATTTTCGCTTTATTATCATTATTTGTTAGAATGAAAAAATATTTTGAAATTGACATCAAAATTATTATTTATAATTTACACGAAAAAATAAATTTTCAGTTAAAATTCAATAAAGTAAATATATATGTGATATATTGTTTCTGAACTTTGCTTAAAATATAAAAATATATAAATGTAAATAATAATTAGAAAAAAAATCTAGACATAAAATATTTTGGATTTTCGTCGGTACTAATTATGTTAGTTTACAAGTTAGATAAAATACATATAAATTTTCATGAAAAAAAAACCTAAACGTAATTGTATATTTTTTCCGAAAATAAAAAAAAATTCAAATTTGCAGCAATTCAAAGAGTCAAATATATGTCAAATTTAAATCAAATTGTAAGAAAGTGTTAAAATATAAAATTAATTAAAAAAGAAAAAAAAAGTCAAGAGGTAGCATCGAACTCGGGCCGTACGGGTGGCGTGCGAGCTTTCTGCGTCCACACCACGAAAGACACGTTGAGAGCTGCAAACTAATGGGTATTTGAAACGTATGCTAAAACTCGGCATCTAATTTCTGAAAATCTAAGGCCCATTTGAAGAAATCCTGTCACAAGAATAATTAGAGATAAGAACTCTAAAACATACTTTAAATTAATCAAAATCGGTGAGAATCATATTTGATGGTCCCTTGGTTAATGGAGATCCAAATAATAGGTGTATTTTTTTTTACACAGTCTGCTCGTTAAAGATTCCACAGACAAGTACGAGAGATAATCTCTTAGCGATGTCACAGAGGTATTGTATTTTCATCTGAATTGTCTTGACAATAGAGACGTAAAGGATTATGTCGTCTATTGATTTATTTGTATTCCATATTGATTTTTTTACATTCATTTAAGGAATTCGTTTTCGACACTCGCGCGCGAGCAACGGATTATAGCAAAAAAATAATAAATGGCGGCCGCAGCGTTTTGCTGTTTCCAACTTTTGTTCAGGAACGTTTCAGATAAGAAAACCAGAATTTCACAGGAAAGAGCTAAATTATTCTGAAAACCTGAGAAAAGGCGAAACGTTCCTGGATTTTACATGGAACGTTACCATTTTTTTTACAGTGAAGATAATCATGATTTTTTCGTGCCTAATCGACGAAACTCTTGATTTTACCGCACCCGATCCAAGAAACTCGCGATTTTTCACGCTCAGTCAACGAAATTCGCAATTCCTAATTGACTGATGAAATTCGCAATTTCCCCGCGTTAAATTGGCGAAATTCACGACTTTTTCTCCAGATAAACTGACGAAACTCGCGATTTTCCCGTGCACGATCAACAAAATTCGCGACTTTTACGAGCGCGATCGATGAAACACGCGATTTTTCCGTGCCCAATCGATGAAATGCGAAGTATTTTTCAACTAGCGACT